>CM066033.1:1202284644-1202884644 GCA_033557465.1 Ichthyophis bannanicus
AAACTGGTTCGCAATCCACGATAGGACCTCTTTTACTTCTAGCGACATTTTTGCTCTGCAACGAGAAAAAGAGAAAAGAGACGACCCAAGTGCGATACCAACAAATGGTGCACTACTCTTTTGTCCCCAGTCTCTGCACCCCTCCCAGTACCGGTATGCTAGCCAGCACAGTTAGATACCCTTTACCTGGTACTGGTGTGCTTCACGCTCAGCTCCAAAGTTGGGTCTCCACGGGACCTTCAGTCTCCATCACGGATTCACTCAACTTCCCACGAAGTTTTTTCCTGTTGACTTGGAATGTTCTGTCAGTTCACGATTCTGGCGCATGCGTAGCCGAGGTCCAAAAATCCGTAGCAACTATGCCACTCTGTCGTGTCCACCCATCCAGGCGGTAGCCTGGGAGCAAGTGGGCTCGCCTGTCTTACTCTCTACTATTACTTCTGTCCAAAATAGCTGCCGAGGAGGGCTGATGGGTAATGTAGTTTTAGAGCAAGGAGTGTGACCACACGGTAATTAGGCAAAACAGAGAATTTATTTTGGGATTTCCCCTCCACATTGAATTCATGACCCCAACTGAAATTGGATAATTCTCCAATAATGCAAACAAAGAATGTGAAAACAGGCTTAACACAAAAATACAGGAATGTCCTTTTGAATATCAGCTCTTAGCTTCCAGCGAGGAACAAGCTTCTAAAGCTTAATCTGTTGTTCAGATTAGCTTCTTGTTTTTCACTTTCAAAAGAGCTTTTCACTTTACACAAGTTAGGCAGGCAAACACTTGGCAGTATTTCAACTACCAGCACGTTTCCTTTCTTTAAGCAATGTGCAGCACAAGTCCTTTAATTGCTTTCATGAAACAGTCCTTCACATAGGTAATGAATTAGCACATATTCAGGTTCTTGGCCATGCAAAAAGAACACTGCATTTCCTCTACATCAGAATCATTAGGGTTTTCACACAAATCTATTTCCATCTCATTCATAGATTCGCTGTGACTATCTTCCTTATCCTGTATATCAGGAGACTGGCTATTCTCCTTCCATATCAGCTCATTTAGTTTTAATAGCAGCTGTTCCCTGTGGTCTCCAGCCATGGGCTCTTGTAATGGAGTTTCTCTCCCTTTCAACAGGCTAGCAATCTCTTTCAGAGTTGAGGCTTGGCAGTCACTGGCATATATTCTAGGCTTATTAAACGTTTGCCTTTCAGGGTTCAGGGGAACACAACGTTTAGCACTGTCTTTTAATTCTTTAACTATTCCTTCAGCTTGGCTTTTGGTAGGAATTAAAGATAAGACATTTCCATTACCTTCAAGGCTTAAGGGCTGCTTTAATCTGTTTCCCCACCTGGGAACACGTCTTTGTCCTAGATACTGTTGCCTGCTCTGGGTTCCAGACACCCTCTGCTTCTCATTCACCCTTGCATGTGGATCAGCCAAGCTTCTTCCTGAAGTTCCCTTTTCCACTAGAACTAAAGTACCTGCTTCGGGACCCAGCAAGTTTCTGACTTCAAGCTTGTCCTCTTCAGAACCAGCTTCCCTTGCTTGAACTGCATCAACTGCCTCTGGAACTCCACGAACTCTAAGAACTGCCTGCCCTCCTTCTTCTAAAACTGAAGCACTTTTAAATTGCTGCCTTTCAGGCACCACACCCTTCTTCCTACTCACGTGCACCTCATCAGTGCTCAAACTAGCCCAGACGTCACTAGGTGGGCGGGGCTTAGTGCTCGGTATACTCTGCTTTGGAGGCTTGTGGTTTCTATAGGAACTGCTTTTCTCTCCAGATTTAAAGGGACAGGGCTCATTTTCCTCCCATTCCATTTCCTCTGCACAGCTCTCCTTACCACAATACTTGACTTTATAAAATAATCATCAAATACATATGTACGTGAGTTTATAAAATTACTGTCCACCAATCTGATGATTTGACTGCCTGTTTTTTTGTTGTTGTTTTTTTTTTTATTTTGCATATATCAGGCACAAACATACTATGATAATCAAGAGCCTCACTTGTGGCTTGTGAGATGGAAGAGAACTATGGTGGTTGTGTATGGCTCATCCTGCAACCCAAAGCCTACAACATGCTGCTGAAGTGGCCTAGTGAATCTTATTCCATCAGACTGAAGGAAGAAGGGGGGGGCGGAGCTAGTCACTGAACAGAATGGACGCCTGAATTTTTGCTCCCGTTGCTGCCCAAGAATCCTGAACATATCCCGGTATTCCATTGAAGTTTGTACCCCCTACCTACATCAATAACACCGCAATACAGCTGGATGGCATCCCTGAAGCCTGCCCGGCTGGAATTTCCACAGGGATCCGGCTCAGCAGCGAAACGATCCAAACCCGAAGTGGGTTCCCTGCAGAAAATGGCCGCGGGAGAGAAGGAGGGAGTGACTGCCGGTGGCCTACGTGAAGTGCTACAGGAATTGAAATGCGTTAAAGAAATGATTGCAGCCAATTCTAGTTCACTGAACATGATTCAAGAAGACTTGCTGGAGGTAAAAGAGAAACTCCTCACCATCACCACTCGTCTTAATGCGGTTGAATTACAAACCCAGAAGCATGGCGTTGCATTAGAACAGCTGGGCCCTTTGGCCAAACGAGTCCGGCACATAGAAAATCTGATTGAAGATCAAAATAACCATTCCCGTAGAAATAATATCCGCCTTGTTGGAGTCCCTGAAGGCGCTGAAGGTACCGATCCGATTGGATTTCTGGAAAAAACCATACCGGAGATGCTGCAGCTTGTCTTTGCAAGGCCTTTTGAACTAGAACGGGCCCATCGAATCCCAACACACAAAGCTGAAAACACACGCTACCCGCGCCCACTCATAATGAAGGTACTGAGATACCCACAGGTCCTACAGATCTTTCAAGCTGCACGGAAGGCCGGATCACTGCAAATCCAGGGACACAAAGTAGCACTTTATCCGGATTTGAGCAAGCAAACGGTAGATCGGAGAAAAGCGTTGCTGGCCTGTAGACCCATGCTACAAAGTGCACAGGCAAGATACGGGCTATACTACCCAGGAACCATGCGGGTCACGCTGCATAATGAAACGAGGAATTTTGTTGATGCTGAAAAACTGAAAACTTTCCTACAAGAAAAATGCGGTATGGAAACCTGAGGTCAATCTTCTGATCTCTCACGCAGTGTAGAGAACTCAGCATATACTCAGGGGGTGCGGCCGTGCGTTCTCACAAATTTTAGAACGCCTTAAGCCTTGTTAAACACCTCATTGATTGTATTTCTGTTGTTCTAAATAGTTTTAATTAAACAGATATTTCTGCTTGAAATGTAGGGGTGGCAACGGGAGGTCGGGGTTGGTTACTGTTTCAGTGGATTGTGTTCACCTTAGCGATACAATGTTTGCCAGTTATGCAGTTGTTTGTGTCAGTCCAGTCCAGTACAAAACCCTCCACATACACGCAAATGCAAGTACGCGGCAGGCCTATCCATAGGATAGCTTTCACCTATAAGACAGCTTACTCCAACGTTGATGTCTAGTGATCTTTTAATGCTTTCATTAAATGTAAAAGGTATTACTGGCCCTGTCAAGCGAAAGAAGATTTTAGCGTACTGCCAGCAAAAAAAAGCAGATATTGCCCTCTTACAAGAGACACATTTAACAGATACTGAATCGCAGAAAGTAACCTCTAAATACTTCCTGGTGGCGGCCTCGGCCTCTGCCACTCAACGCAAAGGGGGGGTAATAATATTAGTGCGCAAATTCCTGCAATCCGCCATTACCGACACACGGATTGATCCGCTAGGTCGATGGGCCAGAGTGACGATGAAAATAAATCAACAGCTTTACACATTCTTCAATATTTACGCGCCCAACCTCGATGACCCTAACTTTTTCAAACTGATAGCTAAAGAAGTTACAGCCGCGGCTCACACCAATATCATATTAGGGGGCGATTTTAATGTCATCTTGGATCCACTGTTAGATCGCACGCCCTATCGGGCTGTAGACAAAGTCAAATCGCAGGCGATTCTTAAAGGCATCATAACAGAGCTACACTTGGTAGACCCCTGGCGCCTACTTCATCCCCAAGAAAGAGACTACACATTTTATTCCATCCCACATAATACCCAAACAAGGATCGATTTCTTCCTACTGTCCACAGAGCTGATGCCCCAAGTGTTGTCCGCAGAGATATATGCTACAACGGTATCGGATCACGCCGCTGTCTCCCTAGTGTTGAATACCAACGTTACACAGCATGTTCCGCCAAGATGGACATTTGATAAATCCCTACTAGCAGATGACTCCTTTGTACAGCTACTGTCAGGGGAAATTGAGACCTATTTTAAATATAATACACCCACTGATACCTCCATCTGGAGCTGGTGGGAAGGTTTTAAAGCGACCATACGAGCTCATATTACCACCTACACCATTAGACGGCGTAAAGCCAGGAAAAAAGAAAAAGATGAATTGGAACTCCAAATAAAAGCTGGGGAAAGGTTACTAGCCAAAAGAGCTGACTCAATGATATTGATTAGACTCCAAAAATTGCGATACCAATATAATGCTCTCCTCAACAAAGAAGCACTGAGTAGTATCCAGCTACAACGTAGTATATACTACTATGACAGCAACCGCTCAGGATCCCTCTTAGCTCGGCAGCTCAGACCAAAAACCAGCAAGACCGCTATAGCGGCGTTGCAGGACAATTCCGGGGGCCTTCTCCTGAGATCTGACAAAATACTAGACCGCTGCAAAGAATTCTATGAGGAACTATATCGCTCAGATACCCAATGTAGTGACAGAGCCTTTGAAGATTTTGTCTCCAAGATAGTAGGACCCACATTAACCAGTCATCAAAGTCGAACGCTGGAACAAGAGATCTCAGTAACTGAAATACAAGATGCGATCAAACAGATGGCTCGTGGCAAAGCCGCCGGTCCAGATGGTATCCCGCTGGAATTCTATAATAAATATTGCATTCAATTGGCTCCCATGCTACAGATCTACTACAGTGGCCTGCAAGATGAATCTCCAGAGATTGGAGCCCTGGCAGAGGCTGTGGTGGTAATTCACCCGAAACCGGGCAGGGATACACAAAAGATAGAGAATTACAGACCCATCTCTCTCCTAAACTCTGATTATAAAATCTATGCTAAAGTGCTTGCTAACCGATTAGGACGGATCTTAAAAGATTTGATACATGAGGATCAATGTGGATTTATACAAAACAGATCCACTACAGATAATGGAAGATTATTGGCACATGTACTGGCATCTGCCAAGACCAAGGCCGAGCCCCTGATAGGGCTAGCATTGGATGCCGAAAAAGCCTTCGATCGACTGGAATGGTCCTTTCTATTTCGATCCCTACGGTGGTTTGGGATAGGAGAAAAGTTCCTAAAACGCGTTGAATTGTTATATACCAAACCCACAGCTCGAATAGCGGTCAACTCACACCTCTCAGCCCCTTTTCAGTTGCAAAGAGGGACCAGACAGGGTTGCCCCCTGTCGCCGATGCTTTTTAATTTAGCCCTGGAACCCTTATTAATAGCGCTCCGACAGAAGGAAAACATAAAAGGAATTGAGTTAGCTGATGGTCCCTGTAAATTGTCAGCATATGCCGATGACCTGCTCATTTTTCTACAACCATCAGACCTTCCTGAAACACTGCAACTCATAGATGCATACTCAGCGATATCCGGATATAAAGTAAATTTGAATAAAACAACAATTATTCCTCTGAATGAACAGGTCAGCGAAGAAATGATGCGTGGATACCCCTTTCAATATGAGAAGTCATCCTTTAGATACCTGGGCGTGACCTATGGCACCACCTTGGAAGAGACTGTCGCAATCAACATTAAGATGTGTCAAGAAATTGTACATGATAACATCTGCAAGTGGACCCCCCTTCATTTGAGCTGGTGGGGCAGGCTAGAAACGATAAAAATGATGTTGGTACCAAAACTCAGCTATATATTAAGTATGATACCCTTACGTTTCCCGCCAGCCTTCTATAAGAAAATGAATAGTCAACTGATAGCCTTTCTATGGAACAACCGAGTACCCCGAATAGCTGCCTGGAAACTGAAGTTACCTAATACACAAGGAGGTGTCCATTTCCCAGATCTCGGCTGGCTACACACTGCCTCTCTTTTAAAGCAGGGTGCTCAATGGGTCGACTCTGACGACACGGATAAAGGACCTAGATGGCTGAGTGTGGAGCGGGCCCTACATTCCCCCCTGCCCACATGGCTACTGGTAGGCACAGTAGTAGACCAGACTGCAACACATAATGCTATTATCCGAGAAACACAGCATGCCTGTCGATTGTTGGCATCATGTATCGATGGAGGGGATGACTTTGCCGCAGATATGCCCATATGGCTGAACCCACGCCTTATCATCGGAGGGAAGCCTGTCTTATGGAAAAAATGGGTGGAACATGATCTTATCACCATTGGACAACTGATCAATGGAAGTGCATTTAAAACCTTTGACAGATTAAGAACGGAATTCCGATTGCCTAATACATGCTATTTCCAATGGTGTCAGCTCCGATCCTGCATGAGCAAAGCGGGTGTGTCACCTGTCTTGATACGTACAGGATGGCCGCTGCGACAGAAACTTCAAGAATTACAAACAGATGCTAAAGCTGTTTCAAGATGTGTTGCGATTCTCCGATCCAAAAGTGACAAGACATGTTCTAAGATACAGTCGGTGTGGGCTACTGAAACCGGTCAAGATCTACCTCCGGAAAATTGGGACACTTTTTGGGGAACTCAAATACGTGCCACGAGAGCAGCGTCTCTCACACAATCTATGTACTTTATAGCACATCGAGCGCATATTACACCGGCTAAGAAAATGAAATGGACACTACAGGAGGGAAATCGATGTTGGTCCTGTAACATGGAAATTGGGACACTGGCACATATGTTGTTCCATTGTAAATCCCTGGAAATATATTGGAACAGAGTTTGGGAACGCATATCACAGATCCTCAACTTACAAACTCCTATCACTTATCGGATAGTGATATATAAATCCATAGCTCTGGAACCTACTCTGATGAAATGGGATGGTAAACTGCTGGACTTAATGCTCGGGATAGCGCTTAAAATAGTTCTAATACACTGGAAGAATCTCGACAAAGCTTGTTTCGAGCATTGGTGGAGTCTCTTAATCCTACATAAGACCTACGAAGAGATCTATATAGCCAAGAACCCATGGTCTGGTAAACTAAGTAAGAAATGGTCAGCTTTACAAAATTATGTTTGATGAAAATGATTGCTGGAGGCTGCCTTGTGGAATGGTCTCTGCTGTAACCACATTGAACGGAGAGAGGGAGGGTGGCGTGCTGGCATGGACTGATACTAGTTCTTGTTAACGTTATTGTACTGTCTTGTTCAAGTTATTATAATCTTTTGCTATTTTGATCAATAACATCTGCTTGTATCCTGCTATATCACGATCGTTTGTATTGTTATTTTATATGTTAAAACTGAATAAAAACTACTATTAAAAAAAAAAGACTGAAGGAAGAAGGCCTCTGCTTCAACTGTTTGGTAGAATTCATTCTATTGGTCCTAAAACTGCCTTTCCCAAAACAGGTAATCCTTTACCCACATGCTTTCCTGCCTATTGCTGATCTGGGCTGAGAGAAGCAGGAGGTTCAGTGGTTCTACAAGCTATATACCTTTACTGTAATCACCGTTCATCTGAGTGATACTTAGAAGCATGAGACAGTTCTGTATCCCATGTGATTCAACGAGCTAGTTAAGCCCTGATTAGCATGATTAGCTGATTGGAAGAAGACCATTGATATGCCATCACTCTCTTCCTACCTTTCCAGATCAGTGGTACTAAGATAGATAAAGGCTAATAGAATCTGCTGAGGGGGCGAGCAATGAAAGTCTGGGGGAATGAGAGGAGGATTGGTTCAGGAGATTTTGAGAGGAGGATTTACTGGAGAGATAAAAGCAGGAGGGGCTGGGTCAGATGAGAGAACTAGTTTCTGTTGCAGAATGAGAGGTGGTAGGTTTAAAAATGGTCTGAGGGGATGAGAGAAGAATAGACTAGAATGATGTGAGAAGCATCTTGAGGGAATAAGATGAAGATTGGCTAGGAGTATACACAGGAATTGGGAGGCTAAAGGATGACTAAAAAGATTGGGGTTGATAGAGGGTCTACCTGGGGAAAACATGTTAACAAAATGAATGTCAGCAGATAAAATACAAAATGAGCCATCTTGTCTGCTCAGCTGAGATTCATGCATCTGGATAGATGCACATATGAGTTATTACATGTAAAAACAGCACAAATGTACTTTCCCAGCATCTTTTACCTGACCTTTAAATCCTTTTCCTGCCACTTAATTTCTTCACAATATATCCAGATTCTTTTTCAGTATAATGCTGACTTTTATCACCTCCACTAGTAAACATTTCCAGTTTTGTCATCTTCAATTTTGCTTCTTACAAGATTAGCACTTAAGCTAACATTCAGAAGCTTTCCATCTTTATTTAAGTTTGGGTTTGTTCTTTGTCCCTCTGTGTTGGCCCCTCAGACACTGAGAAGATGCGGAGCCTGATTCTATTGGGATGGTCCCTGACTGGACGGGCCTATTTGGACCCGATTCTGCACCGCAGGAACAAGATGCTCCCGCAGAATGAGGATTGGGCCCAGAGACGGCCCAGCATGCCTCTGCTGCAGGGAGGGGACATCCTCCCCATGGGCCGATCCTCCTGCCAGTCTGCTGCCCCTGCAACCCCGCTGCCTGACCCCAGGCTGGGGCAGCCGGGGCCAAGATCAAGTAGCAGGGACCCACCATCTGCATCCTG
The DNA here is from genome assembly GCA_033557465.1 of Ichthyophis bannanicus. Lineage (NCBI taxonomy): Eukaryota > Metazoa > Chordata > Amphibia > Gymnophiona > Ichthyophiidae > Ichthyophis > Ichthyophis bannanicus. Next base: position 1,202,293,461 of record CM066033.1, read on the forward strand.
CAGCACTGAGGTGGGTCTTCCGAGCTCCAGGGGGGCTGCTGGACAGGATCATGGGGGCACCTAGTACTTATTCCACCTCAGAGGAAGAATAAGCAGGGCATCCCCCAGTGATCCAAGGACATACAGGGCCATCACTGGAATCAGCCTTGTATGTCTTTGGTTTGACCCCCCAAGCTCCGCCTATTCTCCATCCCCATCATGTCACTGTTCCCCACAGCATGCACAGCGGCTCTGTGTATTCAGCAGGGGGTGGATGCAGAATATCAGCAGGGCAGATAGCGGGGTAGCACATCCCAGCGGGACGTGCTGCCCCGCTACCTGCCTCTTAGAATCGGTCCTTAGAAGCATCCCCATGTGTAAATAATTGTATTTGCATGATTAGATCACCTAAACATGCAAATAGTGATTTTAGAAAGCCACTGTTTACATGTGGAGAACCGCAAAACACTTAGATTGCAGGGAGACTTGGTTAGAGCATGGAGAGTGAGTGGTTTGGGCAGGCCTACAATGTCAACATTCATTTATCAATTTATAAGGGGAATCCATATTGATATATAAACCCCCCCCCCCCAAAAAAAAAAAAACAAAAACTAGATGTCAGCATTTAGAGCTGCCTCAGGGTATGAATAGATTCCTTCTTGAAGGGTCAGGCCCCCACCATCAGGTCCTCATGATCACTTTGTCATCTGATCCTCCAGACCCTCTGAACATACAACATTGGATCTCTCCTAACTTTCCTACAACATCTGATCCCCCCAAACACCCTACATCATCTAATCTTCCCTGGCCCCCCCTTGCAGCATCTGATACCCCACCTGACATCCCTGACATCAGGATCCCTCCTATCTGAATTCACTGGCCTCAAGTCCCCCCTCCCCTCCAATGGCCCCTGGCATAAACCCACCCCCAATGTCATCCCTGGCTCTTATCAGGGTCCCTGGTGTCTAGTAGTGCTCTGAGATTGCCACTAAATGTCATAGGTGCAATTTTGGATCACAGGGCCAGCTGAACAGGAGCAAATGGAAATCTTCCCTGTTCCCATTAGACACCAGAGACTCTGGTAAGAGATGGGGAAGGACTTAAAGAGTAAGGAGCATGCCAAGAGGCCATTAGAAGGGGTTCTTGAGGCAAGGGAATCGGGTATGAAATTGTGCTGTCATCAGGAGGGGGTCATGAAGGGGGAATCAAATGCTGTGGGAGTGAGCCAGGTAATCGGATGCTTGAGGGGGTGAGGGGGGTTAGATGTCAGAAGGATGACTAGGGGGACCTTGTGCTGCTGGAGAGAGGGAGAGGATCAGAGTATGTATAGATATCAGGATTAGCAATTTAAAAAAAGCTACTCATGTGGGAAAAGCTGCCTGGCTTCCCCCTCCCCCCCCCCCACACACATGTACAGCTTTTTAAAATCAGCGCTCTTACAGAACATGAGGAGACATTGGTATGCAGTCCTGCAAATCCTTAACATGTGTTTTATGTTCGGTGTCTTAATTCCCCTCTCCACATCCTATAGCAGTGATGGCTAACCTTTTTGAACCCGAGTGCCCAAACTGCCGCACAAAACCAAAGAATTTCCTCAAAGTGCCAGCACGTCAATTAAAGCCTCATTTGCATAAGGTACCTCATTTGCATAAATATTTGCATAATGTTACCATACACTAACTTTTAGTAAACATGCCTCTTAATGAGTATATGGATAAAGAAAGACAAAAAGGTTTCTACATTACTATAATCCAGTACCAACCGCCAGGCACATTAGGAACTACTACAAACGCTGCCCATTTAGAACCCATAGCAAACCCGCCGTATCCTAACAGCACTACCAGGACTCACAAAGCACCATACCCTAACTATCAAAAGGCAACACTGCAAATATTAAACCAATACATTTCAGAGAACAACAATACATGACCTACTGGGGAAAGAACAAGTGGCAATGTCAAATAGGAATTATATAAACAGAATACCTCAGCTCAGTTACACATGCAGAACAGACCATCACCAAACAAGGAATCACAATTTAGAAACAGGAAGACAATAATTAAACTGGGAACCCCAAAAGCCAAACTTGGAATATACAACAACACTGTAGAAATAAAACTATAAATTAATTTCCTCTTGTACTAAACAAAGCGCAAAAATTAATGATGCACATTTCCCAGAGCTGACATATTCCAGTTAATAAATTCAAAATAAAGAGATATTTTTCTACCTTTTGTGCATTTTTTTTCAGTTGCAATTGTTCCAGCCACTTTCTTCTGGTTTCTTCGTGTCTTCTGCTAACTCTCCATCTGCTGTCCATTTGTCCTTTCTTCTGTCTTCTTGGGTTTTTTTTTTCCATTCTCTCTCTACATCTGCTTTAACATACTAATCTTTCTCCTTTTGCTCTTTCCTCATTCCTATTTCATCTACTCAAAATTTACCCCTCCATCCTCAATCCCCACTTATTCTCCCAATACCCGGCCAATTGTAGATTTTTTATCCCTCCCACACAAAATATTTTTCCCCTCTCCATTTTACTCTCCCAGCCCCATCCCATTCTAATCCTCCCCCAACACCAGCTCCCTTCTAGTTCCAGCCTCACCCAGCATCCATTCCCTTCTAGTCCCTGCATCAGCCCATTTCCAGTCCTAGCAGCCCCCCAACCCATTTCCAGTCCTAGAAACCCCCCAACCCAATACCAGTCCTAGCCCCCCCTCATCAACCCACTTCCAGTCCTAACCCCCCATCACCCCATTTTCAGTTTAAGCCCCCCCTATAACCCATTACCAGTCCTAACCCCCATCAGCCCACTTCCAGTCCTAACCCCCCCATCAGCCCACTTCCAGTCCTAACCCCCATCAACCCATTTCCAGTCAGCCCCCCATAGCCCATTGCCAGTCCTAACCCCCCCATCAGCCCACAGTCCATTACCAGTCCTAACCCCATCAGCCCACCTCAAGTCCTAACCCCTCCCCATCAGCCCATTTCCTGTCCTAGCCCCCCCATAGTCCATTATCAGTCCTAACCCCCCATAGCCCATTACCAGACAGCCCCCATCAGCCAACAGCCCATTACAGTCTTAACCCCCCCATAGCCCCTTGCCAGTCCTAACCCCCCCATCAGCCCACAGCCCATTACCAGTCCTAACCCCATCAGCCCACCTCAAGTCCTAACCCCTCCCCATCAGCCCATTTCTTGTCCCAGCCCCCCCCCCATAGCCCATTATCAGTCCTAAACCCCCCCATAGCCCATTACCAGTCCTAACCCCATCAGACCACCTCCAGTGTTAACCCCCCATAGCCCATTACCAGTCCTAACCCCACCCAACAGCCCACCTCAAGTCCTAACCCCTCCCCATCAGCCCATTTCCTGTCCTAGCCCCCCATAGCCCATTACCAGTCCTAACCCCACCCAACAGCCCACCTCAAGTCCTAACCCCTCCCCATCAGCCCATTTCCTGTCCTAGCCCCCCATAGCCCATTACCAGTCCTAAGCCCCCATCAACCCACTTCCAGTCCTAATCCCATCAGCCCATATAGACTTAGCTCCCCCATAGCCCATAGCCCCCCCATAGCCCATCACCACTCCTAACCTCCCCCAGCCCATCACCACTCCTAACCCCCCCATCAGCCCATTTCCTGTCCTAGCCCCCCATAGCCCAGTACCAGTCCTAGCCCCCCCAACAGCCCACAGCCATTACCACTCCTAACCCCACCAGCCCATCACCAGTCCTAACCCCCCAACAGCCCACAGCCATTACCACTCCTAACCCCCCCAGCCCATTACCACTCCTAACCCCCCCAGCCCATCACCACTCCTAACCCCCATCAGCCCATTTCCTGTCCTAGCCCCCCCCAGCCCATCACCAGTCCTAACCCCCCAACAGCCCACAGCCATTACCACTCCTAACCCCCCAGCCCATCACCAGTCCTAACACCCCCCCCCAGCCATTACCACTCCTAACCCCCCATCAGCCCATTTCCTGTCCTAGCCCCCCCAGCCCATCACCCGTCCTACCCCCCCAACCCCCCACACCCATTACCACTCCGACCCCCCCCCAGCCCATCACCAGTCCTAACCCCCCCCCCTCCCATTACCACTCCTAACCCCCCCCCCCCAGCGAAATTTTTTTTACAAAGAAAGCTGTCGCTGCCGGGGCCGGGGCCGCCGCGGCAGAATCGAGTGTGCCGCGGGGCCCCCCGCCCAGCAGAGCCTGCCCTCCGTCCCCGGTATCACCTCTCTCAGCTGCCTCCAGTCACACGCGCCGGCTTTCAGAGCGCGAGGGAAGTTTCTCCCTCGCTGCTCTGTTAAGCCCGCGGGGGCTGATGGGAACTTCCCATCAGCCCCCGCGGGCATAACAGAGCAGCGAGGAAGAAACTCCACTCGCGCTCTGAAAGCAGGCGCGTTTGACTAGAGGCAGCTGAGAGAAGGTGATACCGGGGACGGAGGGCAGGCTCTGCTGGGCGGGGGGGCCCCGCGGCACACTCGATTCTGCCGCGGCGGCCCCGGCCCCGGCAGCGGCAGCTTTTTATTTTATTTTTTTTTAATGCCGCATATTTTGATTGCGGACCTTCCCGCGTGCCAGCTGCAAGGCCTTCGCGTGCCACAGCTGGCACGCGTGCCATAGGTTCGCCATCGCTGTCCTATAGGAATATACAGGCCCTAAAATTTTGTTTTGAGTTGTTTCATTGGTGGGTTTCATTTGTTTTCATCTTCAGTTCGCAAGAGGGTGTCCAATTGATGGCAAACAGGAAATGACAATGCAATTGTCGTTTCCTGTTTCACCGGGATCCCTGTTTTCATTTCAAATGAAAACACACGCCTAAGATCTTATCTAAAATTTGCCTTCATATGCAATTATACCAGTGCTGCTCAGGATTGTAGCCAGCATTTTAGTGTATGCAGGTTATCTCAATACTTTCTAGTATACACAGTTCAGCACAAAGGGTGTTTCTGAAATATAACAAGTTAATACCAGGCCTTCTAGAAAACATAATGTGAAAATGCTTTTTTGAGTTGTAATTGCTGTTCTATGCAAGTTACACCAATATTTTCCTGAAAACATAATGCAGCATAAATGTTGCTTCTGGGTTGCAGCTTCTACTGTGTGCAGTTTGTCACAATGCCTTCTTGGAAGTGCAATGCTACCTAAATCCTCCCTCACCCAAATATTGCTCCCAGGCCTACCCAAAATTTAATCTGCTAGATTTAGGGGCACTTTTACTATAGCCCACTAAGGATTTGCCATTAATGTACCAATCTCACGTGTGTTAATGGCAAAGGCTACATATTAGTTGTCGGGGGCATGTTCAGTATGTTCTTGTCAGCTAACATGCAAAGAGTTTTCCTAACGTATGCTCCACTATGTCGGGTTCACTTAACAATTCCTAAAGAGGAGTCGTTAGGTGAACCCACTTTAAAAGCCACATTGCTGCTAAGTATGTAGTAATTGCCCTTTGTCATGTAGAAGACCCTTCTGAGCCTATGGAGATAGGGAGAGAAGAGGATTTCGTTTCAGAAACTGACAGGCAGTCAGAGCACATGGTTCAATGTTTTCAAGGAAGAGGTAAACAAAAAGAGTCGCGAGTTGAACAGGCACGCCCATGCTATAACGTATCCTCAAGCTCAGGAGTTAATGAGAAACACCTGGTTGGGGGAGGGGCAGAGCTAAGCCCTGAGAAGCAGGAATATAAAAAGTGGTCATTAGATTTGACCAGGAGGATGAGGAGGAAGGAGGAAGAGAAGGAGCAGGAGTTCCAAGGAAGCTCCGAGGGAGAGACGTCAGGACAAGAGCAAAGACAAAGGCAAGGGATCCGGCAGGGGATCAAGCAAGGGAGCACGCTGACCAAAAGGAGTCAAGGAGGAGTAAGGACCCAGAAAGCCAAAGCCCAAAAGCCAGGTGTGAGCAACAAAAGCCGGGGCCGTCCAGTAAAGGCAGGAGGAAGGAGAAACCTCCTGAGGGCCTGGCTTGGGAAAACTCAGACTCCAGGGAGAGAGACATACTGGCATGGAAGTACTTATACGTCTGAGGCAGAAACTGATAAGCTAAAAGGCAAGAAAACACAACCGGTATTTGGAACCCTTTCTGACCCAGCAGAACAGAGAATTCCTTCCTCTTTAAAGCCAAAAGGTAGGCTTCACAACTTTTCCAGATTTGAACCCAGTTTTAAAAATTTCCTTGTAGTTGCCAGAAAGTATTAGGCTCCCCAAGCAGCAACTCCAGTATATATGGTACTTTACAGCCCTGCTTGTTAGAGTGCTACAAAGGGAAGCCACGTGAAGGCAGAGAAGAGGTTTGTTTTAAAACGCAGTATAGCAGCTTGCAGACACACCCAGCTGACGCTGACTTAGAAGAGATGCAGATAGATTCTGATATCAATGACGTAGCAGATAATCAGATGGATTGCACTTTGTCTCTTGCTGACCATATTGAATCTCTCTGCTGAACAATATTAAGAAGGCTGAGAAAGCAGCAGAAGAAAAGGGAACATTTTCTTTTGTTATGAGAAGCTGTTGTTTGCTTTTGTTTGTACTGAGCACTGCACGTTTTAAAGCCTGAAGCTAAAGAAGCTGGTTACCTTAGTTCCTGAATGTATTCCACAGGCCAATTATATGGCAACTGTCCTAAGTATTCCACATGCACTTAATCTTCTTGGAAAGGGAAATAAATCCTTGTCATTTGCCTGAAACCACTCGACTACAATTTCTTCTTTTCTCAGAGGGTAAAAGGGACTACTATTCCCATAAGGCATTGCAGGAGAAAATGCCATGCCATACTCCATGAATTAGAATCCCCAGGCAGGCCAACCCTCCGTGCCCTAGGCGCTGGGTTGGCCCCCAGGTGACACCTTGCCCTAGTGGTAATGTGCTCTCCGTGCCCACTCTCTGCTCATTCCCACCCTCTCCCATCCCATAATCGCTTGTTAACTTGCATTTTATTGTATGAAGGCAGACAATATCTCATGTTAGTGTTTTTAACTGTCTTTAGCCTTGCATTAAAATGCCCATTAACCAGCTAACAGGTTTTAGTAAAACAGGCCCTTGGTCTTCAAATGAGTTGTAGGAGGCTAAACTTAGCTAGTTATTGATCTAACTAGCTTAGTTCATATTCAGTTGCTTTGATCTATTTTAATATTTTCTGATGGGAATGTGAAATAAAATAAATAATGCCTCAAGGAGTTTTTGAGAACTTAGTAATTAAAACCCAATAAAGAAATGTGCAGAACATCACTTGGAATACAGAAATTCAAGGGAGTAGTGCACAGTGGGGTTAAGATACTGATACACACCGAGCAAAAAAAGAAAAAATGGTGCCCATGTCCAATGATCTCAAGAGAGCAGAACATTATGATAAAACATTAGCAGCGCAATGGCTTTGGGTGAGGAAATGGAAAGGTGTTTGATTGTGGGGTCTTTAAAATGAGGGAGAGGGCTTCCAAGATGTGGGTGCTTCTGCCTTATGGCTTACTACCCGAATAAAGAGCTGTTGGATATGCGCCTAAGGACATTTCAAGAAAAATCAGTCTGCCTATATTCTTGGGTGGAAAGTTAACTACATGGTTTGTGTAGTTAAGCTTTATTCTATGCAAGCTATCATGGCGCTTATCATAAGTTATGTTACTCTTATAAAATTAATTGGTTTTGAATGTATTTGCATGCAACACAGTTCATTAATATTTTACTTGTAATGGGACAAATTGAATATGTGTTATACTGGCAGTGCTGTCATATCAAATGTCAAACCTGGCATTTATCAAGCACTGCTACATTATTGCAGCTTAGTAAATAGAGCCTTAGGTTACAAAAACTAGAAAAAATGAATTCCATTTTTTTACATCATATATAGTGTCACCAGCAGTGGCTAAAGAAGTGTTGGTTAGCTAGATACACTACTGGCCCTGACCTTTCTATGAAAGAAAGTGTAGTTGCGACTGAATGGTCAGGTTTAAACAAGGATTTATTCCCCTCCCGGGGTTTTGCTGGATTTTCAAAAGTGATACAACTTCCAAACTCAAAAGGTAGCCATGCTTCTGGCATAAACAAATGGTGAAAGAAAAGTACAGCTTCTTGCTTAACAAAATCAAATAACAAAGCAAAACAGGTAATCAGATAAACAGCTGGGCAGTTTCCTCTGTGCACGCTTATTCTCTCTAGGCAGGCTTCTCTGCTTTTAACGTAGAGAGGTCTCCTCAGTAGTTAATAGAGAGCAGTCCATCTTTTCATCATAAGACAAACATTCACCTTGATCAATGCACATAGGCTCCTCAACTGCCTCGTCTTCTCTATGGCAAAGAGTTTGTAACTTCCTCCAGCCAGTGACTGGCTTCTCTTCAATACTCTCACCACGGTAAGGTAGATAATTATCTGGCACTTGGTAAAACTGCTTTGTAATCTTTCTACTGGGTTTTCCTCTTGGCAGTTTTCTGCCAGGCTTTAAATACAAGCACTCAGATTCCTCATTCATGCATATGTCTTCAAGCACTTCACTATCTCTTTCACAAGGATGTGAATATCTTAAAACATTCTGGCTTTCATTAGCAAAGAGTCTCTTACCAGCTGCTCTATGCTCTCCCCACTGACTGCTGTCTCTGGGAGATCCCTCCTGGGTCACTGCAGAGGGCTTTCTGTAGTTAAGCTCTCGGCTGGAAAATGGCTTTTTGCTTTGCTTCCAAGCCCTGCTTGGCTTCCTATTCCAGGCCTCACAGGAAACAGGGTTAGGCTGAAAGTGTTCTGACCTTTTGTTGAAGAGTTTCAGGTTTTCTCTAACCTGCCAAGTTTCACAAGCACTCTCTGCTTCTGAGTCTTCAAAACCTCCGTCAGCATTCATACAGGAGTCAAACTCAGCCTCTCTTCCTGGATTCTCTCTCTCCTGAACACGAGCATAATCCTGCTCTCTTGCCTGAACTCTGGCTTGCTCGCCGGCCTGTTCTCTGGCTTGCTCTCCGGACTGTTCTAACTCTGCTTGCCTGCCATGCTTCTTATACAGAGTTAGGGGCGTTTTTCTGCAAATGTGCAAAGTGTTTCCTTCAGTGTTTGGGGAGTGTCTGTTGGCTGGGCATGCCTTCAGGCCTCGTGCCTCAGCCTGCTCTGGTTGCCTATAGCAACTATGAAGCTTTTTCTCTCCCTTCCTGTCAGAGTCTGTGCTGAACTCTTCAGCTTTTTGTGTCTTAAAGCTATAGGGCAGATTTTCGGTGTTACAATAGACACTGCTTAATTGTGAGAAATGAGAATAGGATGTCTTTTAATTGTGTTAATTGGCCAATCTTTCCTTCAGCTGGTTCCCTGAGACCAATACAGGCCTACGTGCCATATCAATTGCAGAACACTTTAAAGATGGCAATAAGTTCCCTCCTGATTTATTCCCATGTGTTCTGTCGTGCAACTGTTTCTATTATTTTATTGCTTATGTATGGATCCCGATTCCATCCTGGACGTCCAGGACCTCTGTGCACCTGGTCGGAACCGGATGCACAGAGAGAGTCGCAATTCTGATGCCGCGGGGCACATCTAGCTCCGCGCGATCAGAATAGTGAACAGACCTGTACGTGCAGGCCGGAACCCCGAGTCCATCAGGCATGCACATACAGGCCTTGCCTGACTAACATCAGTCAGGGCTTTTCAATGGAGTCGTGGCGCCATGGTGTCCAATTGCCATGGCACCACAGCTCCATTGAAAAGCCGCGATCGCGGCCGCCGACTCCCAAAGTGCTTTCCCCGCAGCCCGACCTCTGATCTGGCCTCCCAATGCCAGGGTTAGACTGCAGGGAATGCCCTCTGCCCCCTGCTGCCCCTTCTCAGCCCTAGGCCTGCCGTTCCTTCCTCATCGGGGAACTTATTCCACTCATTAAGTGCTAATAAGTCCATAAAAATAAAAGGTCTGGAAGCACTTAACTTCATTAACGCATGTTAAAACCTTTAGTAAAAAGGCCCCTTATTCTTAGTTTGATTGGTAATGGGTATTGGCTTATTCATTGGTATTGTAAAAAGCAAAGCTGAATTTCTCAAGGCCTGAAAATTTATGCTGTTAGAGGTGGTGGAGTCCATCACTGTAACACATGTTTGATATGTTTGGATCAAATGCTGAAAAAGCAGTAAGAGATCAGGAAGAAAACATGGATATGTGGGAAGCTGATTTTGGATTTCATATGAAAATTTACTGTATATACACATCTTTCCAAAGTGAACACAAATCTCAATTAGATGGATTAGATGGACCATTTTAGTATTGAACTACCATTATTTCTATGTCCAAAAACACGCCTTACTAACGCTGAAGGAAAAAAATCAAGATCAAAAACAAACCTCCAGGAACTACCTATGGTTAATTCTACTTGCAAGTCAAAAGGAGAGGTCACACTACCAAACTTAAAAAATATATATATATAAATGAATGACGGTGGCCATCAAATAAAGCCAAAAGTAGTCACCATTAGTTTTTAAATGGGATGCTTACTGTGTGGAGTCCAACCCCCGTTTAGGCCCAGGACCGTATTATGATCTTCCTGCTCCCCACACGTACAGGGACATTATGCGGGAAGCGCTGGATGGGGGTGGGAGGGGGCAGGATGGAGGCAGAGAGGGGGTGGAATGGGGGCAGGTCAAAGCACCCGGATGAACAGGGCCTATTCAGGTCAGGGCCCTGTACATCTGCTGGCTGCCCCTTGGATACCAAGTGTCCCACTGATGGAGGCCTACAGCCCCCCTGAGTCCTTTGTGCCACCATGGAAATGTACAAGCCACCTGACCCTGGCCATGGGCGCCCATGACAACAGTCGTGTGGCAGGGTGAAAGGGCAGCTCTGGGTTTGGCAATCCAGGTCCTCCGGCTGGACGTGCAAGTGCCATGGCGATGGAACACCACGGCACCGGCACACCAGCCGGAGCTTTGGGAGGGCTGGACAGACAGCAGCCTTTATGTTCCCCGCGGCAGAATCAGGGGCACGCCAGGCCATCTATGTGCCCTGATTCTGCAACCATGGAAACATATAGCTCCCATGGTTGCAGAACCGGGTACACATCAGCCCTGTCCGTTTTTTGGACATCCGGACGGCCCGGACATGCCCGTCTGAATCTGCCTCCATGCTAACTGCAAATGTATGTAAACATGTTGCTTAATCTCTTAATCCCTTGTGTAAAGCCCAGGCTAAAATGAGCACTTTTCAAAAATCTCTGCATGATTCTGAGATAATACAAAATCTGATGGGACCATTTGCCTAAACAGACATGCATTCCATTTGGAAATTGGGGAATACATGACTACATTTTTGACTCCCTGTAATATGCCCCATGAAAACTGTGAGTCCTGGGGATCTACCCACATAAATAATGGCTTTCTGAAATCACCATTTATTAACTGCATGTCATTTACAAAATAAAGTATGCTATTTCCACATGTAGATGCTTCTAAAATAAACTTATTTTTTAAGTCAAATGTCATGTAATCTAATCAACAGAATAAGGGCTCCATCCCTCTCTTCGTAAAAATAGAAGCTAATGCATCAGAAAAATAGGAGGAACATTTACCCTTAACTGTAATTTTATGCAACACTTCAAGCCAAACTGATGGAACATGATCTTTAATTTTTTTTGTACCTCTGCAGGTAGATAATCTGGTTTTACAGATGTATTACTTTTCAGACAAGTTAATATTTACTGATCTCTTTAAAAATAAAGAGTCTGTTAATACACTTAATGTTTGTTCAATGTAAACTGCACTGATGCAGAATAGCGCGGTATATAAGAGAATGTAAATAAATAAATAAATGTAGTCCATTCCTTAGGGACTAACTCTAAATTTGGCAAAGACTGATTTTCTTGCCATCAGGATATATCATAATTCGCTAAGGGGCCAATTCAGACCTGGACATCCCAGCCCTCTGTGCACCTGGTTGGAACCGGACATGCAGATTTAGCTGGGATTCGGATCCCGCGGGGCATATATAGTCCCGCAGGATCAGAACCGTGTCCAGTCCTGTACATGCAGGCCGAGTCCTTGATTCAGGTCGGCCTGAACATACAAGCCTTGCCTGGATAGCTCAGTCAGGGCTTTTGAATGGAGCCATGGCGCCATGGCATCCGGTTGACATGGCACCATGGCTCCATTCAAAAGCAGTGATCCCTGGCCGTCGGACCAAAAAGTGCATTCCCCGCAGCCCAACCCCCAATCTGGCCTCTCAATGCCATGTTCGGGCTGTGGAAAATGTCCTCTGCCCTCTGCTGCCTTTTTTGGGCCTCAGGCTTACCTGATCCTCCTGACTAGGGAAACTTATTCTACCTCAGAGGTGGAATAAGTTCCCCGTTCAGGCCGCCAGCCCCAGACATTCAGGACCGACATTGGAATCGGCCCTGTACATCCGGGGCCAATGACCTCCCACTGCCCACCCTAATGCCATCCCTGATCCGCCCCTTTCCCACCCCCAACCTCCCCATACAACGTGCGGGGAAGTTAGTTGGGGTCAGAAGGCGGCCCAAATAGCGAGTGGACCTCCCAATGGTACGTCCATCCCCACCATTTGTGCCTCGGAATGACCCTGTAAGGGTATGCACAGCCAAATAAACATTCAGGGGATCTTTTATTAAAGAGCAATAGCTGTGACATGCGGCCACAGCTAGCATGGAGCTATGAAAGCACCACCCAGTTTCCTTATTGTGAATCACATGCTGGGGTGGTAAGGGGACAGGTTAGGAGCAGAGAATGGGCATGGAGAGTTAAGTGCACCCACACTAATGTAGCACAATTTAAGGGAAAGGGCTCTGCATTAACTGCCAGGAAAATGCTGCCAGACCCCAGACAGTTAATGTGATGGTGCTGCACATAATGCGCCACAGTTCGGCACTGTTGGTAGATTACAGTAGGTGCAACACCAAAGCACCCTTTAATAAAAGGGCCCCTCAGTTTCAGAAGAGCAGGACCGGGAGGGAGGGTGATTGGGCGATTGTTTCAGTTGATTTTAAGGTGGCTAAACAGGTGAATAAATTGCAGAAGAGTGGTAGATTCATGGAATAGTTTCTCAGTGGAGATGGTAGAGACAAAGACTGTTTCTGAATTCAAGAAAGAATGGGGCAAACAGAGGATCTCTAAAGGAAAAACAGGGACTGTAAAGCTTAGTAGTTGGTATGGAAGGGCAGACTAGATAAGTCGTATGGTCTTTATCTGCCATCATTTTTCTGTTTCTATGCTCATTTAAAACAAAACCATCTCAATTTCTGGATATTTTTTCATGTTTGTTTCCCATATTTGTTCTTTGTATGTGCTAGAACTGTTTTAAATAGGAAAATTGATTGAACACATGTTAATGTATGGGTATATGCACATACGCAGAGCAGCCGTGGAGCAGAGCCTCTCCTCCATCTTGGCCATGCAGCAAGTATTGATGTTGGGGGGGGGGGGGGGCAGCATCATTGTCCCAGACACCAGGCCCCCTGGCCTCGGGCAAGCCTCTAGCAGACACCTCGTGGAGCGCAATCCAAAGACCCTGGTTCCACCTACTTGTAACATAGCATACTCTACCTGGCCTGTTGTACCCAATGCTACCTCATTACCTGTATTATAACACTGTATTATAACACTGCTAGCTCATTACCTGTATTATAACACTGCTACCTCATTACCTGTATTATAACACTGTATTATAACACTGCTAGCTCATTACCTGTATTATAACACTGTATTATAACACTGCTACCTCATTACCTGTATTATAACACTGTATTATAACACTGCTAGCTCATTACCTGTATTATAACACTGCTGCCCCATCACTTATAGCATTGCTACAACAATACCTGTAACATAGCATGTTCTGCTTAGCCCGCTGCAATATAACATTTACCCTGTTTTACCCTCTTCTTACCCTATTTTACCCTGTCCTACCCCTGTTTTGCCCATACTTGCACCATCTATGGTTGTCTTGATTAGATTGTGAGCTCTGATGAGCAGGGACCGTCTTTATTATTTGTCCTGACTAGTTTGTAAGCTCCGATGAGCAGGGACCGTCACTCTTATATGTCTGTACAGCGCTGCGTACGAGAAGCGCTTTATAAATGTTAAATAGTAGTAGTAGTAGTAGTACAAGCAATTGGCGTACACTTAAATTTTTTAGGTACCCAAAATGAACTGAATGCATGAGTAGAAATACACATCTCTATCATTCGCAGCTTGTGACTGAGAGATGTATGTTATGTTACTCAGAGCAAAACAATTTTCTATATGACTATCTTTTTTTTACTTTATCCCCAAATTATTTTAATTTCATTTATTCTCCTCATTCTCATCCTTTTAAATGCAATCAAAACAACTTATTTGCTTTACGGGGATAGTTAGAAACATATCTTTTGTTTAGTTTCTTTATACAGAAGGCAGTTCATTTGCATGGCTGTAATTTGTTGCTTTTGTTGCGGTGTGTGCATGCACAGCTGGGCAGTACTTTGTGCATAAAAGAACGTGATGCTAATGGTGCTCAGCCCAACCCCATAGACATTACTACTAATACTGATCATTTGTATAGCACTACAAGGCATAGGCGGTGCTCTAAGGTGTACACAGCAAAGACTACAGAAAGCTGTCAGGGAAGCCAGGGCCAAAATGAAGAGAAAACCACAACGCTAGAAAAAAAATCAGCTCCGTGGCTGCCAGAGAGGCTGACATTAGACTAGGCATTTGTAAGGGCAGCAGAATCTGGGGAGCAACAGTGCAGCATCAGCATGGTAGAACAGCAGCATTAAAAAATGCGACCAGTATAGGAGAAGGACTTTCAGCACCCGCATGAGTTCAAGATCTGCCATGTCCCATCCCGTTCAAGAGTAATGTATGTGTGGGTGCTCAAAGCCCTATCATTGTGCAGAGTTTTCCTACGCAGAATCCTGAAGCTTGTGCAGGGGGTGGAGGTGTGTGTGTGTGGGGGGGGGGGAGAGATGCTGAACATATTGGATGGGGTAGGGAAGGAGAGATTTAGAGGAGTGGAGTGGAGGAGTGGCCTAGTGGTTGGGGCAAGATACCTCAGACCAGAAGGTTGGGGACTCAAATCCCACTAGAGGACAGCAACCTTGGGCCAGAAGGACTGGGGTTTCTAGTCCCACAGGTGTTCCTTGTGGTCTTGGGCAAGCCACTTAACCCTCCATTGCCCATGTCCCCTGTAATATAATTATCTCCAAGTTATAATGTCCTGTTCAATGTAATTTCAGTTTGTTCAATGTAAACCACCTTGATATCATGAAAGGCAGTATATAAGAAATGTTAATAAAATAAATAAATTTATTTTATTAAAAACAAGTTATATTCTGCAAATCTGCAATTCTATGATTATGGACCACAGGGAAGGGGATGTTCGACATTGGGGAGGGGGAAAATTGTTGAAGGTGTGCCTAGGATTTCATAGTTCCTTGGGCTAGCCATGCATTTTACCAGAGAATAAGAGTAACATAACTGACAGGAAAACCAGATCCTGCAAAAGGAGAAAACATTTGTACCTGTCCCAGTGCTGGTAGAGTAAGACCTGCAGCCGCTGAATCAGAGATGGGGACTGGAGAGAAAATAAGAAGAGGAAAAAGAAGAACACCTTGGGGTTATTCTGAACCCTGGACATCCAGCCCCCATTCAGACCCTGGACGTGATTCCCTGCACAGTGCTCCCTTCACATATAGAGGGTTTGTGCTGGGAGAGCTGGATGGGATGGGAGGAGGAGGGCCTGAGGCAGAGAGTGGGCGGAGTGGGGGTGGACCCATGAATCCGGATATACAGTGCCTATTCAGGTCAGAGCTCTGTACATCTGGGATTGGTGAGATAGACGTGGGACTTATTCCACCTCAGAGGTGGAATAAGTACCACCAAAAATGGCGATCAAGCACTGCAGACCCCCACACACCACAGCACCGCGAAAAGTGAAGCCCCCTGCCCAATCCCTGCCCTTGCAAATGCCACCGAGGGTTGGGAAGCAGGAAAATGAACTTTGCAGCTGCGGCAGGTTTTTGACGCTCCTGCTGGGCGTCCCAGTGCCATGGCGGGTTCACCATGGCACCGGCACACCAGAAGAAGCATAGGGCAGGCTGGATGTGCAGGAGGTTGGACATCCCACGCTGTAGAATTGAGGCATGACCGGCCCGTCGAAGTGCCCAATTCTGCACCAGAGGGAACATCTAGTTCCCGGGGTGCAGAATCGGGTACACATTCAGGCCGTCCATAATGAAGGAAGAATATTTCAAGATGAAGAACATGGGTCTCCCCCTCACTCACACATACTCCCTCACTAACACACACATTCACTTAAATAATTCCTACCAAAATAAACCCCTACCCACTAATTCATAATCCTGCAAACTCACATACCATCCCACTCAAACATACCCATCTAGTCGCTTAGTGAAATGCAGTCAACAAGAAAATCACAAAAAAAAAAATCAATTTTCAAATGCATACAAAAAAACAACAACCCAGGGCTTTATTATAGAAAAGAGATTTGGAAAACTGCCTACCACATACATGGACACAATTATGAGCATACCTATGTGTTAGAGAAGTATTCCTAGAGTGGTATTGGGATGGAAAATAAACTTAACTTATGTATGCAATTATGCATGGAAAAAGTACCCGCATAAACAATACATGTCATTTAGGGGTATGTTTACTAAACCGTCTTAACGTGCGCCCAGTGATAATGTGCAGGATGCCATAAAAGGAGTGTGCGTTCCAGTCTTAAGGTAGCAAGTGTGGATTATCGCGCGATAATGTGCGCTGCGCTCATTATCGGGCGATAGAGGGAGCCGTGCACGTTAACGGGCGTTAGCCTTAATTAGGCGCACTGACCTGCAAGCACAGCAACAGAGCTGTAGCACAATGGTTAATACATTGTCTGATGGTACAGGGCTCATAAGTTTGATCCACCAGTGGATGTAATGAGTAAGGCTGTCTGAGGCATTGCCCTTTACTTTAAATCTGTGCTGTCTAAGGCATTTTCGTTTTTAATTTTAATTAATGCTGCCAGCAAACACACCCTCACAGTGCCGTAACCTATGGTGCCGCCTAAGGCGCCCTATAAGGCACTCCAGAGGGCACATTATAAAGTGCACTGTCCGCCAAGGCACCTTAAAATGTTCCCTATAGGGTGCCTTATAAGGCACCTTATAGGGTGCTTTATAGGGCGCCTTATGAGGCACCTTAAGGTTACAGCACTGTGAGGGTGTTTTTGCTGGCAGCACTAATTTAAATTAAAAAAGGAAATGCCTCAGACAGCCCTAGCAAATAACACCACTGTGAGATCAAACCCATGACATCTAGATCCACAGGCAGTGAAGTAACCAGTGGGCTACATCTCTATAGCTGCCAGCAAACCACTGGCTGGCTACAGAAGGACTACAGGTCACCACACAAACTGTCTGCTGTGGTTACCAGGATAGGGTTAACCCACTCATACCCATGATGCACTGCACATGCAAATCAGCAGTCTACAGATGATCACAAGATGGGGTATGCACCCCCACAGCACCTAGGCCTGGTAGGGGGAACTGACCGTGTGTGTCACTGGCACAGAGTAGCTACAGACTGTCACATTGTGGGGGTACTGTGCTCATCCTGAGGGTGAGGTGGGGCGCCCAGCACCAGGTCCGCAGCACCTGGCTTGCCTGTGATAGGCTATACTGCAGGTTCTCATCAGTGCTAGAGTGTGTGTGATAGGTAGTTCCTGCAGACACACGTAGGTCCATCTGTATTTCTCAGTCACGTCTAGCCCTTATGGACTAAGATGCACCCAGAATAGTACATATCCTGTGTGGGTGCCATGGTCACATGATTCAAGTGAAGAAGAAGAAGAAGAAGAAGAAGGGGGAGAGGGGGAGAGGGGGAGAGGGGGAGGGAGAGGGGAGAGGGGGAGGGGAGAGGAGGAGGGGAGGGTAGGGGGAGGGGAGGGGGAGGGGAGGGGAGGGGAGGGGATGGGGGAGGGGAGGGGGGATGGGGAGGGGAGGGAAGGGGAGGGGGGAGGGGGAGGGGGAGGGGAGGGAAGGAGGGGAGGGGAGGGAAGGGGAGGGGAGGGTAGGGGGGACAGACACTCTACAGGGCAGTCCATGCAGATCTGTACGCATCCATAAGGCAATGGCAGACAGACAGTAGGCCTGGAAATGCTCAGCTGCCCCCACCACTATCTGACATTCTCTAGCCGCTGCACCCTGCAAGGCATTCCAACCATACACATACTAACTGCAGACAGTCTGCTAGCTAGTCCATAGTGAATGTTCCTGGAGGAGATGTGTGCACCCAAAACTGGTATGTGAGCCCACCCACCAAGCATATAAGTCAGTGATTGGACCCCAGAACAAAGAACCCATAAACATTACTTGAGAAAAATACTATATAACACTATGGGGGAACCTAGCCATGCCGTGGTTACTGCTCAGTCAGGGTGAGAATGACCTCCCAGCAGGACATGCTGTGGCCACCCTGTCCGTGCAGGTGATGGCCGGGCACTACAATGTCCCAGCCATTGACCTATGCCCTGTGCAGATGCATCCTGCCCAGGCCACCCTGTCCGGGCTATACCCACAATACCTTGCTTCTCATTATGCACATTGGCAGCCTTACACTGGAGACAGTGCAAGCAGTGTGGGCTGAGTAAGGTGTTGGCAGCCACCACACACTGGATAGACAGACACACACTACTACACCTATGCCAGCATTGTGCAAATATAGAGGCTTTTGGCAGCCCTGGCCACCACACCAGTCCTGAGCACGGTGCAGGCATGGCTATGGTACGCAATATTGTTGGGGTCACTCCCCGGGGTGGTAAACACTGCCAGAAACCAGAACTGAAACACACTCCACAGATATCAGAAAGGTTGCTATGATGCATCTCAATCAGCAAATTGTGCTTAACTTAGAAATTGCTATCTGCCATTAATCATAGCAACCTTTTGATATTTGTGTAACGTATTCCCAGGTTTAGGGCGGCATTGCTAAGGTATGCAAATGCTAGTATTGGGAGATGCTGCTGCACGCAGGGTCCAACAGCCTGCCTCTACATGAGGCTTTGGATAGTGGAGCCTGTGGGTGTGGGTGTTTGTACCCCTGTTGGCCTCTGCTCTAGGGCAGGGGTTCCCAACTCCGGTCCTGGTGGGCCAAACACTGTTCGGGTTTTCATGCTGTCTCTAATGAATATGAATGAGATACATTTGCATATCATGGTGCGGTGCATGCAAATGCAGCACAGGCATATTTATTAGGGAAAGCATGACACCTGAATGGTGTTTGACCCTCCAGGACTGGAGTTGGGAATCTCTGCTCTAGGTATTGCACATGTTTATGGTGTCTGTGCTCTGTAGGGTAAAATATAGGCGTTTCAGGCATGTTGATGTTACCTGCAATACAGGTTCCGTCATTATTACCACGGTTTAGTACTGGGTAAAATATGGGGGCTGGGTTGGGAGGAGCTAAAGCTGGGACTTGAACTTGTGACATTCTGCTCCTGAACACACTGGCTGTGTGTACTGCACCACACTGTTGCCACAGGGATGGTTCATTCCCTGGGATACCATGTCTATTCGTCAGACAGAGCCTGTCTGTTGCAGTGCATGGCACCCACCTAAATGGGGCTAGGCCATGGTCTGCTGTGGGCAGATGCCACTGCCCCCTCCGCCATCATGCTGACATGCCATTATGCCGGTGGTGCGCAGTCTCAGGCCATCCAGTGTGCCGGTAGGCAGCTGCCTATAGTGTGGGATCTGGGGTAGGGGTGCCTGCATTGACGTCCGCGCTTCACCCCCCCCCCCCCCAACCCCTGCCAGTGTTCTGTGCCCTTGGGGGTACCTGCTGGGTACTATCCCCTGTAACACTGTGAGAAACACACTCATGCCCATGTTGGGCCCTCATCAGTTGCTGTCTGGCTGCTGTAGAGTTTCAGAATTCCTATGTGCCACCTAGGCATATGCCTAGTCCACACTGTGCCCCAGCTGGACCACAGCATATGCTGCCTGCAGCCCTCTGTATCCCATTTCCACATCTGTACAGTTGCCCTTTCCTACATGCCCACCCTGCTGTTGCGGCACATGTGCACACCATAAGAAAGCTGCCTAATATAAAGGGAAAACCCTGATCAGCGCTATTTCAATGTGGTATCATTCACCTTGTAGGGGGACAGAGCATAGACCCTTCCAAACATGATATCTTTTTTTGGGAGCTTTCTCAGTAGTGTTTTTTTATCTTACCCATTAATATCACTATTGGCCAGCTTGGTTATGGTGATTTTAAATTTTGTTGAGGCCATTTTCTATGTTTATTTGCCCTTTTGTTCCGTGCACATGTATCACAACTATCACTTTTTTATGTTTCCCTAATGGTTTCTCTTTCCTGCAAATGTGCCTTAACACGAGAGTTTCACTGGTGTTAGTGATCAGACCCGGATTCCACAGCATTAGTGTGCCTGGAGTCTCTCCCCTCCCACTCTCCACCCATTGACCCCTTCTCTCTGCCCTCTGGGAAGCCTTCCTCCGCCCTTCAGCGCCGGATTTCACGGCGTTAGGTATGTTATCACGCTATAATGCGCCTTCATCACCCGATAATTCCGCCACTGTGATGTTAGCGCCCTTTAGTAAACATACCCCTTAGTATACATACCTTTTCTAACTCTTCCTTTGAAAATGTATTTGTATAAAATATCTACAGCTTTTGCACTTATGATTTTTTTTAAATTACCCATCCAAATCATCAAGGAACCTAATTCTCTAGAAAAATTTTAGTATTTAGTATATCCAATTATAAAGAGTACTTTTTAGGGCATTCATCACTTTGATCAAATTTTAAAGCTCCAGTTTTTACTCCCAGTCCATCCAGCATATGAACTCTAAATATATTAATGCTGTTTAACAGACTGAAGCTTTCCGAATAAAAAAGTATTTAGAGCAAAAACTAACCGAACAATTTCAAAAATATGCACTTAGGGAAGAACAACCCAAACTATACTTACAAGATGCAAGGTTCCACATTCAGAATCACCATAGATGAAAAGGATCTTGGTATTATCGTAGATAATCCATTGAAAACCTCTTCAGCAGTGGTTGTGTATGCTATACTGCCAGGTGTATACAAGCTGTATCAAAGTCATATTTGTGCTTTTGTTATTTTTACAAATTTATTTTATTTATTAGCGAAAATATTTTTAAAAAAATGAGAAATGCTTAATAAAAAGCTTCCAATTTGG
The DNA here is from genome assembly GCA_033557465.1 of Ichthyophis bannanicus. Lineage (NCBI taxonomy): Eukaryota > Metazoa > Chordata > Amphibia > Gymnophiona > Ichthyophiidae > Ichthyophis > Ichthyophis bannanicus. The sequence goes on from CM066033.1 coordinate 1,202,314,618, forward strand.
AATATGCTGTTGCATTTTTTAGATTAATGATGGCAGCAACAAGGAGGGTTGACTGATCTCCTAAAAAGAGAGCAACAGCCATTACTTTGAGAAATGAGAGGTACAGCTTTCGTGAAATCGCTCAGAAGATGGGCCATGGAGTGACAGCATCTGGTGTACAAAAGTTGTGTGCTCACTTCAAAGTCACTGAAAGTGTTGCAACTCAGAAGGGAAGAGGAAGGAAAAAGTCTACAACTCCAAAAACTGACAGAATGATTGTTAGGCTGGCTTTAAAAAATCATAAATCATCTGCCAAGGACATCAATCAGGAACTTATGGATTTTGGTGTGTCCATTACTGATTGAATTGTTCGAAACAGGCTACTCAACACCGGTCTGAGGGCAAGAATTCCAAGAAAGAAACCTTTTCTGACTATTCTTTCTTGGAATTCTTGCCCTCAGACCGGCTCTCTTTTTAGGAGACCAGTCAACCCTCTTTGTTGCTGCCATCATTAATCCACAAAATACAACAACATATTCCAAATTGGAACTTTTTATTAAGCATTTGCCTTTTTTTTAAATATTTTCATTAATATATAAAATAAATTTGTAAAAATAACAAAAAAACAAATATGACTTTGATACAGCTTGTATACACCTGGCAGTATAGCACACATTATCTAAAGTGTCAGCTTATACATGAGATTCTGCATAAAACCTGCTTAAAGTGGATCGACAGTTTCATTAAAAATATCATTTTCCTGAGAAAAAGACATCAATTACTTTGTCTGACTCCAAATCAAAGTTTTTTTCTGATAAATGTTGATGATATTCGTATGTAATATGTTCCAGACCTTCTAACATACCCACAGGTCTAACTACTAAGAGACCTTATGTCCATTGTCTAAGTCCTTATTGTATGTTCAGATCATTAATGTTGACCTCCCCAGTGCAGCCCCCTCACCCTAAGAATTTATTACTGTCCCCCCCCCCCTTTGTTGTTAAACTGCTTTGACCCGGTGAAAAGCGGGATAGAAATACAGTTAAATAAATAAAATAAATTAATAATTAAAATAAATTAATAAATAAATATGGCAACAATCTGCATAGAGTATCTAATATATAGAATACTTAATTAACATAAGTAAGATAGATATTATCGCGGAGAGCTCAGATTTTACAGGTGTATCCACAATTTTTTCCGCTAGTGCTCAGGTAGTGTTCTCTTCAATCCTTCCTGTTGAGAGTAAAGGCTGAGGTAGAGAAGTTTGCATCCTGGAGATGAATGCATGACTGCATGGATGGTGTCATCAAGAGCACTTTGGTTTCCTGGACCATGGGATTGTGTACCAAGGGCTGCAGAGCAGAGATGGTGTCCAACTATCCAAGACGGGTCAAAATGTCTTGGTACAACCACACCTTGAATATTGTGTATAATTATGCTTACTGTATTTTACAAAGGATATAGTGGATTTAGAAAAAAGCACATTTTGGTTTGCTGGACCATGGGATGGTGTACCAAGGGCTGAAGAGCAGAGATGGTGTCCAACTATCCAAGAAGGATCAACATGTCATGGTACAACCACACCTTGAATATTGTGTGCAATTATGCTTACTATATTTTGCAAAGGATATAGTGGATTTAGAAAAAGCACAGAGAGACACCAAAATGATAAAGGAGATGGGAGGATACCCCTATGCAGAAAGACTTAAAAGTTTAGTGCTCTTTGGCTTGGCAAAGCGATGACGAAGGTCACAGAAATTCATTGCTTGCCCCAGAACAAGCATTGTGGAACCTGTGTGCCTCTTTGGGAATCTGCCAGGTACTTGTTTCCTGGAGTGGCCGTTGTTGGCAACAGGATACTAGGTTTAATGGACCTTGGTCTGACCCAGCAAAGAAAGATGCTTCTTGACACCTCCAGGCTCTCTGACAGAGGTGAAGATGGGAGGATAAAGAATGAAGAAAGTTGGACATGAGTCGCCAGAGCCTGCAGAATCAACACTCCAAATCCTCCAGCCCTTGAATTGAAGAAGTAGTATGCAGCCCTGGAAATGGAGGAGGTGAAAGAATACCAGGAAAGGGAAGAACTAGAACTTGAGTATCGCAACGTTCCATAATCAATGACCACAAGGAAGCGAAGGGTATTGGAGGTTGGTGACTCTCCTCTAGGTGGTACTGAGTCATCCATCTGCCAACCAGCCTTGATGTCCAGAGTGGTGTACTATCTGCCTGGTGCCAAAATCTTCAAGCCACTTGACTATTATCCCATGCTACTCATCCATGTCAGCACAAATGATACTGCTAGGTATCCCTCTGAGCATAATCAAACGTGACTTCATGGATCTGGGATAGAGGGTGAAGCAGATAGGTGCTCAGGTGGTGTTCTCTTCAATCCTTCCTGTTGAGAGTAAAGGCTGACGTAGAGAAGTTTGCATCCTGGAGATGAATGCATGGCTGCATGGAAGGTGTCATCAAGAGCATTTTGGTTTCCTGGACCATGGGATGGTGTACCAAGGGCTGCAGAGCAGAAATGGTGTCCAACTATCCAAGAAGGGTCAAAATGTCTTCAGCAGTAGACTGGCTAACCCACTGAAGAGCGTTTTAAATTAGATTCATTGGGAATGGGTGAAGAAAGCCCCAGGTAAGTGAAACATTAAATACCTCTATAGAAATGGGTAAAATGGGCAACATCTGGAAAGCTACAGGGTAAACTTTTTAAGACTAATAAAAGAAAATATTTTTTTCACTCAACGTGTAATCAAACTTTGGAATTTGTTACCGGAGGATGTAGTAAAGGCTGTTAGTGTAGCTGGGTTTAAAAAAGGTTTGGACAAGTTCTTGGAGGAAAGTTCCATAAACCATTATTAAGAAGGGACCCAGGATAACAGTGCTTGACCCAGTACAAGTATTGTGGAACCTGTGTCTTTTGGGGAAACTGCTAGGTACATTAGACCTAGAATGGCCACAGTTGGAAACAGAATACTGGGCTTGATGGACCTTGGTCTGACCCAGTATGGCATATCTTATGTTCTTATGGTGTGAATAAATGCCCGTAGCATAGGAAATAATATCCCAGATGTTGTGGCTTTCATGGAAGAGGCTGACTTGGATTTAGTGGCAGTTATGGAGACATGGTTCATGGACAGCCATAACTGGGATGCAATTATACCAGGCTATACTTTAGTCAGAAAGGACAGAATAGGAAGAAGGGGAGGAGGCGTGGCACTATATGTAAAAAAATAATATGAACGCTATAGAATTACAGGGCTTAAAAGGGGGAGAAAAGGCACTGTGGTTCAAATTAGAAAGAGGGAAGGAGAAATTCATTTGTATTGGAGTGATATAAAGATCCCCCCCTCACAGGGAGAAGAAGTGGATGGAGATTTAATTGAAGAAATAGGCAGCATTGTTATGAGAGAAGTGCTACTGATAGGTGATTTCAATATGCCGGATGTTGATTCAAACATCCCTGCTGTGGTGTCATCTAGAAGTAAGGAGATCCTGGATTCTCTACAGGGAGAACTATTCAGGCAACTAGTAACAAAACCCACTCGTGAAGAGTCCATACACAGTGATCACCAGATGATGTGGTTCAGTATTAGGACTAGGGCTGATAAAATCCATTCAAAAGCAAGGGTCTTAGACTTTAGGAAAACTAAGGTGTATGTTTACTAAACCCTCTTAATGTGCGCCCAGCGTTAGTGTGCAGGATGCCATATAAGGAGTGGGCATTTCAGTTTAAAGTAGCAAAACGGGATTAGCATGGAATAACGCGCACTGCTGTGCACATTATCGGGCAAAGCGCCGCTAAGCGCGTTACCGCGCGGTAATCTTAAGTAGGCACACAGACATCTAACCATAGAAACAGAAGTGTAGCACAATGGTTAATACACTGACTGATAATACAGGGGTCATGAGTTCAATCCCCCCAGTGTGCCTAATGCATCAGGCTGGCTGAGGCATCAGCTGTGACATGTAAGTATTGTTTCCTGCGGCATTGTATTTATTGCTGCCAGCAAACACACCCTCACGTGCCGTAACCTAAGGTGCCGCATAAGGCACCCTATAAGGCACCCCATAGGGCACATTATAAAGTGCACTGTCCGCCACGGCACCCTATAATGTCCCCTATAAGGCGCTCCATAGGACACCTTATAAGGCACCTTATACGGACTGTAACCATAAGGTGCCTCAGAAGGCGCTTTATAGGGTGCCCTATAAGGCGCCTTATAGGGCGCCTTCTGAGGCACCTTATGGTTACAGTACCCTGAGGGTGTTTTGCTGGCAGCACTAATGTACATCTGGAGGATCAACCCTAATTCCTCCTTTGCTTCTCCCATTAGCCCCATGCTTCCCTCTCATAAACATTGACATGATTCATTGAGAAGAAAATACAGTAGTTTCTATATATTGTTTAATGCAGATACTGCAGCAAAGTCAGTCACTTACAGTTTCTTTTACAAGTCTCTGTTTTCTTTCAGTTTATTTCTATCAAGCTTCTCACTATGGAGTTTTTCTAATCTGTACTACACAACTTGACTTCAAAGCTATCAAGCTACCAAGTTCCAGGAGGAACATTTTTCATCCTGTCCTGGTTTTGAACTTATATCCCAATGCATTGTGGCATTCATAGTTCCTGTTCTACCTAATACATCATAGCAAGGTTCTAAGAAATCCAGGTCTAGCCCAATATTTCCTTCTTGGACCTGGGTAACTTGGCAACTCTGTGACTTTTCCCTGACAAACAAATTCATCACCTATGTACCTGAGCCCCATGTGTACTTTTTGCTTCTATGGGTCTAGACCTGATAATTTTCACCCTTTTTTCCCTTTGAAGCTTCCATCTTCATGAAACAAGTTTCTCTCCCTCTGAATTCCAAGTGAGAAATGGCTAGAAAATGTTTTTATTCTCAGATTTGGGATGGCATCATCAGAAACGGGATTTTGAAGTAGTGAGGCTGAGAAATATATGTTTGGCTGCTTGTCAAAAAGTTCCAAGATAATAGATGAAGCTATATCTGTTTCTTTCTTGTCCCTTCCCAAGGTTGCACCAGTGTCTGGTGGTCATTCTCACCAAGGATCAAATACTTGATCCTCATGGAGCAAAGGCTAGAGACCTGGTCACTGTTGGAAACAGGATACTGGGCTCAATGGATCTTTGGTCTGACCCAATATAGTATATCTTATGTTCTTCCGTTCTTAGCTAGAAACCAATGAATATCCTCTGGGCCACAAAAAGCGAGACATGGCCCCTCCCCTAGAGACCAAATATTGGCCAGTGGGCTGTTCCCAGAATATAACTCAGGAACTTCTATCTGAATGTGTAGGATGTAGTAAAAGCCGTTATTGTAGCTGGGTTTAAAAAAGGGTTGGAGAAGTTCCTGGAAGAAAGGACCATAAACCATTATTAAAGAGGACATTGGAAATCCATTGCTTGCCCCAGGACAAGCATTGTGGAACCTGTGTGCCTTCTTGGGAATCTGCCAGGTACTTGTGACCTGTATTGGCCACTGCTGGAAACAGGATACTGGACATCATGGACCTTGGTCTGACCCAGTATGGCATTTCTTATTTTCTTATGTGTAGTTCTGTTGGCTTCAGCTGCAAGTTTCTATCTTTCATCCGTAACAGTTGTTGGTTTATATCCTGGGGAGCCTCACACCAGCAAAACAAAAACAAGTGTTTTTTTCCTGGGCCAATAAACTGTAATGGTTCAGAAACCAAATGGATAGTTTGATTCCCGTACTCATTTGGTTCATTAAAGATATACAAATTGAAAAGGCCCTTATTCATTGTTTTTTTACCATTTTTCTGAAAACAAGCACATCCCTAGTTAGTATCAACTGAAAATTCACCTTAGTAAAACTGAGTAAAATTAGCCAGTTATTTTGTCCACTCAGTGGATATTTGAAAATGCACTTTCATATTTTTATCTCTTAACCCTGAAATACTGAACACGTTAATTATCTGATTTTGAATCACCACACCCACTGAAATGATCGCATAAGTTGATATCATGGAAAGTATTAAGATAATGAGTCTTCTTAATTGTATTTTACTGAATTCAGTATTGCTTTCCTAGCTACATTTGCTTGAATTAAAATATTTTGATTTATACTTCTGACTTTCATAAATCTTTCAATCCCTTGCAATCAGATAGTTCTATTTCAATTATAAATTAGCCACACTATTTTTCAAGTTGTAACTCTATGATTAAAATGTCATTGTAGATTTGTATATGGGAATCAAAATGTTTTATAATGAGGCTGAGCTACATGATAAGCAATGATTAAAATTAGAACTTGCCATTATTTTGAAATATTTACAATTCTATAGCCATAAATAGTTATCAAATACATTCAATTGTGTCAAGAAATTGCTAAGTGCTTGAGGATAGTTCACTCTGTAATCACCAAATGCAGAAAGAGCTATTGTTTTGACTTGGATTATATTTTACTGCATTGATGGAGAAGAATTTGAAATAGTTGGCAACTTTACCCTGGAATTACTGAGATTTTGTGCACACACTGAATGACCCCATGACAAATGACCCCACGACAAATTTTAATTGTTAACCATGAAAAATTTAAACTAAACAGACAAAATATTATTCACAATTAATTATTTATTATAAGAAGGTTAAATGTTTTGAAATTTAACGCTTTATCATAAAATTACATGAAGAGTTGCCATGAAAGCAGTTTTTGCATGTACTTGATGAACACAGCAAAGTACTACAGTCATTTGCATGAGACACAGACAATTTCTGAATGTTCGTTGCAAACATTGCGCTTGCAGGAGGTGCAAACTATGTTGCTTTTCGTGTCTTTTTCTCTCTCTGTAACAGCAGTGACACCTTGCCCTTTTCTTTGGGATCCCGACATTGAAAACACCATTAGCGGCTTCTTCAATGCTGGAAGACGTTTCGCTGCAATTACTCTGAAGCAGCTGCTTTCCTAATTCCAAGAGGAATAGACGACGTCTGTGCTATGACTTGGACTGCCATTATGGATTTAGTAACCTTATATCAAAAATTCCAACATGCATATCACCCTTGAAAAGTATTATTTTTTTCGGAGCCAGCCGTCAAAGTGAATGGAAATTGTGCCATACACCACTGCAACCTCTCCTTTTATTTATAATTTATAATGTAGAAAAAAACCATGGAGTTAAACTTCACACTTAGCTTTATCGATCCTCAGCAAACAAGTGCTAAAAACTTGAATGAAAATCGCCAGAGTTTCCATCTAGATGGTACACTGACTGTTCTTCCGCCTATGTGGTCTATTTGATAATATATCCATGCTTGTTATATTACATAGGACGCACTACAAGACCCATTAAGCTGCGACTTTCTGAACATGCCTCCCGGTTAAGAACTAAAACTTTATCAGCCCCGATGGTGGAACACTGTTTACAATGTTCTCATGATTTTAGCTCATTACGTTTGGTTTTTTTTTAGATTTTTTGCCGATTGATCCAAGAGGCGGTAATCGGGAGCAGCAACTTCAACTACGTGAACAAAGATGGATTTATTTACTCAACACAGTTTCTCCTAGAGGTTTAAATATGCAAATTGATTGGTACACCATTATTTAACCATATTTAACCATATTTTATACTGCTGTTCTGTAGGGGGTTTCCTTTTTCTATGGATCCTCTCTATTTGACACAGTGGTTTTACATTCTCATTGTTAACTGGTGATCACCTGATATGAGTGACGTCAGACGCCGGAGAAGTTAAGGCGAGTCCTGCCCTTGATTCTTTATTGTGGAAGCTTTTGATCAGCAAGTATGAGACAGACCTGAAGCAGGGTTGGAGGACTTTTTGAATCAAACCCGAAACGTGTGACACGTCATCAAACATTTGGAAACTCTGGCGATTTTCATTCAAGTTTTTAGTACTTGTTTGCTGAGGATCGATAAAGCTAAGTGTGAAGTTTAACTCCATGTTTTTTTTTCTACATTATAAATTATAAATAAAAGGAGAGGTCGCAGTGGTGTACGGCACAATTTCCATTCACTTTGACGTCTGGCTCCGACAAAAATAATACTTTTCAAGGGTGATATGCATGTTGGAATTTTTGATATAAGGTTACTTAATGTGATTCTGACAGGTTTTTTGTTGGTTTGGATTCTGGATTTAGTGACATCCAAACAATAAAGGTGTTCAAAGCACTGATGTCCAACATGTTGTAGAAGATTGTCACTGGCCAGCGTCATGTCATTCGTTTTGTGGTATACGTGTGCAACATTTGATCTGCCATATCTACTCCACCTTTACTAGAATTATAGTCCAAGATCATGCATGTTTTTTTGTCTGGACGTGTGTTATCTACTTCTTCTTGATCATGCAAACTGCTCAGAAGAACAACTACTTTTCCTTTCTTCGGGCAATAGGAAACCAGAGTGGCATCATTGCGAAAGGCAAACAGTGAAGTGAATACCTCTCGGCCCTTTGCTGTTACAAATTCTGGAGGTAATTCTTTTCTGTTCTTTTGAATTGTCCCCAAAAGTGTCATTTGTTTTTCTAGCAATTTCTGTGACAGGGATAAACTGCAGAAGAAATTGTCAACAGTAACATTTCTGCCAGATCGCGTCAATCCTTCAGCACAACCCTTTCACCCTGATTCTGTTCCCTGTTTTGTCCGAGTTCCCTTCCTGTATATACTTGAAGATGCAGAACATATGACATTGCACTGTCACACAACATCCATAGCTTTATGCCATATTTCCCAGGTTTTCTGGGAATATATTGTTTGAATGGAACACGGCCACGAAATGTAAGCAGTTGCTCATCCACGGTAACATTTTCACCAGAAACAAAGGCGTCACTTAGAGTTGCTTCCCAGGTATCAAAAACGTGTCTGATTGGAGCTAGCTTATCCAAGCCTCGTTGTTCACATCTCTTGGTTGCATCATCAAATCTGAGAGCACAAGAAATTTGCTGAAAACGATTACGGGCCATATTTTTTCCGAAAACAGAACGACCATCTTCAAGGTTCCACAACTGAACTATGGATTCATTTCATGACTTGTACACACCTGAGAGGATCAGAAGTCCAAGTAAACGTTGAAATTCTCCATCTGTCAAATCTTTCCAGGTGTCATCATAAATGTGTCTTCCTTGTTTGCTCGTCCATATCATGGTTTCTTTCAATAAGTTCTTCCTCATACAGCATACCTTGTAGGACCTTGTTGTACGGGCATGACATTAGCTCTGGCATATCTTCCAGCAGCTTGCTTTATAGGTTTCCTGTTCCATGATGTGGCATCCTTAGATAAATAGGCTTCAATGGCAACATTTGTGCTTATAGTTGATGACCTCTTAGCTCCTTTATGACCACAACTAAGATTCTTCACAAATGATACTGACACCGAGGACTCCTGCCTTCTTCCCCATCCAGCACAGCCTCGACCTTTGCCTCGACCTGTAACTTGACTCTTTGCTGCAGGCGATGTTACCGGTTCAACATCAGTCTCACATTCACTTGGCGACCAACTGCTGTCGCCGTCTGAATCATGACTGTCATCATCAGATTTATCGCCCAAACTTGGCTGATATGCTTCTTCGCTTGCTGAATATGCTGCATCATCAGACGACTCAGAGTCGTCACTGTCAGCATCTTGTTGCAATATTTCTCTTACTTGGGCAGCTGAATACTTTCATTTTGACATCATAAACAATAAGCTAAAATAAATAAACAAAGATAAATTTGAATAAAATGCAAAGCAGTTTTACTATAGGTGTACAATAATCGTGAAGAACGAACTGAAAGCCTTTAGATTTCATCGGAAATAATGAGAGAACGTATGATATCAATTACAGAAAATGTGTAATTTTCATAAAATAAGAGTACAAAAAATAAATGATACATAATTAATGATAAATACCTTTGTCAGATCTAAAAATTCACAAAACTGCAAATTGTATCACGATCCAAACCGGACGTAAGCAATTGGGGTCAAAAATGAATCCACTGGTACTCTGTGCTGCAATTCTTCACTAGAGTCACCTAGCGGATGAAAATTATTCCTCTCATTGTGCAATATAAAGAGAATATTGACATGTGAAAAGTCATAAAAAGATTGCATTCTTGAACAACTAGTTTCCGAGATACGCGTTGTGAAACTTTCAATAGGGTCACTTTTGACCCCATCGGTACTCCCAGGGTTAACCTACTTGGATCAACTATCAACAAAGAAAAGACAAGCAGTCAAGAAATCCAACAACACATTGCTTTTGGCAGAATGGCTATGAAAGACCTAGACAAGATTTTCAAGAGCAGAGATCTTCCTCTACATACAAAGATTCAACTTGTTCAAGCCATGATATTTTCAGTAATGTCATATGTTTCAGAAATAGCAAAAGCACATGAGACGAGTTCACTCTACTGCATGTAGTCAATAACTAATTCATGTGGTGTGATCTAGCAAGTGGAAGGCTAAAGCTCAAGGTCACCACTACACATCACCATTATCATGTCTGGGGGCAATTTCTCCAAATGAGTTAGTTTTATGCATACCATGACAGTCGGGAACCTCACTTATGAGCCAGGGCATGGGGAATATGATCTCAGTCTCTTAAATTTGCTGCTTCGGCTCAGTGTAGTACTTGCATCATGCCAAAGAGAGCCTCCTGCTGGAGTTTTTAAGATGTAACATGTATAGGTAGTTTGTCAAGATGGGCTTGGAAATTCTTCTTTATCAAGCCTGTGGCACCCAACACGATGGGAAATATTTCTATATCTTTATGCCACATTTTCTTGGTCTCTGACTGCATCTTCTGGTATTTCAGGATCTTCTGCCTTTCCATGTGATTCATAGAGTAGTTGCTTGGAACTGACACCTCTATTATCAATGTCACTATATCCGGCTTCCTTGCGTCCAGTTTTTTTCATTCAAAATGGGAGTATCCCAGGGGATAACCTCCTCATTCTCTCATTCTCTTAGGATCATGATCCCAGTGCTTTTTCACAGTGATATTGTAGTACTTACACAGTTTCCAATAATTGAGGCGTGCTACTTTATTGTGCCTTTCTGTATAGAGATTTTCTGTCATCAAAACTTCACAGCCAGCTATGATGTGAGTTGCTGTTTCCAAGTCTTTCTTACAGAATCAACAAATGTCTGTATTTTATTTATTTTTTTATTTAGCTGTATTTATATCCTGCTTTTCAACAGGTCAAAGCGGTCAATTGGGAGATACATTTAACACGAGGGATATGACACACATACGCTAATACTTACAGGGAACATGGGCAATGGAGGGTTAAGTGGCTTACCCAAGACCACAAGGAGTACCTATAGGACCAGAAATCCCAGTCCCTCTGGCCTGAGATTGCTGTCCCCAGGTGGGACTTGAATCCCCGGCCCTCCGGCCTGAAGTACCTTGTCCTAACCACTAGGCCACCCCTCCCTATATTGCGAGTTTTTTCAATGTTCACTGCAAACCATCTTGACTGTAAACTAGTGTCCTGGCTGCAACTATCGAGCCTGCTTTGTTGACTCGCAGGCGCCCTCTTTATCAAGTTGTGTTTCTTTTTGGACAGACCTCGTAGTTTGGGTTGTTCTTTCCTAGGTGCATAACTTTGCACTTGTCTACAGAAAATTTCATCTGCCATTTGAACATCTAGCCTTCCAATTTATCAAGGTCCTCTTGCATTTTTTCATAATCCACTTGTATTTTAACAACTTTGAATAATTTTGTGTCATCTGCAAATTTGATCAACTCACTCATTATTCCCATTTCCAGGTCATTTATGAATATGTTAAAAAGCAGTTGGCCTAGCACAGATCCCTGGGGTACTCCACTATTCACCTTTCTCCATTGAGAAAATTGGCCATTTAGCCCCATCCTCTGCTTTCTTTCTTTTAATAAGTTCCTGATCCACAGTAGTACACTGCCCCCTATGCCATGATCTTTTTATTAGGTGTTGGAGATGGTAATACGTTTGTTTTGTATAATTTTTTGGAATTGTTTAGTTTACAACACTACCAGTTTTCTGATGGAGTTTTTTTTACCAATAATATTAACAGCTCTTTGTCCCATGTGCAGTAGAACTTGAGTGGCTGAACTATTCTGAGGTCTTTTTCTCCTTAAATTCGTTTACACAGCATGTCTTTGTGGATAGTACTGCAGAAGCTTTATTCAAATTGCAGCAGATTTTTGTTGGTTGCAAATAGCATTTTCTGCTATTCTCCCTTTTTCCTAGTTATCAGAAAAATGCAAAATAGCCTAGATTAATGAAGGCTTTAGAGGGTAAGAGTGTACTTTATCAGTTTTGTAAAATCTTCACTTGTTATTGGTTTATTTAGTTTTCTGCTATCTCAGCTTCTATTAGACTAGATATAATGTCATATGGGTTGTTAGCTTAGTTTTAGAGGGGCTATTAATAGTATGCTCAGTAAACATGGAAAAATTAACAAGGATTCAGTAATAAGCTTTCTTGTTGAGCCCTGGTGTTGTGAAAGTTACTTCCAAAATACATGTATTATATTTTAGGGGTGGAAAGTTCAAGAAAAAGAAGAAAATATGAACACCATAATGAGCACTTAGCAAAACAAAATGCACATTAAGGGCAAAGCTTCTGTGGTAACTGTTGGGGTGCATGGCCATCATGTACTCAACAGTTAACATATGGATGAATACCCTAACATGTGGTGCTATTAGTGTGGGTGCACTTATGTTCACCAAGGTGGCATTAGGTGTACGCACACTGATGGCAACATTGACAGCATGTGATATGGCCCCGTGCACTAACAGCAATCTGCTCTACATGCCCATTCTCCACCTCTACCCTGCCCATTCTGCACCAGCAAGTGCACAAATCAGCCTGCGGTAATTGTCATGTCCTCGCAATAATAGTTACTGCAGCCCAAGCAGGCAGTCACTGTGTGCTCAAATGCTTACAGGGGAATTTTAGAAGATCCATTTAAGTGCAGTCTGGGACGTCTAAGCCAGAATGTCTGAAGAAAATTCAGGCACGTCCAGGTGGAGACATGATTCCGCAAACCTGGATGTGTCCAATAGGGACGTCTACAGGGGCATCTACTTAGACATCCCCAGATCCGTATTTCAGAAAAGAGATGTCTAGGATAGCATAAAGGTTAGAGTAGTGGGTTAGGAACAGGGCAGTCAGGATTCAAATCCTGCTGCTGCTATAGCTGAATTTGTGCTGAGAACTGGAGATGATAGAGTGCTTTCTTCTCTGTACACTCTGGATGTTTTTCAGCTAAAACAAGCACCTTTCAGATGCTTGCTCATCACTATGCATGCCTTGGAGGAGGTCTAAAGCTAGGTATGATGCCGGACGTTCATGACACTTCTGTGATCAGGTGGGGATGTCCTGGTCCCTGGGAATGCTCTAACCATGCCTCCAGGTTTCTGAAAATGCTCTGACCATGCCCCATTCAGATTAAGATGTCCTCATAGCTGGCTTCTAAAATGGCTCTTGAGACAGTGTCTGTGCTTTGGACATCTCTATGTCCGTTATTGGACATCTACAGCATGAATAGGGCTTTTTAAATACCCCTCCCCCCCAGTATACTTCAGTAAAAGGGCCCTTAAAAAGTGTTTTGGGGCATGGTTTTCATTTAACTGGAGAGTACTGATATGGATTGCAGTGTACATATTCTCTGATCGCATCCTTAACCAACACACCAAAATGTGGCAGGGCAACCAAGGAAGCCTTTAACTGCCAAACACACTCACAAGCTCCAACTATCCACAGTTCCAACAACAAAACCACTGAGTGATGATCTGATAAATAGCATGACAAAATCTTGCAGTGCACAATCCATGGCAGGGTCTCCTGCACACACAGAAAGAAGTTGAACCTACTGTACATATCATGCCTAGTGAGTAATAAGTGTAATCTTTCCTATTGGGGCACACATGCTTCCAGATCTCCACAACATGACACATTTCAAGCATACAAAAAAGGGTCTTAGGGGAAACAAAATGCCACCATGTCATAACAGCCTATCTAGCTGTACCTGGGCACTGACTTTCCAATCCGACCCCCCCCCCCCCCCCCGCCATTCAAGGAGCATTCTAGAAGAGTGGTTCTCAATCCATTTTGCAGGGCACATCTAGCCAGTCAGGTTTTTAGGATAACCACAATGAATATGCATGAGATACATTTGCATAGAATGGAGACAATGCATGCAAATCTCTGTCGTGCATATTGATTGTGATTAGCCTAAAAACCTTACTGGCTAGGTGTGTCCCTAGGACTGGGTTGAGAACCACTTTCTAGAAGTATCACACTTCAAGAGAGCTTCCAGTAGGGCTTGATAGAAACTAGCCTGATCCTGTTTTCAAATACTTTAAAAAGAGTTAAATCTTTCAATCCAATAAAAACATTCCACAATTATAAACCTACCCTCAGAGTCACACATAGAATTCTAAACTTTAGCAGAGAGTCATGTGTATTAATAAATATACCTTCAACTATGTCAATATAGGAGGTGCCCAGGTCCTGATCCCCCCAAAAATGTTTTAATTCCTTGTGCTCTTTAACACACATATGCATCTCTTTAAGAAAGGTAATTTGGTAGCGCTGATGTTTTAGGAACAGCAGTACATGCTTTGCTTAATAGGTGACTCCATACCACTAGAATTAAAAAAAAAATAGTGAGCCTACTAGCCATCAAGGCTACCATGTACATATAAAAACAATAGATTTCTTATGGTGAAAAGTTCCTTTCTATGCCACTCCTTCTCAGATACCAAAACCACCAAATTATTGCTGATGTATCTTTTTTATTAACAGTCCCCCCAACCACAAACATAATAATCAACCACATTAATCCCAATGATACAACCAACAACCAGGGCCGGATTTACCTTGAGTGAGGCCCTACGCCAACAAAAATTGTGGGCCCCCAGCAGGGGCGGCCCAAGGGGGGTGCAGGGCCTCATTTGCATAAGGGGCCTCATTTGCATAAATATTTGCATAATGTTACCATATACTAACTTTTAGTAAACGTGCCTCTTAATGAGTGTATGGATAAAGAAAGACTAAAAGATTTCTACATTACTATAATCCAGTGCCAACTGCCAGACACATTAGGAACTACTACAAACACTGCCCATTTAGAACCCATAGTAAACCCGCCGTATCCTAACAGCACTACCAGGACTCACAAAGCACCATACTCTACCAATCAAAAGGCAACACTGCAAATATTAAACCAGTACATTTCAGAGAACAACAATACATGACCTACTGGGGAAAGAGAACAAGTGGCAATGTCAAATAGGAATTATATAAACAGAACACCTCAGCTCAGTTACACATGCAGAACATAGACCATCACCAAACAAGTAATCACAATTTAGAAACAGGAAGACAATAATTAAACTGGGAATCCCAAAAGCCAAACTTGGAATGTACAACACTGTAGAAATAAAACTATACATTAATTTGCTCTTGTACTAAACAAAGCACAGACGTTAATGATGCACATTTACCAGAGCTGACATATTCCAATTAATAAATTCAAAATAAAGAGATATTTTTCTACCTTTTGTGCATTTTTTTCAGCTGCAATTGCTCCAGCCACTTTCTTCTGGTTTCTTCGTGTCTTCTGCTAACTCTCCATCGTCTGCTGTCCATTTGTCCTTTCTTCTCTCTTCTAGATTTTTTTCCATTCTCTCTCTACATCTGCTTTAACATACTAATCTTTCTCCTTTTGCTCTTTCCTAATTCCTATTTCATCCACTCAAATTTTACCCCTCCATCCTCAATCCCCACTTACTCTCCCAATACCCGGCCAATTGTAGATTTTTTATCCCTCCCACACAAAATATTTTTCCCTTCTCCATTTTACTCTTCCAGCCCCATCCCATTCTAATCCTCCCCCAACATCAGCTCCCTTCTAGTTCCAGCCTCACCCAGCATCCATTCCCTTCTAGTCCCTGCATCAGCCCATTTCCAGTCCTAGCCATCCATCAGCCCATTTCCAGTCCTAGCAACCCCCCAACCCAATACCAGTCCTAGCCCCCCATCAACCCACTTACAGTCCTTAACCCCATCACCCCATTTTCAGTTTAAGCCCCCCCTATAACCCATTACCAGTCCTAACCCCCCATCAGCCCACTTCCAGTCCTAACCCCATCAACCCATTTCCAGTCAGCCCCCCATAGCCCATTGCCAGTCCTACCCCCCCCCCATCAGCCCACAGCCCATTACCAGTCCTAACCCCATCATCCCACCTCCAGTTTTAACCCCCCAGCCCATTTCCAGTCCTAGCCCCCCCATAGCCCATTACCAGACAGCCCCCATCAGCCCACAGCCCATTACCAGTCTTAACCCCCCCAAAGCCCATTACCAGTTCTAAACCCCCCCAACAGCCCATTACCAGTCCTAACCCCATCAGCCCACCTCCAGTCTTAACCCCCCAGCGCATTTGTAGTCCTAGCCCCCCCATAGCCCATTACCAGACAGACCCCATCAGCCCATAGCCCATTACAAGTCTTAAAACCCCCCCAAAGCCCATTACCAGTTCTAAACCCCCCCAACAGCCCATTACCAGTCCTAACCCCATCAGCCCACATCTAGTCTTAACCCCCCAGCCCATTTCCAGTCCTAGCCCCCCCATAGCCCATTACCAGACAGCCCCCATCAGCCCACAGCCCATTACCAGTCTTAACCTCCCCCCAAAGCCCATTGCCAGTTATATGCGCCCTCATCTGACAACAGTGCTTTACAAGTCATAACCCCATCAGCCCACCTCTAGCCTTAACACCCCCCAGCCCATTTCCAGCCCCAGCCCCCCAATAGCCCATTACCAGTCCTACCCCCCATAGCCCATTACCATCCAGACCCCCCCAGCCCATTTCCAGCCCCAGCCCCCCCAATAGCCCATTACCAGTCCTACCCCCCCATCGCCCTTTACCCCCCCTACCCCCCCCCGCCCTTTTCCTGCCCCCGCCCCCCCAATCGCCCTTTACAAGCCCTACCCCCCCCCCAAAGCCATTTACAATTCCAACCCCCCCCCCCCCCCCGTCGGCCTAAAGTCAAATTTAATTTAAAAAAAAAACCTGGTGGCTGCCACCGCGGGGCCCCCTCTGCTGCCGTGGCAGCACCGATTGACCCGCGGGGGCCCCGTCTACAAGCTGAAGCCGTCGGGTCGGGTCGGGTCGGGTCGTTCCTCCCTCCCTCCGTCCGTGCAGGCTGCAGGCTGTGAGAGACGCGAAAGGAGAGTGTCTCCTCGCGTCTCTGTTATGCTTGTAGACGGGGCCCCCGCGGGTCAATCGGTGCTGCCGCGGCAGCAGAGGGGGCCCCGCGGCGGCAGCCACCAGGGTTTTTTTTTAAATTGTATTTTAAAAAAATTTACTTCTTCTTTTTTTGTGGGCCCCTGCCGGCTGTGGGCCCTACGCCATGGCGTACATGGCGTATAGGTAAATCCGGCCCTGCCAACAACCATTCATCCCAACCTCATACACACAACCCAGCCACAAAGGTAGTGCTTGCAATGCATACAATCACCATCTATTCTTGCCCAAAAAGGTCCTGCAGGGAGGAAATGTTTTGGTCCAGAGGACATGGACCACCAAAGCTAATCTCCCATCCAAACATCCAGAAGAACCAGAGAGACCCTTAACCCCAAGTCCTCCAATCTAAATTCCAAACACCTGACCTCCTCCGCTAAACCAAGGGCACAAACCAAGCACACATACAAAATAAATGCATTAGCAGAGTACCCAACACTCAACTGATGCAGCCCCTCAACAAAACGTGCACATTCACTCAAGAAACTGACACCCAACTTTATACCTCTCACACATACTCCAAACATCCATAGTAGGAATGCAAGAGATTTGGTCCATGGATGGATCATCTAAGTCTCAAGTAGGCCTAAAGCCTCCACTGTCAACACATGGCCACAGAGCAACCCTTCCACGATGCCCCTTTATACTTCCATCTACACAAATAGCTCAGAGTCTTTAAGTGATTCAAGAGCTTGACGCTCCCCATTATGGCAAATTCAGAGGTAAAGAAGGTAAATCATTCCATACTGGACCCCACAAGTCAACAGCTCATTGTTCATGGCCACATATTACTGCCTCTACCTTTGCTTATCAGTAGAGAAGTCTTGAAAGAAGTATACCCTGGCCCCTTATATGTCAGCTCACTGATGTTTTGTGCTGCAGCCAAAATTCTTATCTTGTCACCAATTTAATGCAAATAACAGTGATACTCTGTATTGCAACATAGGAAGTGTGTGATATATCATATTTAGACTCGTGGCTAGAGAGGTCTCAGAAACCATAGGCTGCCACTGCTTACTAAAAAGCCTGCGGTGGACTGATGCCTAAATGTACATCAATGACCCCTTTTTTTAACCATTAGCCACTTATATGTTTTTTTTTCAAATTTTTTGTTTTTAACAATCAATGACATTTCCCTTGACAAGCCTTATGTTTATACTTCAAAATTGTTGTTAAACAGTGAACCAGTGCTTAGCTTTAGGATGAATTCCCAACGCTTGTTCACGCGCTTTGAATTGCATTTCACCATGTTGGTTTCATCAGGGGAATCTTTCTGAAAAGCACTGCGGAAAGAAATGAGTTCTTAAGATATACACTTCACAACTTTTCATACTTTAATTCATCTTCTATCGTGTATCAAAAACTCCTACCTTCGATATCACTGGTATGGCTCCATTAGGCTCTGTCCGGTAAAGTTTTTCCGGCAAACTAAAACACCGCACATGCGGAGTGGTTAAATAGCATTTCATACTTAACTCCGCCTATGGAGCTACAGTCACCCGTGCTAGGGAGAAAAACAACCCATTATCACTAATTTTGTCTCTTAAAGACATACTTTCCACTCGATTCGAGAATTAAGCCCCCGAGGTGTTGTGGAGGCCAAGGTATATATCCAACGTTGTTCCCGATATAACAGGGTTTGATCCAATGTCCTCCCCCGATCTGGAAAAATTATCTGTTCAATACAAAAACACCATAGTTCTTGAAAGGCATGCTGAAACTGCATACAATGGTCAACAATCGGGGCTTCCCGTCTTTGACATTTAAGTTTACTTTTGTGCTCATTAATTCTCACTTGAAGGGATCTAGTGGTTTTCCCCACATAAAGCAGACCGCATGGACAGCGGAACGCATAAACGGTAATGGGGGTCATCATAGTAAAACTCAGTTAATTCTTGGGTAATTGGGCAGATGTTGCAATTGCCACAACAAGTGTGGCCTCCCGGTATAGGTGACTGTGTTTTTGTATTGAACAGATAATTTTTCCAGATTGGGGGAGGACATTGGATCAAACCCTGTTATATCGGGAACAACGTTGGATATATGCCCATTTTCTGACATCTAAAGCATAAATAGGGCTTCTAAAATAATCCCTATACCTTCTAAGCAGGAAAAATAATCCAATTGGCAATTAGTCCACAATAAGAGGAATGTATTATATCACTGAAGTTAAATAAAAAAAAGTAAAAATAAAACACAAAGTATAACATAGGATTAGAGCAAACATCACCACAAACCATAACTCTAAACAGGATGCAACAACTTACTAGATGGTGTAACCACCATATTAGAAGAAATAAATGCTCTCAGATAATCAGCCCCAAGAGTTGCACCTCCAAAATGGGAGTGATCTACCAGCAGGATACTGGCTGTTGGAGGCTCCGAAGGCATCCTTCCACCAGGAGAAAGATAGAGCCTGCAACGAGTCATATGACATCTCTTCTTGCCTTCTCAGCTCCAGTGAGGCAACAATGAGAGTAACTGGAAGAGCGACCCTGTGAGTCACAAAAGGAATAATAGAAGGTTCTACCCACAAAGATGTCACTTCAAAATCTGGGACCTTGGATGCGGCTGAGGTAACCTGGGTTTTTGTCTTCCTCTTGCCCATAGCATTCAGGGCAGATCTCCTCCAGCATGTTTGCCTCTGTCCACCATCTTGCTATTCCCCTGCACTTGAGAGATAAATTTCAGTTTCCTCTTCAGTGATTTTAGAAAAGGAAGAAAGTGTGATAGAAGTTGAAGGAAAGATTTGAGGGGAAGGCAGAGTGTAGGTGACCCAGTGGATAATTCTAGACTAATCTTGTGGACTTTGTCATGGGAATAGACTGCCAAAGTCTTGGCAGAAAGTGAAGGAGGGGTTGGGGAAGGAGGCACCTTGAGAGGAGAATTGAGCGTAGCAAAGAGACAGCGAGGGTAAGAGGCAAGAGAGTTAGTCAGATGGACATAATACTCTTGCTTAGTGAGTGTTATGGCTGTCTGTAAAGAGGATAGCAAGATTTTGAAATGTAGGAGGTCAACAAGCATACAAGTTTTAAGCCAAAGGTGCTCAGCTGATTGGGCACAGGAAATAGGTAGCAGGTTGTAAACGACAGCCATGGTTGAGGTACTTTACACTTCACAGGACATAGAATGTGAGGAGCTGCTTACCTTTTTTGGAACTTGTCAAGTACTAGTGACCTAGATTGGCCATTTTTGGAACTGGGCTTAATGGACCCTTGGTCTGGCCCAGTATAGTGCATCTTATGTTCTTATGTTCAGAAAAGAGAGTGCAATGTTACAGGAAAAAGGTGATAAGATAGTAGTGGAGAGAGCTAAAGGGTTGATGGTGTGAAGATTCCTAAACATCTTGGAGGCGATTGGGCAAGACTGAGGTGGGGGTAGTTAAAGGTAAAGGTTAGCAGGTGATGGTTGATAAGGGAAGAACTAAGGTGGAGATGATTGAGGATGTGCAGTTGGAAGAAAAGATGAGGTCAAGGCAGTGGCCATGCTTGTAAGTAAGAGTAGAGTAAGTAAGAGAGGAGGAGTAGCCTAGTGGTTAGAGCTCTGGCTTGGGAACCAAAAAAACAGGGTTTGATTCCCACTAGCACTCCTTGTGGACTTGGGCAAGTCACTTAACCCTCCATTGCTCAGAAAAATCCAAGTTATCAATGTCCCTGTTTAAGTTACAATGTAAACTGCTTTGATTGAAATGATAAAACAGTTATCTAAATAAATAGAGCACAGCTGGGGGTTGAATAAGGAAGTTAAAGAAAGGAGGTATAAGAGTCAGAATGATCATCAACATGTATGATAAAATACCCAAGAATAAGGGAAGGGGATGATAGATCCAGAAAGGAGAGCCAGGAGTCAAAGTCAGTGAGAAAGGTAGAAGTGGAGTTGTCAGGGGAGTTGATAAATAATAGCTAACTGGAGAGGTAGCAAAGTAAATAGGTGGATGGACTGGACTTCAAAGGAAGAAAATGAATGAGACTGATGCAGGAGGGGCTGAAACTGGCCAGAATCAGATGGTAGAAAACCAATACCATGACCATTCCCAATGGGCCAAGGTATATGGGAAAACAGGTAGCTTCCTGACAGAGGGCAGAAAATGAAGCAGTCTTTAGGGAGAAGCCATGTTTCAGTAAGATCCAGAAGACAGAGAGTATTAGAGATAAGGAGGTCTCGAATTGAGGTAAGTTTATTGGAGACAGAACTTGCATTCTATGAGGCGCATGAAAATGGGAAAGGAGAGGGATATGAATAAGGTCTGAGAAGTTGCATTTTGATCTTCCTTGGGAGTGTGAAAAAGTCTAGGACAGCAACGATTGTGACTGATAACTCCAGAAGAGAGAAGGAGAAGAATCAGGAGAGTACAGAAGAGAGGAGGAGGCACAAGAGTGAGGTTCTCTCAGAGAGAGTGGAGTTAGCTGAATGAGAGGAAAAAACATGGTGAAGCTCAAGGGCAGATAAGATAGAAGATAAAAAGATAGGGAAGACCATCAGGTAATTTTAATTTTACTTTGGGTTGGGGGTGGGGGTTACAGGTGCCACCAGACCACCAAGTATTTACTTTCTGATGGGGCACTGGCCCCTGACAGTGTTTGATGGCATTGGGGGCATTTCCCAATGCCTTGATCATCTTTGATGCCATCAAAATACTATCAGGGGGCCGCTGGGCCACCAGGGATTTTTTTTTTTCTGTCAGGCACCGGCTCCTGACAGCATTTTGATTGCATTGGGGGCTTTTCCCAATGCCTCTATCATCTGAAGATGTGCCATCAAAATACTGTCGGGAGCACACGTTAGACGTTAACATCTACTCAGACCCTGCAGAAAAACGTTTGGCACTATGGCTGGTTGCAAAATCCTCTACTCCTGATCTACATTGGCATAGCCATGATTTGCATACCAGACCAGTGGATTAAAATACATTAAAATAGATTTAAATATGCATGGCGTTAGTTGGGTGTTAGTCTTTTGCCGGCATTTACATCTGTTTTTTGCTTTTAAAGGATCGTTAAGTGTGCTTAAACATGATGTTAGGGGCTCGTAAAGCCTGTGCTAGCTTTCTGCATCAGCCTGAAAGAGATGTGAAGCCATAGAAATGGGAGAGGAGGAGGAAATGTAAATTAGAGAACATACAGGTGTAGAGGAAGGAGAGAAGTCCTAGTGGGCTCAGGTGCACTTCAGTAATTGTATCAATGAGCAGAGGAAGGCTGTGAAAGAAAGGTAAGCTGGGTGTGGGTGTGGGTGTGGGTGGGGGTGGGAAAAAAGTTAAGTGTTGAGAAAGGAGTGACAGTAATGGAATTACAGAGAGCAGGAGCTGAATAAAGGACATACAGAAGATTAAGGGGGATGTTTACTAAACCGTCCTAATGTTACCAGCGCTAGTTGCAGCATTAATGTGAGGAATGCCACAAAAGGTAGTGGGCATTACGGCGGTAAGGCAACAATAGTTGGTTATCACGCGATAGAGAGTGCCTTGCCATCATTGTGTAATTGTGTGCGCGCCATGGTGCGTTAGCATGCAATAACCATAATTACGCAGCAGTGCTGCAAAATGCTAAAGAGGCATAGCACACTGGTTAATACAATGACAGCTAAAACAACAGTCATGAGTTCAATTCCTCAGTGGCCTTCCTTAATAAGGCTGTCTGAGGGATTTCCTTTTAATTTAAATCAGTGCTGCCAGCAAAACCACTCTCACAGTGCCGTAACCTAAGGTGCCCTATAAGGTGTTCCATAGGTCACATTATAAAGTGCCCTGTCAGCCAAGGCACCTTATAATGTGCCCTATAGGGCACTTTCTAGGGCACCCTATAGGGCGTCTTATGAGGCACCTTAGGTTACGGCACTATGAGGGTGGTTTTGCTGGCAGCACTGATTTAAATTAAAAGGAAATCCCTCAGATAGCCCTATTAAAGAACACCACTGCAGGATTGACTCATGACCTATGCATCGGCAGTTATTGTAATAACCAGTGGGCTACATCTTTAGAGCTTCTACCACAGCGCTGGCTGGCTACAGAAAGACTGCAGGTCACCACACAAAATGTCTGCTGTGGTTACCAGGATAGGGCAAACCCACCCGTACCCATGATGCACTGCACATGCAGATCAGCAGTCTACATCTGCTCACAAGATGGTGTATGCACCTCTACGGCACCCTGGCCTGGTAGGGAGAACTGACCATGTGTGTTACTGGCACAGAGTAGCTACAGACCGTGACACTGTGTGGTTCCTGTGCTCACCCTGAGGGTGAGGTGGGGCGCCCAGCACCAGGTCCGCAACACCTGGCTTGGCTGAGATAGATCCCCATCAGTGCCAGTGTGGGACAGGTAGTCCTTGCAGACACACCCTGGATACACCTGTGTCCATCTGTATTTCCAAGTCACGTCTAGCCCTTTGGACTATGATGCACCCAGGATAGTGCATATCCTGTGTGGTTGCTATGATTATATGTTATAAGAGAAGGGTGGTGTTTGGACCCAAAAGCAAATTACGTAGCACCACCCAACCCGCCCACTCTGGGTCAGGGTGGGGGACAGGATCTCCCACCAACAGATCCATAGTCTACATTTCTGCAATGGTGGCAGTAGAGGGGACCATCAACTCCAGTCCAGCTGGGGAAGAGGCACCCTCCAGGGCAGTCAATGCAGATCTGTACATATCACATAGTGCATTGGCAGACAGGCAGTAGGCCTGGAAAAGCTCAGTTGCCCACACCACGATCTGACATTCACCAGCAGAGAGCACAGGCAGTCTCCACCCACTGCACTCTGCAAGGTCTTCCAGCCATACACATGCTAACTATAGACAGTCTGCTAGCTAGTACATAGTGCATATTCCTGGAGAAACTGTGTGCACCCAAAAGTGGGATGTAAGCACACACACCAAGCAAGTATGTCAGTGATTGGGCCCCAGAAGAGAGAACTCATAGATATCACTTGGAAAAAAACACTGCATAGCACTATGGGGGAACCTAGCCATGCCATGGTCACTGCAAAGTCAGGGTGAGAGTGAACTCCCAGCCTGACATGCTGTGGTCACCCTGCACAGACAGGGTGCAGGTGGTGGTCGGGCACTGCAATGTCACAGCCATTGCCCTATGCCCTGTGCAGATGCATCCTACCCAGACCGCCATGTCAGGGCCATACCCACAATACCTTGCTCTCATTATGCACATTGGCAGGCTAACACTGGAGACAGTGCAAGCATTGGGGGCTCAGTAAGGTGTAGGCAGCCACAGAACACTGGGTAGACATACACACACTCCCACACCTATTTCAACATTGTACAAAGATAGAGGTGGTTGGCAGCCCTGGCCACCACACCAGTCCTGGGCACAGTGCAGGCTTTGCTAAGGTATGCAGGTGCTAGTATTGGTAGCTGCTGCTCTGCTCAGGCCCAACAGCCTGACTCTACATGAGGCTTTGGATAGTGGAGCCTGTGGGTGTGGGTGTTTGTGCCCCTGTTGGCCGATGCTCTAGGGCAGAGGTTCCCAACTCCGGTCCTGGTGGGCCAAGCATGATTCAGGTTTTCAGGCTGTCCCTAATAAGTATGCATGAGATATATTTGCATACAATGGAGGCACTGCATACCAATGCATCTCATGCATATTTATTAGGGACAGCATGAAATTCTGAGGGGTGTTTGGCCCTCCAGGACTGCAGTTGGGAACCTCTGCTCTAGGGAATGCACATGTTTATGGTGTATGTGTGCTGTGGGGTAAAATATGGGGACATGGTCTGAAGGAGCCACAGCTGGGACTTGAATCTGTAACCTTCTGCCCCTGAACACACTGGCTATGTGTACTGCACCAAATTGTTACCACAGAGGCAGGTCATTCCCTGGGGATACCATTACTGTTCATCAGACAGACATTGTCTGTTGCACTGCATGCCACCAACCTGAACAGGGCTTGGCCTTGGTGTGCTGTGGGCAGATGTCACTGCCTCCACCACCACCAGCACCCCTCTGCCACCATGCTGACATGCCCTTATGCCAGTGGTGTTGGTGGTGCACAGTCCCAGGCCATTCAGTGTGCCGGTAGGTGGCTGCCTATGGTGTGGGATCTGGGGTAGGGGTGCCTACATAGACATCCATGCTTCCCCCCGGCACCACCTGTCACTGTTATGTGCCTTTTGGGGTCCCTGCTGGGTGATGTCCCCTGGGACACTGTGGGACATACCCTTGTGGTCATGTTTGACCTTGGTCAGTTGCTGGCTTGCTGATTTGCAGTTTTTGTGTTCCTATGTGTCACCTAGGCATCTGCCTAGTCCACCCTGTGCCCCAGCTGCCCCACTGCATGTCCTGCCTGCAGCCCTCTGTACCACATTTACAGCCTCACCGTAGTGCCCTTTTGTACTTGGGCATTATGCTGTTGCTGTACATGTATCACTACTATCACTTTTCTGTGTTTCCCTGCCTTTGCTGTACATTGCAGACTGAAATGGTTTCTCTCTCCTGCAAATGTGCCTCTAACGCGAGGTTTTCACTGGTGTTAATTTTCAGACCTTTCATTCACAGCATTAGTGTGCCTGGAGCCTCTCTCTGCCCACTCTCTGCCCATTGACCCCTTCTCTCCATCCTCTGGGGAGCATTACTCCACCCTCTGTGTGCCTTAACGCCGCCGGAGACGTTATTGCGCGAAACCTTATGCTATTACGCGATAATGTTACTTTATCGCCCGATAACGTTACGTATCGCACGGTAACGTTACATATTGCACGGTAACATTACATATTGTTCGCAAACTGCGCCGCTGCAATATTATCAAACAAACAACAAGCTGTATTCTAAACAGCACAGGAAAATGCCTAAACAAAAAATAAAAGCAAAGGCTTGCAAGCCTTCATCAAATAGGAAACTACCAATGGAAAGACAGAAGCTCATGTGCTCAGGGGGGTAAGCCTCTGAACAATGGCTCAGCAGGGGGAAGGGGCTGGTCAAGTATAGAAGGCAGGTAAATTGAAAGGAGGCAGATTCCACAGAAAATGCCCTAGTAAACTCATGCAAGGTAAAAAACTCTAAATAAACCCAAGCTACACTGAGCTTTCTGCTCTTGGCACTGGCCATCACTGGCCATGATGGCTTTATTCAGCTCATTTCTTATTGCCTTTCAACTTTGTTGCCATAATATTATTGGAATCAGTATGTTCATATATGCTGTCTGTATCTATTACCATTTATTTATTTAGCTGTATTTATATTCTGCTTTTCACCGGGTCAAAGTGGTCAATTGGGGGATACGACACACATACGTTAATACTTACAGGGAACATGGGCAATGGAGGGTTAAGTGGCTTGCCCAAGACCACAAGGAGTGCCTATAGGACTAGAAATCCCAGTCCCTCCAGCCTGAGATTGCTGTCCCCAGGTGGGACTTGAACCCCCAGCCCTCTGGCCTGAAGTACCTTGTCCTAACCACTAGACCACTCCTCCCTCTGTGAACAGCTTATAAATTTTAGACAGACAAGTTAGAAACATAGAAACATGATGGCAGAAAAAGACCACATGGCCTATCTAGTCTGCCCTTCCATATCAACTAAAAAGTACCCATGTTTGTCACATGTTTTTTTTAATTCACATGGAACCTGATTCCGGAAGGGGCATGTCCAGGCTGTCCAGGCGGCCCCATGCAGGACGAGCCCGTTTGAACCAGATGCTGAAACACTAAGTAAAATGCTCCTGTGGCTGTCAGAATCGGGCCCGAGGATGGCCTGGTGTGCCCCTCCTGCAACTGCATCGACATCCTCCCCGTGGCTCCATTTGGCCGCAGCCCAGGACCCTGAGTCCTTGCCGTTTGACCCCGATGGGGGCCACTGGGGCCCAGATCAGGTGATGGGGACTCATCCTCCATGTCCTGATGCTCCTGTGGGGGGGGCTCCGGGGGGATGCCAACCACGTTTGGGGGGCGTTCCACTATTATTCCACCTCAGAGGTAGAATAAGCAGGGCATCCCCCCCCCCCCCTAGTGATCCCTGGACTTACAGTGCCATCCTGGAATCGGCACTGCACGTCTGGGGGTCGGCCTGGCCCGGCCCACACTCGACTCACTCTCTGCCCCATCACACCTCCATCCCCTGCAGCATGCACAGTAGCTCTGTGCATGCAGCAGGGGACAGAGGCAGTATACCGGCAAGGCAGATAGCGGGGTAGCACATCCCAGTGAGACATGCTGCCCCGCTATCTACCATATGGAATCAGGGCCATACTGTCCTTGTCCTTACCACATCCACTGGGAGACTATTCCACACAACTACCACTCTTTCGTAAAGAAATATTTTTGCATATTACTCCTGAGTCTATCCCTTTTCATCCTCATCCTGTGTCTCCTTCTAGCATAACTTGCTTTCAATCGAAAGAAGATCTCCTGTGCATTTATGCCACCGAGGTATTTAAACATCTCTATTATATCTCCTCTATCCCACCTTTCCTCTAAAGTATACATATTAAGATCTTTAAGTCTGTTCTCATATGCTTTGTAACGAAGACCACATACCATTTTAGTAGCCAACCTCTGCACAGACTCCAACCTGTTAAAATCCTTTTGAAGGTGTGGTCTCCAGAATAATACACAATACTCTAAATGAGGTCACACCAGAGACTTATACAGAGGCACTATCACTTCTTTTTTTCTGCTGCCGGTTCCTCACTCTAAACACCCAAGGATCCTTCTGGCTTTCACCAAGCCTTTTCTAACTGTTTAACAAACAATAAAGATTCCTAGTGGCGATAAATAAAAATCAGAATATAAAAATCACCAATGTGTGCACTGTTCTCAGAACCTATTTAGTTTTTTTGTCGGGCATGCCATCGGGAGGAGAGTGTTTGCTCAACCTCGAAAGCTGGTCATGTCTATTTTAATCAAATATGTTTCAAACTCTATAAAATCATAAAACACTTATCTTATATGATCAGCAGTATGACAGAATGGAAGCTCACTCAAAGATGAAATGACCACACGACGTGCACGTTTCGAGTCCTCCAGTGACTGTTTCAAATGCCAAATAAATGATCAATCAATTCCTCCATCAAAACTCTATGCATAACTGCCATCAAACAATGGAAGAAAAAAGGGGAACTTCTAAGAAAATGCCTGTTCAATCATTGGCTGATGAACACTGCCGTCAGAGATTAGAACTACCAATGTGAAAGGAAATGACCCCACATGAAAAGCGGGGATTCCCTTAATCATTGGATGATGTTAATATAGGCTCTGCCAATCAATCTCCCGGTTTAAACCATGGGGGGTGCACTGAACATAAAATAAAAATCCAGCATTGTTTGAGCCATTGAAGGCGAGAAATCCTGTCTCCTCCCCGGGAATCATATTGTGCATGGTCAATAACTCGCCAGCGGAGGACTTCAAAAGTGTGGCACAAAGTCAAACAGTGCTCAACAAATGCGGCTGAATGTGTTTGTGAGCACAATCGAGAGGCATGCTCACCCAACCTAATCTTCATCGGATGGGTAGTATGACCCACATACACCAAATTGCATGGACACATAAAAGGTACAGCACAAAACCAGAGGTGAAAGAAGTGGACCAATGAAATCGGTAAAATGCACCCGTAGCAGGATCTTCCCACATATTGCCAATTAGAATCAATGAACAAAATTGGCCCTGGCCACAAGATGTTTGATCTGTCTGGTCTGATTGTCCAGCTGAAGGACGATCTATATGCAAGGCTGATTTTACCAAAATATCGCACAAATTCGAACCGCATATAGTGAGATGTATTGAAAAACATGAATGAAGGCTCAAGATAGGCCAATGTTTCTTAAGTAATGTGACCACCTTAGAAGTATTTTGCATGAAAGATAAAATACCAGTGATGCAATCATCTGCCACATTTTGAGAATTTGAACCAGGTGGATTCAACAAAAGCCACTCTCTATGAACATAGCCCTTAAATAGGCCGACTTAACTACCTTGTAAGGGCAACCTCTTGAAATCAAACTTTTAAATTGAAAGCGTGTTTTTGAAATTCAGCTAACAAATGCATCAAAGTCGTAGAAATTGTCCATTGGTAGACATCTCTGAAGAGGTCCAGGATGGTGGCTCTGATATTTCAGAAGAGTATTTCTCTGAACAGGTTTTTGGAATAATGTGGTGGCCAAGCATCAGACACAGAAGAGAAATGTATTTTTCCATCTCCTTTATTTAGACATATGAGCTTGTGGCACAGATTTTCTGCTGACATTTTTTTTTTCCTTTGGACATCATCTCAAGAAACTTTGCATGAATTTGTATCATAGTTAAATACTATAAAAACTAACTACAATTCACTGCTTATATTCATTTTCAAACTATATAATTTTTGGATATCACCATTTATAAATGCTCTATCATTGTGATTTGGATCTCCACAGAAATCATGCTGCTCCAGGCACAAATGCTGTTGTTGTTAAGTGTCGTCGAGTTGGAGTCGACTCACGGTGACCCTCTGGATAGCTATCCTAAATTGTGTTCGGTCTTCAGTCAGGCGGCTCATTGTTGACAGACTGATACCCGTAGCTGCTGTTATTGTATCGATCCATCTCATTGCTGGCCTTCCTTTTTTGCGTTTACCTTCTATCTTGCCAAGCATGATGTATTTCTCTAATGATCTCTCTATTCGCATGATGTGTCCAAAGTATGAAAGTTGAAGTCTTGTCATCTGAGATCCTAAATAAAGCTTAGTTTTGATCTCCTCTAGTACCGATTGGTTTGTTCTTCGGGCAGTCCATGGTATACACAGCATTCGCCGCCAGCACCATAATTTAAAGGCATCAATTTTCTTCCTGTCTATCTTTTTCACTGTCCAGCTTTCACATCCATATGATGTTATTGAAAATACCATGGCTTGAACAAGTCAAATCTTTATATGGAGAGAGACATCTCTGCTCTTGAGAATCTTATCTAGGTCTTTCATAGCCATTCTGCCAAGAGCAATGCATCGTTTGATTTCTTGACTGCTTGTTGCTTCTTTATTGATAGTTGATCCAAGTAGGTTAAAGTTGTTTACAATTTCAATTTCTTCTCCTTCAATTATGAACCTGTTGATTATGCCAGTTGTCATGATCTTTGTCTTCTTTACATTAAGGTGCAGGCCCATTTTGAGACTATGTTCTTTGATTGTGAAAAGCAAATGTTTCAGATCATCTTCACTTTCAGCCAGTAATGTAGTATCATCAGCATAGCGAAGGTTGTTGATGAGTCTTCCACCAATCTTCACACCTCTATTGTCTTCATACAATCCTGCTTCTCTGATGATTTGTTCTGCATATAAATTAAACAGGTAGGGGGAAAGTATGCAGCCTTGTCTTACACCTTTGCTTATTTTAAACCATTCTGTTTCTCCATGTTCCGTTCGAACTGTTGCTTCTTGATCAATGTACAGATTGCGCAAGAGAACGATCAGGTGTTCTGGTATACCCATGCTTCTTAATGTAGCCCAGAGTTTCTCATGGTTTACACAGTCAAAAGCCTTGCTATAGTCGATAAAGTACAAATAGATATCCTTTTGGTATTCTTTAGTCTTTTCAAGGATCTATCTCACATCTGCAATGATGTCTCTCGTTCCTCGCCCTTTTCAGAACCCTGCTTGCACTTCAGGTAGTTCTTGTTCCAGGTATGGTTGTAGTCTCTTTTGAATAATCTTCAGTAGAATCTTGCTGGCATGTGGGATCAGAGCGATTGTTCGATAATTTCCACAGTCAGTTGGATCACCTTTCTTTAGTATTGGTATAAACACAGATCTTTTCCAGTCAGTTGGCCATGATGTTGTCTTCCATATTTCTTGGCAGAGCCTTGTAAGTATGGTAACAGCTGCATCAGATTGCTGCAATTCTTCTATAGGAATGCCATCAATGCCTGGTGCTTTGTTCTTTGATAAGGCTTTCAATGCTGCTTTAACTTCTTCTTTCATCACCAATGGTTCCCAATCATAAGGTACAGGTTGAAACGGCTATTGGTCCACTTGATCTTTATCATATAAAAACTCTGTATATTCCTTCCACCTTTTCTTGATCTTCTCAGCATCATTCAACATAGAACCTTGAGCATCTTGTAACATTCCAATTCGAGCTGGAATTTTTTCTTTAACTCTCTTAGCTTTAGGAAAGTTGATCTTGTTCTTCCTTTAATAGTTTCTGCTTCTATTTCCTTGCATGCGTCGTTGTAGTACTTTTCCTTGTCCTGTCTTGCTGCACGTTGGAAATCTCTGTTGAGTTCTGCGATTGTCTTTCTTTCTCCTCTGGCTTTAACTTCTCTGCATTTCTGGGCAATTTTCAGAGTTTCTTCCGTCATCCATTTTGGCCGTTTTTGCTTTTTCAACTTTTGTAGAGACTTCTCGCTTTTTTCCAACACAACCTTCTTGATGTCATTCCATAACTCTTCCGGAGCTCTGTCATTTGTATCTAAAGAAGCAAATTGATTTTGCAGGCAGTCTTTAAATTCCAGTGGTATATTCTCAAGGTCATATTTTGCTGCATTCATGAGTGGTTTGCTCTTTTTCAACTTTAGTTTGAGTTTGCATACTAGTAGTTGATGATCTGTACCACAGTCAGCTCCAGGTTCTGTCTTTGTTGATGTTATAGAGCTTTTCCATCGTTGACTTCCACAGATGTAGTCAATTTGATTTTTATACAATCCATTGGGTGAAGTCCATGTGTACAGTCACCACTTGTGTTGCTGGAAGAAGGTGTTTGAGATGAATAGATCATTGGTCTTGCAGAATTCTATCAGTCTTTCTCCAGCTTCATTTCTGTTGCCAAGTCCATATTTTCCAACTACTTTGCCTTCTTCTTTGCTGCCAACTTTTGCATTCCAGTCACCCATGACTGTCAGGATATCCTGTTTGCACGTTCTGTCAATTTCAGCTTGTACTTGTTCATAGAACTCTTCAATTTCATTCTCTTCTGCAGCGTTTGTTGGGGCATATACTTGAATTATAGTTGTGTTAATAGGCAATTCTCGTAGACGAATAGAGATTAAGCGTTCGCTGACTGCATTGTATTTCATTGCAAGTTTCTTCTTTATTATAAATGCAACACCATTTCTTCTTTGTCTTTCGTTTCCAGCATAGTAGACCATGTGATCATCTGATGCAAAGTGCCCGATGCCACTCCATTTCAGTTCGCTGACACCGAACAGAACAAGTTGTACACGTTCCATTTCATTCTTGACCACCTCCAACTTCACCTCCACCAGGCACAAATAGGCATTATGAAAGTGCTTGTTTTCACCTTAAAACATCCAGAAAGGGTAGAATTAAGTGACTAGCCTTAGATCACAAAAAGCCAAACTGTGATTTGAACCCTAGCCACACTTTTCTTAAGCCACTACTCTAACCAGAATGCTATTAGACATCTTGGTTAGAAAATGCCATCCTGGCATTCCAGATCCAGGCATGTCCACATTTTAGACCTTTTGGTTTTGACATCCCAGATTGCACTTGAATGTCTCATTGTGAAATGTGCCTCTGTGGTTATCTTTTTTCCATTATTTTGGTACCTTGGAGCATTCATTCTATTCTGTACTGTTTTACTACTACTACTAATCATTTATAAAGTGCTACAAGGTGTACACAGTGCAGTATGCCTATATAAATGTAAGACACAGTCCCTGCTCATCAGAGCTTACAATCTAATCAAGACAAAACACATAGGGCACGATTCTGTGCCACAAATACCATGGATGGACATCCCAATGGGACATCCATCCCCACGATTCATGCCCCCTCCTGTCGGCATCTAGCTTCCTCACCAGTTGTACAGTACTAGGAAGCTAGATGGGGGCGGAAAAGGAGAGGATCGAGGGCATTGTTAGGGTGGGCAGTGGGCGATCACCGGCCCCAGACATACAGGGCTGATTCTAATGTTGGCCCTGTACATCAGGGATCAGCGGGCCCGGGGTTGGTAAAGGGTGGCAGGGGGCAGAGAGCATTCCCTGCAGCCTGA
This sequence comes from Ichthyophis bannanicus, assembly GCA_033557465.1. Classification (NCBI taxonomy): domain Eukaryota; kingdom Metazoa; phylum Chordata; class Amphibia; order Gymnophiona; family Ichthyophiidae; genus Ichthyophis; species Ichthyophis bannanicus. Next base: position 1,202,347,804 of record CM066033.1, read on the forward strand.
CCCTGGCCCTGGGAGACCAATTTGGGGGTCGGGCTGTGGGGAATAAACAGTTTGTTCCAGCGGCTGGCATCGTGGCTTTTAAATGAAGCCACGGTGCCATGGCAACCAGATGCCATGGTGCCATGGCTCAGTTTAAAAGCCCTGACTGAGTTATACATGCAGGGGTTTTCTTGTACATGCAGGCCGGGTTGAATCACAGTCCTGGCCTGCACATATAGGACAGATCACGTCTAGGCCTTCGGGATCAGATTTGCGACCCCCTCTGTACGTCTGTTCAAACCGAACGTACCGAGGGGGTGTACATCAGGGATGGAATGAACCTGATAGTAGATCTTCATTCTAGGCCTTGCTGGTCTGCCAACTGTATTGTGACAGCAGCTGTAAAACCTTGCCTGAACTGATATCACTTTGACATGGAGTTTGGCAGACGGCAGGTGTTTCAGCTCTGCATGGAGTTTCAAGTTATCCGAAAAACCACATACTGCCATGGAGGTCACAGACCTCCATGGCAGCAGAGAAACACAGATGAGAACGGAATTTCCATTTCTTAAGGATTTCTTGCCAGTAAATAATTAGAGCCCGATAATGAAAGTGATTAAGTCAGTTAGTGCGGCTAAATATCCCTGGGTGCCGTCACTGTATGCCCTGATGCTAGCCGGCTAGCATCAGGGCATTTCTGGGGGTGAAGCAGAGGTGTCACTCTTTGAGTGCTTTGAAGTGTCCATTCATTTATTTGTGCTGCTTTTCCCCTCTCATGGTGGCTTGGGATGTTCATGCCATTGTTAGTGTCCTTTGCCCTTCTTTTGGTTCCATGAAGTGTTCATGCTACTCTTGGGGGTATGTTTACTAATTGGCAGAAGCCGCTACCGCTGATTAGTAAACATACCCCTTGGTGTGTTGAGGTTCTATGGCTTCTTCTGCTGATACTTGCCAGAAAGTTTCATAAAACTTTAGATGTAAATCCCCAAAGAGCGAAAATTAGAATGTATAGCTTCCCCTTTGACTTTACTGAAATTAAATGAATCAAATTATATATTGGAATACAAAAATTAATGAAATAAATGGAAGAGGAAACTAAACTGAGGACAAACCACACGCAATGTTTTTGTGTGCACATCACTATTTATTTATTTAAGTTTTGATATAACCCCTTTCATATTATCAAAGCAGTTTACATTGAACTTCAAGGGTACATTGAACAGTGAACAATCAGATGAACAGTGTAACCGAGATAACTATGTACAATAGTAACTATGTGTAATAGAAGCAGTCCTGATCATCACAAGGAACAACCTAAAACTCAAAGTCAGATCCACAACATCTACAAGTCACTGCAACACAATCATTGTAGAAAACAGGAAACTTGCCCTTTACCTCACCTACAGAGCACCGAATGCCCCAACAGACGAACTATCTTCAGTATTGGAAGCAATATGTGCAGTCAAAAACCTCCACAAACCACTGCTCGTACTCGGAGACTTCAACATTAGATCCGTAAACAACAAGGATGCAGAAGCCTTTCTTGCAGCTATGAACTCACTACAATTCACCCAGATGATCAATATCCCCCCACACAGATGTGAATCCTCCCCCAACTTCATCTTTGCCCCAAACAACCTAATAGAAAGAAACTCCATCTCAAAACCTTCAATCACATCAGTACCCTGGTTGGACTACCACCTACTACAAGTCCAGCTACAATCAGTAAACATCAATAACCATCAAGATAAACCACCCACAACTAGGAGATTCAAAAGCTTCAACAAGGAGCAATTCTTACAGGACACCTTACCCCTCCTCAACACCAACTCAGAGGACATAAATGAAAAATAGAAAACTGGAACAACACCATCACAAATGCCGCCAAACCCACAACCCCCAAAACACGGGAACCACACAGCACCAGACCCAGCTCCACCCCTTGGTACTCCAAGGACATACGAAATGCAAAGAGAGCCCTAAGAAAGCTATAACACCGCTGGAGACACATCAAATCAGCCTCCATACAGGACTTATACCAGTTGAAACAAAAAAAATTATAACAACCTCATCAACCAACAGAAGAAGGATTACCACACAAACCTGATCCTGAAGTCTACTAACAAACCCTGCAAACTCTTCAAATTAGTAAAGACCCTCACCAACGAACCCTACAACAGAAATCAGCAGCAAATAGATCCACAGACCTTCGTAGACCACCTCAAGACCAAATTCACAGCCCCCGCCAAGGACAACAGAGATATCACCAGCAACAAGCCCCCTCCCCCCAACCAAAGATGGGGTAAATTCAGCATCCCATCCAAGGAGCAGATCTCAAACATCATCATCACACTCAACACCAGCACTGCCCCTACTGATCCATGCCCCGTAACCTGGATCAAAGCTGCAAAAAAAGATCTGATCCAGTTCATCCGTAAAATAATTCAAAACTCTCTTACTACAGGAATAATGCCACTCACACTAGCTACAATATGCTCCACCCCCAAGAAATCCACACTAGCTAAAACTGACCCTGATGCCTACAGACCCATCTCAAGCCTCCCCCTCATAGCCAAGATCATCGAAAAAGTGGTCCAACATCAACTCCAGAACCACGTAGACATCTGCGCCCCCCTGGACCCCAATCAACATGGCTTCCGACCAAACCATGGGGTAGAAACTTTGCTAATTCAACTCTTCGACAAGCTGATCCAGACTATTGACAACATCAAACTGGGAGTCCTCATGATCTTCATAGATATCTCCGCAGCATTTGACACAGTGAACCACACAACCTTGCTAGCTAGACTACAGGAAATTGGACTACACGGCACCACCTTGAACTGGTTCACATCCTATCTAACCAACAGACAAAGTCGCATGCGGCTCAGATACCTCACTGCCTCTGAGAACCCCCCACAAGGGCGTCCCACAAGGCTAATCCCTCTCCGCCCTGCTATTCAATCTATACTTACAACCCATCTGCTCCATCATCAAGAACCACAAGATTCAATACACAATCTACGCTGACGACATCATGATATTCACCCCAATCAACTTGGACAGCCCCGACTACTTCAACCTAGCCAGTTGTCTTCAGCAAATGACAACCTGACTCCTAGATAACAATCTATCCATAAACTATAACAAAACAGAAGCACTATTCCTCTCAAGAAACCCCACCTTCTCATTCACACCTACCATCAAACTGAACATCACAATAACAGTAAAGCCTGAAGTGAGATACCTCAGAGTGACTCTTGACAAGGACCTGAACCTACAAGCCCACATTGCCAGAACTATAATAAATGCTTACCTCAAAATGAGAAACATCAGGCGCCTCGAACCCATTCTCGCACAGTACCACTTCCGTACAGTCTGTCAAGCTCTCATCACTCCCACACTAGACTACTACAACCCCATCTACCTCGGGCTCTCAAAACAGGCCCTCCGACCACTGCAGCTGTCACTGAACACTGCCGCCTGCATAATAACAGGCTGCTCAGGACACGACCACATTACACCCATCCTGTACCACCTCCACTGGTTCCCAATCAGCTCCCGCATCCAATACAAAGTTCTACTAAACATATTCAAAATAAGACAAAACCCCTCAGCTAACAGCCTGCAACTGCTCATCAAAGCTGACCTATGCACCAGACCCAGAAGAAAGGAAACCGCAGACACCATCACCACCCCAAAAGAATTTGCCAAATCAAGACAGGACACCTCAAGAAGAGCACTGTGCCTGGCAGTGCCCGCTCTGTGGAACTCTCTCCCTGATGATCTGAGATCAGCCATGGACCTCAAAGATTTCAGAAAACTGCTCAAAACAAAACTCTTTATAGAACACTACAAGGACATCACCTGAACCAGCCTCTGCCTTATCCAACCCTGCAACCCATATGAACTGTATATAGACCTGTGCATAGCTCATTTGCATATAGCTCAAATTAATCTCTCACACCCCTCCCACACCACTCATGTCGATGTTCCACTGCATGTTTTTACACTATAACACACTATAACCGCTTTGATTTAATGATACAGTGGTATATTAAATCTGACTAAATAAATAAATAAATAAACTATGTACAAGGGATTGTACTAGTAGGCAGCTCTTTGTGGGTAATTTTTGCAGACCTGCTATCAGTAATCTGTGAACTATCATTAAAATCATCTCTAATACCTGAAGATTGGAGGATCGCCAATGTAACACCAATTTTTAAAAAGGGTTCCAGGGGTGATCCGGGAAACTACAGACCGGTGAGCCTGACGTCAGTACCGGGAAAAATGGTAGAAACCATCATAAAGAATAAAATTACTCAGCATGTAGATAGTCACAACCTAATGGGAGACAGCCAACATGGCTTTAGACAAGGAAGATCTTGTCTTACTAATCTGTTATGTTTTTTTGAAGGAGTGAATAAACAGGTGGACAAAGGTGAGTCGGTTGATATTGTGTATCTGGACTTTCAGAAAGCCTTTGACAAGGTCCCTCATCAGAGACTTTTGGCAAAACTAAAGAGTCATGGGATAGGAGGCAGTGTACTATTGTGGATCAGGAACTGGTTAAAAGATAGAAAGCAGAGGGTAGGGCTAAATGGCCAATTTTCCCAATGGAGAAAGGTGAATAGTGGTGTACCCCAGGGATCTGTGCTGACATATTCATAAATGACCTGGAAAGTGGAATAACGAGTGAGGTTATCAAATTTGCAGATGACACAAAACTATTTAAAGTTGTTAAAACCCAAGAGGATTGTGAAAAATTGCAAGAGGATCTTGATAAATTGGAAGACTGGGCATCAAAATGGCAGATGAAATTTAATGTGGACAAGTGCAAGGTTATGCACCTAGGGAAGAACAACCCAAACTATGGTTACACGATGCAAGGTTCCACATTAGGAACCACCACCCAGGAAAAAGATTTAGGCATCATTGTGGATACCATGTTAAAACCCTCGGCCCAGTGTGCAGCGGCGGCCAAGAGAGCAAATAGAATGCTAAGTATGATAAGGAAAGGAATGGGAAATAAAACAAAAGATATTATAATGCCTCTATATCGTTCCATGGTGAGACCACACCTTGAATATTGTGTGCAATTCTGGTCGCCGTATCTTAAAAAGGATATAGCGATTTTAGAAAAGGTTCAGAGAAGAGCCACCAAAATGGTAAAGGGGATGGAAGGATACTCCTATGAAGAAAGGCTAAAAAGGTTAGGGCTCTTTAACCTGGAAAAGAGACGGCTGAGGGGAGATATGATAGAAGTCTATAAATTAATGAACGGAGTGGAACGGGTAAACTTAGATCGATTGTTTACGTTATCAGAATATAGAAAGACTAGGGGACATGCAATGAAGCTACAGGGTAAACTATTTAAGACTAATAAAAGAAAATATTTTTTCACTCAACGTGTAATCAGACTCTGGAATTTGTTACCGGAGGATGTAGTAAAGGCTGTTAGTGTAGCTGGGTTTAAAAAAGGTTTGGACAAGTTCCTGGAGGAAAGGTCCATAAACCATTATTAAGAAGTGACCGAAGATATCAATGCTTGACCCAGTACAAGCATTGTGGAACTTGTGTCTCTTGGGGAAACTGCTAGGTACATATGACCTAGATTGGCCACTGTTGGAAAGAGAATACTGGGCTTGATGGACCTTGGTCTGACCCAGTATGGCATGTCTTATGTTCTTATGTTCTTATTAATACAAACTCATTGGGCTCAGCAAGTGACAACAAAATACTGAATACTTAGAACTCATAAAATATACATTTCAATAGTATAAAATGAAAAATGAAACCCTGCACTACTAATAAATAGAGCCCTCTGACACCAAAGAATATGATAACATACAGTTCCCAATAGAATTGGCTACCCTGTTTCATATGCATATTGCAGTTGATTCAATCTTTAAAAGTTTAATACACAATATAAATTTATTTTTCAAATGTTAGAGAAAGCATGCAAGGGATCAAAAGGCAAATTTATAAACATATCTTCAAATATACTTCAAGGAGAACGCAACCTCTATTAAATAGAGCTCAGTAGTACTTAGGCTCCACTATTTACCAGTTGTCATCATCTGTTTCCCAGGCAATACTTTAATCAGGTAAATCGTTTTATCTTTCATTTCTTTATTTTTAAATACATTTCCATTGGAAGTTTAAGCAATCACAGAACAAAAGGTTTCTTGAAATATAGCCACTAACATTTCTATATAAAGCCGGTGTTACTTATCTGCACTCTGCAAGACTCTAACAACTCAACAGACTTTCAAACAACATCACCATTTATTATTCAAATATAGCAGACAATCAGTTTGAAAGTCTCTTGAGTTAACAGAGCCATACAGCGAGCAGATAAGACTTGAAAAAAATCTGTGTTCATACTGACATTGAAAAAAGGTGATCTGATTTAGTGTAGAAATTATCGCACAATTGCTCTGATCGCACATACTAACAAGATTCTACTCAAGATCATTCAGCAGAGACTACAACCATACCTAGAACAAGAGCTACCTGAAATTCAAGCAGGGTTCAGGAAAGAGCAAGGAAAAAGAGACATCATCATGGATGTGAGCTGCATCCTTGAAAAGAAAAAGAATATCACAAATTTATCTATATGTGTTTTCTTGATTACACAAAGCCTTGGATTGTGTAAATCATGAAAAACTCCGGACCACATTAAGAAGTATGGGAATACCAGAATGCCTGATAGTTCTCATGCACAACTTTTACATTGATCAAGAACTGACATTTTGAGAAGAACAAGGAGAAACAGAATGGTTTAAAATCAGCAAAATGTACAATATTCCTGTATAATATATACAGTATGCAGAACAAATCAGAGAAGCAAGACTCTATGACGGCAACTAAGTGTGAAAATTGGTGAAAAACTTATCAACATCCTTCGCTATGTTGATGATACTATGTTACTGGCTGAAAGTGAGGATGAACTGAAACATCTGCTTATCAAAATCAAATAACAGTATTAACATGGGTCTGCTACCATAACATGAAGAAACAAAGATCCTGACCACTGGCAAAATCAATCATTCCATCCTCGATGGAGAAGAACTAGAAATAGTAGACAACTGTAACCTGTTTGGATCAATAATCAATAAAGAAACAACAAGCAGTCAAAAAATCCAATGACAAATTACTCTTGACAGAATGGCTATGAAGGACCCAGACAAGATTCTCAAGTGCAGAGATTTATCTCTGCTTATAAAGATTCAACTTGTACAAGCCATGGTATTTTCAAAAATGTCATATGGATGCAAAAGTTGGACAGTGAAGAAAGACAGGAAGAAAATCAATGCCTTCAAATTATGGTACTATGTAGACCATGGACTGCTTGAAGAAAAAATCAGTCAGTACTAAAGAAGATCAAACCTAAGCTTTCTTTAGAAGCTCAAATGACATGACTTTGGGGTATGTTTACTAAACAGCGTTAACGTCACAATGGCGTTAAGGCACACAGAGGGTGGAGTAAGGCTCCCCAGAGGGCGTAGATAAGGGTTCAATGGGCGGAGAGTGGGTGTGGAGAGGCTCCAGGCACACTAATGCTGTGAAATCAGGGTCTGAAAATTAACGCCAGTGAAAACCTCGCATTAGAGGCACATTTGCAGGAGAGAGAAACCATTTCAGTCAGCAATGTACAGCATAGGCAGGAAGACCAAGAAAAGTGATAGTAGTGATACATGTGCAGCAACAGCATAGTGCCCAAGTACGAAAGGGAACTATGGTGAGGCTGCAAATGGGGTATAGTGTGGTGGAGAAGCAGGCTCAGAATGCAGGAAAAGAAAAGGGAAACAGTCTTTTTTTTCTAAACCCAAAGAAACTGCAGGCACAGGAAGGGTTAACACCCAAAGTAAAGCCAAAGATCTCCTGCAGAGGAGTGCAGGGCCAGAGACACACCCAGTTCCCATGGAGACCGAGGGAGGAGATGGGAGTGGTTCGGGAGCGGAGTCAAGAGCCATAGGACAGCCCCAAACATTTAGGCAGGGAAGTTTCACTCACAAAGGGATTGCACAGAAGTGGAAGGAGACACAGGAAGGGAATGCACAGAGAGGGGCATGGAAGGAGAAACAGACGGGAGCTGAGAAGGAGGATGAGATTGAAAGCAGACACAGAGGCACTGAACAAATATCTGAAAGAGCCCAGTGAGGAAGAAATGGAGCTAGGCGACACTTTTTATGAAAGTGGGGTTTCAGATATGGAAATTGAATGTGCTATCTGTGCCAAAGAAGAATAAGGAACTGAATAGGGTTTTAGTAACAGGAGAAAAAAACCCAGGAGTTCTTAATAAGGACATTCTATGCAAAAGCCCATAACTTTTAGCTAGGCTGATCAATGACTGCTTGGCCGATAAAGCTGCATGGTTAACGAAGCCAGAAATGAGCTAAAAGTATAAAGTGTATCTTGAAGTAATACTACTGAATTTTAAAGCCTGTTGGTGGTCCCGTCTCACACCTTCCATTCCTCTCCAACCTCCTGGAAAAGATCGTCTTTGCACAGCTTTCGCACCATCTTGATTCCACTAATTACCTTCACCCCCGTCAATCAGGTTTCCGGCCAGGTCACAGTGTTGAAACCACCCTCCTTGCTTTCACTAACTCTCTGCACATGGCACACGATCGGTGTGACATTTCGGTTGCGGTAGCACTTGACCTTTCTGCGGCTTTTGACCTGGTCGACCACTCCCTTCTTTTAGCCCGTCTCCGTGAAGCTGGTATTCATGGAACTGTTTACAGGTGGTTTCACTCTTTTCTCTACGCCCGATCTGCCTCTGTCCTTCCTGCTTCATCCTCTACTCCGCCTTCTGCTCCCTTCCCTTTACCTTGTGGGGTTCCCCAGGGTTCTGTCTTGGCTCCTCTTCTCTTCAATCTCTTCTTGGTACCCCTCACACTAGTCATCCAACAATTCGGGATTTCCGCCTTCTATTACGCGGACGATATTCTTCTCCTTCACCACACGTCCCCCTCCCTTCCCGATCTCACTCCCCTGAATAACTGCCTCACTGCCGTCACCCACTGGTTGACCCAGAACTGCCTTCACCTCAATCTTGCCAAAACCACTGCCATCTGGTTCCCCCACGGTCATCCCTCCCCCTCTCTAGCTCCGTCCCTTTCCAACACTCCCATATCCTTGGTCACCACTTTCCGCTATCTCGGTGTCCTCTTTGATTCAGACCTCTCCTTTCATGCTCATATCTCTTACATTACCAAAACTTCTTTTTACTTTTTACATCAAATTTGCGCTATTCGCCCCTTCCTCTCCCCCTCCGCTCTCTCTACTCTACTTCTCTCTCTAGTCATGTCCCGGGTCGATTTTTCTAATTCTATCCTAATCGGCCTGGCCTCCTCCCATCTTCACCGTCTTCAGAGAATCCAAAACACCGCAGCTCGCCTTCTTTCTCATTCATCCCCTTATCATCACATAACCCCTCTTCTTATCCATCTACACTGGTTACCCGTTTCCTTTCGCTCCCAATATAAACTACTCACCCTGGTTCACAAGGCCCTACACACCAGTACCCCACAATATTTAGCTGATCTTATTCACTTTCATACCCCCAGACATACCCCCCGCTCATTCCATTTAAACCGTCTCACCCTTCCCCCCCCCCCTTCTGCCGCCCATCTTCAATCCACCCGCTCTTCGGCTTTTTTCTTTATAGGTCCTGCACTTTGGAACTCCCTGCCCACTTCTCTCCGCCTAGAACCCTGTCACGCAGCATTCAAGCAACAGCTAAAAACCCACCTTTTTTCCCTAGCCTTTAACCTCCCCACCTCCCCTCCTCCCTTATAGCTCTACTCTCTTCCCTCTGTTGTTCCTCAGCCCACTCTGCTTTTATAAATTGTAATTTCTTTTCCTTTTCTGGCCTTGTGCCTTACTTTTATTGGTTTTTATTTATTGTAAACCGCTCTGATTTTATTCTGAAGAGCGGTCAATCAAGTTTTAATAAACATAAACATAAACATAAAGGAACAGCTATGTTCAGCACCAGTCTTAAGAGGGGTAGACTTTAATAAGTCCTTCATATTACAGACTGATGCGTCAGAGACAGGGTTAGGTGCTGTCCTAACACAAAAACATGGAGGGGTAGAGCACCCGGTTATGTTTTTAAGTAGGAAACTGGCACCCGCAGAACAAAAATATTCCACGGTCGAGAGGGAATGCCTCGCCATACGTTGGGCAGTGGAGGCACTTCGCTTTTACCTAACTGGCCGTAGGTTCCTTTTAGTAACCGACCATGCGCCATTAAAATGGTTGACCAGCATGAAGGACCACAACCCTCGCCTCACAAGGTGGTACATGGCCCTACAGGCCTATGATTTCCAGGTGGAGCACAGGGCGGGAAGGCTACACACGAACGCTGACGCCCTTTCGAGGATTCCGTGCTGTGCGCTAGAAACGCCAGCCCGGAATATCTTAAGGGGGGGTTATGTGGTGGAGAAGCAGGCTCAGAGTGCAGGAAAAGAAAGGGGAAACAGTCTTTTTTTTCTAAACCCAAAGAAACTGCAGGCACAGGAAGGGTTAACACCCAAAGTAAAGCCAAAGATCTCCTGCAGAGGAGTGCAGGGCCAGAGACACACCCAGTTCCCATGGAGACCGAGGGAGGAGTTTGGAGTGGTTCGGGGGCGGAGTCAAGAGCCATAGGACAGCCCCAAACATTTAGGCAGGGAAGTTTCACTCACAAAGGGATTGCACAGAAGTGGAAGGAGACACAGGAAGGGAATGCACAGAGAGGGGCATGGAAGGATAAACAGAAGGAGACACAGGAAGGGAATGCACAGAGAGGGGCATGGAAGGATAAACAGACGGGAGCTGAGAAGGAGGATGAGATTGAAAGCAGACACAGAGGCACTGAGACAAGCAGAGTTGTGGCAGCGCCACTGGGATGAAGGAAGCTAACCAAGGACAGGAACAGAGAGGTGAGAAGGCCAGAGGAGAGCTCGGGGGAAGATTCGTCTGAGGAGGAGATATTTTCCAGAAGCTCCTGGTCTGGCCCTTCTCAGTATAAGGGGCCTACAGGAGGACAACACACTACTGGCAAGGTGAGCCCTTTACAAGCCTTAAAGAAGCTTTTAAATAGGGAAACCTTTTCCTGCCCTTCCCCCACTAGCTCACATACTGAGAAGCATAATTGGGAACAAGTGTTGAAAACTTTACAGCGTGTAAAGGCTCCTCAGGCAGACGCTGAGGAGAACAAATATCTGAAAGAGCCCAGTGAGGAAGAAATGGAGCTAGGCGACACTTTTTATGAAAGTGGGGTTTCAGATATGGAAATTGAATGTGCTATCTGTGCCAAAGAAGAATAAGGAACTGAATAGGGTTTTAGTAACTGGAGAAAAAAACCCAGGAGTTCTTAATAAGGACATTCTATGCAAAAGCCCATAACTTTTAGCTAGGCTGATCAATGACTGCTTGGCCGATAAAGCTGCATGGTTAACGAAGCCAGAAATGAGCTAAAAGTATAAAGTGTATCTTGAAGTAATACTACTGAATTTTAAAGCCTGTTTGTGGACCAGGGAAGGTATTGCTATACCAGCTGTGAAACGAACAGTGAAGTATTGTACTGCCTCCTGGGGACCGGAGAACAGACTGCTGTTGTAAAGGATTTTTACTTGTGAAAAAGGTGTGTTTAAACTAAGTCAAGCCAAAGACTGTTTAACCAGGCTTACGTTTATGACTGGAGATGTATCCTGAACTTTATGTTTTGTAGTCTTCAACATTCTTGCCAAAGAATTTAATTTAGTTGGGAAAATCTTATTTCTTGAATAAAAGAAATTTCCTGCGACCTTTGATCTTGGCTCTAATCTATTTAAGACACAACTACATGCTATTGGGCTAACTTTCTATACAAAGGACGATCGGAGCCCTCTCACACTACTAGGCAACTGCCTGGCCACACGGGGGAGCTCCGACAATAGGCGGCTGCAGGTGGGACATGCAGTGGGGCAGCTAGGGCACAGGGTGGACTAGGCAGATGCCTAGGTGAGACATAGGAATGTAGAAACGGAAAATCAGCAAGACAGCAACTGACCAAGGTCAAACATGTCCAAGAGTGTGTGTCCCACAGTGCCACAATGGACATCACCCAGCAAGTACGAAAAAGGGCACATAACATTGACAGGCGGTGCTGGGGGGAAGCTTGGATGTCTATGTAGGCACCCCTACCCCAGATCCCACACCATAGACAGCCACCTAACGGCACACTGGATGGCCTGGGACTGCGCACCACCAGCACCACCGGCATAAGGGCATGTCAGCATGGTGGCGGAGGGGTGCTGGTGGTGGAGGGGGCAGTGGCATCTGCCTACAGCACACCAAGGCCAAGCCCTGTTCAGGTGGGTGGCATGCAGTGCAACAGACAAGGTCTGTCTGATAAACAGTAATGGTATCCCCAGGGAATGACCTGCCTTTGTGGCAACAGTTTGGTGCAGTACACACAGCCATTGTGTTCAGGGGCAGAAGGAAACAGGTTCAAGTCCCAGCTGTGGCTCCTGCAGACCATGCCCCCATATTTTACCCAGTACTAAATCATGGTAATATAGAAGGAACCTTTATTGCAGATAAAATAAACACGCCATAAACGCCTATATTTTACCCTACAGAGCACATACACCATAGACATGTGCAGTCCCTAGAGCAGAGGTTCCCAACTGCAGTCCTGGAGGGCCAAACACCATTCAGGATCCATGCTGTCCCTAAGATATATGCTTGAGATGCATTTGTATGCACCGGCCCCATTGTATGCAAATGTATCTCATGCATATTCATTAGGGACAGCATGAAAACCTGAATCGTGTTGGGCCCACCAGTACTGGAGTTGTGAACCCCTGCCCTAGAGCATATGCCAACAGGGGCACAAACACCTACACCCACAGGCTCCACTATCCAAAGCCTCATGGAGAGTCAGGCTGTTGGGCCCTGCGCGGAGCAGCATCTACAATACTAGCACCTGCATACCTTAGCAATGCCATCATAAACATGGAAACACATTCCACATATATCAACAGGTTGCTATAATCAATATCAGAAAACAGATCCTACATTAAACACAATTTGTTAACAGAGATTCATCATAGCAACCTTGTGATATATGTGGAGTGTGTTTTATATTTTGTTACTGACAGTGTTTACCACCCCGGAGAGTGACCCTAACAGTATTGAGTACCATAGCAATGACTGCACTGTGCCCAGGACTGGTGTGGCGGCCAGGGCTGCCAACCACCTGTATCTTTGCACAATGCCGACATAGGTGTGGGAGTGTGTGTATGTCTACCCAGTATTTTGTGGCTGCCTACACCTCACTGAGCCCCCAATGCTTGCACTGTCTCCAGTGTTAGCCTGCCAATGTGGATAATGAGGAGCAATGTATTGTGGGTATGGCCCGGACACAGCGGTTTGGGCAGGATGCATCTGCACAGTGCATAAGGTAATGGCTTGGACACTGTAGTGCCCGACCATCACCTGCATGGACAGGGTAGCCACAGCATGTCATGCTGGGAGGTCACTCTCACCCTGATTGTGCAGTGACTACGGCATGGCTAGGTTCCTCCATAGTGCTATACAGTGTTTTTCTTAAGTGATATCTATGAGTTTTCTTTTCTGGGGCCCAACCACTGACATACTTGTTTGGTGTGTGTGCTTACATCCTATTTTTGGGTGCACACAGTTCCTCCAGAAACATGCACTTTGTACTAGCTAGCAGACTGTCTGCAGTTAGCATGTGTATGGCTGGAACACCTTGCAGGGTGCAGTGGGTGGAGACTGACTGTGCCCTCTGCTGGTGAATGTCATATAGGGGTGGGGGGCAGCTGAGCTTTTCCTGGCCTACTGCCTGTCTGCCAGTGCCCTATGTGATATGTACAGATTTGCATTGACTGCCCTGTAGGGTGCCTATTTCCCAGCAGCATTGGGGTTGATGGTCCCCTCTACTGCCACCATTGCAGAGATGGAGAATGTGGATCTGTTGGTCAGAGATCCTGTCTCTCATCCTGACCCACAGAGGGTGGATTGGGTGGTGCTACATAATTCGCTTTTGGGTCCAAACACCACCCTTCTCTTATAACATGTGACCATAGCAACCACACAGGATATGCACTATTCTGGGTGCATTATAGTCTATAAAGGCTAGACGTGACTAGGAAATACAAATGGACACAGGTGTATCCTAGGTGTGTTGGCAAAAACTACCTCTCAAACACTGGCACTGATGGGGACCTACAGCATAGCCTATCTCAGGCAAGGCAGGTGCTGCGGACCTGGTGCTGGGTGCCCCACCTCACCCTCAGGGTGAGCACAGGAACCACACAATGTCACGATCTGCAGCTAGTCTGTGCTAGTAACACACACGGTCAGTTTCCCCTACCAGGCCGGGGTGCTATAGAGGCGCATACCCCATCTTGTGATCAGATGTAGACTGCTGATCTGCATGTGCAGTGCATCATGGGTATGGGTATGGGTGGGTTTACCCTATCCTGGTAAGCACAGCAGACAGTTTGTGTGGTGACCTGCAGTCTTTCTGTAGCCAGCCAGTGGTTTGTTGGATGCTATAGAGATGTAGCACACTGGTTACTTCAATGACTGTAGAGACAGAGGTCATGGGTTGGATCTCACAGTGGTGTTATTTAATATGGCTGTCTGAGGCTTTTCCTTTTAACTTAAATCAGTGCTGCCAGCAAAAATACCCTCACAGTGGCGTAACCTAAGGTGCCTCATAAGGCGCCCTATAGGGCACATTATAAGGTGCCTTGGCAGACAGGGCACTTTATAATGTGCCCTATGGAGTGCCTTATAGGGCGCCTTAGGTTATGGCACTGTGAGGATGTTTTTGCTTACAGCACTGATTTAAATTAAAAGGAAATGCCTCAGACAGCCTTCTTACATTACACCACTGCAGGATCAAACCCATGGCCTTTGTCTCTACAGTCATTGCAGTAACCAGCGGGCTACCTCTCTATAGCTTTTAACCCTACGCTGGTATGAACTTAGGGTTAACGCGCGTTAACATGCCACGGCGCCCACTATCGCATGATACCGATTCCTTGCAACCTTCCCTCTGGAATGCCCACTACCTTATATGGCATTCCTCACATTAACGCTGCAAATAGCACCGGTAACATTAAGACGGTTTAGTAAGCATATCCCTTTGTCTTTCATACTTTGAACACATTGTGTGAAGAGAAGGATCATTAAAGAAAGACATCATGCTTGGCAAGGTTGAAAGTCAGCAGAAAAGAGAAAGTCCAGAAGTGTGAAGGATTGTTACAATAACAGTAGATATGAATGCCACTCCCAACAATTGACTGACTGAAGAACAAACCAGATTTTGGTCAACTATCCAGAGGGTTGTTAAGAGCTGACATTGACTTGAGGGCACTTAACAACAAATGAGCGGATTACTGGTGCCTACTTTTGTGCCTAATTGCTGTATCAAATGGCATAATGTAACAATGATATGAAACTACTCAAGCCATCAGGAGGATCAGCTATTGGTTGAATATGATTTTGAGCTGATTTGCCTGATGCTTTGAGTAGATTTACTTGATATCGTTACTTTATGCCTTCTGATACAGTGCTTAGGCCTAGAACGTGGTTCACATCAGGGCCGATACTCATAACATCACTGCCTGTATTAGGCACATGTATCAGATAAGATTAATGATTATTTTAGGTTTTGAATGAACATAGGGACATGCTTACTAAACCACATTAGCTGTTAATATGGCAGATAGTATTTGCCAAGCACGCCACATTACCAGCTAATGAAGGGCAAATGCAGATAGTAGAAAACATTACTGCGCTCTCTTCAGAATGTGTGTTAGCTGCATGTGTGCATGGGATGAGGATAGAGAGTGACGTGTCTCCTTTACATGATTACCACACACAACAGTGTGCAACAACCATCGGATTTGTAGACAGAGTGGGTGCAACTAACACCACCTCAGTGGGTAGCATTAACTGCATCCTTGCTGCTGCCTGACTATGCTCTTTACATTTTGTGTTGTGATATCTGCTGGGGGACTGCTGTGCATAGCCCCCAATAGATATCGCATTGCTTTTGCAGCTAACGTGGTGCTATTTGTACTAACATGATGCGTTAGTTGCAAAAGTCTAATGCAATTTAGTAAACATGCCAAATTATGGTGATGTACAGGAGCAAGTTGCTTAGCCCTTGGGGGCTGCTTGTGAATAGTCAAATGATCCATACTGTGTATTTGTCTCTCTTACGAAGACCGTTTTACTGCCTTGCTGACTCATTTCATTTCCTTCTTTAAAAAAAAATCCCTTTAAGTAATCCCTTTAACTTTGATAGTTAAGCTTTTTTGATTTGTAAAGTTCTAATCATACATTTATCTATTTTGGCCATAGATTTTTTTATGGCCAGTTTTGTATAGACACAATTTGTATTTTGCTTTTTACTACATACAGTATCTAATGTTTAAATACAATTTAAGCCTGTAATTTGCAGATATCTTATATTGTCTATTGGAGCACTGAATGCTTTTTGTTTGCTTCAACATTTTATTGAACCCAAATCTTCCTATTGGGCTTCACTGATACACAAAAAATTATAGTAACCGAGATATCCGGATGCCAATCCCTTGCCTGCTATCAGCTTTGACAGCCTGCCACCACTACCCCCCCCCCCCCACCCCGGTATCCCACAAAACACACACACACTGGAATTTGGTAACAAATAACTTGGTCGCAGCTTTATTAAATGAATTATAAACCGGCCCCAACCTGGGCCAACTCAACATTCTTAAATCCCAGCACTGCCCCCCCTCCCTTTCCGGATGATGCCCCCCACCAGCCGTTTATAGCAAAGTGGTGCATCATCCACCCCCCCATTACCCCCTACCGCCCGCCTTGCCATGTTATAGCAAAGGCAGGCTAGTTGCCTTCCACCGGGCAGAGACCCCAACTGGGATGTCTCTCCCAACCAAGGAGCACTGCCGCTCCCCTGAAAAGTGGCATCAGCCTCAAATGCCCCGCCGGGTCGGCGAGCGCCAGCTCGCTACCCCGCCTACCGCCACAAAGGCTCAAAGAACAACCCCCCCTACCCAGCTGCGACAACCCCCAAACCATTTAACACATCTTTTATTTAGACATCGATGCAGTTATTTATTCATTTTATATAGCACAAGGGGAGGGTGGGGAGGGACACCTTTTCTCGCGGCGCTCGGCGAAGAAAGAGGGAGACCCCACGCCGCAATCTCCCTCTTACGCCGACGCCACACCCCCAAGCCGGCACCAGCCCCAATCTCCAGCCCCCACGTCACAGACGTGGGCCGCTGGTGCCGGTATCACCATGCTCACCTCCTCACCCCCCCCCCACATGGATCCCCCCGTGCTACCGCCGCAAGGGGTTTGGGCCCCGGAACCCGGTACCGGCCTCGGGACCCAGGCCCTGCGGCATGGTGGGAATTTACTGTTATTCCAGAAGTTCATCTAATCTTAACACTGAAGTTAGCAAAGACATTTACTGGCATATTATAGATTCCTGAAGTTTACTTGGTGGCTTGACACTGCGAATGACTGCAGTTAATAATTGAAAGATATTGATTACTTCTGTGTTTCTGACTGGGCATATTTTCTATATACATCCCTGAGGAAGACAAAATGCCAAAACACGACCATGTAGGGTTTTGACGGAGCAATAAGAAAACAATAGATGAATTCTATATAGCCATGTCATTGTTTGGTGTTGCCCCATTTTTTTACCTTGCTCTTCTTTGCTGGTATTTACTTTATGAGTGTGAGTGACCCTTCGGACCATTTTATGGATTCTGTGCATAGCCACTATGCAACAGACAGACTACAGTTAAACTCGAGATAATTTTTTTACCAATAATGGAGATCTTTTTAAAGTTGCAGTTGCTTTGCATAGGTATGCTAAAACTTCCTGATGGAAAAATTAGAATTTTATCTGGACATCCACTTCAAATGACATTCTTCTTAAATTTTTGATTTACCTTAACCACAACCTGAGCAATTTTAAACTTTCTTCTTTTGTTTTCTCTCATGGCAAGAGTAGGTACACCTGCCGCTCTGTGCAGGTCACCCCTCCCCATGTCTTTGTTTAGGGGTGAACCTACCGCTCTGTGTAGGACACCCCTGTATGTTGAGAAATTAGACAGTTAAGTTTATTTTGATGTTATCCTGTTGCTGTAAAGGGATCCACTGTGTCTGTCCCATGCGATTTTGAATTCCGTCACTGTGTTTCCCCCACCACTTCCATCTGGAGGACATTCCAAGTATCCACCAACCTTTAAAAAGGTGATTTTCCCCATGTCTACTTTGCTATCTCAGGTTGTAAATGAGGAATTGATTGACTCTTTAGGATCTGGTTTGGCCACTGACTGAGACAACATTCTGAGCTCAAAGAACCTTTGGTCTAACCCCAAACACTACACATCATGTTTTTAAGGCCTATGGAGTGTAAGGTGACTTGCCCAGGGTCACAAGGAGTGGGAATCAAACCCTTGATCTTCTGGGTAGTAGGTAGTTGCTCTAGCCACTAGGCTACTTCTCCACTCCTGTGATCCTAGGCTACTCCTCCACAGTAATTACAAATAATTTCTATTAATCTAAATGACAACACAATTTTCAAAATAATCACAAGTATAACATATCAATTCCAATAAATATAAACAAAAACAATAGACACATACTACAATCACACAGCAAAAGCAGATTCTTGCTGCATCAAAAAGCATCAAATGTGGAAAAATTCTTAATGGAGACATTGCTACACAAAACTTAAACAAGTCATCAAAAACATTTTTATTGTTAAATGATGTCACAGATATCAAATAATCCCAAGACAATCATGTCATTAAAGTCCTATTCAAGTCCCTAAGTTCTATTTAAGACAGATGTTACAGAAATTGCAACTTCAAGTTCTCTGAGACAAGCAGATTAGCCAAATGCATACATGGAATATCCCAGCTAAGAGTTAACTGTGAACAAGGAGAAAAAAGACATCATCTGTCAATAGATAGAATACTTGTTTTTCACTTGGTTTGCAGCTTGTCGTGCTGTGAGGGCTTGCGTGCATCAGTGATGCTGAGAGCTAAACTATCGGTAGTTTAACTACTGGCAGGGTCTCCCAAGATGGACAGGTCTCAGCTGAGGTGCCAGACCAAGACAAACCACCCATCTGGGCAGCAGCAGAATGATATAGTGTTGACGGCAGAGGATCACATTTTTGTGACAATGGCAACAACACCAAACTTAAACTGCGCGGAAGAAAGGCCCGGCAATCTACTTCTGTATCTTGCCATGAAAACCCAATGGATAGTTACAACAAAACAAATTGTGCTATGGTGCTGGGAGATGAGACCTTCAGGTCGGAAGGCACTCAACTAGCTACTGGGGAAGAGCTGAAGACTTTTCAGAGTAAAGCCAGCATTTATGATGTGGTTGGATCAAAGCCCTTGGTAAGTCTGACTGCTGATGTAGCTGCACATGAAATGAGAGTCAGAAGCTATAAAGATGTCTTACACATTGGAACATGGAACGTACGAAGCATGAACCAAGGGAAGTTGGAGGTGGTCAAGAATGAAATGGAACGTGTACAACTTGATCTGTTGGGTGTCAGCGAACTGAAACGGACTGGCATCGGGCACTTTGCATCAGATGATCACATGGTCTACTATGCTGGAAATGAAAGACAAAGAAGAAATGGTGTTGCATTTATAATAAAGAAGAAACTTGCAAGAACTGTAATGAAATACAATGCAGTCAGCGAACGCTTAATCTCTATTCGTCTACGAGGATTGCCTATCAACACAACTATAATTCAAGTATATGCCCCAACAACAGCTGCAGAAGAGAATGAAATTGAAGAGTTCTATGAACAAGTACAAGCTGAAATTGACAGAACATGCAAACAGGATATCCTGATAGTCATGGGTGACTGGAATGCAAAAGTTGGCAACAAAGAAGAAAGCAAAGTGGTTGGAAAATATGGACTTGGCAACAGAAATGAAGCTGGAGAAAGACTGATAGAATTCTGCAAGACCAATGATCTATTCATCTCAAACACCTTCTTCCAGCAACACAAGTGGCGACCGTACACATGGACTTCACCCAATGGATTGTATAAAAATCAAATTGACTACATCTGTGGAAGTCAACGATGGAAAAGCTCTATAACATCAACAAAGACAAAACCTGGAGCTGACTGTGGTACAGATCATCAACTACTAGTATGCAAACTCAAGCTAAAGTTGAAAAAGAGCAAACCACTCATGAATGCAGCAAAATATGACCTAGAGAATATACCACTGGAATTTAAAGACTGCCTGCAAAATCGATTTGCTGCTTTAGATACAAATGACAGAGCTCTGGAAGAGTTATGGAATGACATCAAGAAGGTTGTGTTGGAAGAAAGCGAGAAGTCTCTACAAAAGGTGAAAAAGCAAAAATGGCCAAAATGGATGACGGAAGAAACTCTGAAAATTGCCCAGAAACGCAGAGAAGCTAAAGCCAGAGGAGAAAGAAACAACCTATTGGGTCTACTTAATTGAACGTTTTGCTACAGTTTCTAATTGATCGTTCAATTTTAAATTTAATGCAAGTCAGAATAATACTTTAAAGCACTTCAACAGGTCTCAAAATCAGTTTCCATTCTTATTTTTCTTGCTTTCAATCTTCTTTTTTATAAAAAATTCAAGTTATCTTCACCGACCCCAGTGCTTAGAAAATCATTGTTCTTAAAAAAGATGCGCAGCGTCTTTTCAAGAATGTGAAAATGGTTGGACGTGGGCAGCATCAGTCGTAAGAGTAAGGATCTCCTGAAGAAAGACTAGTTGTTGAAACGCCGCAAAGGCGCCCTATGAGAGCGTCGAGATCCGCTCGTTTAGAATGAAAACAAGGGTGAAGATTTTAAAGAAAGTCCTCTAATAAAGATGTTATTTTTTAAGAACAATGATTTTCTAAGCACTGGGGTCGGTGAAGATAACTTGAATTTTTTATAAAAAAGAAGATTGAAAGCGAGAAAAATAAGAATGGAAACTGATTTTGAGACCTGTTGAAGTGCTTTAAAGTATTATTCAGACTTGCATTAAATTTAAAATTGAACGATCAATTAGAAACTGTAGAGGAGAAAGAAAGACAATCACAGAACTCAACAGAGATTTCCGACGTGCAGTAAGAAAGGACAAGAAAAAGTACTACAACGACGCATGCAAGGAAATAGAAGCAGAAACTATTAGAGGAAGAACAAGATCGGCTTTCCTAAAGCTATGAGAGTTAAAGAAAAAGTTCCAGCCTCAAATTGGAATGTTACAAGATGCTCAAGGTTCTATGTTGAATGATTCTGAGAAGATCAAGAAAAGGTGGAAGGAATATACAGAGTTTTTATATGATAAAGATCAAGTGGACCAACAGCCATTTAAACCTGTACCTTATGATCGGGAACCATTGGTGATGAAAGAAGAAGTTGAAGCAGCATTAAAAGCCTTATCAAAGAACAAAGCACCAGGCATTGATGGCATTCCTATAGAAGTATTGCAGCAATATGATGCAGCTGTTACCATACTTACAAGGCTCTGCCAAGAAATATGGAAGACAACAACATGGCCAACTGACTGGAAAAGATCTGTGTTTATACCAATACTAAAGAAAGGTGATCAAAACTGACTGTGGAAATTATCGAACAATCGCTCTGATCCCACATGCCAGCAAGATTATACTGAAGATTATTCAAAAGAGACTACAACCATACCTGGAACAAGAACTACCTGAAGTGCAAGCAGGGTTCAGGAAAGGACGAGGAACGAGAGACATCATTGCGGATGTGAGATAGATCCTTGAAAAGACTAAAGAATACCAAAAGGATATCTATTTGTGCTTTATCGACTATAGCAAGGCTTTTGACTGTGTAAACCATGAGAAACTCTGGGCCACATTAAGAAGCATGGGTATACCAGAACACCTGATCATTCTCTTGCGCAATCTGTACATTGATCAAGAAGCAACAGTTCGAACGGAACAAGGAGTAACAGAATGGTTTAAAATAAGCAAAGGTGTAAGACAAGGCTGCATACTTTCCCCCTACCTGTTTAATTTATATGCAGAACAAATCATCAGAAGCAGGATTGTATGAAGACAACAGAGGTGTGAAGATTGGTGGAAGACTCATCAACAACCTTCGCTATGCTGATGATACTACATTACTGGCTGAAAGTGAAGATGATCTGAAACATTTGCTTCTCACAGTCAAAGAACATAGGGGTATGTTTACTAAACCGCGCAATTGTGTGGGGCGCACTTGAGCGTACACTAAGGTACCTTAGCGCACGCTAATAGTGCATTTTTGTGCCCCGCACACATGCGCATCACACTAACGGGCCCGCACAAGTGCGCGGCACGCTGATGTGTGCTAGGGGCGTGGAAAGGCATTCCGAGGGCGGAGGAAGGCTCCGGAGGGGCGGAGAGACGGGGTCAATGGGTGGAGAGTGGGAGGGGAGAGGCTCCCCGCACAGGAGCGTGGCTGAAAATCAACAAAAAAAATACCGCGAGTGAAAACCTCGCGTTAGAGATGATTTAAAGGGAAGAGAAACCATTTACGTCAGCAATGTACAGCAAAACCGGGGAAAACTACAAAACGTGAGCAGTGTGATACATGTGCACAGAACAAAATAGCAAATAAAAATTGAAAATGACCACAACCAAATTCACAAAAATTATAATCCAGCTGGCCAATAGCGATAGCAATGGGAAACATTAAAAAACACTCCCAGGAAAGCTCCAAAAAAAAAAAGAAATGATTTTTGGAAGGTTCTACGCTCCGTAGACCCTTTCAAAAATCATTTGGTACTGCCAATCCTGTCCACATATTTTTCCCACAACTAAACCATGATAGTAAGGACAAACCTTTATTGCTGGGAACATACGCATGGTTAATACACCTATATTTTACCACACCAAACACAGACACCATAAACAGGCGCATTACCTAGAGCAGAGTCTCCCAAATGCAGTCCTGGAGGGCCCCACACCATTCAGGTTCCATGCTGCCTCTAATAAAGATGCCTGTGCTGCATATCTATGCACCACCCCCATGGTATGCAGATGTAGCTCATGCATATTTATGAGGGACAGCATGAAAACCCGAACAGTGTTTGGAACACCAGGACTGGAGTTGGGAAACTCTGCCGTAAAGCTGCAGCCAACAGGGCCAGACACACCCACACACACACCCACAGGCCCCATTGGCCAATGCCTCCTGGAGAGGCAGGACATTGGGCCCTGCCTGTATCTCCCAATACTAGCAGTTGCATACCTTAACAATGCCACCATACACCTGGGTATATGGTACACAGCTATCAAACGTTTCCTATGATAACTGTCAGATATCAATTCCTACGTTAAGCACATTTTGCTCATTGAGCTCCACCATAACAATCATTCTGATGTCTGCGGTGTGTGCTGTAGGTCTGGTCTCTGATAGTGTTTACCTCCCTGGGGAGTGACCCCCAACAGTATTGCGTACCATATCCATGCCTGTACTGTGCCCAGGACTGGTGTGGTGGGTATGGCTGCTGAACACCTCTATAGTAGCACAATGCTGGCATAGGTGTGGGGGTGGCTGTCTGTCTATCCAGTGTGTGGTGGCTGCAAACACCTTCCACAGCCCACACTGCCAGAAATGTTGCCAGTATTGGGCTGCCAATATGCATAATGAGTAGCAAGATACCATGGGTATAGGCCGTACAGGGTGGCCTGGCCAGGGTGCATCTGCACAGGGCATAGGGCACTGACTGGGACATTTTAGTGCCCGGCCACCACCTACACAGACAGGGTGACCTCAGTATGTCCTGCTGAGAGATCACTCTCACCCTGACTGTGCAGTGACCACAGCATGGCTAGGCACCCCCATAGTGCTATATAGTATTTCTCTAATGTGATAGATATGGGTTTCCTTTTGGGGCTCAGTCACAGATTTATCTGCTTGCTGTGTATGGTGACATCCCAGTTCTGGGTGCATGCATCTCCACTGGGAACATGCATTGTGGACTAACTAGCACACTGTTTGCAGCTGGTATGTGTTGTGATGGAGCAGGGTGCAGTGGCTGATGATTTGCTGCAGGAGAACATCAGATAGTGGTGGGGGTGCAGCTCACCATATCCAGGTCTAATATCTGTCTGCTATTGTGTTATGGATGTGTATAGAGCTGCATTGACTGCCCTGGGGCGGTGTCTGCTCCTCAGCAGGACTGGGGTTGATGGACCCCTCTACTGCCACCTTTGCAGGGAGGTAGAATGTGGATCTATTGATGGGAGACCCTGTTTGCCACCCTCAGCCCGGGGGGGGGGGGGAGAAAGGTGGTGGTGGTGGTGCATGGCCTACCTGGGGGTCCATACCTGGCTGAGTCAGACAGAGATATCCAAGGTGTTTGTGCAGAAGCTACCTACCTCGCACATTAACACTGCTTTGGATCTCTAGCATAGCTTCTTTCAGCCATGGAAGGTGATGTGGACCTGGTCCTGGGCACCTCATCGCACCCTCAGGGTGAGCACAGTACCCGCACAATGTGATGGTGTGTAGCTACTCTGTGCCAGTAAAACACACAGTCAGTACCCCCTACCAGGCCGAGGTGCTGTGGGGGTGCACATGGTCACTTCCCCCTACCAGGCCGAGGTGCTGTGGGGGTGCACATGGTCACTTCCCCCTACCAGGCCGAGGTGCTGTGGGGGTGCATTGCCCATCTTGTGTTTATCTGTGGACAGCTGATTTGCATGTGCAGTGCATAATGGGTATGGGTGGGCTAACCCTATCCTGGTGACCACAGCAGACTGTCTGTGTGGTGACATGCAGGCTCTCTGCAACCAGCCAGGGTCTTGCTAGCAGCTATAGAGCTATAGCCTAATGGTTACTTCACTGTCTGTGAAGCCAGAGATCATGGGTTCAAGCCCCCAGTGGGTTATTTGACAGGGTTGTCCAATGTGTTATTTTTTTTTAATGTACATATTTTGATGCCAGCAAAAACACCCTCAGCGTACTGTACCCATAAGATGCCTCTGAAGGTGCTTTATAGGGCGCCCTATAGGGCACCTTATGGTTCCCGTCCATATAAGGTGCACTATGCATTGTCCTGTGACGCAACTTACAGGGTGCCCTATAGGGGACATTTTAGGGTGCTGTGGTGGACAATGCACTTTATAATGTGCCCTATGGAGTGCCTTATAGGGTGCCTTATATGGCACCTTCACTTACGGCACGTGAGGGCGTGTTTGCTGGCAGCAATTAATAAAATAAAAATAAAGTGCTGCAGGAAAAAATATGTACATTGCAAAGCTGATGCCACAGTCAGCCCTACATATAAGGTACCCTGGGGAGCAAACTCATGACCCCTGTATCAGCAGTCAGTGCCTTAACCATTATGCTCCACTGCTGCTCCTCCCTGCCTGTCAGCGCACCTACTTATGCTTTTCATTCCTTAAACTGCACAGTGCTGCCATAAAAAACAGTACTCTGACCTTGCGGTACCTCATACGGCACCCTCTAAAGCACCCTATAAGCAACATTCTAGGGTGCCTTGGCGGACAGTGCACTTTAAAATGTGCCTTATATGGTGACTTATGTTAACACGCTTTGAGAGTGCGTTTGCTAGTAGTGATAATTAAAATAAACATAAAATGACCCCAAAAGCAATCTTCCCCATAATATGTAATGCCTCAGCCAGCCTTGTTCATTGGGCACTGTGGGGGATTGAACCCCTGATCTCTGCACCATTGGTAAGTGCCTTGGCCATTGTGCTGTGGCTCTATGCTTCTGTTTGCACATCAGCGCGCCACTTATGCCTCCCGCGCAGCTATCTCATGTGCTAATGTGCGGGGCGCCGCACACCTTAGCGCATATGTAAATTCCGAATTTTCCATTTCAAGACGGAACGCCCACTCCTTATATGGCATCCGCACACTACCGCGGCCCGCACATTAGCGGGGTTTTAGTAAACATGCCCCACAGTCTCAAAATGGGCCTGCACCTTAATGCAAAGAAGACAAAGATCATGACAACTGGCATAATCAACAGGTTCATCGTTGAAGGAGAAGAAATTGAAATTGTGAACAACTTTAACCTACTTGGATCAACTATAAATAAAGAAGCAACAAGCAGTCAAGAAATCAAACGATGCATTGCTCTTGGCAGAATGGCTATGAAAGACCTAGATAAGATTCTCAAGAGCAGAGATATCTCGCTCCATACAAAGATTCGACTTGTTCAAGACATGATATTTTCAATAACATCATATGGATGTGAAAGCTGGACAGTGAAAAAGACAGACAGGAAGAAAATTGATGCCTTTGAATTATGGTGCTGGCGACGAATACTGTGTATACCATGGACTGCCCGAAGAACAAACCAGTCGGTACTAGAGGAGATCAAACCTAAGCTTTCTTTAGAAGCTCAGATGACAAGACTTCGACTTTCATACTTTGGACACATCATGCGAAGAGAGAGATCATTAGAGAAAGACATCATGCTTGGCAAGATGGAAGGTCAACGCAAAAGAGGAAGGCCAGCAATGAGATGGATCGATACAATAACAGCAGCTACGGGTACCAGTCTGTCAACAATGAGCCGCCTGACTGAAGACCGAACACAATTTAGGATAGCTATCCAGAGGGTTTGCGTTGAGTCGACTCCGACTCGACGGCACTTAACAACAACAACACAAATGTTTTGTAGTTTATTAGCTTTAAAACCCCCATTCTGATCAGGCAAAACAATCATATGGTTTATTTAAATTATTGTTGACATTTCATTTACTAGTCATTTTTCATTATTCGTTGTTTATCAACATTTGTTTTATCATATCTATTGCTATGTATTCAACCATTTACAATATAGCTTGACATGTTAGTCAGTTATATTATCTACCTCCTTTATTGATATTTGCCCTTATTTTTCTAGCTTTCATTATTTGTTTTCGCTGTTTCTTTTGGAGCATTATTCATATTCATCCTGTGACTCCTCACTCTTTTCTGCTCACTAAAGCTCATTGCAATCATATAGAGTCAAAAATGGATATTGCGGCAATTGATATTGGTTCTGAAAATTATATATTGCCGCTAAGGGTCATCTCCTTCATTTTGGAATCTGGTGGCTACCAGGTGGAAATGGAGGGAAACCCTCCTGCATGAATTCACTATATAACCAAGAAAACCCCAGGTTAGTTCTGAGGAAATCAAGAAGATGGCGAGGTTTGGGTTATGGAATGCAGGACTATTCTTTTGAGGGGAATTTCTGTTGAGGGGGCTTCCTTTTTGGGAGGATCATGTTTGAGAGGTTCCTGGAGGGGTTGCCTTGTGAGAGGGGTGCTATTCTGGGGGATTGAAAGTTGGGGGATATGGATCAGGCATCTTTCTGCCTGGCGGGTGGGTGGGGGGGGGGTGCTGATCGGGGAGGCTTTATGTCAGTAGGGGATGCAGATCAGGGAAATGCTTGTTGGTGGGGGGATTCAACCAGGGGACTGGATGGCATGGGTACTTTAGGATGTGTGTCATCTTGCACCACCATGGCAGCTGTATTTTTTTTAAATGTTGTGCCATACACAGTGGTCCATGCCTCAATACAAAGATTGGGTACATCTACATTATATGCCAAGGCATGGAATGTGGGTCTGTGCAGTGTGGGTTAGCCCTACTTGATAACTGCAGGGCAGATGCTGGTCATACCCCTGACAGCACAAAGGTTTTGCATTTACTGCTCATTATTTTTTGCATATAACACTTACTGCACTTTAGTAAAAGGTCCTCTAAATAGCTTTAGTAAATTGCCTTCCTATTACTCTATTACTATGACAAACCTCAATGCTTTCTTCAATTGGTTTTCATTCCATTTAGCTGCTTAAGCATATTCAGTATGTCACAGCTTATAGTGGCATTTTCAAAAAGAATAAGACATCTTCCTAATCCTTTTGCATTATATTTGTTCTCGAAGATATTAGAGAGGATCAGCACAAAACTGATCCCTATGGCACTCAAATAATCACAATTCTTTCACCGGAGTGAATTCCATTGACAACTACCCTCTTTTGTATGATCAAATGTGGATTCATTCACACAGTTGAGGAAAGGTTTCATATAAAAGAGTTCACTCAATTAGGCTTGATCACTGGAAGCCAATTACAAGAAACCTTTGTAGAAACTGTTGAAATTTTTTCTTCTTGATAACAAGGAACCTCAATATGCATCAATATCCTCAAACAACCTTCTCTTGACCCTTCAACTCCTTCTAGTTATCGTCCTATTTCACTTCTTCCTTTCATTTCTAAACTTCTTGAGTGAGCTGTCCTCCATTGTTGCCTTGAATTTCTCACCTCTCATGCACTACTCGATCCACTCCAATCCGGCTTGATGAGGCTGGCGGAAGATTAGCCATGCAGCAGTGTGCTGAACAGATTGAAGGGGAGAGAGATGACTCAGAGGGAGACCAGCAAGGAGCAAGTTACAATAGTCTAAATGGGAGGTGACTAAGGAGTGGATCAGTGTCTTAGTAGTGTGTTCAGAAAGGAATGGACAAATTTTGTTGATGTTATAGAGAAAGAAATCACAGGTTTTAGCTATCAGATGGATGTGTGTGGAGAGGGAGAGAGAGGAGTCAAAGAAAACCCCAAGGTTGTGAGCTGAAGAGACAGGGAGGGGTAGAGAGTTATCCACAGAGACAGAGAAAGGAGGAAGGAGAGAGGAGAGAGGAGGGTTTAGGGGGAAAAATAAGCTCAGTTTTGGCCATGTTCAGTTTCAAGCAGCGGTGAGACATCCAAGCAGCAATTTAAGAAAGGCAGGCAGAGATCTGGGTCTGGACTGCTGGAGAAATTTCAGAGGTAGAGAGGTAGATCTGGGAGTTATCAGTGTAAATATGGTATTTAAATCCATAGAAAGAGAAGGGTGCACCAAGGGACTGGGTATATAGAGAGAAAATGAGTGGACCCAAGACTGATACTTAGGGTGCACAAACTTAGAGTGGGATAGCAGTAAAGGAGGATCCACCAGAATAAATGCTGAAAGAACAATGAAAGAGATAAGAGAACCAGGATAGCACAGAGCCCTTAAAACCAAGCAAGGACAAGGTATCAAGCAGAATGTTATGGTCAACAGTGTCAAAAGCAGCAGAAAGGTCAAGAAGGACGAGGATGGAGAAAAGGCCCTTGGATTTTTCCACAAACATGTCACTGGACACTTTAGCAAGAGCCATTTTGGTAGAATGTAAAGGACAAAAGCCAGATTGTAGAGGATCCAGAAGGGCTTGAGAGGAGAGAAAGTCAAAGCAACGGTGGTGAACCGCATGTTCAAGTAGTTTAGAAACTAAGGTGAGGAGGGAGATGGGTTGATAATGAGAAGGACAGGTAGGGTCTGGTAAGAGTTTCTTGAGAAGAGGAGTGACCACAGCATGCTTGAAGGTTGCAGGGAAAGTAGCATTGGAGAGCAATAGGTTGAGAATATGAAAGATGGAAGGGACTACAGTGGAGGATATAGAGCTAAGGAGATGGGTGGAAATAGGATCAGAGGAGCAGGTAGTGAGTTTGGATGAGGAAAGACGGTCATTTTTTTTTCTCAGAAATTAGTAAGTCTAAGTTGCACAGACATTTTTTTTTGTTGTATACTTTGAACAGACTATTAAAATATTATGATGGCATACAGCTAGAATATTTCCAATTATTTCTCAAGATATTGTACACAACATACCTAAAATGAAAGGATGCCAATAATGTTGACCACAACCATATCAAAGAGGGCAAGGCTCCAGGGCGATCATGCCCACAAGTGTTCACAGCGCCTCCTAGCTGTGACATTATATACTGATCCAAAAGCAAAGATGCTCATGTATATTTGAGATCTAAGAACATAAGAATACCCAGTGCACTTTTCAGTGCAAAAAAACCTGTCAGTATTCATATGCAGAGCTCTTTCATTAATACACGAGGACAATGAGTCAGTTTTAGCAGGCAATGGAAAAGGTGCTGGTACTCTGTACCACTGCGTACCCCCTCCAAAAAAAAGCCCTGGTAAAATACCAATTGTTTCTTGAACCCACTATCCTGTCTTTGAGTGAGTAGATCCCTTCTCTGTTATTCACTTCCATTTATTTATTTAACTGGTTTTGGTATACCATTTTTCTACCAGTTAAAACGGTGTATGGAACGACCTTCCTTTCCATATCTTGGCAGTAAGAGTTTGCATTCCTCAAGCTTACCTTTCTAATAGTAGTAATGGCCTTGTCCTTCAGAAATTTGTCTAAAGCTTTTTTAAACTCGGCTACCAAACTGGTCTTGATCACACCCTCAGGCAAGAAATGTTTTAATTTATTGGTGGATTTTCCTTAAAAGTATTAACAGTTGTTTCATTGTAATATACAATCTTCTAATTCTCTTTAACACTGCAGCAATAAGATGGAATACATTCTTTTATTCCTTGTACTCTATACTGCAGCCATTTTAAAATCCAAAGATGTCCTTTTTTAATAACAATATTCTGCAGTTAAATCTCAGAATGATTATGTCTAAATTATTAGAATACCGCAGTTAATATCTTGTGCATAATTATGGTTCATTGTGTTAATATTCAGAGTACAGCAGGGTATCTGGTAGCACTAAGCTCTGAGCCTTTCTGATTAGGTCACACACAGGTGTTGATTATAGAAAAGCTGCTATTAGAATTTGGAAAATAATCTGGCATTAAAAAATGGATCTATTTTTGAAGAATGATCATTAAGGTTCCATAAATTTTAGATGTATGGCATTCACAAGTACAAATGTAAAATATATAAAATAATAATCTAAATTATTAAGTAGTACATACAGCAATATATTGAATGCAAGGTTGCAAAAAACAAAACAAAAAAAGCTGCAGGATGTTACAGGTAGTTTTAAAGGAGTTCCAAATAGAAAAATAGCAGTAATTTAAAGTTTCAGATGCACTGTACCTCTGATAAATCAGAAATGCTGAAAAGAGATCCAATCAAAAACATAAGGGTATGTTTACTAAACCATCTTATTGTGCGCCCGGCGATAGTGTGCAGGCTGCCATAAAAGGAGTGGGCGTTTCAGTCTTAAAGCAACAAAACGGGAGTATCGCGTGATAACGCGCGCTGCTGCGCACATTATTGGGCGAAGCGCCGCTAAGCGCGTTAACGCATGGAAATCTTAAGTAGGCGCCCAGACATGTAAGCATAAAAACAGAGGTGTAGCACAATGGTTAATACACTAACTGGTGATACAGGGGTCATGAGTTTGATCCCCCAGTGTGCCTAATGCATAAGGTTGGCTGAGGCATCAGCTTTGACATGCAAGTATTGCTTCCTAAGGCAGTTTATTTGTATTTTAATTATTGCTGCCAGCAAACACACCCTCATGTGCCGTAACCTAAGGTGCCGCATAAGGCACCCTATAAGGCACTCCAAAGGGCACATTATAAAGTGCACTGTCCGCCATGGCACCCTATAAGGCACTCCATAGGATACCTTAGAAGGCACCTTATATGGATGGTAACCATAAGGTGCCTCAAAAGGCGCTCTGAGGCACCTTATTGGTACAGTACGCTGAGGGTAGTTTTGCTGGAAGCACTAATGTACATTAAAAATAGACTATGCTTTGGACTGCCCTATCAAATAACCCCACTGTGGGTTTGAACTCATGACCTCTGGGTCCACAGGCAGTGAAGTAACCAGTGGGGTACAGCTCTATAGCTACTAACAAGCCCTTGGCTGGCTGTAGAAGGACTGCATGTCACCACACAAACAGTCTGCTGTGATTACCAGGATAGGGTTAACCCACCCGTACCCATGAAGCACTGCACATGCAAATCAGCAGTCTACAGATGAACACAAGATGGGGTATGCACCCCCACAGCACCTCAGCCTGGTAGGGGGAACTGACCGTGTGTGTTACTGGCACAGAGTTGGCGATCAGTTGGCGAACTTTGCTAGTGTTTCCATTCACTGAATTCCGAGTGCTTTTAGCAACCCCCTGAAGAAACCTCTTTAGGTGAAACGCAAGACAAGCGCGAGTGAGAGCGTTGGGGATTAAGGCACTGGCCCAGCACTGCTATGCAAGTACTGCTTGCAAAGTTAAGTTCTGTTAAACCACTCTTTTGATGCACCTTGGCTGAGTTTTCTGGCTGAAATTGTTAACTATTCTGGACTGAAAGAGTTGGTTGATGCCTACCCCAGAGCAACTATTCATCAAAGGTTGTTGATGCTATAAGAGCTATGCTATGTCAGATAATTCTGAATGGATTTTGTTTTGCCCGGGAAGTCTGAGACCTATTGTTGCTTCTGGGTGCAGGCTTCTCAATTTAGATTTGCTAAAATCTAAATACTTTGAATCATATGTTTGTGGTTTCTATGAACACACCAGTTTCTGAAAATACCGTTATACTTTCAAGTTAAGCTTACAGAGTTGAGTCTCTCTCTTTTTTGACATATTAGCTGCAGACAGTCTGATAGCTAGTCCATAGGGCATGTTCCTGGAGAAGATGCATGCACCCAGAACTAAAATGTCAGCATACACACCAAGCAGATAAGTAAGTGATTGGGCCCCAAAAGGGAACCCATAAATATCACATGAGAAAAATACTACATAGCACTATGGGGGAGCCTAGCCATGCCATGGTCACTGCTCAGTCAGGGTGAGAGTGATCTCCCAGCAGAACATGCTGTGGTCCACAGGAGCAAGCAACGGGGACCGCGGGAAATTCAAAAACCGAAGATTATTCCTCCGAAGCTGGTTATCAAGATACTCCAACTTCCTTGCTTGCACTAAACGGTCCCGAACATTTACCGCTCCAAGTGTCTCTAATTCCTCTACTTTTGATTCCACCTGAGATAGTCTTGTAGAATGTGCAGGCTTTTCAACTCCCACAGAAAACCGGGGCAGTGGAGTACCGGAGAGGCTGGTAGTCGGCTCCCTCAAAGACTGACCCTCATTCGGGGAAGGTCTCCCCTCCCGCTCACCACCGGAAGCACCAACTCCAGGTACAGCGGACGCTGCCGTCGACTCCACACACTCAGGGGGAACCCCAGCGGCCTTCTGCGCCTCCATCTTCACTGAGGCACCATCGGACTGCTCCATCCTGAGGATACCTCCGGGCTGTACTGGAGGCTCCTGCACGGGGCTAAAGGAAACCCCTTCCAAGCTCCGATCCGTAGAATCGTTCAGAGGATCGTTCGATGCCGTCGCAGAAGTACAGAACCCAGCAATGGACATCTAGACCAACGTACCCGACGGGGTCGATGCAGCAGGGGGTTTCTGCGATCGTTGTTTCCGCTTCTTCCCCATAAGGGTACAGGTACAGAGCCAAAGCAGAGCGTTACATCCCGGCGTGCTGCTCCTCCGCCATCTTGGTCCGAAAGTTTTTTTGTGATGTTTTACAGATGCCTGCCGATTCTCTTCCTCCGGTTGTGAGAGCTCAATATGTTTCTTTTCCTAAATTGGATTCTGATCAGGGGGTTCTTCCCTCTGATTCAGGTCCTTCGTTATTGGAGTTAACCGATTTTCTTGAGAGCTCGCTGGAGGTAGTAACTAGCAGAGCGACTTTGTTGGTATCTTTTGCTTTTGAATCAGATCGAAATACTGTGCTTAAGTTGTTTTTTCGTAAGTTTTCAGTTTCTCATTTCTTAGGCTCAAAAATATTAATATTTCCTGATCTAGCTAGGGAAACGCAAAAGAGGAGAAGGGCATTCCTGGCTTTGCGCCAGAGGACACTCGCTCTAGGTGCGCAATTTAAATTACGATATCCATGTAAATGTGTGATTAATATGCAGACTAAACAGTATATGTTTTTTGAGCCTAATCAGCTTGTTCAATTTCTGGTTGATAGGGAAGTGGGTGGTGCTGAGGTGGTTCCCGTATCGGCAGCCATATAGGGTCATCTCTGCTCCTATGATTATATTATAGTGTGGGTAATACTTTTTCTTTTTTCTTGGATCATATTGTGGGGATACATATTGTGGTCTATTCCAGGTATTGTGTTTGCCTTTAGGGCTATCTAAGTATGTGTATTTGATAGTCCTTCTTGGGATAATTCTGTTTATTCTTTGTCTGATTCAATTTCAGATTGTTGTTTCTGGATTGTATTGTATAATCTCATAAAAAATAAAATAAAAAAAAAAAGAACATGCTGTGGTCACCCTGTCTGTGCAGGTGGTGGCCGAGCACTACAATATCCCAGCCAGTACCCTATGCCCTGTGCAGATGCATCCTGGCCAGGCCACCCTGTCCGGGCTATACCCATGGTACCTTGCTCCTCATTATGCACATTGGCAGGCCAGTACTGGCAACAGTGCTGGCAGTGTGGGCTGTGGAGGGTGTTTGCAGCCACCACACACTGGATAGACAGACACACACTCCCACACCTATGCCAGCATTGTGCTACTATAGAGGTGTTTAGCAGCCCTGGCCACCACACCAGTACTGGGAACAGTGCAGGCATGGATATGGTACGCAATACTGGTGGGGGTCACTCCCCAGGGTGGTAAACACTGTCAGAAACCAGATCTGAAGCACACTCCACAGACATCAGAAAGGTTG
Organism: Ichthyophis bannanicus; assembly: GCA_033557465.1. Classification (NCBI taxonomy): domain Eukaryota; kingdom Metazoa; phylum Chordata; class Amphibia; order Gymnophiona; family Ichthyophiidae; genus Ichthyophis; species Ichthyophis bannanicus. Next base: position 1,202,382,345 of record CM066033.1, read on the forward strand.
CTATGATGGAGCTCAATCAGCAAACTGTGCTTAACGTAGGAATTGCTATCTGCCAGTAATCATAGCAACCTCTTGATAGCTGTGTACCATATTCCCAGGTGTAGGGTGGCATTGCTAAGGTATGCAAGTGCTAGTATTGGGAGATGCATGCAGGGCCCAATGTCCTGCCTTTCCAGGGGGCATTGGCTAATGGAGCCTGTGGGTGTGGGTGTGTCTGCCCCTGTTGGCTGCTGCTTTACGGCAGAGATTCCCAACTCCAGTCCTGGTGTGACAAAAACACTGGGGGTGGTGCATAGATATGCAGCACAGGCATCTTCATTAGAGGCAGCATGGAACGTAAATGGTGTTTGGCCCTCCAGGACTGCATTTGGGATACTCTGCTGTACGTAATGCGCCTGTTTATGGAGTCTGTGCTCTGTAGGGTAAAATGTAGGTGTTTTGGGCATGTTTATGTCATTTGCAATAAAGGTTCTGTCTGTATTAGCATGTTGTAGTAGTGGGTAAAATATGGGGACTTGGTTGGCAGGCACCATAGCTGGGACTTGAACCTGTGACCTTCTGCCTCCAAACACACTGGTTGTGTGCACTGCACCACCGTGTTGCCATAGAGATAATGCATTCCCTGGAGATACCATGACTGTTTGTCCGGCAGGGCCTGTCTGTTGCAGTGCAGGGCACCCACCTACACAGGGCTAGGCCATGGTCTGCTCTGGGCAGCTGCCACTGCCCCCCTCCACCACCAGTACCCCTCTGCCACCATGCTGACATGCCCTTCTGCTGGTGGTGCTGGTGGTGTGCAGTCTCAAGCCATCCAGTGTGCAGGTAGGCGGCTGCCTATGGTGCGTGTTCTGGGGTAGGGGTGCCTGCATAGGCGTCCATGCTTCCCCCCAACACCGCCTGCCAATGTTCTGTGCCCTTGGGGGTACCTGCTGGGTACTATCCCCTGTGACACTGTGATAAACACTCTCATGTCCATGTTGGGCCCTCATCAGTTGCTGTCTGGCTGCTGTTCAGTATCAGCATTCCTAAGTGCCACCTAGGCATCTGTCTATTCCGCACTGTGCCCCAGCTGCACCACAGCATGTGCCGCCTGCAGCCCTCTGTATCCCCTTTCCCAGCATCTTTCCAGTTGCCCATTCCGACATGCCCACCCTGCTGTTGTGGACATGTGCATGCCATAGGTAACCTGTCCAATGGAGAGGGAAACCCTGATCAGTGCTATTTCTCTGTGGGATCATTCACCTTGTATGGGGACGGAGCGGACCCTTCCAAAATTCATATTTATTTTTTGGGGCTTTCTTGGGAGTGTTTTTTGATGTTTCCCATTGCTATCACTATTGCCCAGCTTGATTATGATTTTTTTTTATTTTGTTGGGGTCATTTTCAATGTTTATTTGCACTTTTGTTCCGTGCACATGTATCACACTTATCACTTTTTTGTAGGTACCCTGGTTTTGCTGTACTTGCTGACAGAAATGGTTTCTTTTCCCTTTAAATCAGCTCTAACGCGAGGTTTTCACTTGTGTTAGTTTTGGCCTCGAATTTCACATCGTTAGTGTGCGGGGAGCCTCTCCCGTCCCACTCTCCACCCATTGAGCCCTTCTCTCTGCCCCTGGGGAGCCTTCCTCCGCCCTCCGGGAGCCTTTCCCCGCCTTCAGCGCTCGTTTGCGCTGCTACGTGCGTGAGCGCGCACTAAAGCGCATTTGTGCCCCATAAAGCATCATTAGCGCGCGCTAAGGTACCTTAGCGTGCGATAATTTCACAGCGCGCACGTTAAGAAGGTTTAGTAAACATACCCCTAATGGCAGATGAAATTCAGTGTGGACAAGTGCAAAGTTATGCACCTAGGAAAGAACAACCCAAATTATGATTACACTATGCAAGGTTCACATTAGGAACCACCACCCAGGAAAAAGATTTAGGCGTTGTAGTGGATAACATGTTAAAACCCTCCGCCCAGTGTGTAGCGGCGGCCAAGAGAGGAAATAGAATGCTATATATCATAAGGAAAGGAATGGAAAATAAAATAAAGGATATTATAATGCCTCTGTATCATTCCACGGTGCGACCGCACCTTGAATATTGTGTGCAGTTCTGGTTGCCGTATCTTAAAAAGGATATAGCATTATTAGAAAAAGTACAGAGAAGAGCCACCAAAATGATATAGGGGACAGAAGGATACCCCTATTGGGAGAGCTGGTGAGGTTATCGTGGCCCGTGTGCTCATGGCAGGAGAAGGAGCCTGGAGTCCCGCCCTTCCTGGGCTGAATTAAAGCACTGGCCCACTGCTGAGATGCCGGGAGAGTTGGTGAGGTTACTGGGGCCCGTGTGCTTGCGACAGGAAAAGGAGCCTGCAGTCCCGCCCTCCCTGGGCTGAATTAAAGCACCAGCCCACTGCTGAGATGCCAGGAGAGCTGTTGAGGTTACCGGGGCCCGTGTGCTCATGGCAGGAGGAAGAGCCTGCAGTCCCACTCTCCCTGGGCTGAATTAAAGCACCGGCACACTGTGGAATGTGACCCATGGGTGCATACCCATGGTCGCGTGCCCGAAGGGGCATGACCAAAGGGGCTTGTCCCACCTCTTCGGAGTACTGAGGAGTGGTGAGGAGTACACAGAGAACCCATGAGTAAACGGAGGAAGAAGGTGTTTGTTGCTTCTAGTGCTAAGACAATTAAAATCGTGGGTCCTATTGATCATCATCTACAGAGGCCCTCTGTGGAGCAAGACGTTTCCCTGGGTTCTGTGAGTACTGTTTCTGACTCCTCTTTAAATGCACAAGGGTCTGTCCTACCCGGTCAGGAAGACGTTTCAGTAGGTGTGCATTCTCCTAGTGTTGGTAAACCTGGGGGAGAGCCCCTTTTGGCTGAGTTAGAACTGCCATCTTTGTTGATAGATGTGGACACTCATAATATGTCTTCTCTTCTGTCTATACTGGATTTCCCTGCTTCTACTTCAACGGTTATTTCCCCTGCGGATGTTTCACTGCGGGATGTGTGGGAAGTGCTTGCATGCATTAAAGTATTTTTGAGTGCATCTGTTTCCCGCTTTTCACAGTTTTCCAAGGAAGTAGTCCAGAAGTTATCTATTCAGGTTGAATCTATTACTAAGGGGTATGTTTACTAAACCGTCTTAATGTTACCGGCGTTAGTTGCAGTCTTACTGTGACGAATGCCATATAAGGTAGTGGGCGTTCTGGTCTTAAGGTAGCATTTTGGGTTATCGTGCGATAAAGTCCATTATCATGCTATAGAGGGAGCCATGACGCGTTAACGCGCATTAGCCTTAATTAGACGCACTGACCTGCAAGCACAGCAGCAGAGGTGTAGTGCAATGGTTAATGCATTGACTGTTTCCACAGTGGTCATGAGTTTGATCCCCCAGTGGGCTCAGTTAAAAGATTGTTTGAGGCAATCCCTTTTCCTGCTTGTAACAGTCAAACACATCCCAACAATTTTCACTGCCAGCCAAAAAAGCCTCACCCCAGAGCCGCAACCAAATGCACCTTTTAGGGCGCACCATAAGGCACATCATAAAGCACCACGTCATCCAAGGCAGGTCATAATATGCCCCAGAGGGCGGCAGGAAAGGTTTGCACCCTCCAAGGCAGCATATAAGGTGCCCCATAAGCTGGCCAAACCTAAGGTGCCGTGAAAGATGCCCCAGGGATGCCAAGGTGACACAGGAGATGGTGTCCAGGGGCACAAAGGTGCCCCAAAGTCACAAGAATGAAATGTATGGCTCAAACACAGATGTAACCATAACACTGCACAGAGCACCAAGGAAAGGCAATGAACAAGTGATGGAAGGAAGTAGATGACGGAGCTCATGGACCACCAAATCTGCATGCAGCCCATGTGGCAGCAGGTAAAGTGGACAAACATATTGGGGGCAGCTGTATCGATGCACAGGGTGATGGTAATGTACAGTGCAACAATGACAGTGTGTGGCAAAGGATGGGGATACGTGTCCACCAGAGGAGGTAGAGGTGGCAGAATAAGTGCAATGACAGGAGGACAGAGGAGAGCAGTGCCATGCAGAGCAGACACAGGAGAGGCAAGCATGAAGAGCCGCAATTCAGAAAGGTGTGCCAGTGCAGGACATGGGGTAGCAGCCTGCACATTAGGGCAGGTGCCATACAGCTGGCACACACACATAGACGGACAGAAGGATAGATGGCAACAGTGATGAGGGTATAATGTGGCAGCAGCACAGATCTGCACAGATATAACTGTTACACGAATGAAACGTAGTTGTGTAGGACAGCCATAAAAAAAAGGAGAACAGAGAGGAATTGAACCCATGACCTTTGCTATTGAAGTCATTGCATTAACCACTGTGCTACATCACTATGGGAGTTATCATGTTAATGGCTGGTTACTGAAAGAGTACACATCACCATAAAACTGTCTGCTGTGGCTACCAGGATAGCATAGCACCAGCAGTACCCATAATGCAATTCACATGCAGAACAGCAGTCTACATCTGCACACCAGATGGGGTATGCACCTCTACAGCACGTCAGCTTGGTAGAGAGGAATGACTGTGCGTGTTACTGGCATGTCAGCTTGGTAGGGGGGGAATGGCTATGCGTGTTACTGGCACAGAGTACCAACAGGCCAATGTGCGTGTTCTGTGCTCACCCTGAGGGTAAGGTGGAGTGGCAAGCACCAGGTCCGCAGTACCTGGGTTGGTTGAGGTGGGCTATACCGCAGGGCTTCATCAGTGCCAGTGTATGACAAGTATTTGTTGTAAACACCTTTAGGAAGTCTCTGTGACCATTTGTAATTGCTAGTCATGTTTGGCTCTTGTGGACCATGATGCACACAACATAGTGCATATCCACTGTGCCTGCTATGGTCACCTGTTTAGGGAGCAGGGGTATGTCAGGGCTCACATAGTGACAATGTACTTAGCAAACCACCCTCTCTGCATCAGGGTGGGGGACATGATCTGCCCCAACAGAGCCACACTCTCACCCTTTGCAAAGGGGGCAGTGGAGGTACATGAGGACAGGCTGTGAAACCAGCAACCCCAGTCCTGGTGGCAAACAGACAGCTGCTGAAGATCTGCACTTGGGACAGGGCCACTGGCAGATAGGTAGTGGGCCCAGTCAGCTCAGCTGCCCCCCACTATAATCTGACATTCACCAGTAGAAGGGCAGTCAGTGTGCAGCCATATGGATGCTAACTGCAGACAGTCTGCTAGCTAGTACATAGTGCATGTTCCTGGAGAAACTGCACCCAAAACTGGGATGTCAGCACACACACACCACACAGGTATTTCAGTGATTGGTCCCCAGAAAAGAGAACCCATGAATATCACTTAAAAAAAGTATTGTATAGTACTATGGGGACACCTAGCCATGTCGTGGTCACTGCTCAGTCAGGGTGAGAGCGACCTCCCAGCATGACATGCTGTGGCCACCCTTTCCATGCAGGTGGTGGTCAGGCACTACAATGTCCCAGCCATTGCCCTATACCCTGTGCAAATGCATCCTGCCCATGCCACCCTATCCGGGCCATACCCACAGTACCTTGCTCCTCATTATGCACATTGGCAGGCTAACACTGGAAACAGTGCAAGCAATGTGGGCTCAGTAAGGTGTAGGCAGCCACAACACAATGGATAGACAGACACACACTCCCACACCTATGCCAGCATTGTGCAAATATAGAGGTTTGTGGGAGCCCTGGCCGCCAAACCAGTCCTGGGCACAGTGGGGGCATTGCTATGGTACTCAATACTGTTAGGGTCACTCCCGAGGGTGGTAAACACTTCAGAATCAATAACTGAAACACACTCCACAGATATCAGCAAGGTTGCTATGATGAATCTCTATCAACAAAATAGCAACCTTTTGATATATGTGGAACATGTTCCCAAGTTTAGGACGACATTGCTAAGGTATGCAGGTGCCAGTATTGGGAGATGCTGCTCCATGCAGGGCCCAACAGCCAGACTCTCCATGAGGCTTTTGATAGTGGAGTCTGTGGGTGTGGGTGTTTATGCCCCTGTTGGCCACTGCTCTAGGGCAGAGGTTGCCAATTCCGGTCCTGGTGGGCCAAACACTGTTCAGGTTTTCATGCTGTCCCTAATAAATATGCATGAGATACATTTGCATACAATGGGGATGGCGCATACAAATGCAGCACAGGCATATTTATTAGGGTCAGCATGAAACCTGAATGGTGTTTGGCTCTCCAGGATTGCAGTTGGGAAACTCTGCTCTAGGGATTGCACATGTTTATGGTGTCTGTGCTCTGTAGGGTAAAATATAGGCATTTCAGGCATGTTTATTTTATCTGCAATAAAGGTTCTGTCTTTATTACCATGGTTTAGTACTGGGTAAAATATGGGGATGGGGATGGCAGGAGCCACAGCTGGGACTTGAACTTGTGATTTTCAGCTCCTGAACACACTGGCTGGGTGTACTGCACCACACTGTTGCCACAGGGACATATCATTCCCTGGGGATACCATGACTGTTCGTCAGACAGACCCTGTCTGTTGCAGTGCACGGCACCCACCTAAAGGGGCTTGTCCATGGTCTGCTGTGGGCAGATGCCACTGCCCCCTCCGCCACCAGCACCCCTCCGCCACCATGCTGACATGCCCTTATGCCGGTGGTGCTGGTGGTGTGCAGTCCCAGGCCATCCAGTGTGCCGGTAGGCAGCTGCTTTTGCTGTGGGTTCTTGGGTAGGGGTGCCTTCATGGACATGCACGCTCCCCCCCCCCCCCACCGGCACTGCCTGCCAATATTATGTGCCCTTGGGGGTACCTGATGGGTAATATCCCCTGTGACACTGTGGGAAACACACTCGTGCCCATGTTGGATCCTCGTCAGTTGCTGTCTTGCTGCTTTACAGTTTTTGCTTTCCTATGTGCCACCTAGGCATCTGCCTAGTGCAAACTGTGTCCCAGCTGGACCACAGCATGTGCCGCCTGCAGCCCCCTGTATCCCATTTACAGCATCAGTACAGTTGCCCTTTCCTACGTGCCCACTCTGCTGTTGCTGCACATGTGCATGCCATAACAAACCTGCCCAATCTAAATGACAGAAACCCTGATCAGCGCTATTTCAATGTGGGATCATTCACTTTGTTGGGGGACAGAGCATAGACCTTTCCAAACATGATATCTTAATTTTTATGCTTTGTCAGTAGTGTTGCTTTATGTTTATCATTAATATCACTATTGGCCAGCTTGGTTATTGGGATTTTAAATGTTGTTCTGGTCATTTTATATGTTTATTTGCCTTTTTGGTTCCTGCACATGTATCACAACTATCACTTTTCTGGGTTTCCCTGCCTTTGCTGCACATTGCTGACTGAAATGGTTTCTCTTTCCTGCAAATGTGCCTTAACGCGAGGGTTTCACTGGCATTAGTGTTCAGACCCGGATTTCACAGCGTTAGTGTGCCTTAATGCCGCCGCCGCGTTATCGAGCGATAATGTTACATTATTGTGCGATAACGTCACTTATCTCGCGATAATACCACCGCTGCAACTTTAAGACGGTTTAGTAAACATACCCCTAAATGTAAATCTAGCTTGAATAAATTAGAGGGTCAGGTCACTGTGGCTCAGGCATCAGTGTCTTTGATAATGTTATTATGCATCATCAAATAGAATCACTGGAAAATGCTATTCGTGCAAAAAAATTTATGTTTTTTGAATTTTCCTTGTACTCACTATCTTTCTCCAACTATATTATTGCATATGTATTTTAAGGAGGTTCTATTAATTGAAGATGTTAATGCAATAACATTTTCTTCTATATATTATGTTCCTATATTACTTACTACGGAGGCCTCTTCCCCTATTGTCAAGGGCGGAGGAAATCCTTTATCTCAGTCTTTGGATGTTTCTGCTTTTCTGGAGTCTTCTAATGATGAGATTACGTAGCATGCTACCCTAAGGGAGGAGTGGTCTAGTGCTTAGGACAAGGTACTTCAGGCTGGAGGGCCAGGGGTTTAAGTCCCACCTGGGGACAGCAATCTCAGGCCAGAGGGACTGGGATTTCTAGTCCTATAGGCACTCCTTGTGGTCTTGGGCAAGCCACTTAACCCTCCATTGCCCATGTTCCCTGTAAGTATTAGTGTATGTGTCTCATATCCCCTCATGTTAAATGTATCCCCCAATTGACTGCTTTGACCCGGTGAAAAGCAGGATATAAATACAGCTAAATAAATAATTGTTTCCTTTCTATCTTTGATGGATAAAAATTTGATGATGCGATTGTATTTTGCTAAGAAACATCAGGTTTTTTGTGGCAGCCCAATTCAAATTTTTCCTGATATTTGTAGACTTACTCAGAAATGTAGGAAAGCTTTACTTTTGTTAAAATCTTGGTCCTTGGCAATAGGCGCCACTTTCTTGTTAAAATATCCTTGTAAGTGTATTTTGACTTATGAGCGGACTAAATACATATTTATGGATTTGGATCAGTTGGAAGTGTTCTTACTTAGTAAAGAATCTGGTTAATGTTTTGTCTTCCTTTCTAAGTAAAATAGGGCTATAATAGTATAACCCATGGGCCCTGTTTATATACCGCTTTTTTGAAATTATGTTTGAAGACTATTGCAATTTAATGGCTTTACTGGCTTTCTTCTTGATATGCACTTGATTGTAATTCCTGTTTATTCTATAATGAAGATATTTTGAAATGTAAAAAAAAAAAAAAAAGGATACCCCTATGAAGAGAGGCTAAAAGGTTTAAGGCTCTTCAACTTGGAAAAGAGACGGCTGAGGGGAGATATGATAAAGGTATATAAATTAATGAATGGATTGGAATGGGTAAACGTAGATCGATTGTTTTCATAATCAGAATATAGAAAGACTAGCGGACATGCAATGAAGCTACATGGTAAACTACTTAAGGCTAATAAAAGAAAATATGTTTTCACTCAACATGTAATCAAGCTCAGGAATTTGCTACCAGAGGATGTAGTAAAAGCTGTTCGTGTAGCTGGGTTTACAAACGTTTGGACAAGTTCCTGGAGGAAAGGTTCATAAACTATTATTTAAAGAGATCCAGGATATCACTGCTTGACCCAATACAAGCATTGTGGAACCTGTGTCTTTTGGGTAAACTGTTAGGTACTTATTACTTAGATTGGCCACTGTTGGAAATAGGATACTGGGCCTGATGGACCTTGGTCTGACCAAGTATGGCATTTTATTTATTTACATTCTCTTATATACTGCTCTATTCTGCATCAGTGCAGTTTACATTGAACAAACTGAAATTACATTGAACAGGGCATTATAACTTGGAGATAACTATTTTACAGGGAACATGGGCTATGGAGGGTTAAGTGGCTTGCCCAAGACCACAAGGAGCACCTGTGAGACTAGAAACCCCAGTCCTTCTGGCCCAAGGTTGCTGTCCTCTAGTGGGATTTGAACCCCCCACCTTCCAGCCTGAAGTACCTCACCCCAACCACTAGGCCACTCCTCCACTCCTTATGTTCTTACTCATCTGCTTATTTAATGAACAGAGTTGAATCAAACAGCAATATTGGTATCAGTAGACTTAACTGTCTGATAATTGTTTATAGCGGATGACATATACATATGTATTTATTTGTAGTATTTATCTTACACCTTTTTACAAATAAAAACCCACCCTGACATCACCTTCCTGGACACACATCTAGAAACAATAACAGCCTGGCTCAGAGACCATTGCATGATAGTCATTCCATTAAAATTTAAGGCAATTTGGATTTCATATCCTATGTACAAAACCAAGCAACAAATCTTAAGGTTCATAAGATACTGATTCATGACCGTCTTATAGTTTTAGGATGTAAAACTGATGCTCAGCTAATCCTTCACCCACAAACATCTGCAACACTCAAGTCATCATATTATCCTATCATACAGATCCAGGTGATCAAACCATATTTATCCCTCAAAGATCTGGCCTGCCCAAATACCCTACCCACTATCTTCAGCTTCTAAAGAGCACAGCAGCCAGAATGCTTAACAATAAATACATGATGAAATGAACATATTACAGCAGTACAATTTTCTGTTACTAATTCATAAAATAATTTACACAGGAAGGCACATTTCACAATTATTTATTCAACATTTCTTATTTACTGTCTTTCATGATACCAAGGTGGTTTACATTGAACAGGGCATTATAACTTGGAGATAACTATTCTACAGGAAACATGGGCAATGGAGGGTTAAGTGGTTTGCCCAAGACTACAAGGAGCACCTTTGGGACTAGAAACCCAAGTCCTTCTGTCCCAAGGATGCTATCCTCTAGTGGGATTTGAGCCCCCCTCACCCCCCCCCCCCCCTGCAACCTTCTGGCCTGAAGTAACTTGCCCAAACCACTAGGCCACTCCTCCATGCAATCTGTAGAGGCTCTGCCCCTTCTGGGATCAAAGGGGGAAGTGCAAGCCCATTGTTCCTACCCAAACATGCCTCTTCCACACCCCAGCGCCTACTTGAATGTCCCTGTACTGGAGATATCTACAAATTGCATTTGTGGAATGGTTACAGAGACCTGTCTGTGATTTCATTGCCCATGTGCACATCTGCAGACCGATTCCAAACCGCCACTTAACATTTTAGAATGACCCTATTAGCCAACTTAATAATACCATACCAGTCAGCTTGCCCAACACACATTTACCATCAACTAATCTTTCAATGATCCTCTACATACAACCTAGAGACGACTAGGTGCACAGTCTTTTTCTAGTATGGCCCCTACATTTGGAACGCACTACCACATACACTGACAAGTGAATGAAATAGGAACCAATTTAAAACAATACTGAAAACGTACATTACTTGTTCACTCAGATCCTCAAAGAAAACTAATGGCATATCTGTTTCAGAGTTTGTAAGGCCTCTTCTTACCCCTAATAACTCTATACTGTTCCTAGCTATCCTGGCTTTCTCTTGCTATCTTAATATTATTTCCTTTCAATCTTTATTGAATTGTGCACTGCTTCGATGTGCCCGAAAAGGCCGAAAAGTGGTATAAAAGAAAACCAGTCAACACAGCCATACTTAGAGTAGAGGAGTAGCCTAGTGGTTAGAGCATCAGCCCATCCTCTAGAGGACTTGAGTTCAGCTCCCACTGGCACTCTTTGTGATACTGGGCAACTCCCTTTACCCACCCTTCTTCTCTCAGAAGGCCTGGCAATCTACCTGGGCCATACTTTGCCAAGAAAACCCAGGGGCTGCCAGGATTCAGCCTTTACTTGATAACACTTAAAAAAAACAACACTGAACTTGTGACTGTTGAATGATAACCATTACTTATGCCCCCCTCCCTTTGTTTTATGAAAGCTGCATATACAGCATTGTCACCCCATGCACCCTGATACTGGAAGACTGAACATAGGAATCAGATCAGTGACACACAGGAAATCTGAAGTCTAGGTCCCTCATTTCATATTGGGAATTCATACGGAAGTCCAGAATTGCCCATGTCTGGATATACACCTGCTCCCTGACATAGATAGGTATTTAAAAAGTGCTCCTTTTGGCCATCCCTAAATAGGAAGGATTAAGGAGAACATGCCCCTTAATACTCTTATTATATTTATTTCCCCCTCAAAAATGAAATGAGGTTAAGATAGAGTTCCCTGTAGTTAAGCAAGAGCATGTTTGTGTCTAGGTTTGCAAAAATGGCTCAGCTGCATGTCTGCCAACACTTAACACGTGCACATTAGGAAATGCCACCACTTACACGTATAGGTTGCCAGGTTTTCTCCGTCAATTTTTCCCATGTGTGCATTAGCAAAATGGCTTCTCCCAATGCATGTTGATATACAGCCTCATCCGTTCGTGATTTTCTTTATTTGTTTTTATATACTGCTTTGTCTTGGTAATCAGAGTGGTTTACAAAGAACATTTTAACTACTGCGCAAGGTAGTTTACAAGGAATAATTATAGAGAACAGTTACAATTAACAATAACAATAAAATGCAATAACTATTTACACAAAGAAGATCATTAGTGGTTAAGGGTGATTTACATGAGAGAGTGTGGCGCAATAGTTAGGAAACAGAGAATGTCATTGGAATACCGACTGGTGGTATTATGATATCTAAGGGGGCTGAGCACATTGATAGTAGTCTGTGAAGATGAATGTTTTGAGACGTTTTCTAAAGTGAGTGAGGTCTTTCATTTCCCTTAGATTATTCCATACGGCAGGTGCATAGAGCGAGAATGATTTAGAAATGGCTCCCTCTTTTGCAAAGCCGAATTTAAAATATTGGCACAATTATAAAAATGGTGACCTCAACATTTAAATTTTGATCTCCATGCCCTATCTAAAATACGCCTTATATTCAAAAGCTCTTATGCAGCCATCATCAATTGCTGGGTGTGACTGTAGATAATACTCCTTGATAAAGCGGTATAAAAAAAAACTCTTGTGAAATAAATAAATTAAAATGAATACACTGAAAACCTCTGTCCAGTGTGCAGCAGAAGCAGAAAAAGCAACTGGAATATTAGGAATAATTAGGAAAGGATCAGAATAAAACAAAAAAAATATCATAAGGCCTTTGCATCACTCTATGATGAGACCATACCTTGAGTATTGTGGACATCTCTGCATCTCAGACAAGATATAGAAGCATTAGAAAAGGTACAGAGAAGGGCGACCCAAATGATAAAGGGGACGGAATGCTCTTCTATGAGGAAAGACTAAAGAGGTTAAGGCTATTCTGCTTAGAAAAATATGGCTGAGGGGAGATATGATGAAAGTATATAAAATCCTAAGTGAAGTGAAACAGGTAAACATGAATCAACTGTTCACTTCTTCAAAAGGTTCAAGGACTAGGGGACACTCCATGAAGCTACAAAGTAATACTTTTAAAACAGTAAGAGAAAATATGTGTTCACGCAATGTATAATTAAGCTTTGGAACTCAATGTTGGAGGATATGGTAAAGGCATGTACTGCAGTTTAGCTGGGTTTAAAAAAGGTGTGGACAAATTTCTGGAGGTAAAGTCCATAAACCACTATTAAGGTAGATTTGGAGAAAGCCATTGCTTATCCCTGTGGATAAGTAGCATGGAACTACTACTTTTGGGATATGCCATGTACTTGTGGCCTGGATTGGCCACTGTTGGAAACAGGATGCTGGACTTGATGGACCTTTTATATGACCCAGTATGGCAGTTCTTATCTTCTTACATTTTTTGTTTTGTTTTTTTGTTGTTTTTTTAATTGCCATCCCAGAGAACAGTTACATTTTGACTGTATAAAATGTATCCAGAGTTTATCTGCTCAAAATGGGCCAGGTTTTGGAGAAGCCTGGTAGTGGGACAAGAAGCTACGCAGAGTGATACAATTCAGTTATTCTCTGTATAACATATTTATTTATGTCTAAATGCAGAAAAAGTAGGGACAACCTTATAGTAATAAGTTATTTATTTAAAGTTATGCTGGAATTTTTAGCCTTGAATATGTAACTCCACTGAAAATCCATAAAAAGCTATACGTATACATTTTACAGCCCGCTGAATATGAACTCACCATGTCTATCTTGAACTTCTTTGGCAGTGCTTATATCTTAAAAATAAACTGTCAGCTTCCTTGTGTCTCTGTTCAGTAAGCATATTCTTAAAATCATTTTAAGACATGCCTCATCAAACCGCTGCTTTATTTCTTACTGCATAATTTTGACAGAATTGTTTGGAAAATCAATGCCTTAGAGCTGTGTTTGGATTTACTGCTGAATCCAATTACAGTATATTATCATAAAAAGCATCAAAGTGAAAATTATTGATGGTGCTTGTTTAGTGAGCATGCAACTGTTAACTCTAAATATAAATATTTTAATGGCATGATTTCTCACCATTACGGAAGAGCAGAGAGGACTCAAAAAGCTAATACTGCAATATCAAACCACTCAAATTGAAATTTAAATAAGAATTTGTACTACTGGCCTGAACTACTCAGACTTCCCTAATAGGTTCACAGATTGAAACAAAATTAAAATAATATGATTTTATTTGCAAGGTAAAGTTCAATATAATGTGGTATTTCACGATGCATTTTATAATAATATATGGAGATATCAATAGTTTTCTAAAATGTTCATTGTAAATGTTTAATATATTTTGAATAAAAAAAATCAGATATGAAAATCATCATTCATCCTCATCAAAACATTAAATGGGATTGGTAATATTCAAAAGCCATTGACCTCTGTACATAAGAACATAAGATATGTCATACTGGGTCAGAACAAAAGTCAATCAAACCCAGTATCCTATTTACTTACTTCTACGGCCAATCCAGGTCACAAGTGCCTGCCAGCTTCCCAAAGGTACACAGATTCCATGCAGCTTATCGGCAGTGGATTTCCCCAGTAGACTTTAATAATGCTTTATGGACTTTTCCACCAGGAAAGTGTAAATTGCTATTTCATGGGTAAATAGCCATCAGAAGGTATATACCCTTCCTCTTTCCTCCACCAGTTCAAACTTCTCCTACTGACCCATAAGTGCCTTCATTCAGCTGCTCCTCTCTATCTTTCCTCTTTTATCTCTCCCTACACCCCTCCTCAAGAACTCTGCTCTTCTGGCAGATCCCTTCTATCTCTACCCTTCTTTTCGACCGCCAGTTCCAGACTTCAATCTTTCCACCTGCTGCATTTGCCTGGAACAAACCATCTGAGTAAATAAGTCAGGCTCGATCTCTAGCCCTTTTCAAATCCAGGCTAAAGATTCACCTCTTTGAGACTGCTTTTGGATCCTGATCCCTTTAGTCTCCTGTTCACATCCTATGCATTTCCTTACCATTCCTCTATATATCCAAATCCCAGTTGTTGTGTTCTCTGTCTTGACTAAACTGTAAGCTCTTATGAGCATGGATCATCGCTTACATGTCTCTGCACAGTGCTGCGTGCACCTCATAGAACTACACAAATGATAAGCAGTACTAGTAGTAAGCAGTAAATAGATTCTCTGTCTGAAAATTGCCCTCCCTGTCTTTGAATAAAAGTATGCAACATCTTCCACAAAGTGCATGATTTTACCTACATTTGCATGGAGACATTCTAGAGGAGTTTGAGGAAGGAAACAAGATGCATGATTTGGAACTTCCAAAGGAAAAATATATATGTTTTTCTTTTGGAACGGGTATAGAGCAAATGTATCCATGGATCAGTTTGAAAACTGTCCCCAAATTAATGCAGCAAAATTTGTAATATCACTGTGGAAACAAGGGCATGGGTTGTCTGCTTTAGTTTGTGTTGCACCAGATAACCTGCAGCTACCACGTGCCTCATGAACAAATTCTGTCCATGCTCTTTAAATAAAAGAGATACTAAGGGGTATGTTTACTAAACCATCTTAACGTCCCAGCGGTGGTATTAGGGCACGATAAGTGACGTTATCGCACGATAATGTAACATTATAGTGTGATAATGTAACATTATAGCGTGATAATGTAACATTATCGCACGATAATGTCACTTATCGTGCGATAACACAGCAGCGGCGTTAAGGCACACTAACGCTGTGAAATCCGGGCCTGAAGGGTGGAGTAAAGCTTCCCAGAGGGCAGAGAGAAGGGGTCAATGGGCGGAGAGTGGGCGGGGAGAGGCTCCATGCACACTAACGCCATGAAAACAGGGAATGAAAATTAGCGCCAGTGAAAACCTCGCGCTAGAGGCACATCTGCAGGAGAGAGAAACCATTTCAGTCAGCAATGTGCAGCAAAGGCAGTGAAACCCAGAGAGTGATAGTTGTGATACATGTGCAGGGACCAAAAAGGCAAATATACATATAAAAGGAGAGAACCACATCTCAAATCCCAATAACCAAGTTAGCCAATAGTGATATTAATGATATACATAAAGCAACACTACTGACAAAGTGTATAAATGAAGATATCATGTCTGGAAGGGTCTATGCTCTGTCCCCCTACAAAGTGAATGATACCACATTGAAATAGCGCTGATCAGGGTTTCTGTCGTTTAGATTGGGCAGGTTTGTTATGGCGTGCACATGTGCAGCAACAACAGAGTGGGCACGTAGGAAAGGGCAACTGTACTGATGCTGTAAATGGGATACAGGCGTCTGCAGGCGGCACATGCTGTGGTCCAGCTGGGGCACAGTGCGGGCTAGGCAGATGTCTAGGTGGCACATAAAAATGCCAAAACTGTAAAGCAGCAAGACAGCAACTGAAGAGGGTCCAACATGGCACGAGTGTGTGTCCCACAGTGTCACAGGGGAGATTACCCAGCTGGTACCCCCAAGGGCACATAACATTGGCAGGTGGTGCGGGGGGGGGGGGGTGAAGTGCGCAATGGCCATGTAGGCACCCCTACCCGAGAACCCACACCATAGGCAGCTGCCTATTCGCATACTGGATGGCTTGGGACCAGCACCACCGGCATAATGGCACAGCAGCATGGTGGCGGAGGGGTGCTGCTGGCGGAGGGGGCAGTGGCATCTGTAGAGATGTAGCATACTGGTTGCTTCACTGACTGTGGAGGCAGAGGTCGTGGATTTGATCCCACAGTGGTGTTATTTGATAGGGCTGTCTGAGGCATTTCCTTTTTAAATTTAAATTAGTGCTACCAGCAAAAACACCCTCACAGTCATGTAACCTTAATGTGCCTCATAAGGCGCCCTATAAAGCGCCCTATAAGGCACCCTATAAAGCACCTTATAAGGCGCCTTATAAGGAACCCTATAGGGAACATTATAAGGTGCCTTGGCGGACAGTGCACTTTATAATATTTTATTTTTTATTTTATTTAGCATACATTTGTATGCCGCTACTTCCAGTGATCAGCAGCGGCTTGATTACAGGCGTGAAATTGACAAATCATGACAGAAAATTTGATGAAATATAATATTGATTCGGAAGGGAAAACACAGCACAGCACACAGTTAGTGTGGAGTGCCTTATAGGGCACCTTATGCGGCACCTTAGGTTACGGCACTGTGAGGGTGTGTTTGCTGGCAGCACTAATTTAAATTTAAAAAGAAAATGCCTCTGACAACACTGATTTAAAGTAAAGGGTAATACCTCAGATAGCCTTACTCATTAAGCACACAGGGGATCAAACTCATAACCCCTGTTTCAGCAATCATGGTGTTAACCAGTGTACTACACCT
Organism: Ichthyophis bannanicus; assembly: GCA_033557465.1. NCBI lineage: Eukaryota > Metazoa > Chordata > Amphibia > Gymnophiona > Ichthyophiidae > Ichthyophis > Ichthyophis bannanicus. Next base: position 1,202,399,464 of record CM066033.1, read on the forward strand.
CTATTGCTGTGATGGCAGCTCAGCAGGCAAAGTTAAGGTTAATGCGCAGTAACGTGCGCGGATCCCTCTATCACGTGATAATGGACACGGCACACTTTATCGCGCGATAAACCACGATTGCTATCTTAAAACTGGAACGCCCACTCCTTATATGGCATCCTTCACATTATCGCTGCAACTAGCGCCGGGAACATTAAGACGGTTTAGTAAACATACCCCTAAGCTTCTAAGCACTAAAGTGTCTGAATTTTTATGGCCATTTGGTTTTTATTTATTTATTATTTTATTTATTAACAGTTCTTATATACCGCACTATTAGCCATCAGCGTGGTTTACATTGAACAGAAACATCCGACAATTTACATATGTCTGGTCATTACATTTAACAGGAAGTAGAACTTGGATAAACGGGTTAACTATATACATTGGTTGTAAGAAAATGATTGACATTGGGGCAGGATAAAAGTAAGGCAAGCCATCAGAAGATAAGCACCTGTCCTCTTTCCTGGATGAAGAGGAATATAACTCAGAAAGGCCTCTCACCCCAGAATGTTGCCTAGTATGAGTGTGCATTCAGAAGCTTTCATTGGGGTGCCTAAACACAGAGGTCATAATTCTATAAAGGGTGCATGGAAAGATGCATGCTAAAAATATATGCAAATCTCTAGGTCTATAAAGAACACAATACATGCAAGTCTCTAGGTCTAAAGAACACAAGTGCCTGAATGGGCACTTACATATGCACGTTAGATGATCCTAGCAACATAGTAAATGACGGCAGATAAACACCAGCATGGTCCATCCAGTCTGCCCAGCAATACGGCAAGAGTAGGTGCACCTGTCGCTCTGTGCAGGCCATCCCTCCCCATGTCTTTGCTTAGGGGTGGACCTACCACTCCATGTAGGACAACCCTATTTGTTGAGAAGTTAGATGGTTCAGTTTATTTTGTTTTTATCCTGTTGCTATAAAGGGATCCGCTGTGCTTGTCCCATGCTGTTTTGAATTATGTCACCATGTTTGCCCCCACCACTTCCATCAGAAGAGCATTCCAAGCATCCACCACCCTTTCAGTGAAAAAATATTTCCTGACATTGCCTTTCAATTTTCCACCTTGCAGCTTCATGTTATGCCCTCTAGCTTTGCAGCTTCCCAGTCTTTGGAAGAGGTTTGTTTGTTCATCGTTCCTCTTTAAGTTTAAAGGTCTGAATCATATCTTCCCTATCCCTCCTCTCCTCCAAAGTGTACATATTTAGGTCTTCAAGTCTCTTCTCATAGGGTTTCTTATGCAGGCTCCAAATCATCTTGGTTGCCTTCCTCTGAACAGTTTCCAGTCTTTTTACATCTTTTGCAAGATATGGTCTCCAAAACTGAACACAGTATTCCAAGTGAGGCCTCACCAGCGACCTGTACAGTGGCATAAGTACCTCTTCCTTTCTGCTGGTAATCCCTCTTTGTATGCAGCCCAACATCCTCCTGGCTTTTGCCACCATCTTGTCGCACTGTTTTGCCACCTTGAGATCATCAGAGATAATCACACCAAGGTCTTTCTCCTGAACCATGCACACCAAACTCTCACCACCTATTGCGTACATTTCCCTTGGATTTCTGCTACCTAAATGCATGACACTGCACCTTTTTGCATTAAATCATAATTGCCAAGCATTAGACCATTCTTCCAGCTTTTGTAGATCTTTCCTCATGTTATCCACTCCCTCGGGGGAGTCCACTCTGTTGTAAATTTTTGTGTCATCTGCAAAAATACAGACTTTTCCATTCAGTCCTTCAGCAATATCACTCACAAATACATTGAGCAGTGCCGGGCCCAGGACTGAACCCTGGGGCACCCGCTAATCACCTTCCTTTCATCCGAATGAGCTCCATGTACCATCAAATTCTGCCGTCTGTCAGTCAACCAATTTCTAATCCAGTTTACCATCTTGGGACCCATCCCCAAGCTACTGAGTTTGTTGACAAGCCTCCTATGAGGAACAGTATCAAAGGCTTTGCTGAAATCCAGGTAGATGACATCCATCACATGCCCCTGATCTAGTTCCTTGGTCACCCAGTCAAAGAACTCAATCAGATTTGTTTGGCAAGACCATCCTTCAGAAAACACATGTTGCCTCGGATCTTGCAACCTTTTGGTTTTGAGAAAGTTCACTATTCGCTCTTTCAGGAGCACCTACATTACTTTTCCCACCACCGAGGTAAGACTCACGGGTCTGTAGTTTGGCACTTCTTCCCTGTCACCACTTTTGTGTAGAGGTATGACATCAGCCATTCTCCAGTCCCGAGGAACCTCTCCTGTTTCCAAGGATCTATTCAATACATCCTTTAACGGCCCTGCAAGAACCTCTCTGAGCTCGTTCAGTATCCTGGGATGTATCCCGTCCAGTCCCATGGCTTTGTCCACTTTCAATTTAGCAAGTTGTTCCAACACCTCATCTTCTGTGAAAGGTGTGGTATCTACTTCATTCCCATTTTAATATTTGGGAGTCACAGCTGGTCCATCTCCAGGATTTGCTTTAGTAAAAACAGAGCAGAAGTATTTGTTTAGCAATTTCACTTTTTCTATGTCACTTTCCACGAGTCCTTTCCCAGCACTTCTGAGTCCTGCAATTCCAACTCTGATCTTCTTCCATTCCCGAATATACCTGAAGAAAGTTTTGTCGCCACCCTTAACATCTTTAGCCATCTTTTCCTCTGCCTTTGATTTTGCTATCCTTATTTCTCTTTTTGACTCTTTTGAGTTTGATCCTGCATTCATTTCTGTGTTCTTCTGTTTGCAAGCTTTTGAATTTTCCGAAAGCTGTTTTTTGCCTTTATTTGAGCAGCCACTTCTTTGGAAAACCAAATAGGTTTCCTTCTCCTCTTGTTTTTATTTACTTTTTTTACATATTTATCTGTTGCCCCTTTTATTGCCACCTTTAGTTTAGCCCATTGCAATTCCACTTCCCTTATCTCCTTCCACCCTGTCATCTCCTCCTTTAAGTAATCGGCCATTTTTTTTAAGTTAGTGTTTTTGAAGTTTAGGACTTTGAGCTTGCTATGTTTGGCCTGTACCTTGGCTTTTATCTCAAACCACAATGTGTGATGATCACTGTTGCTCACAGGGGCACTCATGCAGACATTCGACACGCTATCACCGTTGTTGAGGACTAAATCCAGCGTTGAGCTTTCCCTGGTTGGTTCCATGACCATTTGTCTAAGTGATGCATCTTGGAGAGCATCTACAATTGTTTTGCTTCTTTCCAGATGTGCAGAAGGAGTAATCCAATCCACATCAGGTAGATTAAAGTCACCCAAAATGATTGCTTCCCCCTTTGTGGCCATCTTGACAATATCTATAATCAATTCATTATCTATCTCTTCAATTTGAGTCAAAGGTCTGTAGACTACAGCAGTATGGATGACAGTACCATCTCCTCTTTCCAACGCAATCCAGAGTGCTTCTTCTTTTCCCCATGTCCCCTGCATTTCAGTAGCTTTAATATTGCTTTTGACATACAAGGCTACTCCTCCTCCTTTTCCATTTTCTCTGTTTCTTCTGAATAGATTATAGCCAGCTATGGCTATATCCCAATAATGTGATTCATTAAACCATGTTTCTGTAATTACCACAATGTCCAAATCCATTTCCACCATTAGGGCTTCCAGGTCCGGAACTTCGTTGGCTAAGCTTCGAGCATTTGTGCTCATTGCTTTCCAGCATTTACCTGGCTTGTGTGTATTTTGCATTGATTTTGTTCTGCCCACTTCTTCCCACTTGTTTTTGAGGTGTGGTTTAAAAGTGTGGCTGTTTCTGATGTTGTTCTGCTTTTGCAGGGGGTGTTGTGCAGGTCTTGACCTTCCACATGGGTCACCCCCTTTTCCTAGTTTAAATGCATATCCACATACTGCCTGAATTTTTCATTTAAGATTTCTTTCCCTGCGACAGAGAGATGTAGTCCATCAGCACAGTATGGTCTCTTGTTGGTCCATCTGTTTTCCCAGTGGCCAATAAATCTGAATCCTTCTTGTTTGCACCAGGTCTGGAGCCATGTATTAAAGCTGTTAATGTGATGCAGCATTTTTGTCCCCTTACGAAGAACAGGCAGAACCTCTGAGAATGCAACAGTGTTAACAATGGGCTTGAGTTTCTCTCCCAAAGATTGGAAGTCCTTTTGGACTGTATAGGCACTGTTTCTAGCCAGGTCATTTGTGCCCAAGTGGATAACAACATCAAGTTTGGAGTGTTCACTTTTTGTGCTAAGTACTTCAACAACTTGGTTTGTATTCCTGCTGGCTGTCGAGCCTGGTAGGCACATGACTATCTTCTCTCCTTTGAACTGTGTTCCAAGTTGGTGCCTCTGATGATGGAATCTCCAAGTAGTAGTAGTTTTCTGTTTGGTGAAGTTTTCTTCATATTTGGTGCTTTAGCAGGAGATTGGGCATTGTCTGTCTCATTTAAGGGCCCTTCAGTTTCTTTGGATTGAGTATCCTCATTTGCCAAGGCAGAGAAGGCATTATGCAGGGATATCTCTTGATGTATACGATGTCTCTGCGTTACAGGTTGCAATCTTCCAGAACCCACTATGATCCATTTGTTCCTGTGGTGTTTGATTCTTTGTGGGAGCGGTGGTGGACTTTGTTCAGTTTGTTTCCTAGAAGAGGTGTGTTTCATTGCAGCCATTTCCTCCCTCAGTAGATTCACTTCTTTATGCATGGTGGCTAGGTCTTTCCTTAGTAGAGTCAGTTTGTTATGCATGGCAGATGACCTGAGGCACATAGGACAAGCTCTTAGGCTCCAAATGATTTGTCTTGGAATGAAAGTACCGCAGTTATTGCACTGAATACATGACATGTTGGTTAAGCAGTCCCAGAAGAGGAAGAAGAAGAAGAAAGGATGAAGATGTGGACTTTAACCCAAGTAAATATAAAGGCAATGTAGCTCCTAGGGTGGGCGGGAACATAAGTGTCTCTGGCGAGTAGGCTGTTCCTGAACCGTGGGCACACACCGATATCTGATGTAAGTCTATACAAGGAAAGCAGTCTAAATGCCCCCAAGTTTAGTCTAAAACCACAGTTAAAAGCTATCGTTGTTCTGTAAGTGCCTGCGTAAGTCCCACTGTGCATACCTTGCATTAGAATGTCTACAGGGATGGAGCATAGGTAGTGTCTAAATATCCATGTGTAAATAATAGAATAGTATAACTTAACTCACTTTTTTTTAAAATCTAATTTCAGGTATTTGCACCTGTTCCAGAGCAGGCCCAATTGCTGGGATTAGGCTCATATGCATCAATATGCCTTATTCTATAAAGTAAAATACCCATGTACTTTATTTTATAGGATAGACCCCACATTAGCGCATGGGAATGCACATTAATAGAGCTGGAGTTTATAGAATTGCTCTCTTAGAGAATAAATTATAATATCCCGCATAATTAAAGCTCATTTTTCTGCATGTATTTCACACTTATTTTCTATAGTCAAGTACACTCAAACACATATTAAGGTGCAATCACGTACATCAGCCCTATGGCTGGTATAAATGCTTGTACCTTGATTTCTTGTTGCTAGAAAGCAGATGCACAGTAAGCTCCATGCCCACTGACATCATCACAGCTAGTCAATGGAAGACTTTAAAATTACTTCCCGGAAATGCTTGCTCTACTTGATTGTCTGCAAACAGTGGTTTTATATAACATATGATTAAAGAGTAAAAGGAACAATTTTGTTTCTGGCATGAATGCAATTGTGCTTAGAATAAAAAAAGAGGTCTGGCAAAAAATATATATATTTTTTTCACTTTGCAAAATAGTAGGTATAAATTTAGGTTTATTTTTGGTTTTTGTATTTTATATTTATAACCCTTGGTGGGTTGCTTTGAGCTACTTAATTACAAAGCATTTTTGTATTATCCACTAAAGCACTTTACTCTTAGGGGTATGTTTACTAAGCAGTCTTAACGTGCAGCCGACGTTAGTGTGCAGGATGCCATATAAGGTAGTGGGTGTTCCGGTCTTAAGGTAGCATTTAGGCTTATCGTGCGATAACGTGACAGCAGCGCAAATAGCGCCCTTTAGTAAACATACCCCTTAGTTATTGCTAGCCAGTGGGTGTGTAGTAAGCTCTGCCCTGCTGACATCATCACTACAAATCAACGGAGGAGTTTAACATTGTTAAATGTCTTTGCTGGTGTGCCAGTGCAGTTATACCAGCAAAGAGGTGTGCCTCTGTGGGTACCTTTCAGGGCAACCAAAGGGTGGAAGGGCAGAAAACTTTGGCTTTATGAAAAGGGATAAGATTTGTTATTGGAATTTTTATATGCTTTTTTCTATTGGGTATGGTAATGATGAGGTGGAGTGGGGCCCAGAATGAGGAGATATGGTGATGAGAGGAGGACTGGGTAATGGATGGCCTACTCCTGTTATTGTCAGAAGGGGGTGAGTGCCTAAAAGTATTGAAGGTGTTTGATGGTGTAAGGGAACAAGTTTTGATATGGTTTCCTGTGGAAAATAAAATTGGTGCGGTTTGGGCGATATAGGAGGACTAAGGGGTATGTTTACTAAACTGCGGTAATGTTACATAACGCGCGTTATGTAACGTTAACGATCGTAGACGTTCTGCAGCGCGGTAAACACCGCAGAAGGTGGAGAGAGGGAGGAGAGAAGGGGTCAATGGGCAGAGTGTGGGTGGGGAGAGGCCCCATTCACACTAACGTGCTGATCTGAAGAACTGAATCCTAACGCGATTGAAAACCTGTCGTTAGATGCACATATGCAGGAGAGAGAAACCATTACATGTCAGCAATGTACAGCCCAGGCAGGGAGCCCAAAAACTGTGATAGTAGTGCTCCATGTACAGCAATACCATAGTGCCAAAGTATGAATGGCCACTATGGCGATGGTGCAAATGGGGCATAGGGGGCCGCAGGCGGGACATGTAGCATGGGCAGCTGGGGCACAGGGTGGACCAGGCAGGCGCCTAGGTGGCACATAGGAACATAGACACCGGAGATCAGCAAGACAGCAGTTAACCAAGGCCAAACACAATCCACCAATATCTACCTGGTCCACCCTAGCCAATAGTCGCTAGGGCACAGACCTGACATCCCCCCAGCCATCCCGCCCCCATGTGGAGGGGACATCATAGTGGTAGGCAGTGATGGGGAGATGTGAGGATGTCCACGTATGCCCCCCCCCACCCCGGAATCCGCTCCCTAGGTGGGCGCCTACCTACACAGTGGATGGCCTGGGACTGCGCACTACCAGCACCGACAGCAAATGGCCACGTCAGCTTGGCAGGGGGGCATGTGCCCGTACTGGAGGGGGCAGTGCCACCTCCCTGCAGTGGACCTAGGTCATGCTCTGCATCAGTAGGTGGTGTGCAGTGCAACATAAAAGGTCTGGCTGAGGAAAAGTGCAGGTAGCCCCAGGGACTACCATGCATCTGTGGCAACAGTGTGGTGCAGTACACCCAGCCAGTGAGTCCAGGAGCAGAGGGTCACAGGTGCAAGTCCCAGCTGTGGTTCCTGCAGAGCATGTCCCTATATTTTACCCTACAATGCAGATATAACAGCAACATGTGCAAAGCCCAAAGCAGCGGCGAACAGGGGTGCAAACACCCACTCACACAGGCTCCACAATCCAATGATGCATGGAGCGGCAGGCTATTGGCCCCAGCATTGGGATGATGCTATCACCAGAGCACTACTACTACCCCCTGCACAGTTTAGCAATGTCGGCACTGTGATCAGGACTAGTGTGGCGGGCAGGGCTGCCAACCACCCCTATCTTTGTATAATGCTGCAAAAGGAGTGAGAGTGTTTGTATGTCTATCCATTGTTCTGTGGCTGCCCACACTTCACTGGGCCCAAAATGTCCCATTGTTACCAGCGTTAGCCTGAATAGATGCATAATGAGGAGCAAGGTGTTCTGGGTATGGCCCGGACAGGGCAGATTGGCCAGGATGCATCTTCACAGGGTGTGGGGCAATGGCTCGGACACTGTAGTGCCTGACCACCACCTGCATGGACAGGTTGGCCACAGCATGGCATGCTGGGAGGGCACTCACTCTGAACGAGCAGTGACCATGGCAGGTCTAGGTTCCCACATAGCGCGCTACATTGTTTGTCTCTAGTGATATATTTGTGTTCCCCAGTGCTGGGGTCCCAACCACTGAGATGCCTGCTTGTTGCACATAGTTCCTGGTGTACTGTCTGCAGTTAGACTATGCATGGTTAGAGCACCTTTAAGGTACAGTCTGACTGTGCTGTCTGTTGGTGACTGGCAGAAAGTGGTGGGAGGCACTTGGGGTTTCCAAACCTAACACCAGCATTGCTGCTGGTCTGCCACTGTCCCAGTCATAGGTATGGCTCTGGTCCACTAACCCTGGAGGGCTGTCTCGTACAAACAGGATGGAGGTTGCTAGGTGGGGGCACTGCTCTTTACCTACAAAAGGGTGATGTGGGCCCTTTGGGGTATGTAGTGTATACAACTGTGACCTATACAGCCACTGCTACACACACCTCATGCAATTCTAAGAATCCCTCTGCCCTGATAACAGCTGCCCATGTCAGCCAGACCCTCACACGGGGTACACACTAATCTGGCTGGTGTCTGGTCCCACAGAACCACATGTGACTGCAGGATACAGATGGACACCAAATTACCTTTGGCTGTACTACACGGAACACCTGTCACACACTGGTAGTGATGGGGATGTACAGCAGGACCTATCTCTAGCATTACATGTACTGCGGACCTAATGCTGGGCACCAATCCTATCCCTCAGGGTGACCACAGAACCTGCACAATGGCATGGTCTGTAGCTACTCTGTGCCAGTATCACACACTGTCAGTTCGTCTTTCCCAGCTGAGGTATCAGAGAGGTGCAGACCCATTTGGTGATCAGCTGTAGACAGCTATTCAGCATGTGCATTGCATCATGGGTACTGCTGTGACATACACCATGGAGGTATTGCCTACTGGTTAATACAGGGGTAGGGAACCCTGGTCCTGGAGAGCCGCAGACCAGTCAGGTTTTCGGGATATCCCTAATGAATATGCATGAGATATATATGCATTAGAGATATCCTGCCAACCTGACTGGTTTGTGGCCCTCCAGGGCTGGATTTGGAGACCCCTGCCTTACACCTCTGTCATTTAAGATTGTGAGTGGGCAAGGTGCAGATGTCGAAGACATCAAAAAGGTTAGATAGAATGTGTCACATTCCTCCTCACTTCTCACCACCACCAAAATATTGTCTATTAGACAACTTTTTGGTGGTGGTGAGAATCGAGGAGGAATGTGACACATTCTATATACCCTTTAGATGTCTAGGACATCTGCACCTTGCCCACTCACAATCTTAAATGACAGAGGTGTAAGGCAGGGGTCTCCAAATCCAGCCCTGGAGGGCCACAAACCAGTCAGGTTGGCAGGATATCTCTAATGCATATATATCTCATGCATATTCATTAGGGATATCCCGAAAACCTGACTGGTCTGTGGCTCTCCAGGACCAGGGTTCCCTACCCCTGGGTTAATACATTGCCATTCTTGGCAGTGTTCATTGGTTCAGTTCCTCATTGTTCCCTCCTCTCATGCCTGTCCTACTCAAATAGTGTGCATGCCTGTAGAGGTCATATTTTTGCAGATCTGCGCTTCCAGCCCATAATACCCTCACCACAATTGCCAACATTCCCTCGGTCCTTCTATCTGCGTCTGTCAGCTGTATAAAGTCCTGTCTGCCTGTGCAGGCTGCCAGCCCATGTCCTGCACTGCTACCCTTTCCTGCATTGCGCCTCATCGTGCTTGCCTCGCCTGTGCCTGATCTGCATGGCACCACCACTCCTCTGTCCACCCATCATTGTAACTATCCTGCCACCTCCCCCTCCACTGGGGGACACATATTCCCATCATCTGCCACCAACTGTTTTTCCGGTACTTTACATTGCCAACACCCTGTGCTGTGGTAGAGCTGCCCCACCATGTTTGCCATCAGTACTGGCAGGCACATGGGATGCCCGCAGATATGGCAGGTTCCGCGGCTCCCACTTCTCCCTCCTTCACTCACCTGTTCATTGCCTTTCCTGAGTGCTCTATCTAGTGTTAGGGCTACATCTGTCTCTGTTCCGCACAGGTCATGCATGTCATCCTGAGGCACCTTGCAATCCCTAGGGCACACTAACCTAGGACACCATAACCTTGTTAGGCCACCTTAACCTATGGTTCCATAGCCCAGGGTGCCTTCTGCGGTGACTTGTCCAAGGGTGCCTAATATGGCGCTTAGCCTAGGAGGCCCTATAGGGTGCCTTCTGAGGCACCTTACAGGGCACCTTACTAGGCACTTTACATGGCACCTTATAAGGCACCTTACAGGGCACCTTACTAGGTACATTATAAGGCACCTTACAAGGCACCTTACATGGCACCTTACAAGGCACCTTACATGGCGCCTTACAAGGTGCCTTGCAAGGCGCTTTACAAGGCGCCTTGTAACGTGCGTTCTCTGTCAGCTTGCTGTAACGATGCCTTTATATAGGCATCTCTACCTTTACCGCAGAACCTACCATGAATGACATTACCGCAGTTTAGTAAACATACCCCTAAGACTTTTGAGCATAACAAAGATTAGGCTGTGTCCTGAAGTCAGTCACCTTGCAAAGTGAGCTGTAGACACAGAAAGGGAAAAATGTTTTGGAATATTTTGTTGCTGCTAAATGCATGTTCAGTAGGGAATAAAGCTGAGCTATTAGCGAAGGAGGGGGTATGGAGGATGGGGTATTTTTTGTAAAACAGAAACTTGGTTGAAAGAAGGCGATTCAGTTGTAGAGAAACATCTATGCCCAGAGAGATATGATTGGTTGGGAGTTTCTAGAATTAGTAAGCAGAATGTGTGTGTGTGTGTGGGGGGGGGGGGGGATTATATATAAGGTAGGGTTTAATGTGGTTCAGCTTCTCCAAATAACAGCAGACACCCAACGATCAGGGGCGGGTTACATTGAACAAAATTGCAGAAACTTGGTTACAGAAAACATGTCAAACTACAATATAATAAACTATATACAAGTCAGCTAGGCACTTATACAGAAGTAACATGGCAGCTGAGCAGAATACCTGAAGGTTCTGTTGCTGGTCACTTTCTTGCTTTTCCTTACTGAGGGGGGCAAGGCTAGGACGTCCTTTGTACATGCTCTTCTCATTCTGACATCAAGCTGTGGATGGATCAGGGTGGATAAGAAGGAGGAGGAGATATTATTGTGTAGTTTAAAAGTTGTGACTAACATTTTGTATCTTACTCTGGAAGTGATGGGGAGCCCATGGAGGTTATAGAGTATAGGGGTGATGGGGTAGGTAAGGCTTGCCTTGGAAATAATCCTAGCAGTTACATTTTGTGCAAGTTGAAGCGGGTGAAATTGTCCATTTAGGTAGGCCCTATAACAGACTGTTGCAGTAGTCCAAATGAGGGGTAATCAAAGCCTGGATTACTGTTCTGAAGTCTTGTGTATCAAGGATCGGTCTGAGGTTTTGCATGGTTTTTCATTTAAAGAATATTGTCCTAGCAGTTTGTTTGACTTGGGCAGTCACAGTGAGTGCTGTGTCGATGATGATGTCTAGGTACTTTACTTCCTGTTTGACTGGAAGTTCAATATTATAAAGTTTGATGGAAGAGGGGGACGTAAAGTTCTAGCTTCTAGTTGTGAATAAGATTTCGGTTTTCTGGAAATTTATTTGCATGTTGTTTTCATTTAACCATGATTCTGCTTCAATTATGCAGTCAGTGATGTTGTGGTATTGGAGATTTTTGATGTCAAATGGGGCATATACCATTATATCATCGGCATAGATGTGATATTTGATGTTGCATTTTCTGAAGATTGTGCAAATAGGTTGGATGTATAGATTAAATAGTAATGCCGAATGGGCAGAGCCTTGGGGAATACCCTGTTCTTGGGGGAATGTCGCCGAAGATTCTTGGTTGATTTTTACAAATTGGTGAGAGATATGTAAGATTTGAGCCAATTTAATGTTGTTCCAGAAATACCTAAGCTTGCCAGTCTGGCCAGAAGGATGGTGTGGTCAATGCTGTCAAACGCACAGGAGATATCTAGAAAAATCATGATGAAGGCTTGATTAGGGTTGTCCAGAGCACAGATGAGTGAGCAAATAACACTAAGAGGAGGGTTTTGATGCCATTATAGGGATGGAAACTGTATTGGTGGGTGTCAAGAGGTGCGCTGAGGTCAATGAAATCTTGTAATTGTATTTGAACTAATTTTTCAATTATTTTTGCTAAGAATGGAATACTTGCTATAGGGCGATATGAGGTAGGGTCATCCTGGTTGAGGGATATGTTTTTAAGTAAAGGACGAATGATAGATATTTTAAGTGAGTCTGGCATAATTCCTTGGGAGAGGGAGTGGTTGACGATGTTGAGTATAATAGGGGCTAGTTCAGCTTTAGTTACCTTTATCCAAGAGACTGGACATGGATCAAGGCGTGATGTTGTAGTGTTGATCTTGGCTATTGTTTCAAGAAGTTGTTTTTCCTTTATAGGGTAAAATACAGACCGTTTACTAGTGTGTGTTTGAGAGACATTACAGATAAGTACAGGTGGGTTGTTTTTGCTTTTTAACTTAGCGGCCAGGTAGTTTGCTATAGCCTGAGGCTTGATGGGCGTGCTATTTGTCGGGTTAGTGTGAGTCTTGGCTAGTGTCTTGACTAATTCAAAAAGTTCCCTAGGGCAGTTGATGGCCTTATGTGGTAGGAAGGAGTGATGTTCTCTCTTTGCACTATGAATCACCTCCTTATAGGTATTTAATGCTGAGATATAAAGTTCTTTGTTTTCCTGGGTTTGGAGGACCTCCATTTCTTCTCGAGCTTTCAGAGTGTTTTTTTAAGGTTACATAAGTCTTGGGTGTACCATTGTTCAGATGGCTTTTTGAAGGTTTTTTTTTAAATTTATTTATTTATTTTATTTTATTTAAACAAGAACTTATATACCGCAGCTTCCATAGATCAGTTGCGGTTCACAGATAACAGTAGTCAACAAAACGTAGTTTGTTTTACATATAACATCAGATAACTATAAGCAATATAAAGTAAACAGAGTAAAGTTAAACTGAATGGCACAGAACAGTGCAACTTATATACATTATTTACATATTGACATTATTTGGGGTATAATCATGGAAAGAAGTTCAGATTCAGATAGGGAGAGTTTTCTTTTTATGTTGTGGTGAGATGTCAGACAAAAATTGGTTAGCCTTTATCTAATTCTTTTGAGTGGATGTCTTTACTATTGTAGTGTATTGTGAAAAGATGGGTTTTCAATTTTTTGCGGAATTCATTAATCTCTGTTATCATTCTTAATTCTTCTGGGAAGGAATTCCAGGCTATTGGGGCTGCATGGGAAAATGCTCTGTTGTTTGTTGATTTATTTGTTTTTATGAAGTCTTTGGGGGTTTTTAGTTTATTTGAGTGACGTTTTCTTTGAGTAGGTTTTGAGTGTTCTTTAGTAATTAATTTACTTAATGTGTGTGGTGCCATATCGAATAGTGTTTTAAATGTAGTTATTAATGTTTTGTATATTATCCTGCTTTGAATTGGCAGCCAGTGAAGGGACTCTAGTATTGGTGTTATATGTTGATGAGAAGGTGTTTTCGTTATTATCCTAGCTGCTGAGTTTTGTGCAATTTGAAGCCTTTTAATGCTTTGTTTTGTTGTGCCTAATAATATTAGATTAGCAAAGTCAAAGTGGGGGGTTATGGTGGCTTGAATTATGCTAATAAAATCATGTATGTATACAAGGGGTCTAAGTTGTTTAAGTATTTTAAGCTTAAAATAAATTTTCTTTGTAGTGTTTCTGATATGGGTGTCTAATGTTAAATGTTTATCTATGATTACTCCTAAGTATCTCACTTCGCCCTTTATTTTGATTTCCTGGTTTTGAAGCGTTATATGTGTTGGTGGGGTATAGTCTTGGTTTTTAGTGACGGGTTGATTGGTCTTTGCTGGGGTTGATTGGTCTTGCAGCTTCATTGATAGCAGCCCAGTTTTTTATTGTGTCATCCAGATTCTATATAGGGCTGCTGAGTTTAGGGGTGATGTCTGCGAGGAAGGTGTCTTTGTCAAATTTTTTAAAGTGTGGCTTTTGATGGGTTGGGTAGGTGGATGCTTTTGGGGAGATGTGTATTGGGAAGTTGGTTCTTAAGATGCAGTGGTCCGACCAGGGGACCTCCATGGTGGAAGGGTAAGTGAAGTAAGGATATAATACTAGAGCTCTAGGGACAAAGATCAGGTCTTGCATGTTACCTTTTCTATGGGTAGGCTGCTTTACTATTTGGTGAAAGCCCATGTCTTCCATAAAAATCAATAAAGTCAGAAGATTGTTCAGTAGTGAGGGTTGCTAAGTTGAAATTTCCGAGAATAACGTGGTTTCCTTGATGGGGATGTACAGGCAGATTCCAGTATGGCAGTGAGATTGAGGTTGTATTTAAAGAAGTTGTCCAATCCCAACTCGAGAATGAGTTACAATGCTTGCTATATTAACACTGTTTCTAGGTCTCAGATTCGATAAGCACTCATTTAGGACCCGCGTCCTTTCACTCGGTGCTGTCGTTCACATCAATGACCCCAGTGTTTCTTATATATCAGGTGTTTTATGGATGCAGGTGCTGTATTACTTTTAAAATATAACTTAACTTAAAACCGCAGCCCTTATTCACAGCCTTAAGAACAGTGCTGGTGAACTGGATCCCGACGCTCTGCTATGGCGCCTTACCGGCGTTTCAAACTAGTTTTCTTCAGGAGATCCTTCCCCAAACAATGTGTGATGCTGCCCACGTCCCATACTGATGTCAAAGAATAACTCCAAAGTCTCAAAGTTATTCTTTGACATCAGTATGGGACGTGGGCAGCATCACACATTGTTTGGGGAAGGATCTCCTGAAGAAAACTAGTTTGAAACGCCGGTAAGGCGCCATAGCAGAGCGTCGGGATCCAGTTCACCAGTACTGTTCTTAAGGCTGTGAATAAGGGCTGCAGTTTTAAGTTAAGTTATATTTTAAAAGTAATACAGCACCTGCATCCATAAAACACCTGATATATAAGAAACACTGGGGTCATTGATGTGAACGACAGCACCGAGTGAAAGGACGCGGGTCCTAAATGAGTGCTTATCGAATTTGAGACCTAGAAACAGTGTTAATATAGCAAGCATTGTAACTCATTCTCGAGTTGGGATTGGACGACTTCTTTAAATACAGCAGTAACTCGTCCAGGAGATTAGACCTAACTGGTTGTATCAGTGAGATTGAGGTGGCTATTGGTAGGCGGTCTATAAAGGAGACAAATTGCTAGGTTTTTATTTTCAATTTTTATCAGATCTAGGCCATCACAGTTTGTATAAAGACTGGTGAAGAAACTGAGGTTAGGCTTTGTGAGTACGAGTACTCCACCACCCCTTTTGGAGTCTCTGGGACAGTTAAACATGCAGTAATGGAGTCATGCTCAGTAAGCCAAGTCTCTGTGATATAGAGAAAGTCCAGGGATTTGTCAGTAAGGATGTCTCTGATTAATGGGATCTTGTTTCTAATGGAGCGAGCATTTAATAGCTGACCACTTATGGTGGTGAATGCTTCAATTCGTGTTTGGGGATGTGTGGTGCAGGTGGTGTTAATGTGAATCAGTTTGCAGTGAGATTTGCTTCTGTGTGGATGAGAATCAAATTTGACTCCATGTCTGTTGGTTTTTGTGAATTGGTTGTAAAATATGAGTTGATGGATATGGGGGATTGTAGGAATGAATGTGATATCTTGGTGGAGTCGTAGTGAGTTTGATGTGACTAGGAGAGCTATTATAAAGTAGAGGGCAATTAAAGCTTCATAAGTGAACTTCATTTTGAATTGCTGGAGGTGGATAGTCCAGATAGGATGAGGTGAGGGCTAGGGTTAAAGGCTAAGTTGTTTTGTTTAGAATGTGGGAAGAGAAAATATTACAGTGGGACCATTTTGCACAAGGACATAATATAACAGTGTGACATGGAGTAATTACAATGTGTATTGGTAAGTTGTTTAGTTATTTAAATTTTCTAAGGGAATAAGGATGCTTAAACTAATCTAAAGTTCCTTAAGTTTATTAAGTATACTTCATGCTAGTATTCTATACTGTTTCTACTCACTGAACTACAAAGGACCTAGAATTAATCTACTGCATGTTGATGAAAATCCCCAATTAATCTCTGTAGTGAAAAATTTCCCTTATCTTCTTAAATGACTTATGTAAAAGCTCATAAAGACCGAGGCTTGAGTTGGTGGAAAAAAAGCACAAAACAAAAAGGACATAAAAATAGTTTAGTGCTGTTATAAACCCAAAACAGAAAGCTTTTAAAAATAACCTTGTGCTTATCTGACTTTTGTATACACTGAATTTATCAGTTTTAGCAACAATCTCACGTTTCCCCAAATTTTAAGACACAGTTTTCTAGCAGATAAATACAGACATGTGCAAATTCCTTACCAGCAGTGGAAGTGCTATTTTAAGGATCATATGTTTCTATGACTGGAATAACTTACATCCTGACAATCTCCATGGAAGAAGGAGCTCTTTTTGAGTCTTATTATTAATACTAACTTGCTTGAAATATTCTGAATGCTGACATTGCAAATTAACCTTTTCTACTTTTGGACTACGTCTGTTGTCCTTAAGGCCTCACTTACTAGTGACAAGTATCAGGTGAAGAACTGGATCCAAACTTTGGGCATCAAAATAAAGGAGTATGTCCTTTTGTGAAGCCTTCATGTGCCATGCCTGGTGCCATATCATGTTACATTGTTGAATGTTTGGTTCTATCAGTTGGAGTGGGTAAGTAGTTGATGTATGCTTGTGGGTAAGTAGTTGATTTATGCTTGACATTGGTGTAAATGAAGGGTGGCATTTTCAATGGCATTTACATGGTAATTGCCCTAGTTACCCATGTAAGTGCCTTAACTAGGATTTTCAAAGGCACCTACACAGATAGTGCCTTTGGAAAATCCTGGCTAAGTCCCTAACACACCCAGATGCTATGTGGTTAGCATCGGGGAGTGTTAGGGGCGTTCCAGGGCAGAGCTGGGACGGAGGAAAGGACTAAGCGGGTAGTATCGAAAATCACTGCTACCTGCTTAGCCTCAATGGCTGTCGGCATATCCAAACACAAATTTTCACTTCTGTCACCACAGAAGTGAAAATCCAGGCTAAAGGGGTCAGCGGGCAGGCTATGCGCTGAATGGTGCATAGCCTGCCCAACTGAAATCAGGCCCGAAGCCTATAAGACTGGCAATGTATGAGGTATCCATCAAATTGCCATCCAGTCGTGCAGAATGAAGAACTATATCACCTATATCCAAATTTGGATATAAATGTTTGAAGTATAGCAAGGAAAAGAATTTGGGAATGGAAGTCTGCTTGTTGAGTCAAGAATTGGTGGGGAATTATTTCAGTTATGGGGGGAGAACTAGGTATATGCCATTTGGCTGAGTTATTCCAAGAGGAGACCTATGAAGGAGAGATTTTTAGTGGGAATATAAATAGAAATAAAGATGGCTATCACCGTATGTACAAGCTAGGGGATGCATATTTCACAAAATAACTAAAATAATTATATCATTGAGACTAGAGTGAAAAATGTAGAAACAGTCATTTAGGAGAGTTTTTTACAGTATGTGCACAGAACCCCATTTATTTATTTAGACAGTTTTGTATACCACCTTATCCTTTAATCAAAGTGGTCACAACACAATTGGGGGATACATTTAACACATGGGGATATGAGACACATACACTAATACTTACAGGGAACATGGGCAATGGAGGGTTAAGTGGCTTGCCCAAGACCACAAGGAGCACCTGTGGGACCAGAAACCCCAGTCCTTCCAGCCCAAGGTTGCTGTCCTCTAGTGGGATTTGAACCCCTGACCTTCCAGCCTGAAGTACCCTGCCCCAACCACTAGGCTACTCCTCCCACACTCATAATGAGACACTCGTAATGAGAGACTTTGTTGTGCCTTATTGTATATCAGATTGACATGATTTGAGGCAGAAATTTTGCATGATTTAGTTTTGAATATACAATTATATCTACTGCTGCTGACAGAAACTTAAATTAGGGACTCAGATATACTGATATTGAACCTTACTGCCTTAAAAGATGACAAATTATATTGTGCTTGGAAAAGTAATATTGCAATTAAACTAATTTAGGTAAAGTGTGCAAGAAATGGAATATTATTGGTGAGGATATGAATTGAAAATAGGGATATTATTGTTACATCTAACACTGGATGAGATGGGAGAAATGCTTTTTTAGCATCTTCTTCAAATGAGTCAGAACTCACTTTTTTTTAATAGGAGAGTTTAATTCCCACACGTTCCATGACCTCTGAACTTCTTCACACATGTGATCAGACAGGACACACTAAATCACTCCCTCACAACCACAAATTTGTCTTCCTCTTGTCCCCATAAACCCTGAATATCATATCATATATATATATCCCAAACCTCCCTCCCCCATCCCTCCCAGGAAGGACCCCCCCCCCCCCAACTCTCCCACCCAACAAAGATGTGGCCTAAGCCACATCGCCATCTAGGCACCAAAGCTAGAGACACCATCCCAACTAGTACCCTCCCTCTTTCCCCCAGAAACCATCAGGGATAACAGGGAGCTTACAACTGAGCAACTTGTCCCAACAACAGTTGTGCTTTAAAGGAGATCCATTAAGAAGACTATCTACAGACCAACTTCAATCCTGATATTGCTTTTAGAGAGCTTGCAATAAAACAAAGAGCCAACCAACTGATTCAAGTCGAGAGCAGAGAGATACAAGCCAGATAAAGAGCAAAGAAGAAAAAAAAAAGGGGAGACATCTTGGCTCACGCTTGCAGTTGAATAAATTTCAGTTCTCCACCAAAGCAGATAGCCTGCAAGTTCTGTACACAAAGGAAACAAGCTCCACGTGGATCACGACCAAAGCTTTGAATGGGACATCATCTTATTCCAATTAGACCTCATAGCTGTTGGGTGGTATCCATCTCTTTATCACCTAGGTCAGTTAACCACATTAAGGGGTATGTTTACTAAGCAGTTTTAACGTGCGCCCGGTGACGTTATCGGGCGATAAGGTACCTTATCACCCGATGAAGGTGCGTTACCGGGCGCTAAGATACTTTAGCGCGCGATAATGCGCGCAGCAGCGCAGATCAGCGCTGAGGGCGGAGAAAGGCTCCCGGAGGGCAGAGGAAGGCTCCCCAGGGGCGGAGAGAGAGAGGGTCAATGGGCGGAGAGTGGGAGGGGAGAGGCTCCCTGCACACTAACGCTGTGGAATCCGGGGTTGAAAACTAACGCCAGTCAAACCCTCGCATTAGAGCACATTTAAAGGGAAAAGAAACCATTTCCGTCAGCAATGTACAGCGAAACCAGAGAAAACTACAAGTGATAAGTGTGGATACATGTGCACAGAACAAAAGGGCAAATAAACATTGAAAATGACCTGAACAAAATGGAAAAAAAACATAACCAAGCTGGCCAATAGTGATATTAATGGGAAACATCAAAAAACACTCCCAAGAAAGCTCCAAAAAAAAGATATGAATTTTGGATGGGTCTATGCTCCGTCCTATACAAGGTGAATGAGCCCACAGTGAAAGTGCGCTGATCAGGGTTTTCCCTCTCCATTGGACAGGATTCCTATGGCGTGCAAATGTTCCGCAACAGCAGGGCGGGCATGTTGGAACAGGCAACTGGACAGATGCTGGAAAAGGGGACACAGAGGATTGCAGGCGGCAGATGCTGTGGTGCAGCTGGGCCACATTGTGGACTAGGGTGATGCCTAGGTGGCCCATGGGAATGCTGAAACAGTAGAGCAGTCAGACAGCAACTGCTGAGGGCACAACATGGGCACGAGTTTGTCTCCCACAGTGTCACAGGGGATAGTACCCAGCAGGTACCCCGAAGGTCACAGAACATTGGCAGGCGGCGCTGGGGGGGGGGGAAGCGTGGACAGCTATGCAGGCACCCCTATCCCAGAACCTGCACCATAGGCAGCCGCCTACCTGCACACTAGATGGCCTGAGATCGCGCACCACCAGCACCACCAGCAGAAGGGCATGTCAGCAAGGTGGCAGAGGGGTACAGGTGGTGGAGGGGCCAGTGGCTGCTGCCCACAGCAGACTATGGCCTAGCCCTGTGTAGGTGGGAGCCATGTACTGCAACAGACAGGCCCTGTCTGACAAACAGTCATGGTATCCCCAGGGAATGCACTATCCCTGTGGCAACACGGTGGTGCAGTGCACACAGCCAGTGTGTTCAGGCACAGAAGGTCACAAGTTCAAGTCCCAGCTGTGGTTCCTGCCAACCCAATCCCCATATTTTACCCACTACTAAAACATGCTAATACAGACAGAACCTTTATTGCAGATGATGTAAACATGCCCCAAACACCTACATTTTACCCTACAGAGCACAGACACCATAAACATGCACATTACCTAGAACAGAGTCTCCCAAATGCAGTCCTGGAGGGCCAAACACCATTCAGGTTCCATGCTGCCTCTAATAAATATGGCTGTGCTGCATTTCTATGCGCCACCCCCATGGTATGCAGATGTATCTCATGCATATTCATTAGGGACAGCATGAAAACCCAAACCGTGTTTGGCCCACCAGGACTGGAGTTGGGCACCTCTCCCCTAAAGCAGCGGCCAACAGGGGCAGACACACCCGCACCCACAGGTTTCATTATCCAATGCCTCCTGGAGAGGCAGGATGTTGGGCCCTGCGTGCATCTCCCAATACTAGCACTTGCATACCTTAGCAATGCCACCCTAAACCTGGGAATATGGTACACAGCTATCAAAAGGTTGCTATGATTAGTGGCAGATAGCAATTCCTAAGTTAAGCACAATTTGCTGATTGAGCTGCATCATAGCAACCTTTCTGATGTCTGTGGAGTGTGCTTCAGGTCTGGTGTCTGACAGTGCTTACCACCCTGGGGAGTGACCCCAACAGTATTGCATACCATAGCCATGCCTGCACTGTGCCCAGGACTGGTGCGGTGGCCAGGGCTGCCAAACACCTCTATAGTTGCACAATGCTGGCATAGGTGTGGGGAGTGTGTGTCTGTCTATCCAGTGTGTGGTGGCTGCTAACACCTTCCTCAGCCCACACTGCTAGCACTATTGCCAGTATTGGCCTGCCAAAGTGCATAATAAGGAGCAAGGTACTCTGGGTATAGCCTGGACAGGGTGGCCTGGCCTGGATGCAGCAGCACAGGGCATAGGGCAATGGCTCGGACATTGTAGTGCCCGGCCACGACCTGCATCAACAGGGTGGCCACAGCATGTCCTGCTGGGAGGTCACTCTCACCATGACTGAGCAGTGACCATGGCATGGCTAGGCTCCCCCCATAGTGCTATGTTGTGTTTTTCTTCAGTGAAATATATGGGTTCTTTTTCTGGGTTGTAATCACTGACTTTTCTGCTTGGTGGGTGTGCTCACATCTCTTCCAGGATCATGCACTATGGACTAGCTAGCAGACTGTTTGCAGTTATGTGTGTATTGCTGGAGCACCTTGCAGAGTGCAGTGGCTGGTGACTTGCTGTGCTTGCTGCTGGTGAATGGTGGTGGGGCAGCTGAGCATTTCCTGGCCTACTGTCTTCCTGCTGTTGCCTTAGGGATGTGTACAGCTCTGCATTGGCTGCCCTGTAGGTTGTCTGTTCCCCAGCATGACTGGGGTTGATGGTCCCCCTCTACTGCCACTGTTGCAGGGAGGTAGAATGTGGATCTGTTGGAGGGGGGGATCCTGTCTCCCACCCTGAGCCACAGAGGGTGGTGGTACATAATCTGCCTATGGGTCCAAACACCCCCTGTCACTTGCATCATGTTACCATGGCATAAAGACAGAATATGCACTATTCTTGGTGAATCATAGCCCATAAGAGCCAGACCTAGATTGACAACTTCAGATAGACACTAATGTATCCTAGGTGTGTTTGCAGGAACTACCGATCACACACACTAGCACTGATGGGAATCTGCAACATGGCCTATTTCAGCCATTGAAGGTGCTGCGGACCTGGTGCTGGATGCCCCACCTCACCCTCAGGGTGAGCACGATACCCACACAATGTGACGGTCTGTAGCTACTCTGTGCCACTAACACACACCATTGGCACCCCCTACCAGGCTGAGGTGCTGTGGGGTACATACCCCATCTTGTGATCATCTGTAGACTGCTGATGTGCATGTGCTGTGCATCATGGGTATGGGTGGGTTGCCCCTATCCTGGCAGCCATAGCAGACTGTTTGTGTGGTGACGTGCAATCCTTCTGTAGCCAGCCAGGGGTTTGTTAGCAGCTGTAGCCCACTGGTTACTTCACTGCCTGTAGAGCCAGAGGTCATGGGTTCTAGCCCACAGTGGGGTTATTTTATAGGGCTGTCCAAGGCATTGGCTATTTTTAATGTACATTAGTGCTGCCATCAAAAACACCTTCAGAGTACTGTAACCTTAAGGTGTCTCATAAGGCGCCCTACAAGGCGCCTTATAGGGCACCCTATAAAGCGCCTTATAAGGTGCCTTATAAGGTGTCCTATAGGGGACATTGTAGGGTGCCTTGGCGGACAGTGCACTTTATAATGTGCCCTCTGGAGTGCCTTATAGGGTGCCTTATGCGGCACCTTAGGTTACGCCACTGTGAGGGTGTGTTTGCTGGCAGCACTAATTAAAATAATACTACAATGCCTCAAAAAGCACTACTTAAACATAAAGGGATATGCCTCAGCCAGTCTTGGTCATTAGGCACACTGGGGGATAAAACTCATGTCCCCAGTACCATTAGTCAGTGTATCAACCATTGTGCTACACCTCTGTTTCTGTGTTTAGATGTCAGCGCGCCTACTTAAGATTACTGCGCATTAACGTGCTTAGCGGCTTCTCGCCCGATAATGTGCTCAACGCACGTTATTGCATGAAAATCCCATTTTGCTATGTTAAGACCGACACGCCCACTCCTTTTATGGCAGCTTGCACACTATCGCCGGGCGCACGTTAAGACTGCTTAGTAAACATACACCTAAGAGTCATGTTGCCACTGAGCACACAGCAATTGCCCTGGTGCTAGTGGTAATGCTCTCTCCATGTCCACTCTCCACCTATTCCACATCCCGTTTCATAATCACAGATTAACATGCATTTTAGCATGCGAAGGCAGACACTATTGCATAGTAGTGTTCCAGACTGCTAGTAGCCATATGTTAAAACACTCATTAACCAGTTAATGGGCTTTGGTAAAAGAGGCTCTAAGTGACTAAGGGGTATGTTTACTAAACCGTCTTAATGTGCGCCTGGTGATAGTGTGCAGGATGCCATAAAAGGAGTGGGCGTTTCGGTCTTAATGTAGCTAAACGAGACTATCACGCGATAACGCGCGCTGCGCACATTATCGGGCAAAATGCCGCTAAGCATGTTAACGCGCGATAAACTTAAGTAGGCACGCAGACATACAAACATAGAAGCAGAGGTGTAGCACAATGGCTAATACACTGCCTGATGGTATGGGGTCATGAGTTTGATACCCCAGTGTGCCTAATGCATAAGGCTGGCTGAGCCATCACCCTTTATGTTTAAGTAGTGCTTTTTGAGGCATTTTACTTTTATTTTAATTATTGCTGCCAGCAAACACACCCTCACAGTGGCGTAACCTAAGGTGCCGCATAAGGCACCCTATAAGGCACTCCAGAGGGCACATTATAAAGTGCACTGTCTGCCAAGGCACCCTATAATGTCCCCTATAAGACACCTTATAAGGCGCCCAATAAGGTGACTTATGAGGCGCCTTAAGGTTACAGTACTCTGAGGGTGTTTTTGCTGGCAGCCCTAATGTACATTAAAAATAGACAATGCTTCAGACAGCCCTATCAAATAACCCCACCATGGGTTTGAACCCATGACCTCTGGCTTCACACACAGTGAAGTAACCAGTGGGCTACAGCTGCCAACAAACCCCTGACTGGCTGCAGAAGGACTGCATGTCACCACACAAACTGTCTGCTGTGGTTACCAGGATAGGGTTAACCCACCCATACCCATGATGCACTGGACATGCAAATCAGCAGTCGACAGATAGGCACAAGATGGGGTATGCACTCCCACAGCAACTCGGCCTGGTAGGGGGAACTGACCGTGTGTGGTACTGGCACAGAGTAGCCACAGACCATCACATTGTGTGGGTACTGTGCTCACCCTGAGGGTGAGGTGGGGCACCCAGCACCGGGTCCACAGCACCTTTCATGGCTGAAAAATGCCATACTGCAGGCCCCCATCAGTGCTACTGTGTGTGATACATAGTTCCTGCAGACACACCTAGGATACATCTGTGTCCTTCTGTATTTCTCAGTCATGTCTAGCCCTTATGGGCTATGATGCACCCAGAATAGTGCAGATCCTGTGTTGGTGCCAAGGTTACATGATGTAGGTGAAAGAGGGAGGGGGTGTTTGGACCCATAGGAGGATTATGTACTACCACACAACCCACTCTCTGGGGCTCAGGGTGAGAAACAGGATTGCCCACCACCAGATCCACAATCTACCTCGCTGCAATGGTGGCAGTAGAGGGGGCCATCAACCCCAGTCCTGCTGGGGAACAGACACCCTACAGGGCAGGCAATGCAGAGCTGTACACATCAATAAAGCAATTGCAGACAAACAATAGGCCTATAAATGCACAGCTGCCCCCCACCACTATCTGACATTCTCCAGCAGCAAGCCTCCAGCCGCTGCACCTTGCAAGGTGTTCCAGCAAGACACATACTAGCTGCAGACAGTCTACTAGCTAGTCCATAGTCCTGGAGGAGATGCATGTACTCAGAACAGGGATGTCAACATACACACCAAGCAAATAAATCAGTGATTAGGCCCCAAAAGAGAACCCATAAATATCACATGAGAGAAATACTATATAGCACTATGGGGGAACCTAGCCATGCCGTGATCAGTGCTCAATCAGGATGAGAGTGACCTCCCAGCAGGACATGTGGTGGCCGGCCACTACAATGTCTGAGCCATTGCCCTATGCTATGTACAGATGAATCCAGGCCAGGCCACCCTATCCTGGCTATTCCCACAGTACCTTGCTCCTCATTATGCACATTGGCAGGCCAATACTGGCAACAGTGCAAGCAGTGTGGGCTGTGGAGGGTGTTTGCAGCCACCACACACTGGATAGATAGACACACACTCCCCACACCTATGCCAGCATCGTGCAACTATAGAGGTGTTTGGCAGCCATGGCCACCGCACCAGTCCTGGGCACAGTGCAGGCATGGCTATGGTATGCAATACTGTTGGGGTCACCCCCCAAGGTGGTAAACACTGTCAGACACAAGACCTGTAGCACACTCCACAGACATCAGAAAGGTTGCTATGCTGCAGCTCACTCAGAAAATTGTACTTAACCTCGGAATTGCTACCTGCCAGTAATCATAGCAACCTTTTGATAGCTGTGTACTGTATTCCCAGGTTTAGGGTGGCATTGCTAAGGTATGCAAGTGCTAGTATTGGGAGATGCACGCAGGGCCCAACATCCTGCCTCTCCAGGAGGCATTGGATAATGGAGCCTGTGGGTGTGGGTGTTTCTGCCCCTGTTGGCCGCTGCTTTAGGGCAGAGGTTCCTGACTCCAGTCCTGGTGGGCCAGACACTGTTCGGGTTTTCATGCTGTCCCTCATGAATATGCATGAGATACATCAGCATACCATGGGGTAGGCGCATAGAAATCAGCACAGGCATCTTTATTAGAGACAGCATGGAACCTGAATGGTGTTTGGCCCTTCAGGATTGCATTTGGGAGACTCTGCTCTAGGTAATGTGCATGTTTATGGTGTCTGTGCTCTGTAGAGTAAAATGTATGTGTTTTGGGCATGTTTACGTCATCTGCAATAAAGGTTCTGTCTGTATTAGCAAGTTTTAGTAGTGGGTAAAATATGGGGACTGGGTTGGCAGGAACCACAGCTGGGACTTGAACCTGTGATCTTCTGAACACACTGGCTGTGTGCACTGCACCACTGTGTTGCCACAGAAACAGTGCATTCCCTGGTGATACCATGACTGTTCATTAGACAGGGCCTGTCTGTTTCAGTGCATGGCACCCAACTACACAGGGCTAGGCCACGGTCTGCTCTGGGCAGCTGCCACTGCCCCCTCCACCATCAGTATCCCTCTGCCACCATGCTGACATGCCCTTCTGCTGATGGTGCTGGTGGAGCGCAGTCTCAGGCCATCCCGTGTGCAGGTAGGCGGCTGCCTATGGTGTGGGTTCTGGGATAGGGGTGCCTGCATAGCTGTCCACGCTTCCCCCCAGCACCGCATGCCAATGTTCCATGCCCTTCGGGGTACCTGCTGGGTACTATCCCCTGTGACACTGTGGGAAGCACACTCGTGCCCATGTTGGGCCCTCAGCAGTTGCTGTCTGACTGCTCTACTGTTTCAGCATTCCTATGGGCCAGCTAGGCATCACCCTAGTCCGCACTGTGGGCCAGCTGTACCGCAGCATGTGCCGCCTGCAGCCCTCTGTGTCCCCTTTTCCAGGATATGTCCAGTTGCCCATTCCGACATGCTCGCCCTGCTGTTGTGGAACATGTGCACGCCATAGGAAACCTGGCCAATGGAGTCGGAAACCCTGCTCAGCGCAATTACACTGTTGGCTCATTCACCTTGTATGGGGACGGAGCATAGACCCTTCCAAAATTTTTTGTGGAGCTTTCTTGGGAGTGTTTTGTGATGTTTCCCATTGATATCAGTATTCGCCAGCTTGGTTATTTTATTTTCACATTTTCCTCTGTACATTTTCAAGGTTTATTTGCCCTTTTGTTCTGTGCACATGTATCACACTTATCACTTATTATAGGTTTTCCTGGTTTTGATATACATTGCTGACGTAAATGGTTTCTTTTCCCTTTAAATCAGCTCTAATGACAGGGTTTCACTGGCATTAGTTTTGAGCCTCGGATTTCACAGCTTTAGTGTGAGGGGAGCCTCTCCCCTCCCACTCTCCACCCATTTACCCCTTCTCTCTGCCTCTGGGGAGCCTTCCTCTGCCCTCCGGGAGCCTTTCCCCGCCTTCAGCGCTTGTTTGCACCGCTGCACGCGTTATCGTGTGATAAGGTACCTGTGCGCCTGATAAAGCGCCATTATCGCGCGATAAGGTACCTTTTTGCGCGATAACGTCACAGAGCGCACATTAAGTCAGTTTAGTAAACATACCCCTAAGGGTTCCTTTTACTAAAGCTCAATAAAGATTTGCTATTAACGTACTAATCTCACACATGTTAATGGAAAAGATCACACTTTGGCTGACTTCTTGACTTCTGCTATCTGCCTTAATTCAAGGAAAGTTAGTTGCCTAGCATCCACTGTTACAAAATTCTTAAATTGCTGTAGTTAGGTCATCACAAATTTCTCACAGCATTCCTCCCAACATGTTAACACTCTGCTAGCATCTCCCAGGTGAGGCATGCTTCTACAGAGCACAAATAAGCACCTCTTAGCATCATTCCCTCCTGCTATTGCTCTACACATTCCCAAACGTGAACATTTTTGAAATCAAGAATTTTTACCATTGTAGGTCTGCTTTCTATCTATTTCTGTGAAACTATAGCATCTGATCACTGGTGCTCAGTTTGGTACCTATTCAGACACAAATTCGGTGTTGTCTCTTCCTTCATGAGTTTCATTAACATTTGTCTGAGGAGACCCATTTAAGGGAATCTAAAATCTCCTTGCTTCTAACCAAATTTATCAAAGGGAAGCTTCAGCCTAAACATCATAACCAACTTAAACACCACTACCTCACCACTTGACCCATGCCCAGCCGCCTGGATGAAAGCAACTAAGAAAGACAATGCAAAACCCATCGCGCACATTGTCAACCAATCACTACAACAAGGTAGCATGCTGACTCAACTCAAGAAATCAATTATAAGACCCATATTAAAGAACAAGTCGCTCAACAAAAGTGATCCTGCATCATACCGCCCAATTTCAAGCATAGCATTCCTAGCAAAAACGATTGAAAAAGCGGTGCAGCACCAACTACAAGATCACATGGATGAGAGAAAAGCCTTAGATGAGCATCAATATGGATTCCGTCAGAATCACGGAGTAGAAACACTACTGCTGGCACTCCTTGACAACCTACTTAGGGGCCTCGAGAACAAAAACTCCATGTTCATACTCATATTCATTGACATCTCAGCGGCATTCGATACAGTGCATCACAACACTCTATTGGACCGCCTGGCCTCGCTGGGTATCTCAGGGACCCCCTTAAAATGGTTCTCTTCTTATATATCCAATAGGATGCAACAAGTACAATTCAACAACGATAAAGCTGATGCCTTCCCCCAAACCCAAGGGATCCCCCAAGGGTCTGCCCTCTCATCACTTCTGTTCAATTTGTATATAAAGCCGGTCTGCGATATCTTCCAGAAATACAACATCAAATACCACATATATGCCGACGATGTGATGCTATACACACAGCTTGACATAACACAGCCTAACTTCGGTCCACTAGAAATATGCCTTGACATGCTCCAATTATGGCTTCAGCAAAACAACATGTCAATAAACCACAAAAAAACAGAGGTCATGTTCATTTCCAAGAAAGCCAATTTCATCCCACCCACCACAGTCACTCTTAACAAAAACATATACCACACGAAGCCTGTAATAAAGTATCTAGGAGTCCTACTAGACTGTAATCTCAGGTTGGACAAACACCTCAGATCAGTTAACCGAGCCATCTTTTACAAACTCAAAATTCTACAACCACTTCGCAGTATCCTCGACAAATCCGACTTTAGATCTGTTGCTCAAGCACTAATCATTCCACACCTGGACTACAGCAATGCCATTCTACTAGGGCTTCCAAAGAACACACTCAGCATCCTGCAAATGGCCCAGAACGTGGCTGCAAGAGTCATCATGGAAAAGAAAGTCACCGACCACATAACCCCAGTACTAATTGACCTGCACTGGCTCCCAGTGGCCGCCCGCATCATCTACAAACAGATCATCACAACGTTTAAACTCATCCATGGCATCGCACCATCCTACCTCAATAACCTAATCACTATCCAACCATGCAACAGGAGCAGGAGAACTATGAATCTCAACACCCTGTGTATCCCGACAAGCATTCGATCTGTCAAAGCCGAAACAAGCAAGCGGGCATTCACATACACAGCGCCAATTCAATGGAACCAGCTACCGCATGAATTAAGACTCACAAACAGCCTGACTGAATTCAGATGAAAGCTTAAAACATATCTGTTTCAAACCCACTACAACCTGATCTAACCGCAATACCCTACCTCAACCAGATGAACTTTACCGCCCACGACAGCATAAAATCTAATAGCATATAGTCATGTATTAGCCTGTACTCTTTGGAAGTCAACATTGTATATAATGTATATTTGGCCCCCCAACCTACTGAAATCAAATGTATACCCTGATCTGTGTGCTATAATAATTCAACTGTATATTGTATCCAACTGTTTATCCCGCGTTACGTAAATCATTGTCTAATCAAAATGTAAAACTAAAAATTTCAATGTATTATACAATGCATTATGATTTCTGTAAAGTAAACCGCTGTTGATCGTAGGAAACAGCGGTATACAAGTATTTACTAAATAAATAAATAAATAAATAAATAAACAGTTGCTAAGCTTAAATTTACTAGTAACAATACTTCCCCCTTTAAACCTATCTTATGGATGCCTTTAGTCAGATCCCTAGATAGTTCCTTTATTTGATATGGATTTCTGCATCCCAGGTGCATGATGCTGCACTTCTTCCCATTAAGATTTAAGGGTCGGATATTCAAAAGGCATTTACATGGTTTATAGCCCATGTAAATGCCGCTCAGCGGGATATTCAACGGCACTAACCGATATCCCTGTTCTTCTCCCCTACATACCCCGATGCTAACCACTTAGCATCGGGGAGTGTTGTGGACATTCCGGGGCATGTCATGGGCAGCGACAGAGGCTAACTGGGTAATAGCAATATTGCACAAGCTGCAAAAGCTGGCCTATCTTTGCCCATAGAAGCTAACCGGGCAGCGGTACGATATTGCTTCTACCCGGTTAGCCTCTGCAGCTTCTGGGCATGGGCGGTGAACACGGATATTCAATGCTGGGGCTTCAAATGGCCATGACAATGAATATCCAGGGATAGAGGATAGCGGCGATGGCCACATGCTGTACTTGTGCCTAGCCGTCCTACCTCAATATTGGGCCCTAACTGCCAAGCTAAGATTTAATGTGAAAACGAGCAGAGTCATGCACTCGGGATGCAGAAATCCAAAGGAATTGTATGCGATAGGAGGAGAGAAATTGGTTTGCACGGATCAGGAGAAGAACCTTGGAGTGATAGTGTCTGAGGAACTCAATGTGGCAAAACAATGTGACAAGGCAGTAGCCAAATCCAGAAGGATGTTGGGATGCTTACAGAGAGGAATAACCAGCAGAAAGGAGGAGGTATTAATGCCCCTATACAAGTCATCGGTGACGACTTACTTGGAGTATTTTGTTCAGTTTTGAAGACCATATCTCACAAAGGATATAAAAACCCTTGAAGCAGTTCAGAGGAAGGCAGCCAGAATGATTTGGAGCCTGTGCCAGAAGACGTATGAGAAGAGATTTGAAGATTGAAATATGTATATAGAGGAGAGGAGGGACAGGGGAGATATGATACAGACGTTTAAATACTTAAAAGGTATTAATGAACAAATAAACCTTTTTCAAAGATGGGGAAGCTGTAGAACTAGAGAACATGAAATGAAGCTGCAAGGAGGTAAACTTAAACGCAATATTAGGCAATACATTTTCACGGAAAGGGCAGTAACATAGTAACATAGTATATGACGGCAGATGAAGACCAGTATGGTCCATCTAGTCTGCCCAACAAGGTGGGACGAGTAGGTGCATCTGCCACTCTGTGCAGGTCACCCCTCCCCATGCGTTTGTTTAGGCATATACCCACCACTCCATGTAGGTTAACCTTATTTGTTGAGATATAAGAGAGAGTTATGTTTATTTTGATTTTATCCTGTTGCTATAAAGGGATCCTCTGTGTCTGTCCCATGCCATTTTGAATTCTGTCACTGTATTTGCCCCCACCACTTCCTTAAATGTGCAAGGGTTTGCCCTACCCAGTCAGGAAGAAGTTTCAGTAGGTGTGTCGTCCCCTAGTGTTGGGAAACCTGGGGGTGAGCCCCTCCTGGCTGAGTCAGAACTGCCATCTTTGTTGCTGGATGTGGATACTCATAAAGTGTCTTCTCTTCCGTCTGTGCTGGACTTCCCTGCTTCTACTTCAACGGTTATTTCACCCACGGATGTTTCACTGCATGATGTGTGGGACGTGCTTGCATGCATTGAAGTATCTTTGGGTGCATCTCTTTCCCGCATCTCACAGTTTTGTAAGCAAGTAGTGCAGAAGTTGTCTGTTCAGGATGAATCTATTAATAAATGTAAATCGTCTTCTCATACATCTTCTGATGCAGGCTCCAAATCATTTTGGTTGCCTTCCTCTGAACCATTTCCAGTCTTTTTATATCCTTTGTGAGATATGGTCTCCAAAACTGAACACAATATTCCAAGTGAGGCCTCACCAGCAACTTGTAGAGTGGCATTAGTACCTCTTTCATTCTGCTGATAATTCCTCTCTGTATGCAACCCAGCATCCTTCTGACTTTTGCCACTGCCTTGTCACACTGTTTCGCCACCTTGAGATCCTCAAAAACAATCACTCTGAGGTCTTTCTCCTGGTCCATGTACACCAACCTCTCACCCCCTATTGCATAGAGTTCCCTTGGATTTCTGCTTCCCAAGTGTATGACACTGCACTTCTTCACATTAAATCTTAATTGCCAAGCATTAGACCATTCTTCCATCTTTTGAAGATCTTTCCTCATGTTATCCACTCCCTCAGGGGAGTCCACTATGTTGCAAATTTTCATGTCATCTGCAAAAAGACAGACTTTTCCATTCAGTCCTTCAGCAATATCACTCACAAATACATTGAACAGTACTGATCCCAGGGCCAAACCTTGGGTCACACTGCTAATCACCTTCCTTTCATCTGAGTGAGTTCCATTTACCATCACCTTCTATCCAGTTCAACACCTTGGGACCATCCCCAAGCTGTTGAGTTTATTGATCAGCCTCCTATGAGGAACAGTATCAAAGGCTTTGCTGAAATCTAGGTAGATCACATCCATCGCATGCCCTTTATCTAGTTATCTGATCACCCAGTCAAAGAACTCATAGTAAAATAATAACATATTATATAACGGCAGATAAAGACCAGTAATGTCCATCTAGTCTACCCAGCAAGACGGCAAGAGTAGGTGCACCTGCCACTCTGTGCAGGTCACCCCTCCCCATGCCTTTGTTTAGGGGTGTACCCACCGCTCCGTGTAGGTCAGCCTTATTTGTTCAGATATAAGAGAGAGTTATGGTTATTTTGATTTTATCCTGTTGTTATAAAGGGATGCACTGTGTCTGTCCCATGCCATTTTGAATTCTGTCACTGTCTTTCATTTTACCTCCTTGCACTTCATGTTATGCCCTCTAGTTTTACAGCTTCCCCGTCTTTGGAAGAGATTTGTTTGTTCATTAATACTCTTAAGTATTTAAAGGTCTGAATCATATCTCCCCTGTCCCTCCTCTTCTCGAGAGTGTACATATTTAGGTCTTCAAGTCTCTTCTCATAAGTCTTCTGATGCAGGCTCTAAATCATTTTTGTCGCCTTCGTCTGAACTGCTTCCAGCCTTTAACTCAATCAGATTTGTTTGGCAAGATCGTCCTTTGGTAAAACCATATTGCCTCAGATCATACAATGTGTTGGTTTCGAGAAAGTTTGCTATTCGCTCCTTCAAAAGCGCCTCCATTACTTTTCCACCTCTGAGGTAAGGCTTACTAGCCTGTAGTTTGTCAATTCTTCCCTATTTCCAGTTTTGTGAAGAGGTACCACATCAGCCCTTCTCCAGTCCTGTGGAACTTCTCCTGTCTCCAAGGATCTATTAAAAACATCCTTTAACGGCCCTACAAGATCCTCTCTGAGCTCTTTCAGTATTCTGGAATGCATCCCATCCAGTCCTATGGCCTTGTTCACTTTCAGTTTTGCAAGCTATTCAAACACATCATCTTCTGTGAATGGTGTGATATCTACTCCATTCCCATTTGTATATTTGTCAATCACAGGTGGTCCTTCTCCAGGAATTTCTTTAGTAAAACCAAAAGTATATATTTAGCATTTTTACTTTTTCAATGTCACGTTCCACAAATCTGTTCCCGGTAGTTTTGAGTCCAGCAATTCCACCTCTGATTTTCCTCCTTTCCTGAACAGACCTGAAAAAAGTCTTGTCACCACACTTCACATCTTTAGCCATCTTTTCTTCTGCCTTTGATTTTGCTATCCTTATTTCTCTTTTTGTCTCTTTTAGTTTTATCCTGCATTCTTTTCTGTGTTCCTCTGTTTACAAAATTCTGAATTTTGTGAAAGCTGTGTTTTTTGTCTATATGTGTGCAGCCACTTCTTTGGAGAACAAAATAGGTTATCTTTTCCTCTTGCTTTTATTTACTGTCCTTAGATATGTATCTGTTGCCCCTTTTATTGCCTCCTTTAGTTTATCCCACTGCAATTCCACTTCCCTTATCCCCTCCCACCCTGCCAACTCCTCCTTCAGGAAATTGGCCATTTTACTGAAGTCAGCTTTTTTGAAGTCTAGGACTTTGAGCTTGCTGTGATTAGACTCCACCTTGGCTTTTATCTCAAACCACACCAGGTGATTGTTGCTGCTCACATGGGCACCCACCTGGATATTTGACATACTATCTCCATTGGTGAGTACTAAATCCAGCATCAAGCTTTCCTTGGTTGGTTCCAAACATTTGTCTAAGTAATGTATCTTGGAAGGCATCCGCAATTTTTTTTACTTCTTTCCAGATTTACAGAAGGAATACTCCAGTCCATATCGGGTAGATTAAAGTCACCCAATATGATCACTTTCCTCTTCATGGCTATCTTTGCAATATCAATAATCAATTCGCTATCCATTTCACTATCCAGTGTATGCCTGGCATGCCCTCCAAAAATAATTGGTGGGAACAAAAACAATGACAGAATTGAAAAAGTCATGGAGCAGGCACAGATGATTACCACATAATAAGAGGGTGAAATCAAAGCGAACATAAATAACTTCTTAAATAGAGAGAGGCAGGTACAACCTTAAGCAAAGGCTTAGAATGGGAGTAACCTGCAAAGAACGGCAGGTGTAACTCTACAACTCTAGACACCTTACTGGGCAGACTAGATGGACCATGCTGGTCTTTATCTGCCATCATTTATTATGTTACTATGGGGGCGTCCATCCCCGCTATTCATCCCCCTTGCCATCCCAAACTAAGCCTCTTCATACGAACAAGGATTTTGTACAGGGAGGCTTAGATGAGGTTGGGAAGGGATAGTGCGGAGGTGGAGTTTAGGGTGTGCAGTGGGTGGTCTGCGGCTCTGGAAATAAAGAGCCAATTCTGAAATCGGCCCTGTACATCCGGGGCCTGCAGATTGGACGGAGGACTTATTCCACCTCAGAGGTGGAATAAGTCCTCCTAGATATCAGGACAGGAGGCCCAGCCAGGAACAAAAGGTGAGGTGAGTGCAGGAGAAGCCCCACAGCCCAATCCTGGCCAAAAGAGACCAGATTGGGGGTTGGGCTGCGGGGAAATGAAAATGTAGTCAGCGGCCGGGGATCACGGCTCCTGAATGGAGCTGCAGTGCCATGACAGCCAGACACTATGGCTCTGCGGCTCCATTCAGGATCCTGACTGGCTTAACTGGGCAGGGGCCTGTACATGAGGGCCAATGAGAATCGGGTCCTGGGCTGCACATACAGGCCTAGACATGATTCTGATCCCACGGGGTCTAGACTGATGCACAGAGGCCAGGATGCACATATTAGAATGTGCCTCCATGTATCTGATGAGTCACAATATTCAGACACTAACCATATTGGCAAATTGCATAAAGTTAGGACATATCAGTGGCCTAAGTTTATGTGGATTTTGCTATCTGGTTAGTGGTTGAATATCATACTAAATGGATAGCAAGGCCGATGGTTGACGAAAAACAGATATTCAGCACTGGATGCTGCAGAGACTCTGCCACTAAATATCCAGTTTCACTTTGGGCAGCGGTGGCCAAGGCACTTTAACAGTACTGACTGCCATGGTCTGAATATTGGCCCTTATATTACTCCTTTCCAAGAGCGACTAGAAACGAGATGGAACTCATTAGCCATGCTTTGTAGTGATAGCCACAATCATCTTTAGGGAAGAACATACTGAATAAATGTAGGGGAAGGAAGGAAGCAGTGAAAGTCATATATACATGAGTCTGAATAGGCAAGCTAAGAAGTGAACAGTGCATATACATTATGGAGGTAATTTCAGAACAAGACACCTAGGTCATAAGCTTAAAAAAAATCATTTTATAACATCTATATTAGTGATTGTATGCCTTTATAAAATAGACACCCAGAACTATCTCCAATAACACTAAAATTCTCACACATGGATCTATACCTATTCTGAAGAAGGTAAACTTTCATTGTGTGCTCTCTATGAAGTAGATTCCATGTAGGTCAGTTATCTCCAGCAGACACACTTAAAAGGGGTACGGGTATGATTCCATTTTAATTCTGCTCTACAGGTATAGATGTGCCCATGTTTCTGAGATTGGCTCGTAGATGTATCTAGCATGGTATGTCCAACATGCTGTTCAGCTGACCCATGCACATATTCACATTAGAACTGCACATGGGTGCAGGCATATGCCATACATTGAAGCAGAGAAACATGTTGCTCACTAATATTACGGTACATGGGTAAATGCTGAAATGGTTTTGGACATCCCCACGCTCACTGTATTCTGGACAGTTGCCCGTTTCTGATCGTGCCCGTCTCCGCAATATACCTGTAGACAGCTCTGACGGCCATACCTACCCAGTTAAAACATGCATTTCTTAAGCTGCTGTTCTCACTGACAGTGTTATGCTGATGCAAACTAAATATAAATAATGATGATAAATAAATGCTGATGCAACATAGACTACATATACTAGTCTTTTTCATGCCCAGAAAAGTACTGAGCAATCTCAGTGCACTCTAATATATTAAAAGATAAAGTAAATATTAGCATGTTTGTCATGACATACCTTGCATCAAAAATTCAGTTATTCTTGCATTGGTTATCTCTAAAAAGACTGTAAAATGCAAAGTATGTACCTTTACATGGTTCACAACAACCTAAACTAACTTTTCAATTCCCCAAAAGATACATAATATTGCTGCGCTACAAAAGTATTCTTTTTTAATGACTATGGCTTTCTTACTATAGAATTTGTTTCCCACATATCTAGTTAATGGCATTTCTCACAGCAGCTCCCTACATGTGGCTACACCTGTCCCATACAATGTCCACTGTCTTGGCTTATTTCATTCTGCAAACATCTGCTATCTGTGGGGCAACACTGCCTGTCTTCCCACAGGAGTATGTCTACTAAAGGGCGCTATTTGCGATGGTGAGACAAGTTGACAAGGTACGTTATTACGTGATAATGGCGCTTTACCGGGTGATAAGGTACCTTGGCGCGCGATAACACGCGCAGCGGCGCAAACGAGCGCTGAAGGCGGAGAAAGGCTCCCGGAGGGCGGAGGAAGGCTCCCCAGGGGCAGAGAGAGAGGGTCAATGGGTGGAGAGTGGGAGGGGAGAAGCTCCCTGCAACTAATGCTGTGGAAGCCGGGTCTGAAAACTAACGCCAGTGAAACCCTGGAATTAGGGCAGATCTGAAGGAAAGAGAAACCATTTCCGTCAGCGATGTACAGCAAAGCCAGGGAAACCTAAAAAATGTGATAAATGTGATACATGCACACGGAACAAAAGAGCAAATAAAAATTGAAAATGACCTGAACAAAATGGAAAAAAACCATAACCAAGCTGGCCAATAGTGATATTAATGGGAAACATCAAAAAACACTACCAAGAAAGCTCCAAAAAAGATATTAATTTTTGAAGGGTCTATGCTCTGTCCCCCTACAAGGTAAATGATCCCACAGTGCAATAGCACTGAACAGGGTTTTCTCTTTTTATTGGACAGATTTCCTATGGCATGCACATGTACCGCAACAGCAGGGTGGGCATGTTGGAACGGGCAACTGGACAGATGCTGGAAAATGGGATACAGAGGGCTGCAGGTGGCCCATGCTGTGGTGTAGCTGGTCCACGGTGTGGACTAGGGTGATGCCTAGGTGGCCCATAGGAATGCTGAAACTGTACAGCAGCCAGACAGCAACTGATGAGGGCCCAACATGGGCACGAGTGTGTTTCCCACAGTGTCACGGGGATAGTACCCAGCAGGTACACCCAAGGGCACAGAACATTGGCAGGCGGTGGTGGGGGGAAGTGTGGATGTCTATGCAGGCACCCCTACCCCAGAACCCGCACCATAGGCAGCCGCCTACTGGCACACTGGATGGCCTGAGACTGTGCACCACCAGCACCACCATCATAAGGGCATGTCAGCATGGTGGCGGAGGGGTACTGGTGGTGGAGGGGGCAGTGGCTGCTGCCCACAGCAGACCATGGCCTAGCCCTGTTTAGGTGGGTGCTGTGCACTGCAACAGACAGGCCCTGTCTGACAAACAGTCATGGTATCCCCAGGGAATGAACTGTCTCTGTGGCAACAGTGTGGTGCAGTACACACAGCCCGTGTGTTCAGGCGCAGAAGATCATAAGTTCAAGTCCCAGCAGTGGCTCCTGCCAAGCCAGTCCCCATATATTACCCACTACAAAACCATGGTAATAAAGACAGAACCTTTATTGCAGATAACATAAACATGCCTGAAACGCCTATATTTTACCCTACAGAGCACAGACATCATAAACATGTGCAATACCTAGAGCAGAGTTTCCCAAATGCAGTCCTGGAGGGCCAAAAACCATTCAGGTTTCATGCTGTCTCTAATAAAGATGCCTTTGCTGCATTTCTATGCACCGCCACCATGGTATGCAAATGTATCTCATGCATATTCATTAGGGACAGCATGAAAACCCGAACAGTGTTTGGCCCACCAGGACTGGAGTTCGGAATCTCTGCCCTAGAGCAGCGGCCAACAGGGGCAGAAACACCCACACCAACAGGCTCCATTATCCAAAGCCTCATGGAGAGGCAGGATGTTGGGCCCTGCGTGCAGCAGCATCTCCCAATACTAGCACTTGCATACCTTAGCAATGCCGCCCTAAACTTGGGAATACGTTACACATATATCAAAAGGTTGCTATGATTAATGGCAGATAGCAATTCCTAAGTTCTGCACAATTTGCTGATTGAGCTGCATCATAGCAACCTTTCTGATGTCTGTGGAGTGTGTTTCAGTTCTGGTTTCTGACAGTGTTTACCACCCCGAGATTGACCCCAACAGTACTGTGTACCATAGCCATGCCTGCACTGTGCCCAGGACTGGTGCGGTGGCCAGGGCTGCCAAAAGCCTCTATATTTGCACAATGCTGGCATAGGTGTGGGATTGTGTGTCTGTCTATCCAGTGTGTGGTGACTGCCCACACTGCTTGCACTGTTTCTAATGTTAGCCTGCCAAGGTGCATAATGAGGAGCAAGGTACTGTGGGTATAGCCCGGACAGGGTGGCCTGGACAGGATGCATCTGCACAGGGCATAGGGCAATGGCTGGGACATTGTAGTGCCCAGCTACCACCTGCATGGACAGGGTAGCCACAGCATGTCCTGCTCGGAGGTCACTCTCACCCTGACTGAGCAGTGACCACGGCATGGCTAGGTTCCCCCATAGTGCTAAACGGTGTTTCTCTCAAGTGATATTTATGGGTTCTCTTTTCTGGGGCCTAATCACTAACTTATCTGCTTGGTGGGTGTGCTCACATCTTATCCAGGAACATGCACTGTGAACTAGCTAGCAGACTGTCTGCAGTTATATGTGTATGGCTGGAAGACTTTGCAGAGTGCAGTGGCTGGAGGCTTGCTGCTGGAGAATGTCCGATGGTGGTGGGAGGGCAGCTGAGCACTTCCAGGCCTACTGTTTGTCTGCCATTGCATTATGGATGTGTATAGATCTGCATTGACTGCCCTGTAGGGTGTCTGTTCCCCAGCAGGACTGGGGTTGATGGTCCCTTCTACTGCCATCATTGCAGGGAGATCATGTTTCCCATCCTGAGCCACAGAGGGTGGGTTGGATAGTGGTGGTACATAATCTGCCTATGGGTGAAGCACTACCTGCCTGCCAGCCACATCATGCAACCAACACAGGACATGCACTATTCTGAGGGCATCATAGCCCATAAGGGCTAGACATGACTGAGAAATACAGATGTATCCTAGGTGTGCCTGCAAGAACTACCAATCTCTCACACACTGGCACTGATGGGGACCTGAGGCATAGCCTATTTCAGTCATAAAAGGTGCTGTGGACCTGGTGCTGGGTGCCCCACCTCACCCTCAGGGTGAGCACAGTATCCACACAATGTGACAGAATGTAGCTACTCTGTGCCAGTAACACACAGGGTCAGTACCCCCTACCAGGCTGAGGTGCTATGGGGGTGCACACGGTCAGTTCCCCATACCAGGCTGAGGTGCTGTGGGGGTGCATACCCCATCTTGTGATCATCTGTAGACTGCTGGTTTGCATGTGCAGTGCATCATGGGTACGGGTGGGTTACCCCTATCCTGGTAACCACAGCAGACAGTTTGTGTGGTGACCTGCAGTCCTTCTGTAGCCAACCAGGGGTTTGTTAGCAGCTGTAGCCCACTGGTTACTTCACTGCCTGTGGAGCCAGAGTCTATGGCAGGGGTGAGGAACCCTGGTCCTGGAGAGCTGCAGACCAGTCAGGTTTTCGGGATATCCCTAATGAATATGCATGAGATATATATGCATTAGAGATATCCTGCCAACCTGACTGGTTTGTGGCCCTCCAGGGCTGGATCTGGAGACCCCTGCCTTACACTTCTGTCATTTAAGATTGTGAGTGGGCAAGGTGCAGATGTCCTAGACATCGAAAGGGTATATAGAATGTGTCACATTCCTCCTCGATTCTCACCACCACCAAAACGTTGTCTAATAGACAATATTTTGGTGGTGGTGAGAATCGAGGAGGAATGTGACACATTCTATATACCCTTTCGATGTCTAGGACATCTGCACCTTGCCCACTCACAATCTTAAATGACAGAGGTGTAAGGCAGGGGTCTCCAAATCCAGCCCTGGAGGGCCACAAACCAGTCAGGTTGGCAGGATATCTCTAATGCATATATCTCATGCATATTCATTAGGGATATCCCGAAAACCTGACTGGTCTGCGGCTCTCCAGGACCAGGGTTCCCCACCCCTGGTCTTTGGATTTGATCCCACAGTGGGGTTGTTTGATAGGGCTGTCTGAGGCATTTTCTTTTTTTAATTTAAATTAGTGCTGCCAGCAAAAACACCCTCACAGTGCTGTAACTTTAAGGTGCCTCATAAGGCGCCCTATAAAGTGCTCTATAAGGCACCCTATAAAGTGCCCTATAAGGCGCCTTATAAGGCACCCTATAGGGAACATTATAAGGTGCCTTGGTGGACAGTGCACTTTAAAATGTGCTTTATAGGGCGCCTTATGCGGCACCTTAGGTTACGGTACTTTGAGGGTGTGTTTGCTGGCAGCACTAATTTATATTAAAAAAGAAAATGCCTCAGACAGCACTGATATAAAGTAAAGGGTAATGCAACAGACAGCCTTATTCATCAAGCCCACTGGGGGATCAAACTCATGACCCCTCGTTCATCAGTTAATGTATTAACCATTGTGCTACACCTCTGTGTGTGTTTTGTAGGTCAGCGCGCCTAATTAAGGCTAACGCGCATTAACGTGCCACAGCTCCCTCTATCGCACGAAAACATACCTTATCGCAAGATAACCCTAAATGCTACCTTAAGACTGGAACACCCACTACCTTATATGGCATTCATCACAGTAAAACTGCAACTAACACCGGTAACATTAAGACGGTTTAGTATACATACCCCACAGTCTGCTTTATGGCAATGCTCCCCTGATCAGAATGTGTGGGCATTGGAGGGAGATCCCTCTGTAATAATACCAAATAACAGCCTCTAGATATATCACCACTCTCACAGTTTGCATAGATCCTGGACTGGGTAAGGATGTAGAACTCATGGCACAATTTGGGGAATGTTGGCACAACATTAGTCGTGTCTCCCAGTGTCTGGCACAGCAGATGTATGACTGCTCTATCACTGTGGAATCTGGTGACACTGCGGTCATCAATAAAGTCCAGGTACTAGCCAGACATTCATGCCCTTCCTGAATTGCAGATCAGCACTCCAGAGCCTCCCATGCAACCCTCAGACCACACACACACTTGCAGGGACGAATTGTAGAACGCAGCAGGAAAGTTTCTAAATCCTTATTCCACATCTCCAGCAGGAATAATGGGCAGGTCTCCAGGAAAGGCCGTAAGCATATATGTAGCTTTCGAGAATACGGTATACATGTCTCTGTGGCTCACCAGGCCCCTGTTCTGACCCCTTGGGGACATATGCAGATATCCCTGTTCAAGCAAGATAAACGTGCATGGGCACCATGTACTGGAAAACATTCGGTGACTTTTTGGCACATAAACATCCCTGGCGCATGTCCAAACACTTATTTGGCTTCTGGAATGACCCTATATGTGTATATATATATATGTCTATTTTACATATAATCTCTGCCTCCATAATACAGCAGCATGGGCTGTGTGAACTGTTTATCCTGGGCTTTTAAGATCCAAAAGCTTAGGACTGCTAT
The DNA here is from genome assembly GCA_033557465.1 of Ichthyophis bannanicus. Lineage (NCBI taxonomy): Eukaryota > Metazoa > Chordata > Amphibia > Gymnophiona > Ichthyophiidae > Ichthyophis > Ichthyophis bannanicus. Next base: position 1,202,441,428 of record CM066033.1, read on the forward strand.
ATTTAAGAAATAGAATTTCATTTAAAGCTTGTTGAAGCATTATTATAGCATCACCACAGTTCATTGAGAACAGCTTGCAGTCAAAGCCTATGGTTTGTGAATGACAAACAGGACAACAAAGTTATCCAACGTGAGACTTTGTGGGAGAACCAATTAGCTGTCAAATTGAGAAGGATTACTGAGAGAGAACTTGGAAATGTAAGCTTGCACAGTGTAAAGAAAAAAGCAAAGCCAGAGGTTGAAGGAAGAAAAACTCATAAACAAGGAGAACCTGGAGAATGAAGAGAGAAAGGGAAATACAACTACACCAAAAGAAGTTGAAATTAAGGTGTAAGTGAAAAAAAAAAGTTCTCCACACTAGAAAGGTTTGAGTAACTAGCACAATTCAATAAGGAGTAATTTTATAAAAGGCTAAATGTAACCCATTTGTTTGTTATTGGTTTTTCTACTCCACTTTCTACATCTATGGATGGTAAAAGCAGAATATAAGCAATGTTATTAAATTAAATGTAATAAAAGAAAAGTTATTTTTTTACCCAATGTGTAATCAAACTCTGAAATTCATTACTGGAGGATGTAGTAAAAGCTGTTAGTGAGGCTGGGTTTAAAAAAAAAGGTTTTGGACAACATCCTGCAGGAAAAATCCATAAATCATTATTAAAGAGGACACGGGAAATTCATGACTTACCTCGGAACAAGCATTGTGGAACATTGGTGTCTTTTTGGGAACCTGAGAGCTACTTATGACCTGGATGGGCCACTGTTGGAAACAGTACTGTTTAACTGGGCTTGATGGATCTTGGTCTGACCCAGTATGACATTTCTTATGTTCTTATGTTTTTATATACACGCAAGTATATTTGCATAAAATGATACTTATAAAAATTACCCCCACATAAAAGTAGACATAATGAAAATAATGCACATACTATTAGGTGTCTCTTGGGTAGGTATGTTTTGGGTGTTGTGCAGATGGAGTTGCAATTTATGTATGGTATTTATATAATGCAATTAAACATTCTAATTTTCAAAGGTCATAATAATTACCATAATCTGAAAAGTGTTTTTGTTGAATATTAATAATAAAGTCCCAAAAGGAGCTCAAAAAGCTTCAATTTTTATATAAAGAATGTCATGTCTCATGTTTCAAAAACAAATTAAGCAGTGCTTATCTTTATCAAGTTGTCAATTTTGTCTTTGATTTTCCATTGATGAAGAATACCAGAATAATATCCAAAGTGCTGTTTCAGTCCTAGGCAACCTAGCCAGTAGGTTTCACCCCTAAACTAAGAGGCTTCATCAGGGGATAAAAATCATATAGCTGGTGCCTCAGTTGGTGTAAGTCTATACAATTTAATTATAGCCGCAGTGTTTGCAGCTTTTGTGGGGAAATTTTATGTGCATGTATATGCCTTTCGAAAATAGGCATCTGCTTGACTTCTCCTTGACCATTTTGGTGACTCTTCTCTGAACTTTTTCTAATTCCACAATATTTTTTTTAAGATACAGTGACCAGAATTGCACACAATATTCAAGGTGCAGTCGCTCCGTGGAATCATACAGAGGCATTATAATATCCTTTACTTTATTCTCTATTCCTTTCCTTATGATTCCTAGCATTCTATTTGCTCTCTTGGCCATCACTGCACACTGGATGGAGGTTTTCAACGTGTTATCCATGGTGACACCTAAATCTTTTTTCCTTGGTGGTGGTTCCTAATGTGGAATCTTGCATCGTATAACCATAGTTTGAATTGTAGATGCATAACTTGTCCACATTAAATTTAATTTGCCATTTGAACATCCAGTCTTCCAATTTATCAAGGTCCTCTTGAAATTTTTCACAATCCTCTTGGGTTTTAACAACTTTGAATAATTTGTGTCATTTGCAAATTTGATCACCTCACTCGTTATTCCTGTTTCCAGATCATTTATGAATATGTTAAAAAGCAGCAGATGCAGCGCAGATCCCTGGGGTACTCTAATATTCACCTTTCTCCTTTGAGAAAATTGGCCATTTAGCCCTACCCTTTGCTTTCTATCTTTTAACCAGTTCTTAATCCACAATAGCACACTGCCTCCTATCCCATGAATTTTTAATTTCAACAAGAGTTTCTCATAAGGGACCTTGTCAAAGGCTTTCTGAAAATCCGGATACACAATATCAACCGGCTCACCTTTGTCTACCTGTTTATTCACACCTTCAAAAGATAAGACAGATTAGTAAGGCAAGACTTTCCTTGGCTAAATCCATATTAGCTTTTTCCCTTTAAACTATGATTATCTACATGTTCTGTAATTTTGTTCCTTATAATGGTTTCTATCATTTTACCCAATACCTACATCAGGCTCACCAGTCTGTAGTTTTCTGAATCACCCCTAAAACCCTATTTAAAAATTGGCATTACTTTGGTAATATCTTGTTTTATTATGTGTTTTATTGTTACAATGTAAACCGCACTGATGACAGCGCGGTATATAAGAAATGTTAAATAAATAAATTAAATAACTAACTAACTAAATAAATAAATCTTAAGGGGGTATCCCCTGGTCTTTGTACTTTTTGCATAGTATATGCTGAGTGGAGGAGTAGCCTAGTGGCTAGAACAACTGCCTAGTACCCAGAAAATCAAGGGTTCAATTCCCACTGGCACTCCTTGTGACCTTAGGTAAGTCACTTTACCCTCCATTACCTTGGAAGAAAAGGCTGGCAATCTACTTCCAGTGATACATTGCCAAGAAAACCTTGAGGTAACTGGGTCACTATGAGTCAACACTGACTTGATGGCACAAAAAAAAATACTTTGGTCATTCTCCAATCTTCAGGCACTGCAGGTGATTTTAATGATAGTTCACAGATTACTAATAGTAGGTCTGCAGTCTCATATTTCAGTTCCTTTAACACCCTCGGATGTATTCTACCTGGTCCAGGTGGTTTACTACTCTTCAGTTTATCAATATTTCTTTCAATTCTTCTGATATATCACCTTTAAATACCATTTCAGGCATAGGTAACTTCCTAACATCTTCTTGAGTAAAGACCGAAGCAAAGAATTAATTTAATCTCTCCACTATGGCCTTGTCCTCCCTTAGTGCCCCTTTTTACTCCTCTTTCATCCAATAGTCCAACAGACTCTTTCACAGATTTTTTGCTATGAATATACTTGAAAAGTTTTTATTATGCTTCCACGTCAAGCTTTTTTTCAAATTCTCTCTTTGCCTGCCTTATCAATGCCTTGCATCTAACTTGCCAGTGCTTATGCAGTTTCCCGTTTTCGTCAAATGGCTCCCTTTTCCATTTCCTGAAGGATGTTTTTTTGCTACAACAGCCTCTCTGACCACTCCTTTAAACCTTGCTGGCAGTTTTTTGGTCTTCCTTCCACTTTTCTTAAAGCATGGAATACATCTGGTCTGGGTTTCCAAGATAGCATTTTTAAACAATGCCCATGCTTGATGCAAATCTTTAACCTTTGCAGCTGCTCCTCTTAGGTATTTTTTAACAATTTTCCTCATTTTATCATAGTCTCCCTTTTGAAAGTTAAAAGGTAGTACTGTGAATTTCCTTGCCTTCCTTCTTCCATTTATTAAATCAAATGTGATCATGCTATGAGCACTATTGCCAAGTGACCCTAACACCCTTATCTCTTGCACCAGATCCTGTGTTCCACCAAGGACTAGGTCCAGAATAGCTTCCCCTCTTGTCAGTTCACCGGACCTCTCCAACGAACAAGAGTTCTCAGTATCCCTAACCACCTTTGTCACACCATCAAAAAAATCTATTGAAGATACCATCGCAACCTTAAATACCTCCACTGCATACTCAGACCCCTGTCCAGCATTCTGGATAAAAGATCTGCGTTGTGACCTTGCCCCGATCTTAGCAAAGATGATAGACATTTCATTCAGCACTGGGTCGTTCCCTTCCACGCTCAAGCAGACCTCCGTTAGACCGCTCCTGAAGAACGCCAAATTAGACCCTCAAAAAGTTGAATCATACAGACCCATTTCCAGCATCCCGATGCTTGCTAAAATCATCGAAAAAACAGTATACAAACAGCTACAAGATCACATTGATACCAATGCCCCCCTAGACTCATCTCAACACGGATTCAGAGAGTCACACGGAGTCGAAACTCTACTCACAACGCTTTTTGACACCATAATCTCAGGCATTGACAACCTACGCCAAGGTTATGCACTCGTATTTTTGGATATAGCGGCGGCGTTCGACTCTGTCTGCCACGAAATTCTCCTAGGTCGACTAAGAGAGAAAGGCATTGGTGGAAGAGCTCTTGAATGGTGTAGATCCTACCTGTCAGGCAGATGGCAATACGTACGTGCAAATGGGTCTACTTCCGAGCCATTCTTACAAAGCCAAGGAGTTCCTCAAGGATCTTCCCTATCATCACTTATGTTTAACATCTATATCCAACCCATCTGTAATATTATCAGATCATTCAATGTGAGTTGTATGATATACGCAGACGATGTCTTACTGTACCTTCCAATATCCCTGGATTGCCCAGACCTTACCCCCTTGACTGAGTGCTTCAACACCATATCCGAATGGCTCCTCTCTCAGAATCTGCGCATCCAACACAAGAAGACGGAGGTCTTATTCATCTCCAGAAATCCTGAGTTTACACCACCCAGCTACCTAGAAGTGGACAACGCTGAATTACAAGTAAAATCAGCTATTCGTTACCTCGGAGTAACATTGGATCAGAACCTCAACATGAAGCAACACATAACCAACACTGTAAGAGCGATTTACTTCAAGATTAAATCTCTTAGACACTTACGCCCCCTACTTGAACCAAGCGACTTCCGCACCATTTATCAAGCCCTCATCATCCCCCATTTGGACTACTCAAACGCCATCCTGCAAGGACTCCCTCAGGCCACCTTACAGCCCCTGCAACTTGCCATGAACAGTGCAGCGCGGATTCTCCTCGGCACACCAAGAAGAGAGCATATCACACCCCTCCTGAGACAGCTTCATTGGCTCCCCATTCAAGCCAGGCTAAGTTTCAAAACCCTAGTGATGACATTCAAGGCCATCAAGGGACTCTCCTCCTCCTCACTATGTGACCTCATCCAACCACCCATACCCAACAGGCTAAGAAGAACCTCAGTAGCTAACATGCTAGTGATACCGAGAGACACTACAAAATGCTCCAAAGCAACATCGAACAGAGCCTTTAGACTATACGCCCCAAGTCTCTGGAACTCCCTACCACCACACATCAGAGCGATCCCTAACCTGAGCCAGTTCAGAAAGGCCTTAAAACATTTCCTCTTTATCAAGCATCTCACTTACTGCCCGAACCCCAGCCACTAAGCATGTCCAATACCCAATAACTCCCTCTGACATGTATATAGTTACCCATTCATGGTTATGCATATGTACATAGTTTACCCTGTTTTCCAAGTTACTTGTTCCTGTTCAATGTAATGACCTGACTTTCCTTTCATTGTCGGTTACCTTCTTGTTGTATGTAAACCGCGCTGATCGCAAATAGTGCGGTATATAAGAAATGAAAATAAATGAAATAAACCAGCTACTCCTAATCATTTATTTCATCTAGAAACTTTACCTCCCTAGTATGTCCTGCAGTGACATTGACCCAGTCGATACCGGGGAATTGGAGTCACTCATTATTACTAAGTTGTAGCTTTTGTTAGCTTCGCTGATTTCTCTTAGTATTTCCTCATCCATCTGTTCATTCTGGCCAGGTAATTGGTAGTACATCCCCACCGTCATCGCCTTCCCCTTTTTACATGGGATTTCTGTTCTTAGAGATTCTACAGTGCATTTTGTTTCATGCAAAACTTTAATCCTATGTGGCTCAATGTTCTCTCTAAAATAGAGCGCGACCTCTCCACCAATTTGATCAGCTCTATCATTACGATATAGTTTGTAGCCAGGTATCACAGTGTCCCACTTGTTATCCTCCTTCCATCAGATTTATGAGATGCCGATCATATTTAATGAAAGTTATTTTTATTGAGAATTCCAAACAACATTACACAAAGAGAAATATATAATTATTTATATACGGTATAGACTAGTATATTAATAACATGAAGTCTTAATAGAGCCTATAAAGTCTTTATAGAGTCTTAATAGAATAACCAGCCCCAAGGAAATTCCAGAATGACCAGTCGAGTGGACAGGCAAGGCAAGGAAGGTTTACACAACAGTATAGACATCAGTTCCCCTGATAGATTACCCCTCTATAGAGAGTCTTAGAACAAAGAATCAACCTCACTGCAGAGGAAGCAAGGTACTGTAAATCAGAAAGGAGGATAACCCCACTGATCCTCATGCTTTAAAGCTCCTCTCCCCCACCTCCTCCTTTGACCTCCGACTTTGTTCCACCACCCCCACTCAGCAGCATGGCCACTGCCTAGACCTGATATTTTTCTCCAGTTCCTTACCCATGAATTTCCGTAGCTCAGTTCTCCCACTATCTGATCATCACTTTTAAGCTTTAATCTTCATCTCCCACTGCCTCAGCCTTGTCCTGTCTCCTCCAACCTATTTAGAAACCTTCATGCCATTGATCCCTTAGCTCTCTCTTCCACCATTTTCCATCTTTTTCTTCCACTTTGTCATCCAAATCTGTTGACGAGGCAGTATCTTCCTAAAATGCTGCACTCTCCTCAGCCCTGGATGCTCTAGCTCCACCAACCCCACGTCCTGTGAGATGCTCTGCATCCCAGCCTTGGCTTTCACCTACTACCCGCTATCTACATTCCTGTGCCGGTTCCGCTGAGCATGCTTGGCTCAAATCCTGCTCCCCTGAAGATTTTCTACACTTCAAATTCATGCTTGTCTGCTTCCAGTTAGCTATAGCTCTTGCCAAACAAGACTACTATGTCCACCTGACTAATTCTCTTGCCTCTGATCCCCGCCATCTCTTTACCACTCTCAGCTCTCTCCTCAAAGTGCCTCTGCCTCTAATCCCTCCCTCCCTTTCCGCCCAAACCCTGGCTGACTATTTCCATGACAAAATCCACAAGATCACCCTCCAACTCCCCACAAACCCAGCTACTTCCCCTCTTCCCCCTCTCCATTCCCAACTCTCCCCCCCCCCTTCCCTTGCTACCCTCTCCTCCTTTCCTGAGATCTCTGAAGAGGAAACTGTACTCCTTCTTTCTTCCTCCAAACCCACCACTTGCTCCTCCGATCCTATCCCCCACCCATCTCCTAAACCCCATCTGCTCCACCGTTGTCCCCTCCATCTCTCATATTCTCAACCTTTCGCTCTCCACTGCAACTGTCCCTGCAGCCTTCAAGCATGTTGTGGTCACACCTCTCCTCAAGAAACCCTCACTCGATCCCACCTGCCTGCTAATTATTGACCCATCTCTCTCCTCCCTTTCATTTCTAAACTACTCAAACGAGCGGTTCACCACCGCTGCCTCGACTTCCTCTCCTCTCATGCCCTCCTGGATCCTTTAGAGTCTGGCTTTTCTCCGTTACACTCTACTGAATCAGCTCTTGTCAAAGTCTCCAGTGACTTGTTCCTGGCAAAATCCAAGGGCTGGTTCTCTGTCCTCATCCTTCTTGATCGCTCTGCTTCTTTCAACACCATTGACCACAACCTTCTCCTCAATACCCTTTCCTCGCTTGGCTTTAAGGGCTCTGTAGTATCCTGGTTCTCCCCCTATCTCTCCCATCGCTCCTTCAGTGTGTGTTCTGGTGGCTCCTCTTTCTCTGCTATCCCACTCCCAGTGGGTGTACCCCAAGGGTCTGTCTTGGGTCCGCTCCTTCTCTCTCGCTATATTCAGTCCCTTGGTGCGCTCATCTCTTCCCATGGCTTTCAGTACCATCTGTATGCTGATGACTCCCAGATCTACCTCTCTTCGCCCAATCTCTCCCCGACAATCCAGACCCGGATCTCTGCTTGCCTTTCTGACATTGCTGCCTGGATGTCTCACCGCTGCCTGAAATTGAACATGACCAAGACCAAACTTCTCTTCTTCCCCCCTAAGCCCTCCCCTCCCCCTCCTCCCTTCTCAATCTCTGTGGATGGCTCTGTACTCGTTCCTGTTTCCTCGGCCCACAATCTGGGGGTTATCTTTGACTCCTCTCTCTCTTTCTCCACACACATCCATCTTGTAGCTAAGACCTGCCGTTTCTTTCCTATAACATTAGCAAAATCCGCCCCTTCCTCTCTGAGCACACTACTAAAATGCTAATCCACTCCTTAGTCACCTCCCGTCTTGACTACTGTAACCTACCCCTTGCTGGTCTCCCTCTCAATCATCTCTCTCCCCTTCAATCTATCCAACACTCTGCTGCGAGATCTTCCACTAGCCTCGTCATGCCCATGTTACTCTTCTTCTCAAGTCACTACACTGGCTCCCTATTCCTTACCGCATCCAGTTCAAACTTCTCTTTCTGACCTATAAATGCATTCACTCTGCAGCTCCTCAGTACCTTTCCTCCCTTGTCTCCCCCTAAAACCCCCCTTGGGACCTCCGCTCTTCTGGCCAATTGCTTCTATCTATGCCCTTCTCTCGTACTGCTAACTCCAGATTTCGCTCCTTTCACCTTGCTGCACCCTACTCCTGGAACAATCTACCTGTGTCTGTATGCAAGGCACCTTCTCTAACCCTCTTCAAATCCAGGCTGAAAGCTCACCTCTTTGCTGACGCATTTGAATCTTGACCCTCCTATCTCCTCCCCTTCTCTTGTTCTACCCCTGCTTGCACCTCTGTACATGTTTTGACCAGATTGTTTGCTTTTTGACTACATTATTTTGTCTTTGAATAGATTGTAAGCTCTAAAGAGCAGGGATTGTCTCTTTTATGTCTGTACAGTGCTGCGTACGACTGGTAGCTCTATATAAATGCTAAATAGTAATAGTAGTAGTAGTAGTAAAATAAACAATCGTCTCTGCCGAGATCGATTCTCTGGAAGCATTTATCATACATCCAACCATTATCGCAAACTTTATTAGACTCCCTCCCTCAACAACCTAACCCATATTCCCATCTACCCTCCCATCCCCCCACATTCCCCTCCATCACTCAGGCCCCACAAATAGGAAGGAAAGAAAGAAGGGTTTAAGTATTAAGAAGGGCTCCTTTTGTCTTGGATGGAAGGAGGTCCAGTAAAGGAGCCCACACTAAGAGAAACTGATCATGGTTCTTTGATCACAATATTTTGGCTGTCCTGCATTCCATATCCATAAGATCCAACAATGCTAATTCCAAAGACCCTAGGTCTGGTGCAGAATCAGCATCCACTATAGTAAAATAATATTTTTGGCTATTACAAATCCCTTTTCACACAGTTGCCATTGAACACTCGGAAGACACCACTCCACCTCAAATTTATCAAATAAGGAAGGAGCTGCTAGAGGGGTCACAAAACATAACACCCAGTCACTCAACTGTGTGCACACAGCTCGCCAAAAATGTCAAATCTCAGGGCATATCCAAAATCTATTCACAAAGGTGCCATGATCCCCACGACATAAGTGGCACCAATCCGTCAATCTTAGGCCAGCCTTGCAGGCCAAAACATAATGGGCCCGATATTGAGTTGGGCAGGCTATGCGCCGCAGTGGCACATTGCCTGCCTGCTGACCCCCCTAACCTGAATATTCAGTTCCGCGACGGTTTTTCCTCACCTATCTTTAAGGTGCAGAGAGCTATGTGGGTAGCAATGAAAATTGCTGCTACTCATGTAGCCCTTTTCTTCTCCCCCGCTCCACCCTGGAACACCCCTAACACGCCCAGATGCTATGCAGATAGCATTGGGGCACATTAGGGACTTAGCTTGGATTTTTGAAGGGCACTACCTGTGTAGGTACCCTTTGAAAATCCTGGTTAAGGCCTTTAATGGGTAACTAAGGAAGTTACCCATGTAAAGGCCTTCGAATATTGGGCCCATTGTTTATAAGCCCTCCATGAAAATTTATATAGGAGTTTTTGAAAGTAAATGCATTTAGAGATTGAGATGCAGCAGGTGAAGAAATTGGTTGAGTGGGAGGCAACAAAGCAACTTGGGTAAGAAATTGGTTGAGTGGGAGGTGACAAAGGGTACAGGTAGATAGAGATCACTCTGAGGAGAAAAAGGTTACCAGTGGAGTGCTGCAGGAATCTGTCCTTGGTCTGACTCTTTTTAACATCTTTGTTAATGATATTGTGGAAGGGCTGTCAGGTAAGGGTTGCCTCTATGAGGATGATACCAAAATCAGAGGCATTGAAACTTACAAGTAATAAAGACACCTGCTGTTCTAAGCAGTACTCCATCTCTGATTTTAAGAGAGGTCTCACATCTTTGAACAAGCTCCACCTATTGTGGACCCACCAGACATGGCAGAATGTGTTTTAATCTATGCACCAAAATCACTGCTAAAACCTTTAAATCATAATTGAGCAGTGAGATGGTCCTATACGAAGCAGGGTCTATGGGATCTTTGCCAGGCTTAGGAATAACATTAATAACCACACTTCACATATTCCTGGGTAGAATGCTGTCTTCCAAGAGGGAGGCATACATTTCAACTATTGCCTGGAGTCAACTGTAGTGTAAGAATTTTATAGTACTCTGCACTATAACCATCTGGGTCTGGAGCTTTATGCAAAGCTCTGTCCTTAATCACTTGTTGAATCTTGCCACCCAAAATTGGAGTATTCAACAGCGCAAGATCCATAGCTGACAAAGTCGAGAGATAAAGTGCTTCCCGAAACTGTTGGCCATCTTCCTAGGTCTCCAGCCTCTGCAGTATATAGTGAGTGATAAAATTGTCAAAAGACGTCTGCAATCTGGTGCGGATCATTGTGCAAAGTACCAGAGGAATCTTTAATGATTGATATAACCTAGGTCCTCCCCCAGTCTCTCACTACGTGAGCTAGCAGCCCTCTGTCCAATTCCTATATTGAAAAAAAAAAAGATATTTATAGAACTACATGGAATTTAGGGCTCATTGTTGGAGTAGTGCATTGAGAGATACCTGCGTGGCAACCAGGGCTGGCCCAAGGATTTCTTCTGTCCTAGGCAGAAATCCTGGCCTTGCCGCCAACACCCCCCCCCCCCCCCGCTGACAATGACACAGATTCCACCACCCCACCCCAGCTTCCACCGATTCCATCTCAGGAGTGGGAGACAGCAGTGACAGTATTTCCAAAAGTGGCGGCTTTTTGACACTGCTTTTAGAAATACTGCTGCTGCTGCCCGCCTCCCCCCAAATGGAAATGGTGGCAACTGAAGGAACAGCTTGGCTGCCCATGTGTGCCACTGCCACCGCTACCCACCTTGGCTGGCTGCCCTATGCGGCTGCCTAGCTCACCTAGTGGACAGACCAACCCTTGTGGCAAGAAACGTATGTCACGTCTCCTGAAATGGGTTCTGATAGCGGCATGCTTCTAGACCATCAGTGTCTGCTTCAATTGCAGAATACTCTGATCCTTGTGTTTCCATTGTTTAGCAACATAAGATATAATTTCTCCCCTCATGACAGCTTTACCCACCTCCTAAAAAAGTGTAGGCAATTTGTTATGTTCAGCATTAAACTATTCATATTCAGACCACTGCCATCTCAGATAAGCACAAAAGTCCTCATCCTTCCAAAGATGTTGTGGGAAAGATCACGACCTAGTGGATTATGTTTCTCCACTCAATCGATCCATACCATCCCATGATCTGAAATGGCGATAGGTTCAGCGTCAGACATCACTACCTTCCCAAAATATCCCATCAAAACTAAGAGATAATCTAAGCATGACCAAGTCCCATATGCTCGAGACAGATGTGTATAATCTCATACACCGTGATGCAAAGCATCTCCAGGAACAAGCAGGAATGCCGTCTTCAAATATGGGAATTGTTAGTACCAATGGAGCCCGCGTGGGAATGCTCCCCTGTGTCCAATAGGAAAACCTTTGGAAGCATTCCACTGCACCTGCACATCTGCCTTCTCACCTTTCCAACTCCTCTCCTCAGTTCTTCATTTTTCGTGGAGCCAGCAGGAAGCCATTTCCTGTCACCACTGAAAAACATCCTTTTTTTTTTTTGTTTAATTCTGTGCTCTGTCTTTTTGTCTGTGCCGGTACCTACCTGATACTAGCCCCAATATTATTTTTCTTTCAATTTTTTTTTCTTTTTGGCAGTTCACCCCCACCTTAGGCCTTGGCCTAAATTTTCACATTTATCACTATGGACAAACACGTCAGTGGCTTTAAAAGATGTTCCAAGTGCTCTGGCTCACTGTTAGTCACTGAGTCTCATGACTGGTGTCTCAAATGTTTGGGCCCAGACCATAGACCAGACAATTATTCTTTGTGCAAACAAATGACTAAACAAGGCCTAAAGACCAGGTCCAAGCAGTGTTCACCCCAGACTTGATTTCAGTGGCCTCTGCATCATCGAGGACATCAAACTCTTCAGCTGGTTCCCAGATCATCAAAAAGTCCAAACATAAATTAAAGACTAAGTCCTCTGCATTGAAATCCAAAATCGAATATCAAGGCAAGTCGCATACTCCAAGAGATGCAATAAGAGGAGCATCTGATGCTGACTAGCCTTCCAAACAGCACTGACAGAATGACCAGCCCTGCAAAGTCACACAGAGAGTCCAGGATGCTCCTGAGGCATCAAACTCTGGAGATCTACTGGTACCGTGCTCGGAACAGTGGTACATAGCCTTGAACTCAAATCCACCCAGGCGTCGGTGTCCTCGATCAATCAGCATTTCTTAGCTACTGAGAATACATTGGCAGCACTCCTGGCCGCTGCACTACCGAAGATATCAGCAGTCCCAACAATGCCGGCACCACTTTCCTGCTTGGCACCGGTACCTCTGAGTCCATTGCCAGCCCTTGAACTGGTATCAATGGGACCCCTCCCTCCAATTCCTCTGCTGGAAGGGGTAACCATCATCAGTATCCAAAGGGGTTCCTGGTTTGAGTTCCACATGGACTCAACATCGACATCGAGCATCAACATGGCTTGATTTCCTTTACAAATTGGGGTATTCTTTTTTTCTGACTCTGAAGAGACCGGAGGATTCTAGGGCCACCCGGGGTATCCCCTCTGATCCCTCTCCTTCTCATGAGAGGTGTCGATCCCCACCAGAGGACATGTCTTTTCAGGACTTCATTCAGGACACAACAGTGAGTTTCCAAATCACAGTAACAATGGAAACAGAAGCGAGGGCTGAGGAAATGGAATTCCTCCAATACCTCTCAATGCCCAAAGAGGCAGCAACGTTATCGGTGCATTGGATTCTACAGGATCTAATGTTACGTATGTGGAAGGCACTGCTAATGGTTCCACCTATCAGTAAATACCTCAATACCATGTACTGAGTTCCACCATGCCCGGGGCTTCAAAAGCCTCAACTACCACACTATTCTATGGTGGTGGAATTGGCAATGCGAAGCATCAAGAGTTCTGAGACTCATTCATCAGTACTACCTGGCAAAGGTGTCAGGACTCTCAATGATTTTGGATGTAGCTGCTTCCAGGCATGTATGCTTGTTTCTAGGATAGCATCCTACATCTTCTACATGGGAATGTACCTCAAGGATGTCTCAAGAGATCTAGGAAATGTTACGCCTATTCTCCCAGATGACAAATATGATGCATATTAATTATGGTCATGCAGGCTCAGAACACTTCTATCACTACACCACATCCATCTCCAGGCAGTGTATCTTCCAGGTGAGCTCAATGTCCTGGTGGACAGACTCAGTCATATCCTCCATTCACATGAGTGGACTCTAAAACAAGAAACAACATCTTGGATCTTTCACATGTGGGGAACCCCAAGAATAGATCTGTTTGCCACTCAGGAGAATGTGCAACTAACGTTCTTTTGCTCCAGACTTCCCTCCCAAGACAATCAGGCAGCAGATGCCTTACTCCTACATTAGGACTTGGGCCTGCTTTATGCATTCACACCAACCCCCCTAATACCCAAAACTCTGTTTAAGCTGCAGACTGACAAGGGCTCCATGATTCAAATAGTCCCATGCTTGCCCCATCAACTGTTGTTTTCTCTACTGCTTTGTCTAGCACAGACTCCACCCCTCAGTTTGGGTCATGCCCCTGACCTCTCAGGATCAGGGGCTACTCCTCCATCCCAATCCACAAGCCCTCTATCTCACGGAATGGCTGCTAAAAGCATGACCTTTGATGACTGGATCTCGCTCAACCGATCAAGGATGTCTTGCTTGCATCATGCAAGTCATCTACCAGACATTCTTATGCCTTCATATGGTGATGGTTCACCCTTTGGTGCACACCAAAACAGATTGGTCCATCTGACTGCCCAGTGGAACTTCTTCTGCAATGTCTTTTATACTTGTTCTCCACAAAGCTTAAGACTAACTCTATCAAAGTTCACCTCATTGCCATTGAAGCCCAACATAGGCCACTGGATAGGCATTCCATTTCCTCGCACCCCTTGGTGCAGCGATTTATGCAGGGTCTTCAGCTTTCCAAGCCACTGATCAAACCATGGTGGCTTGGGACCTCAACGTGGTCCTAGCACAGCTTTTGAAAACCCCATATGAGCCCTTGGCTACCACTTCTCCAAAATTCCTGTCTTGGAAGGTCACCTTCCTAATTGCTCTCACCTTAGCTCATTGCATCAGTGAACTACAAGCTCTGGTAGCAGATCCTCCTTACACTCGATTCCACCATGACAAGGTGGTTCTCCATACAAATGCATATTTCCTTCCAAAAGTGGTCTCTCCTTTTCATATCAACCAGTCTGTCATGTTACCGGTCTTCTTTCCCCAATCGCATGCCTCTAGGGCTGAGGCAGCATCTCATACTTTGGACTGCAAGCATGCCCCTGCCTTCTACTTGGACAGAACCAAGGATTTTAGGAAATCCTCTCAATTATTTATCTCCTTTGAGACAAGCCACTTCTCCTTGATACCTTGTCCTTGGTTTTAAGGGCTCTGTGCTATCCTGGTTCTCTTCTTATCTCTCCCATTACTCTTTTAATGTTTGTTCTGGTGGATCCTTCTCTGCTGCTATCCCTCTCTCAGTTGGTGTACCCAAAAGATCTGTCTTCGGTCTACTCCTTTTCCCTCTCTATATCCAGTTCCTTGATGTGCTCATCTCTTCCCATGGCTTTCAGTATTATCTTTATGCTGATGACTATCAGATCTACTTCTCTACACCTGAAATCTTTCCAGCAATCCAGACCTGGATCCCTGCCTGCCTTTCTGACATTGCTACTTGGATGTCTCACCTCCGCTTGAAATTGAACATAGCCAAAACTGAGCTGCTTATTTTTCCCCCAAAACTCTCTACTTCTCCCTGTTCCTCAGCTTACAACCTTGGGTCATCTTTGACTCCCCTCTCTCCTTTTCCACACACATCCATCTGATAGCTAAGACCTGCTGTTTCTTTCTCTATAACATCAACAAAATCCTCCCATTCCTTTCTGAACACACTACTAAGACACGTATCAACTCTTTAATCACCTCCTGTCTTGATTACTGTAACCTACTTTTTTCTGATCTTGCACTGAATCATCTCTTCCCCTTTCAATCTGTTTAACACTCTGTTGCGCGGTTAATCTTCTGCCAGCCACATAATGCTCATATTACCCCTCTTCTGAAGTCACTTCATTGGTTCCCTATCCATTTCCACATCCAGTTCAAACTTCTCCTGCTGACCTATAAGTACATTCACTCTGCAGTTCCTCACTACCTTTCCTCTCTTATTTCTCCCTACACCCCTCCTCGGAAACTCCGTTTTTCTGGCAAATCACTTCTATCTGTGCCCTTCTTTTTTATTGCTAACTCCAGACTTCACACATTTCACCTTGCTGCTCCTTATGCCTGTAACAAACTACCTGAATCTTTACATCAGATGCCTTCTCTGGCTCTTTTCAAATCCAGGCTGAAAACTCACCTCTTCACTGCCGCTTTTGGATTTTGACTCACCTGATTTCCTTTCTGTTTCCTTACCTTTCCCCCTAGATGTATCCCTGTCTATATCTACTGTCTTGTCTGTCTTGACTAGATTATAAACTCTGATGAGCAGGAATTGTCTGTGCAGTGCTGTGTACATCTTGTAGCACTATATAAATGCTCAGTAGTTGTAGTAGTAGTAGTAGTAGTGGTCTTTCGGTGTCAAAATGCACCCTATACAACTGGATTCTGGATTGTATTTCTTTTGCCTATGTTCAGGCAGGACTCTCTCTTGAGGTCACATCATCTATCACAACGTGAGGTCCATGGCAGCTTCAGTTGCCAACCTCCGTTCTGTCTCCATAGAGGAGATCTGCCGAGCAGCTAACTGGTCCTCTGTTCACATCTTCACTGTTCACTACTGTCTTGACAGGGACTCCCGTTGGGACACTATCTTTGGCCAGGCTGTTCTTTAGCATCTCTTTGGGGACTTAATCTCATTTCCTACCAATTATACTTCTCTGACACTCGACTCCTGGCTTCATGCTCTGGCCTTCTGCACTTGAATCCCCTGGACCACTTTAAGTCCATGCTCTCTTGGCTCCATTTTTTAGCCTCAAGGATGTCCTTTCAGTCTGGTGCTTGTGAGTCTCATATGTGAAGACTGCATTCCTGGTTGTTCCTGGAGATAGCATAGTTACTCACCTGTAATAGGTGATCTCCAGGAAAAGCAGGAATCAGTCTTCACAACCCACCCTTCTCCCTAGGAGTTGTTGAGTATACTTTTCTTCTACTTCTCAGCTACAAACTCAATTGAGGAGAGAAGTTGAGAAGGCAGATGCACAGGCAGAGTGGAGTGCTTATAAAGGCTTTCCTATTGGACGCTGGGGAGCGTTCCCACATGGGCTCTATCGGTACTGACGATACCCATATGTGAAGACTGATTCCTGCTGTTCCTGGAGATCACCTGTTACAGGTGAGTAACTATGCTTTGCCAAACATCAAGTAGGCCACCCATCCGACATAAGTATTCTATACCTTTACACTTCAAGCCTTTGCCAACATACGAACCCGACCAATCCTTTTATGAGTCATGAGGACAATTAAAATCCCCGGCTAAAATAACAGGAAGGCGTGGATAGCGTGTCACCCCCTGAATCACTTCTTTGAAGAAGGTATGGCCATACACATTAGGGGCATATATATTGCTGAGCAAAAGCTGATCCTGGGACACTTGGCTTGAAGGAAAAAAAAACCTGCCCTGAGGGTCAGCCTCACAGTTAAGAACCTCCAGTGGGAATCCTCTCCATACTAAGCTAGCCACTCCACACTTATGTGAACCATATGAGGCACTATACACCATCGAGACCCAATCCCATCGAAGCTTGGAGTGTTCTAAGGCACTGTGTCTCCTGAAGCAATTCCATGTGTGCCCCCTTCTGCTTAAGGGCCTGAAAAATCTTAGTCCACTTAATTTATCCCTCTATCATTCCAGGATATAATATGTATACTGAGTGGCATCCCCTTCCAACCTGATCGGCTAAGCTATTGGTAATAACCATATTCCAACATCGGGCTGCCCAGACTCAACCCCTGGGCTTGGTGCTACACCTAGAAGTCCCCTGCCAACCCAATATCACACCCAAAAACCAAGCAACCGTCCTTTCCATCACTTATGGAGCACCTGCTCTCCTGATAGTTGTATAACATCTTCCTTTAACACCCCTTGGACACACAGGAGACACCTCACACACTTCCCTCTGAACCATCCAATCAAACAGCCTACCCCCCACAAGCACACATCAACACCAACACTCCAACCAAGATAAATAAACAGTGGACCATAGTAAACCAAACACTCCCCCCCCCACCGGGTCTCGAGAACAAACCTCAATCTCAGCCATACCTCAGTTCAGTGAGACTGGGCACATTACTGATGCTTCAAGACTGCCACAAATTTCCTGTTCCCTAGCATACCACCCCATCCACAATGAACAAACAAGGACCCATAAATCCTGAAAGTCCCATGCTCACACAAACCATTTAGTACCAACTGCTATGCAAAGAGGAACAGCAAAATTCCCAATAACAGCTATGTGCATAGTTCAACCAAAGGGAGTATGATGCTGCTGATCTCCAACTTAGTTCACAGAAGCATAACTAGGATCCAAATAGGCAGATGATGCCAACAACAGAGTCCAAAAAGGCCCAGGCATAACAGCAATAGCAAGAGCACTTAGCAGGCTGCTTAGGCAGATACATTGTCAGCCGCTGCTCCCAAGTCTGATAAGTATTTACATGCTGCACGCAGTTGGTCAAAGGAATGGACTTGGCCTTTATGTTGCACCTGGAGAATGCCAGGTAAGCTAAAGTAAAGCAGATTTTCTGGTGGAAAAGTTCAGCACACAGTGGGGCAAGCTCCTTTCGCTTAGAGGCTACCAGAGCTGAATATTCTTGAAAGAGTAATACCCGCTGGTTGTCTAAAGTGAGTTCTCTCTTCTTGTGGTAAGCCTGCAGGAATTGTACCCTATGTTGAAAGTGCAAGAACTTCACAATCACAACACGTGTCCTCTGGCATTCTTCAATATGTGTTGCAAGTCTGTGAGCAAGTTCATCCTGGATGCACCCTGCACGTTACTCTAAACCAAGTTCTTTCAGTAGCCAAGTATCAATAAGTGAAGGGAGAGTTTGATCCACCCATGTCTCTGACACTCCAACTAGGCACAGGTTATTCCTGTGAGATCTATTTTCAAAATCATCGATTTTCAATATTAAGGTCTCTAAATGGGTCTGATACACCTTGAGTTCTTGCTCGTGCTGTCCCTCTGAATCTTCCAGTGGTGCTCCATCTCATCTACTCTATGACCGATGTCTGTGAGGAATTCACCCATATCCTCCAATGTTTTGATAATAAGGTCAAATTTAGGGTCCAAGAGCCAAATGAGCTCTTTAGCCAACTCTTCGGAAGAAGAGTCAGTGTTCTCCGCCCCTGGTGATACAGGTGCTGAAGTAGCAGCCACCATCTTGCTGTCTTAGTCAGCCCTATCCTAATGTTTTTTTGGCACTGGAGGCATCACGGCAAGGTACAGATACACTTTGAGTGACTGATCTTACTCCACCCAATTTCAAAAACCACCTTAGGCAGCACAGTAGAAAAATACTGAACAATGAGCAGACTAATTTTAGAGACAGCCCCAGAGTGAGCAGAGGAGAATCCTCACTCGCTCATGCATCACGTGATCTTGCCAATCATATATAACCTTTAATTTAGTGCTATCTATTCTAGATCTCCTATCATTTGCATACAGGCATTTTAGAACATGTATTTTATTCATATTAATCTGGTTATCAGTTGATACAGGTAATTTGGAATCTTTCAGCTCTGTACTTAAGGGCATCTGGGTTACTTGTATCTTTACTGGAATCTCTCTGTTGGGATTCCCTAACTTCCTTCTTCTGCTAGCATCCTTCAAGGATACATCCTTCCAAACCATGCGCTCTTGGGTGACTTGGCTTTCCCCTATTATCTAGTTTGAAAGCTGCTCTATCTCCTTTTTAAAGGTTAATGCCAGCAGCCTGGTACCATCTCAATGAAGGTGGAGCCCATCTCTCTGGAAAAGCCCCTCCCTACCCCAGAATGTTGCCCAGTTCCTAATAAATTCAAAATCCTCTTCTTTGCACCATTGTTTCACGCATGCATTGAGACTCCGAAACTCTGTCTGCCTTTTGGGTCCTGCGCATGAAACGGGAAGCATTTCAGAGAATGCCACTCTGGAAGTTCTGGATTTCAACTTCCTACCTAAAAGCTTAAATTTGGACTTCAGAACCTCCCTCCCACCCTTTCCAATGTCATTGGCATCAACATGTACCAAGACAGCAGACTCCTCTCCAGCACTGTCTAAGACCTTGTCTAGATGGCGCGTGAGGTCTGCTACATTCACACCAGGCAGACATGTTACCAGTTGGTCCTCACATCCACCAGCCACCCAGCTCTATACATGCCTAATGTCCAGTTCTTTACATGCCTAATGGCCATCTTGGCCCTTCCCTCATAGGCACATGACTCTGGAGAAATCTCCTTGGTACGAGAGGGTTTTAAATCACCTGGAGGACAGGTCCTAGCTAAAGGATCACTTCCTACCACACCAAGGTGATGGTCTTCTTTTATGTGACCTCTCTCCTCCAAGGCAATTGAGAGGCTCCTAGACTGGAGGTGGGACTTCAGTATTTCTTCCATGTACCTCTCTGTCTTCCTTATGTCCTCCAAGTCTGACACTCTAGTCTCCAGAGATCAGACTTGTTCCCTGAGGGCAAAGAGCTCCTTGCACCTAGTGCACACATAACACCCCTCACCAACTGAGAGAAAATCATACATGTGGCAGTCAATGCAAAAGACTGGATAGCCCCCATCTTGCTGCTAGACTGCTGTCTGCATCTTAGTCTTAAGGTTTTGTTTAGCTATTTAAGTTGTCTACATACTTAAAGTTTCTAGGGATACTTGTATTGATATAACTGTACTATAACCCATCGGAAAAAATAAAAATTTAAATAAATACCTGGTAGTCCCAAAGTGGTGGCTGTTAGTGTTGTAAGCTTTGCCTATGTGAGCCAAGTTGAGCTTCAGGGAAAACATATAAGAGAAAAGTCTGAAAGCCTCAGTATCATCTTTCTCCAATTTGGATACTGGTGGTCCTTAGGGAAATGTTCAGGTCCTTGTGCACCATTCATGTGTGCTTTGAAT
Source organism: Ichthyophis bannanicus (assembly GCA_033557465.1). Taxonomy (NCBI): domain Eukaryota; kingdom Metazoa; phylum Chordata; class Amphibia; order Gymnophiona; family Ichthyophiidae; genus Ichthyophis; species Ichthyophis bannanicus. Next base: position 1,202,462,063 of record CM066033.1, read on the forward strand.
GGGAACCTCTGACTTAAGCAGGTAGAATGCTGTCTGTTAAAACTATTCACTCACTTTAAATGGATGCCTGGCGAGAGCACTTAAGCACCACAACAGGCTGACATATGAGTTTGGTCTTGTGGGAATTTTATGGGTAATATCCAGTCCTAATACCTGGAGAGAGATAATGGTGTGAATACATTTTCCACTTACCTTCCCCTCAGAAATTAACAGTTGAGGCATGGAGAGTTTTATAAGGACAGTGTCTGTTTAATGTCAGTATTAGGCAGACATGAGGAGTCTTTTTCCTTTCCAAGGGAGTTTGCAGTGAAAAGCAGAAAGCTGTAAAGGCAGGAGGCCTTGGTTTGGGTCTCTCGGGACAGCGAAGTCCCAGAGAGAGTCCTGAGGCAGTGGAAGCCCTGAGAATTATAAAAATAAACATAAATAAAATATTAAACAAGCAAGGAGGGGATTGTAGTCTCAGGAGGTATGTAAGGAACTAGAAGCCTCAAAAGTAAGGGCACAGTGCTCCAAAGTAATCAAAAGGTATGGCAGGCAGATAGCAGGGCAGTCCTACATATAATTTAATGGGAAGGCTATGCACAACCTTTGGAAACAGTTACTTTTCTGGCGAAAATAAAAATTAAAAACTAAAACTTTCAAAGCTCATAATAGCTAGAAAAAGGTTTGGGGAGCTTTACTAAGCCATTTTTAAGGATTTTTAGAGCTTAGATTTTAAAACGGAACACTTTGAAAGTTGGGGGGAGGGCGTTCATCTGTTTTTAAAAGTATATTTTTTGAAGTATTGAAAGTTTTAATGGGCAGATTAGAGGTCCTGGGGTACAGGAACTGGTAAAAAATGTTTTGATTTATGGATTTGAGTCATCAAAAAGCTGTTATTTGAACGAGTTGTAAAGAGAAGACAGGGGTGGATTAAAAATGTTAAAAAGACATAGTTCAGATGCTGAAAAGGTGGAGATCAAAATTGTGAATAAGAAATGCCTGAATATGGTTTTATAGTTTTTATTTATTTAGCCAGTTTTGTATACCACCTTTTCCTTCAATCAAAGTGGTTAGGGACATAACAAGGGGTCTACATTGAACAGAGAGTGACCAGACAAACATATAATTCTGGGGGTTGAGCCCAGATCAGATAGTTCATAAAAATATAGTTTTATGTATGAAAATATCAGTATGTGAGAGGGGAGTGGAGTGATTTCTACAAGAAGGTGCTTTGGGATGAGGCTTCCTAACTTTGTAAAGAAATGATGCAGTTGAAATAAAAAACTGACATCATAAGAGCAGATGAGGCAAAAACTGTTTAGTAAATAGCTTTTGGGATTGGAAAGTACATTTTTGGAGTTTATTCTGGGGTTTAAGGGAAATTTGATAAACCGCTTTTCGTCGTAACATAAAGCGGTGTACAATAAAAGGTTGACAGTGCACAAACAAGGAAAGGAACGCCAAAATAAAACAGGAGAGTAGATATAGAAAATAAAAGCATAGACAGATAAAATATTAGAGGAAGATCAAGTTCGGCTTTCCTAAAGCTACGAGAGTTAAAGAAAATGTTCCAGCCTCGAATTGGAATGTTACAGGATGCTCAAGGTTCTATGTTGAATGATGCTGAGAAGATCATGAAAAGGTGGAAGGAATATACAGAGTTTTTATATGATAAAGATCAAGTGGACCAACAGCCGTTTCAACCTGTACCTTATGATCGGGAACCATTGGTGATGAAAGAAGAAGTTGAAGCAGCATTGAAAGCCTTATCAAAGAACAAAGCACCAGGCATTGATAGCATTCCCATAGAAGTATTGCAGCAATCTGATGCTGCTGTTACCGTACTCACAAGGCTCTGCCAAGAAATATGGAAGACAACATCATGGCCAACTGACTGGAAAAGATCTGTGTTTATACCAATACTAAAGAAAGGTGATCCAACTGACTGTGAAAATTATCGCACAATCGCTCTAATCCCACATGCCAGCAAGATTCTACTGAAGATTATTCAAAAGAGACTACAACCATACCTGGAACAAGAACTACCTGAAGTGCAAGCAGGGTTCAGGAAAGGGCGAGGAACGAGAGACATCATTGCGGATGTGAGATGGATCCTTGAAAAGACTAAAGAATACCAAAAGGATATCTATTTGTGCTTTATCGACTATAGCAAGGCTTTTGACTGTGTAAACCATGAGAAACTCTGGGCCACATTAAGATGCATGGGTATACCAGAACACCTGATCGTTCTCTTGCGCAATCTGTACATTGATCAAGAAGCAACAGTTCGAACGGAACAAGGAGAAACAGAATGGTTTAAAATAAGCAAAGGTGTAAGACAAGGCTGCATACTTTCCCCCTACTTGTTTAATTTATATGCAGAACAAATCATCAGAGAAGCAGGATTGTATGAAGACAACAGAGGTGTGAAGATTGGTGGAAGACTCATCAACAACCTTCGCTATGCTGATGATACCACATTACTGGCTGAAAGTGAAGATGATCTGAAAGATTTGCTTCTCACAATCAAAGAACATAGTCTCAAAATGGGCCTGCACCTTAATGTAAAGAAGACAAAGATCATGACAACTGGCATAATCAACAGGTTCATCGTTGAAGGAGAAGAAATTGAAATTGTGAACAACTTTAACCTACTTGGATCAACTATCAATAAAGAAGCAACAAGCAGTCAAGAAATCAGACGATGCATTGCTCTTGGCAGAATGGCTATGAAAGACCTAGATAAGATTCTCAAGAGCAGAGATGTCTCTCTCCATACAAAGATTCGACTTGTTCAAGCCATGATATTTTCAATAACATCATATGGATGTGAAAGCTGGACAGTGAAAAAGATAGACAGGAAGAAAATTGATGCCTTTGAATTATGGTGCTGGCGGCGAATACTGTGTATACCATGGACTGCCCGAAGAACAAACCAGTCGGTACTAGAGGAGATCAAACCTAAGCTTTCTTTAGAAGCTCAGATGACAAGACTTCGACTTTCATACTTTGGACACATCATGCGAAGAGAGAGATCATTAGAGAAAGACATTATGCTTGGCAAGATAGAAGGTCAACGCAAAAGAGGAAGGCCAGCAATGAGATGGATCGATACAATAACAGCAGCTATGGGTACCAGTCTGTCAACAATGAGCCGCCTGACTGAAGACCGAAGACAATTTAGGATAGCTATCCAGAGGGTCGCCATGAGTCGACTCCGACTCGACGGCACTTAACAACAACAACAATACTCTGAAAACATTAATTTGAAATATCCATATATATTCAATAACTTTCAACTCTTCTCAATTTCATATTGTTTTTATATTTCTCAATAAATTCTCTGGACTATCCTCACTATGTTGACTTGCTGCACTTTCAGAAACTCACTCATAAAAATCATATGGTTTTCATTTAATATATATGCAAGAGATTTTCATTCTGGCTAAACTCATAATAGGGTCTATAAAATGTTTCCCATCTCTCTTCAAAGGGAGTATCAACAGTCCCCTTTAAGAGAGTCTGCAGCCCAGAGTTCAGGGCTAGGAGGATGTGGCTCACAAGAAGAGGTTAAGAACCCATCAGGCTAAAGGAGGGAGAGAGGCCCATGGAGCCCAGATGTTCTTCCAAGGCAAGCCATGCAAAGGAGTTCTGCGGTAAGAACTTTTAATAGTACTGGAGGAAGAGCCAAGAGAATCAGCTTGAGGAGGTTTAACAAGCTGGGACAGCAGTAAAGCTGATTTTGTTTCAACTGAACTGCTGTGTGGCCTGTGTATTAAAGAAAATCCCTTCCCACCAAATGCCATACTACCACATACAGTGGTAGCTTGGAGATTTCCTCTAATGTGACTGAGGGCAAATCCATGGCCTTCCATGGCTGAGCCTCAACAGCAGGTCAGGATATTCTTTTTGTTTTTCTGTATGGGCTAAGAGGGTTAGCCTCACCCTAGTTAGGGAGCTTGAAGAAGGTGTAGTCAGTGCCAGACAGGCAGGCTTTATTTTAGCCACTAGAGACTGCTAAAAGTTTGTTGGAGCTGGAATACTAGAGGGTTAACTCAGCTGCACAAGAGGAAGCTGTGGTGCTATTGTAGGAGAACAATAACAAGCCAGGATGGAGCATCTCATCCAGATTCTGGCAGAAGGTGAGCAGCAACAGCAACAATGTCAGTTGCAGTTTCAACACACCCTGCTGGAAGGGCAGGAACAACAGCAGCAGCAGATGCAGGATCTTATTTGAGTACAGGGGGAGCTACACAATAGTTCCCTAGCTCAGCTGACCCAGGCCCTGCAGAGTCCACAATTCCACCCTCCAGCACAAGCGTTTCTTAAAATGATGGCAGAAGATGAACCAGTACAAACAAGAAAAAACCGCCTGAGAGGTAAAACTAATACCAATATCCAAATACACAAAACACTCTCAGTAAACCACTAGTTATTCCAACTTCAAACCACAAACTAGAATAAGAGTATAAAGTCTTCACTACAAATCTAAACAATGGGCTCTCGCCGGACCTCAGGATTTATACACCCCCCATGTGGCGAATTTATCACCATAGGGTTATGGTGGACACTTACATCATAGGTCCTGAGCCTCACCAATTATATAATTATAACACCAAATAACCTCACACAATAAACCATTCACAAACTTTCCCAATATTAGAACTACACAGGGATCCACCAGTCATTCAAATCAGTATACCAAAAATCCCAATCATTCACATCAGTGAAGACTTTATACTCTTATTCTAGTTTGTGGTTTGAAGTTGGAATAACTAGTGGTTTACTGAGAGTGTTTTGTGTATTAGAAGATGAACCAGACCATTTGCTGGTAAATTTTGAATGAACCGCCCACATGAGGTGACATAGAGTACCTATTTGGGGAATCTGCTGACAGGCAACAGTCAGGTTGCATTCCAGGATACCAACCCAGACTACATATGCAGCTGTCAGGCCACTGTACTGGAATCGGCCAGCTGTACCCCAGAGGCCTACCGCCACTGATTCAGAAAGGGGGGGGGGGGGTCCAGATAAAAGAGAGCTCTTGGAGCTTCCTCTATCAGTTGAAGGATCTCATATGGAAGTGGCCGCAACCAGAGGGAAAGACTGGGCCCGAGATAGCTAAGATTGTGCTAGTGGAACAGTTTTTGGAGGGCTTGACTGCCCCAATGAAACAGTACCTGAAGCTTATAGTGGAGAATACACTAGAAATAGATGAGAGGTATCATGAAGCCCAGCTGGTGACTGAAGAGGACAGTGAGAAGGGGAAGAAATCACCCATCAGCCCAGGAGGACAGAAGGGGAAGCAGGAATGGATTTTGGCTCCCATGTTCCAACCTCTAAAGGCATCTCCTAGGCAAGGGCATGGCCCCAGTCACAACCCCTTCTCCTGTTCTAGGTGTGGAGCCCAGGGACATTTTGCTTGGGAATGTCTCCTGGGTATGGAAGAACTCAAAGATATCAGCCTAACCACCCCTCACACCTGCACTTTTGTGGGCAGTCCCAACCCCAGAGCACAGAACTTTGTGATTTTAGTGGAGCTTGAGGGAACCTGCCTCCAGGTCTTGATAGGCTCTGGGAGTATTGACTATACAAAGACGGTAACTCTGACCTGTGTACGTGGATACCAGAGGCAGTATCAAATGGCACAGATTTCACTTAAGCAGGGAAAACCACATTTGAGGTTATGGTGCTGCTCTGGCTCCTATATCCAGAGGTGATAGGCCAAGACTACCCAAAATTTGAAGCAATATGGGCCTGGCTAACTGACGGTCCTGCTACGTTGGACCAGGAATATTTCTCGGAGACTTTCCCCCTAGAAGATTTGGATCTATGTAATCAGAGGAAAGAGAAATTAAATAAACAAATATTTTGGGGTTCCCTGGATGATAAAAGTATGGTACAGGCTCTTGAAACTAAGGAAATGGTGTTTTACAGCTTTGGGAAAGCTGCAAGAAGCAGGCAGAATCGGGCACATGGTTTTGTTTTGAAAATAAAACCAGAATTCAAATGGAGTTTTTTACCTGCCCTGAGGCTTCAGGAGTGCTCCAAAGGTTGTGCAGGCTCCTGAAAGGTAGCAGACATGACAAAATGGTTGCAGGAGAAATCGGGGTGCAGATATGGTATTAGAACTGTCCCTGAAGCAGTTCTGTAACTATTCGGAGCTTTGGAAGGGTTTTAATGGCTGCCCAGGTGCTTTTGTGCCTCTCTGGGTATTCGTCAGGCTTGTATGAAGCTTCAAAATGACTGCCACCAGTATAAGAAGCCAGCCTTAAAAAGACACTACATGTTTAAAATAAAAAAAACCTGGCAATTTTAAAAGTAAAAATTTCAAAGTTTCAAGTATCAGAGAGTGTTGAGGGGGTGTTGGGAAGCTCAAATATGTAATTTTTATTATTGAAAATTGCTTACTGTTTCTTAAATTTGACCTGTTTCTGAGAGGGGGAGAGGTAGCTCCTTCGAAATTAAAAGCTGGCAATTTTGAACTTTGATGGTTGAGTTAGAGTGCAGGATGTCCAGAGACCTGGAAATTATATTTTTATAATTTTTGGAAGTCCAGTATAGCTGTAATTTGATCCTTTTTCCCCGGAGAAAGAATTGTGCAATTGCGATTTTAAAAGTGTTACCGAAGTATGGGGAATGTACCGTATTTTCCGGCGTATAAGACGACTTTCTAACCCATGAAAATATGCAGTATACGGCGGTAGCAACTTTCTGACCTGGACTGGGGAAGCTGACTGACGCTGCATCGTTGAGCGTACACACCGCATAGGCCCCCGGCAGCCCGGGAAAGGGAAGCTTTGTGCCGTCATTGCCCGTTTTCTGAACTTCTGTCAAAAGGAATGTGTTCTGCGAGCGGTGCGAGTGCAGCGCAGGAGTGACCAGAATGCGGGTGGACCCTTCATTTTTCAGGACTACTCGGCCCTGTCTCAGGGAGTTTACTGGGGTCTCTGTGGCACCTTAGCGATGCATGGGGTGCGCTTCACATTGGCCTATCTGGCCCGGATTCAGGTGGAGCACGGAGGTCAGCAATGGACATTTTATTTTTCTCTTTTCTCTTTTCTCTTTTCTCATTCCTCTTTTATTTTTTCTCCTCTTTTTCTTTTTTTCTTGTTCCCCTCTTCCTTTCGCCTTTGACTTTCTTTATACTTTTCTACCATTTTACCCTGGTAGCATTCCCCTTATTTTATTTGTTTGTTTATTTTTGTTTATTTGTTTAGATAAAATATTTTGCATATCTTGTTGGGCCTGACTTAAGGACAGGGCCTAAAAACTACCAAGTGAGCCTGGGGGGTGGACTTTGGGGGCTCCAGGCCCTAAGTGGGTCACTAAGCCGATAACCAATAATTGTTAATTTCATGTTTGACATTTTATGCTTGCTAAGTGGATATATGTTACTTATTATTTGATATTCAGTACTTTAATAGATGCATAAAAAGTTTGGTGTTGTAAGAGTCAAAAGGCAAAGTCTGCTTTTCAACTACAATGATCTATCCCTGATGTTTTTTTTTTTTTGGTGTGCGCTGGAAGAGGGGTAGTCTTATACGGAGAGTATAGGCCAAACCCTATATTTTAACAGGAAAAGTAGGGGGTCGTCTTATACGCCCAGTCGTCTTATACGCCGGAAAATACGGTATATAGATGTTGGTATACCACTTTTGAACTTTGTAAAAACTTATTTTGATGGTAAAAATATGGTTTTAATATATCCAGTTACCAAGATGTAAATGAGTAAGGAGGGATTTCCCTAGGATATAATGGTTATCTTCATCTTTATTATGTCGTTGATAATAAAGTCAAGGCGGGAATGACAGTTAGGTGTGATGCAGATAATAATTTTAATGTTGCACTGATTAATCCCTTAAAGAAACAATTTAAAAAATGTTATATGTATTGGGGACTTTCAATAATTGCTTGTGTTCTTACAAAATGAATGGCAAAGGTGTCAGTGAATATCTGCTGGGATTTTTTAATGGCATCATTAAGGGTGAAGTTACTGGTGACAGGGGAGTTTTAGAAATTCTGAAGTGTTTTTGACTGGTGTGGCAATTTCTGTGTGTGGAGGACCACTTGTGGAATCTGAAAGGAAGTATGTCTCATGGTGTGAGTGAAGAGGCCTCTGTGAATGGAGAAGATGCAGATATGACTAAGGTTGAATGGTTTGTGTGTGATCTGAGATATATTGGGAATGGTTTGAGGTAATTTGAACTTTTTTTAGTTACTGATAGAGTGGATAAATACCATAGAGACTTGAGAAGCTTCTGGGAAGTTTAAAAGGGAATAGAATATTCTTTTTGATATGGAAGATATCAATGCTTGACCCAGTACAAGCATTGTGGAACTTGTGTCTCTTGGGGAAACTGCTAGGTACATATGACCTAGATTGTCCACTGTTGGAAACAGAATACTGGGCTTGATGGACCTTGATCTGACCCAGTATGGCATATCTTATGTTCTTATGTTCTTATGAAATATTTATTGAGAAAATTAAAATTCTGTATTCACAGATTTTTTTTAGGTTGTTCTGGTAATTTTAAAAATAAATTTAATTGAAGAGCTGTGAGAAGCTGTAGCCGCTTAATAGCTGATTCAATTGAAGTATTCGTTACTGGAGTAACTATTTGAAGAGCAGAAACATAATTTGTTTGGGAATAATTTCTTGTGCTGTTTTTTATTTTTAAAAGTTCTAGTATACCAAATGAGGCTCTGAGGTAGAATAGCGCTTAGTATTGAGAGGATGAGAAGTATTTGGATCTAAGTAAGAAAAATGTTTCGTTTTTTTAAATAGGATAAGAACATAAGATATGCCAATACTGGTTCAGACCAAGGTCCATCAAGCCCAGTATCCTGTTTCCAACAGTAGCCAATCTATGTCATATATACCTAGCAGTTCCCCAAAAGACACAGGTTCTACAATGCTTGTATTGGGTCAAGCATTGATATCCTGGGTCCCTTTTTAATAATGGTTTATGGACCTTTCCTCCAGGAACTTGTCCAAACCTTTTTTAAACCCAGCTACACTAACAGCCTTTACTACATCCTCCGGTAACAAATTCCAGAGTTTGATTGCACATTGAGTAAAAACATATTTTCTCTTATTAGTCTTAAATAGTTTACCCAGTAGCTTCATTGCATGTCCCCTAGTCTTTCTATATTCTGATAATGTAAACAATTGATCTAGGTTTACCCGTTCCACTCCATTCATCAATTTATAGACTTCTATCATATCTCCCCTCAGCATCTCTTTTCCAGGTTAAAGAGCCCTAACCTTTTTAGCCTTTCTTCATAGGGGTATCCTTCCATCCCCTTTACCATTTTGGTGGCTCTTCTCTGAATCTTTTCTAATAATGGAACGATACAGAGGCATTATAATACCCTTTGTTTTATTTTCCATTCCTTTCCTTATGATACCTAACATTCTATTTGCTCTCTTAGCCGCCGCTGCACACTTGTAAGGCCCTGTTACTTACAAGAGACCGATTACTAATTATCACTAATTTCCTGTATAGTCCAGATCCAAAGGTCAGTACAGGTGCAATCAGAATCTCTGTTTATTAGATTACTGATGAACAATACAGGCAGGAGAGGAGAATTTCTGTCAGTCATCAGACATCAGAATCCCTCCTCCCATTGAGTACAATAGTCGTGTTACATATATCTGTTTTTTGCTTCCGTGTATGCAGTCTCCACATTCATCCCTCTGTGAGGCCTCTCTGTGTCTTTTCTCCCCCCTCCCTTCGTTTCCTGCTGCTGACCTCTCTGACCCCTCTGTTCCTGTTTCAACATCCCTCATGGCCTCTGTCTTGGTTATACTCACCACCTGTCAACCGTCTACTGTCTACAGGACTAACGGCCCAGCTTTGCATGGTTTCCTGTGTATGTGCCTTCTGCAAAAATTCTCTGCATGGATCCTTCAATCCAAGCATACACTTTGCTAAGGCTTATAATATATGATATTTCCTTATATGGTTCTTTATGCTGGCCTGTTTCTTCCTTTGTCCACTGTATAGTAGTTTGGTTGACATATATATTGTTATTAGAGCAGAATAAAGGCCATAGAGTGATTATGAACCAAGAACATTATAATCCCTCAACCCTTAAAGTGATCCGTTGACACTTAACCTCGCACTTAACCTCTACACACTGGATGGAGGGATTTAATATATTATCCACAATGACGCCTAAATCTTTTTCCTGGGTGGTGGTTCCTAATGTAGAACCTTGCATCATGTAACCATAGTTTGGGTTGTTCTTCCCTAGGTGCATAACTTTGCACTTGTCCACATTAAAGTTCATCTGTCATTTTGATGCCCAGTCTTCCAATTTCTCAAGATCCTCTTGCAATTTCCCACAATCCTCATGGGTTTTAACAACTTTAAGTAGTTTTGTGTCATCTGCAAATTTGATAACCTCACTCATTGTTCCCTTTTCCAGGTCATTAATGAATATGTCAAAAAGTAGCGGACCCAGCACAGATCCCTGGGGTACTCTACCTTTCTCCATTGGGAAAATTGGCCATTTAGCCCTACCCTCTGCTTTCTATCTTTTAACCAGTTCCTGATCCACAACAGTACACTGCCTCCTATCCCATGACTCTTTAGTTTTGACAAATGTCTCTGATGAGGGACCTTGTCAAAGGCTTTCTGAAAGTCAAAATACACTATATCAACCAACTCACCTTTGTCAACCTGTTTATTCACACCTTCAAAAAAACATAACAGATTAGTAAGACAAGATCTTCCTTGTCTAAAGCCATGTTGGCTGTCTCCCATTAAACCATGACTATCTACATGTTCAGCTATTTTGTTCTTTATGATGGTTTCTACCATTTTTCCCAGTACTTATGTCAGACTCACCGGTCTGTAGTTTCCCGGATCACCCCTGGAGCTCTTTTTAAAAACTGGCATTACATTTGCCATCCTCCCAATCTTTAGGTATTACAGATGATTTTAATGATAGTTCACAGATAACTAATAGCAGGTCTGCAATCTCATATTTCAGTTCTTTCAACACCCTAGGATGTATATCATCTGGTCCAGGTGATTTGCTACTCTTCAGTTTATCAAATAGTTGTAATACATCTTCCCGATGGATCGATATTTCCTTCAATTCTTCCGCACCTTTAAATACCACTTCAGTCATTGGTAACATCCCTACATCTTCCTCAGTAAAGACCGAAGCAAAGAATTCATTCAGTCTCTCTGCTATCGCCCTGTCGCCTCTTAGTGCTCCTTTAACCCCTCTATCATCTAATGGACCAGCTGACTCACAGGGTTTTTGCTACAAATGTACTTGAAAAAGTCTTTATTACACGTTTTTGCTTCTGCAGCAAGCTTCTTCTCAAATTCTCTCTTTGCCTGCCTTATTAATGCCTTGCATTTAACTTGCCAGTGCTTGTGCTGTTTCCAGTTTTCGTTGTTTGGCTCTTTTTTCCATTTCCTGAAAGATGCTTTTTTGGCAACAGCCTCTCTGACCTCACCTTTAAACCATGCTGGCAGTTTTTTGGACTTCCCTCCACTTTTCTTAAAGCGTGGAATACAGCTGGTCTGGGCTTCCAAGATAGTATTTTTCAACAACACCCAAGCTTGATGTAAGTCTTTAACCTTTGCAACTGTTCCTTTTAGTTTTTTCTTAACTATTTTCCTCATTTTATCATAGTTGGTGGAAAAGGGATATGGTGAGTGGAAATTGACTGACTGGAATTCTGGAAGAGGTTTAATCAGACTTTGCTGCTGAGAATTCACACAAGCAGCCCTGCAGTGGTTTAAAAGTTTGTTTTTCTTCTTGATGAATGCTGATATGATCTAACTCTGATGGAGATTGAGTGGAGGTTGGAGTGAGCATGATTGGGAGCTTAATGAGAATGCAGGAGTGTATCAGTGATAGGGAACAGGGAATTAATTATTTTAAAAGGAAAATTGTTTTTCTTGAAAAAGGAAGAACAATGACAAGCTTGTCACACCCTTTAATTTAAATGTGGTAAGGCTTCATTTAATTTAGGCTACTGCTAGGAAGGTTAAAGGGAGGGAAGCAGATAGGAGCACAATTTATTTTATTGAACCTAAAAAGAAAAAGAAGGCACAGACTTCATGAAAGAAGACTCCTGTTTCCTGAATCCTGAAACCTTCAATGAAAAAAATAAAAGTCTGAATATTGGGCCCCATCGAAAGCCTCTGAGAAGATAAATAGCTACCTTCACAACTTTTGACAGATATAACCCGGGCATGCCAGACTAGTTTCAGGCTCCCTGCCCCCTCCCCCCTTTCCCCTTTCCCTTCCCCCTCCTGCATGCAACAAATCAGGCCTGATCCATCACTTCACAACCTGCTTTTATTGGTGGATCTTGAAGGCCACAGAATGCAAATACAAAATTAATGCACTGTTAGCAATCCAAGTCTGACAAAATATAACTTCTATACAAATTAGATGAACATTGATTTAACAATAAGTCTACAACAGGAAAACAAACTAAACATAAGCCCACAACGACCCTAAGCTGGTTGATGTGGAGGGGTACCACAGTCCCTGCTGCCTGGTAAGCAACCCTGGCCCACCCTGTGACCAGTGTCCCGCCCCCCTTTTCTATCATCAACTGCACCGTGTCAGTGCCCAGGTGGCCAGTTTTATTCCCTGCTCCTGGTAACTGAGGCCAGGCACCCCTGGTCCCTGGTACTTGGGCCCCCCTGTTACCAGGCCCTGGCACCCCTGCCTCGGTACCCGGGTCCTGCTTGTTCCATGATACCCCTCCTCCTCTTTCTTCAGTGAGGTCCTGCCACCAGGAGGGCCTGTGGCCTGACTCACCCCATAGTGAGTACCAAACCGATGTACCGAGTACCAAACCGAACAACTCCAAAAAAATGTCATTCAGGTGCACCCCATCCCCCGAGTATACCATCTCTCTCCCCACCGGTATACCCTGTTCCACTACCACCCCGTCCAACATCTGCACAAAGTTCCCAACTTCCTTGTTCAGCTTCCTCCTGCTCTTTTCCATACCTTTTGTTCGGCCTGCCCACGTCATGTTCGCCTTCTGTTACCAGACGACCTCAGCTCAGGACTTATCCAAGCCATGTCCACCTTGATCTTAATGATAAGATCTATGTCCTTCCTGGACACCAAATCATTACTGCCAAGATACAGGACTACCCAGTCCGTTGGAATGAATGGAAAAGAAGCATTCTATTGGATTTGTTTATTGATGACAAACACTACCGCCGCGTTGTCTGAATAGAAAGCTATTCTCCTATTCATGAACTGGTGTTTCCAGATGACCATGGCTACCACAATCGGGAACATCTCCAGGAATGTGATGTCTTTAGTGATGCCAGTCTGGTGCCACCTGGCCGGCCAATGCTCCTGGCACCATTGCCTCTTAAAATAAATTCCAAAAACCTACTCCACCTGCTGCATCTGTAAAAGGTTCCAGGTCCCAGTTACAAATGGCCAGTGCCCTCCATTTGTTCCTGCCATTGTACCGAGACAGAAACTGCTGCCACACTGCAAGGTCTCATGCGTGCATTGACCCTAAGGAAGTGTGCCCTCTATGGATGCCCTTTGTGGCATCTTCTAGCCACCGGATGAAGGCCCAGCCCAGGGATATCACCTGGCAAGCAAAGTTCCGGGTAGTGCCGATCCCAGAGGAACGCCAGCGCTGCCTATGAAGGAGGCCCTGGAGGGGGTGCTTGGGAGAGGGGGGCCGGCAGTCACTGTGTCACCCATCCCCACCGTGCATGCACCACCTGGGCGATGCCCAATGCCATGCCTGTACCAGTCACAATCTGATCTAGGGCCTGCAGCAGCCCCCCAATGTGCTGTTGGTCTATGCCAGCCATACCCCTTGTCCCTCACACACTTGAGCCACTGCCATGACCGCCTCCATCTTCTCCCCACGAGCTCCCTCCTCTGAGGCCCCCCCATACCCCCACTCTGAACTACCACTTGCAACCTTGCCCCACACCCCGACTCTCACCCCGCTCCCACAGCAATAGCAAATGAAACAGCCTACATATTCTCACCCCTTGCCTCCGATGCTCCAGGTGCCATCACATAGCTCACTCCTCTCTCGCCTGGGATCGTTACGCCCCCGGCTGGCACTCCTTCTAGTGAACCCAGGAGAGCCTTCACGCACGGTGGACTGTGGCCAAGGCCCTGACCTGATTCACGAGGTCACACATACCAGGGGTCTTGGTCACCTGCCCATCACTGCCACATAGCGGGGGCAGGTTGCTGGACAGCAGTCCCATTGTGTCTTATCCTGTTACATGTCCTGTCATTGCTGCAGGCTCCTTGCACCATGCCTGCTCGCCTGTGCCTTGCCACTGCTGGATCTCATGTCACTGATCTTGCATCTGTTCTCCTCCCCCTTCCCGGCTGCCATCACTAATCCGCCATTCTTTTTTGCTCTTCCCCATGAGTCCACTGTCCTTGCTTCTGGAGCGTTGCTGCTTGGCCATGGCATATGTCACAATTCCACCACTGCTACGCTGGTGGTGCCTCACCCAAGTACACCCTGGTAATTGGTTGGCCGCAAGTCAAAGTCAGCACTCACAGAGCCCCCACCAGTTGGGACTTACGAGTTATAGTCTGTCGGCCGCAAAGTTAGTACTCACAGAGCAAAGTCAGCACTCATAGAGCCCCCCCACCCCACTAGTTTCAATAGTCTGTTGGGGCTTGTGAGTTACAGTCCATTTTGTCTTCTATTTTGCTGTGCACAGCCTACTGCTGTACCGCAAATGTGCTCTAAGTGGATCCCTTGCCCTTATGATCCCGTCGCTGCTGCTGCTCCTCACCCCCATGTGTTTCCTCTCAATGCCGGGACTTCCAGCTCACTCCGGCCGCCAGCCCTCTAAAGAATACACTAATGTCACACCTTCTCAGTTGCTGCTGCCTCCCACTGGGCCTCTGCCATTTTTCATGGATGCTGCACCAGGCCAGTCCTGCCAGATTTCGGGCTGTGACACCACACTGCCGACCTCCCCACACTGCTGCCTGTCGCCGCTACTGCTCTACTTTGCTTCCCACCTCCTGCTGCGCACACTGTGAGAAGAAGCTCTGTGCTCCAGGTACGTGTGCTGTCAGCCGCGTCGAATTAGCTGCATTGCCCAGCGGAAAAGGAAGTGGCGGCTCTACATGGGTAGTGCCCTTCAAAAATCCAGGATAAATCCCTAACACATCCAGATGCTATGCGGTTAGTATTGGGGCATGTTGAAAGCTTTCTGGGGTGGAGAAAATGGTTAAATGGGTAGCAGCGATTTTAGATGCTACCCGCTTAGCCCTCTGTGCCTTAAAGATAGGTAAGGTTTTATCTCGTCTATCTTTCATGCACAGACCACTAGAGCTTTTACTGCATCCTCTGGCAATGAATTCCAGAGCTTAATTAGATGTTGAGAGAGAAATTATTTTCTCCGATTCATCTTACATGCAGTATTTTGTAGATTAATTGCATGTCCCCTAGTCTTTATACTTTTTGAAGAGGTAAAAAGCTGATTCACATTTTCTTGTTCTACTCTGTTCATCATTTTATCTTATCTACCCTCAGCCATCTCTTCTCCAAGCTGAAGAGCTCTAACCAATTTAGCCTTTCCTCATTGGGGTATCCTTTCATTCCCTTTATTGTTTCAGTTACGCTTCTCTATATTTTTCTTTAGATGCGGCTACCAGAACTGCATACAATATTTAAGGTGCGTCATCACCATGGAGCGATACAGAAACATTATGATATCCTTGGTTTTATTCTCCATTCCTTTCCTTATAATTCCTAGCATTCTATTAGTTTCTTTTGTCTGCCACTGCACACTGAACAGACTATTCTCAGATTTACCTCACTATACCTGAAATCTCTCTGGGAATCCAGGCCCATATCTTTGTCTGTTTATCTGAATTGTTGCCTGGATGTCTCACTGCCATTTGAAATAGAACATGGCCAAAACTGAGCTTCTTATCTTCCCCCTAAACCCACCTCCCCACCTCCCCACCTCCCCTCTTCCCCTTTTCTTTATTTCTGTGGCTAGCAGTGTATTCCTCCCTGTTTTCTCAGCTCGCAACCTTGGGGTCATCTTTGACTCCTCTCTCTCCAACTCCACACACATCCAACTGATAGCTAGAACCTGTTGTTTCTTTCTCTATATCATCAACAAAATGTGTCCCTTCCTTTCTGAAAACACTTAAGATCCCCCTAGTCATTCTTTAGTCACCTCCCATCTACACTATTGTAATCTCCTCCTTGCTGATCTCCCTCTGAATCATCTCTCTCCGCTTCAATCTGTTTAAAATTCAGCTGCTGTGGCTAATCTTCCACCAGTTTCGCTATGTACATGTAACTACTATTCTCAGGTCACTCTGTGGCTCCCTATCCATTTCCAGATCCCATTCAGACTTCTCCAACTGACCTATAAATGCATTCATTCTGCTACTCTTCACTACGTTTCCTCTTATCTCCCCCTACAACCCTTCTTAGGAACTCCACTCTTCTAGCAGACTGCTTCTATCTGTGCCCTTCTCTTCCACAGCCAGCTCCAGACTTTGATCTTATTCCTTATGCTTGGAACAAACTGAGTCAGCATGTCAGGCTTCATCTCTGGACCTTTTCAAATCCAGGCTAAAAACTCACCTCTTTGAGGCTGCTTTTAGATCTGCTTAGTCTTCTGCTCTCCAACTATTTTGTATTTCCTTACCAATCCTCTAGACCAGCGATGGCGAACCTATGGCACGCGTGCCAGCTGTGGCACGCGAAGGCCTTGCAGCTGGCACGCGGGAAGGTCCGCCATCGAAAAAAAAAAACAACAACCCTGTCTGCTGCCGTTGTCGGGGCCGCCGCGGCAGAATCGAGCGTGCCGCGGGGCCCCCCTGTACCCACCGGCAGAGCCTGTCCTCCCCGTAGCAGCTCTCTCTTTGGAGCTGCAGTCAGACTCGCCGGCTTGCAGAGCGCGAAGGGAAGAGTTTCCCTTTCGCGACTCTTTTAAGCCCGCGGGGGCTGATGGGAACTTCCCATCAGCCCCCGCGGGCTTAACAGAGCAGCGAGGGAACTCTTCCCTCGCGCTCTGCAAGCCGGCGCGTCTGACTGCAGCTCCAAAGAGAGCTGCTACGGGGAGGACAGGCTCTGCCGGTGGGTACAGGGGGGCCCCGCGGCACGCTCGATTCTGCCGCGGCGGCCCCGACAGCGGCAGAAAACTGTTTTTCTTTTTTTTTTTTTTAATTTTCCCGGGGCTGGGCTGGGCTGGGCTGGGGGGGGGGTGGTTGGGCGCTTAGGAGTGGTGATGGGCTGGGCTGGGCTGGGCTGGGCTGGGGGGGGGGGTTAGGAGTGGTGCTGGGCTGGGCTGGCGGGGGGGTTAGGAGTGGTGATGGGCTGGGCTGGGCTGGGCTGGGGGGGGGGTTAGGAGTGGTGATGGGCTGGGCTGGGCTGGGGGGGGGGTTAGGAGTGGTGATGGGCTGGGCTGGGCTGGGGGGGGGGTTAGGAGTGGTGATTGGCTGGGCTGGTCTGCGGGGGGTTAGTAGTATATAAGGTCAGTGCAGGGGGGTTTAAGGAGAAGTGATGGGCTGGGGTGGGGGGGTTAGGAGTGGTGATGGGCACTGGGCTGGGGGGTTAGGAGTGGTGATGGACACTGGGCTGGCTGGGGGGGGTTAGGGGTGGTGATGGGCACTGGGCTGGCTGGGGGGGTTAGGAGTGGTGATGGGCGCTGGGCTGGGGGGGTAGTAGTGGTGATGGGCACTGGGGGGGGTTAGGAGTGGTGATAGGCGCTGGGGGGGCTTAAACTAAAAATTGAGTGATGGGGGATTAGGACTGGGAGTGGGCTGATGGGGAGGTTAGGACTGGAAATGGGCTGGTGGGATTAGGACTGGGAGTGAGCTATGGGGGGCTAGGACTGGTAATGGGTTGGGGGGTTGCTAGGACTGGAAATGGGCTGAGTGGAAGGGGGCTTGAACTGCAAATAGCTGTTGGGGATGGGGCTTGGAATGGAAATGGGCTGAGGGGAAGTGGGGGGCTTGAACTGCAAATAGCTGATGGGGACGGGGCTTGGAATGGAAATGGGCTGAGGGGAAGTGGGGGGCTTGAAGAAGGGAATGGATGCTGGGTGAGACTGGAACTAGAAGGGAGCTGATGTTGGGGGAGGATTAGAATGGGATGGGGCTGGGAGAGTAAAATGGAGAGGGGAAAAATATTTTGTGTAGGAGGGATGAAAAATCTACAATTGGCCAGGTATTGGGAGAGTAATTGGGGATTGAGGATGGAGGGGTAAAATTTGTGTGGATGAAATAGAAATGAGGAAAGAGCAAAAGGAGAAAGATTAGTATGTTAAAGCAGATGTAGAGAGAGAGAGAATGGAAAAAAAACTAGAAGAGAGAAGAAAGGACAAATGGACAGCAGACGATGGAGAGTTAGCAGAAAACATGAAGAAACCAGAAGAAAATGGCTGGACCAATTGCAACTGAAAAAAAATGCACAAAAGGTAGAACGATATCTCTTTATTTTGAATTTATTAACTGGAATATGTCAGCTCTGGGAAATGTGCATCATTAACATCTGCGCTTTGTTTGGTACAAGAGGAAATTCCTATTTGACGTTGCCACTTGTTCTCTTTCCCCAGTATTCACTGAAATGTATTGGTTTAATATTTGCAGTGTTGCCTTTTGATAGGTAGGGTATGGTGCTTTGTGAGTCCTGGTAATGCTGTCAGGATACGGCGGGTTTGCTATGGGTTCTAAATGGGCAGCGTTTGTAGTAGTTCCTAATGTGCCTGGCGGTTGGCACTGGATTATAGTAATGTAGAAATCTTTTAGTCTTTCTTTATCCATACACTCATTAAGAGACATGTTTACTAAAAGTTAGTGTATGGTAACATTATGCAAATATTTATGCAAATAAGACCACTTATGCAAATGACGTGCTGGCACTTTGAGGAAATTCTTTGGTTTTGTGCGGCAGTTTGGGCACTCGGGCTCAAAAAGGTTAGCCATCACTGCTCTAGACAAATCCTAGTCCACAGATGTTGTGTTGTGTATCTTGACTAGATTGTAAAACCTGTCTCTGTACAGTGCTAGACAAATAATTTGTAGTAGTAGGATTTCAACACAGTATCCATGACACCTACATGCTTTTATTGGGTAGTGACCCCTAATGTGGAGCCTTGCATCATGTAGCTATACTTTGGATGGTTCTTCCCCAATTGCTTTACTTTACATAGGTCCACATTAAATTTCATCTGCCATTTGGATTCGCAGTCTCCCAATTTCTCAAGATCTGCTTGCAATTTTTCACAATCCTCTTGTGATTTAATATCTTTGAATAATTTTGTGTCATCCACAAATGTGATCACCTCACTCTGTTCCCATTTCCAGATCATTTATAAATATGTTAAAAAGTAATGGGTCGAGTACATATCCATGGATTGCTCCACTATCCCATGACTTTATAACTTCTTCTTCAAGGATCTCATAAGGAATCTTGCCAAAGATTTTCTGAAAATCAAGATACACTATATATCCACTGGCTGACCTTTACCTGCTTATTCACACCTTCAAAAAATGAAGCAGATTGGTGAGGCAAGACTTTCTTTGCTAAGTCCATGTTGGGTTTGTCCTATTAATCCACAGGGATGTGCATTCATTTGAAATGACATAGGAAATATCAATGTTTCGTATTGTGTTAAATCCAAACATGACATTAAAAAATCCAGTTTTGTTTCAGGCTGTCCTCAAGCACATAAGCTTTGTGACAGAAGACAGAAAATCATCTTGTGGAAGAGTAATCTCATCTTTCATCCTGTTTCCTGATTAGTCCAAAGTTTATCTGGTCTGGTGCTCTATGGAAAATGCTTACTGAATGTTTTACCTTGTGCATCTATGACTGCTGCTATAGAGATTTACTTCAAAGATGTTTCTTTTGCCATTTTCTTGTGCCAGAAATTCTGTGAAACCATATCTAGTTATACTATCAAAGAAATTTACCAAGCCTAACAGATTCTGGTTGAGCATCAATAATCCTGAAGGCAGATGAAATTTAATGTAAGTAAATGCAAAGTGATGTACATAGGGAAGAATGCTGTGAATTGTAGTTACACAATGCAAGGTTCCACATTAGATGTAACCAGCTAGGAAAAGGATTTATGCATCATCATAGACAATAGGCTGAAATCGTCTGATCAATGTGTGGTGATGGACATAAAAGCTAACATAATGTTAAGAATTATAAGGCAATGAATTGAGAATAAAACAAGGAATATCATAATGTTTCTGTGTCTCTAACATGGTGTTACTAAACCTTGAGTAGCGTGTACAATTCTGGTTGTTGCATCTCAAAAAAAAAAATAGCAACATTAGAAAAGGTACTGATAAAGGTGACCAAAATAATAGAGGATGAAATGGCTCACCTGTGAGGACAGGCTAAAGATGTTACGGTTCTTCATCTTGGAGAAGAGATGGTTTAGAGGAGATATAATAGATATCTATAAAATGTGAATACCAAGACTAGTGGACACAGAGAAAAAAAGAGAAAATATTTTCCACTCAACACATAATTATGCTCTGGAATTCATTGCCATAAAAATGTGGTAAAAGCAGTATAACTTGTTTTCAGAGACAATGTAACGGTATTAGATGTTCTAAGTGAAACTTCAGCCTTCTGCCCCCTCACAATTAGCTTTTAGAACCCCTGGTGCAACCTCCCCAAAAGTTTTATTATTAAACTCAATTGTAATCATCTACACACCGTCTCTCTCAGAAAAAAAAATCCTATAAAAACAGATATTGGGACACCACTCTTAAATAGAGTAGATGCATAATGAGGGAGATTTTAAAAAAACATTTACAAGAGGAAATGGATTATTTGCATATTGCCTATTCTTCTTGCAGGTAAATTACACACTGATCACTCTTTGAGTTTGTGTGGCTGTCAGGATCCATTGCTTTCCTTTCACTACAGCTGTTGTTTGTTGCTCCCCACCACCACCAGAAGCTGCTGCCCTAGGTGAACACCTAGATTGTTTAGTGGTTGGGCCAGCCCTACTTGGTTTTAAAAAGTTTTGAATAACTTCCTGGAGGAAAAGTCCATAAACTATTCTTAGGGTCAACTTGGGGAAAGCCATATGCAGCAGTATAATTTTCACCCAAGCAGCCACAGGGGTGTTGGAAGACCTAGGAAAAAGGGGACCTATATAACCCAGTGACCCCACTACACTTGTCCTGTCAGCGGGAGATGCTTCAGAAAGAGGCAGCAGGAGATAGTACAGCAAACTTATTTTAAAATTAGTGCTGTTTGCCATCTGCCACATTTTATTTACCCTTTCTGGGAGACCATGAGCACATTTTCACTTGGTGACTACTCATTTGAATATATATCACTTGCCACAGCTTATCCCTGAGGTAAGCAGCATAGTGTCTAGGTACTTTTTGGGATCTTGTTGGACACTTTTCACCTGGATTGGCTATTGTTGAAATAAGATACAGGGCTGACGGACTTTTGGTCTGAGCTAGTATGACAATGCTTCTAATGATAAATAGTAGTAGTTGTATTGTTACATTCTAATAACAACAGCTGAGTGCACTAAGAGGCATATTTACTAAGCTTCGTGCTAGTAACATGCATGTTGGCCACATTAACA
The DNA here is from genome assembly GCA_033557465.1 of Ichthyophis bannanicus. Classification (NCBI taxonomy): domain Eukaryota; kingdom Metazoa; phylum Chordata; class Amphibia; order Gymnophiona; family Ichthyophiidae; genus Ichthyophis; species Ichthyophis bannanicus. The sequence goes on from CM066033.1 coordinate 1,202,483,641, forward strand.
GCAAGGGGCTTTGGGCTAACTGCAGGGGTGTGGGTACACCCATTCCCCTGCAGTTACCGTGCTTCAAAATGGCGATCCTGCCTCAGGTGGAACTAATGCCACCCATTGAGATGACATTAGCTGCACCCATACTACTGGAGTCAAGAGCAGGTGGCATGGGCCACAAACACCTGTGCTAGCTGTGCCACTCTGGTAATGCCCTATCCCACCCAATCACCACCCTGACATGCGTTACCACAGTAGCATGGGGGTTTCAGCACAGAACCTTGTAATACTTTTTAGTGTGGTGCCGAAACTGCACTCTCATCCCGCGCTAACCTAGTAACGCACCTTAATAGATACGCCCCTGAGTACATAATTCCATCAAAATCTGATCAATTGGTTAAGTGCAAAATTAGAAAATCAATTACATTTTGATGGAATAGTATGTATACCTGTCTTCTGTTCAGTGTTTGCATACTTAATTCTTTTTGAGTGACATACTGTAGATGTAACACTAATAACTAATGTATGTGCATAGGTATAAATACAACTTGTGCTCTATCCTAGAAAAGGGGGAGGAGTGACCTAATGATTGGGACAAGTTACCCCAGGCCAGAGGGCTGGGAGTTCAAGTCCTACTCGGGACCAGCAACCTCAGGCCAGAGGGACGGGGGTCTCTATTCCTATAGATACTCCTTGAGGCCTTGGGCAAGTCACTTAACTCCACATTGCCTCAGGTACATGTAGCTTGTGAGCCCTTCAGGGACAAGGGAATATACTGTACCTGATTGATAATACATTCTAGGTGGTTTACACAGACAGGTGGCATATAAATACCTGAATAGAACAGAAAGTGATTAAGAACTGGGCATAAGGATGACCCATTCATTTTATAGTGAAATGCAATAGTTCTGAATCAAAATAATAACATGCAACAAGTTAAAGTGCTATGAATTTTATATAACGTCAAGGAAGGTTTTTGATATCTAGCTCATTTCTTCACATCAAAGGCTGTGGAATTAAATTGTTTCACTTCTTTTTCAACAATTTTTTACATCTGGTGCCCCTACCGTGTAACTTGTAAAAGTAAGCAGTCAACACGTCTGACAGGATGAAACATAATATCCAGACATTTTAAGGTCTCAGGCACCCGCACTGAAGAAAATCAAACCTTTTATGAAATAGCACTCAATTATTTTGTTAAATTATGTGTCATTTAACCTTCAAGGCTGTCACTTCCACTGATGAAAATGTCATTTATGTTCTAACTGTTGAGGATTCTCCTCACCTCTGCAGTTGCTGCTAAAACTACATAAACATAAGAATCCCATCTTATACTCTTATAAAATTAAGTGAAGAAAAATTTTATCTGTATAATGCCATTTCTGGCACCATGTTTCATGGTTCCAAATACAGGAAACATGAAGGAAAAGTAATTTTTTTATTTAAAAAAAAAAGTGAAATGAATCCAATTAAGGAAGTTAGTTACTAACATGCATTAAAGAAGTAACATACAATGTTTTTTTCAATGCCTCGTTGGAGTCAGGAGTGGTGCCAAAGGACTGGAGAGAGGCTCATGTGGTGCCTTTACACAAAAGCGGAAGTAAGGATGTGGTTGAAAACTACAGGACAGTTAGTTTAACTTTGGTGATGAGTAAATTATTGGAAAAGCTTCTGAAAGAGAACTGGTGGTAGTGAGGTTTCTGGAGTCCAGTGGATTACAGGATCCAAGGCAGCATGGATTCACCAGAGGCAGGTCTTGTCAGACAAATCTGATTGATTTCTTTGACTAGGTGACCAGGGAGTTGGACCGAGGGAGAGCCCTAGTTGTGGTGTATTTGGATTTCAGTAAAGCCTTTGACACTGTTCCTCACAGGCGACTTATAAACAAACTGAGCACCCTAGGGATGGACCCTAAAGTTACTGCTTGGGTTAGTAATTGGTTGGGTGGGAGGCGACAAAGAGTACAGGTAAATGGAGCTCTCTTAGGAGAGGGATGTTACCAGTGGTGTGCCCCAGGGATCTGTCCTTGGTCCGATTTTCTTTTTAACATCTTTGTTAGTGATATAGCGGAAGGGCTGTTGGGTAAGGTTTGCCACTTTGCGGATGATACCAAAATCTGCAATATAGTAAACACCCAGGAACGTGTAGGTAATATGAGGAGGGATCTAGCTAAGCTTGAAGAATGGTCTAGAATTTGGTAACTGGGATTTAATGTTAAAAAATGTAAGGTCATGCATTTGGGCTGCAGCAATCCAAGGGAGCAATATAGTATAGGGGGTGAAGTACTTTTGCCCACTAAAGAAGAGCGGGACCTAGGCGTGGTTGTGTCTGATGATCTTAAAGTAGCTAAACAGGTAGAAAAGGCGACGGTAAAAGCTAGAAGGATGCTTGGGTGCATATGGAGAGGAATGGCTAGCAGAAAAAAGGAGGTGATAGTGCCTCTGTATAAGTCTTTGGTGCGACCTCATTTGGAGTATGGTGTGCAATTCTGGAGACTGCATCTTCAAAAGGATGTGAACAGGATGGAGTCGGTGCAGAGGGTGGCTACTAAGATGATTAGTGGTCTTCATTATAAAGCATATGAGGACAGACTTAGGTTTGCAAGTAAATTAAACTGTGTTAAAATGCTATGTTTTTTCACCATCTCTTAGTCCCTTTCCCATTCAAGCTTATTCTCCCTAAACCTTAATGCTTCTGGTTGTTCCATTCAACCAGTGAATGTATTTTAGCTTACTCAGGAAACATACGTTTTCCATGTCGGCTCCTAAACTATGGAACTCTCCACCAGCCAAGCTGAGGACTTTGGGCTATGTTTACAAAAGCTACGGTAGCTGGGCGCATTGGGTTTAGTATGAGACAAATGTGTATCTTGGTCTCACAGCATCTGGGAGTGCAAGGTAAAAAGGCATTCCATGCTAACAATCCCACACTATCTGAGTACCAGAAAAATAGATGGGTTAGAGAATGTGTGAGAGAGAAGGCAGAAACAGCCATGCACAGCTAGCTTGACCATGTTAGGGGTGCTTCTGATCAGAAAAGATGCTGCTAGTGTGGGTGCCGATAACTCCCGCCTCCAAAACAGCACTAGTTGTACTGCTGTGGCAGTAAATTCCAAACAGTATGACCACAATTTTCATATTAACAATTGCTATGGGCTGTTCCTTATGATTTAAAGCTCCTCTCCCTTACCTCCTCGTTTGACCTCCAGCTTTGCTCTACTGCCCCCACTCACCAGCATGGCCACTGCCTTGACCTGGTATTTTTCTCTAGTTGCTTACCCTCTAACTTCTGTAGCTCAGTTCTTCCCTTATCTGACCATCACCTTTTAAGCTTCACTCTTCATCACCCGCTGCCTCAATCTCGTCCTGTCTCCTCCAACCTATTTAGAAATCTTCATACTATCGATCCTTTGGTTCCCTCTTCCACTGTTTCTTCATCTATTTCCTCTACTATGTCATCTATGTCTGACGAGGCAGTAGCTTCCTATAATGCTGCACTCTCCTCTGGATGCTCTCGCTCCGTCCATGCCACGTCCTGTGAGGTGTTCTGCACACCAGCCCTGGCTTTCATCCACTACCCACTGTCTATGTTCCTATGCCCATTCTGCTGAACATGCTTGGCTCAAATTCTGCTCCCTTGCAGACTTTATACAGTTCATGCTTCATGCTTGTCTCTTTCCAGTCAGCCATAGCTCTTGACAAACAAGATTATTATGTCCATCTAACTAACTCTTGCCTCTGACCCTCGCCATCTCTTTACTACTCTCTCAGCTCTCTCCTCAAAGTGCCTCCGTCTCCAACCCCTCCCTCCCTCCTTTTCTGCCCAAACCCTGGCTGATTTTTTCCATGACAAAATCCACAAGATCACCCTCCAATTCCCCACAAAGTCAGCTACTTCCCCTCCTCCCCCTCTTCACTCTCAATTTTCCCTCTCCACATATGTTACCCTCTCTTCCTTTCCTGTGATCTCTGAAGAGGAAACTACACACCTTCTTTCTTCCTCTAAACTCACCTCCTGCTCCTCTGATCCTTTCCTTACCCATCTCCTAAGCCCCATCTCCTCCATTGTTGTCCCTTCCATTTCTCATATTCTCAACCTATCGCTCTCCATTGCAACTGTCCCTGCAGCCTTCAAGCATGCTGTAGTTACACCTCTCCTCAAGAAACCCTCGCTTGATCCCAACCTGCCCTTCTAATTATTGACCCATCTCCCTCCTCCCCTTCATTTCTAAACTACTCAAATGCACGGTTCACTGACGCTGCCTTGATTTCCTCTCCTCTCATGCTCTCCTGGATCCTTTACAATCTGGCTTTCGTCCTTTATACTCTACTGAAATGGCTTTTGCCAAAGTCTCCAGTGACTTGTTCCTGGCAAAATCCAAGGGACTTTACCATGTCCTCATCCTTCTTGACCTCTCTGCTGCTTTTGAAACTGTTGACCACAACCTTCTCCTCGAAACCCTGTCCTCGCTTGGTTTTAAGGGCTCTATACTATCCTGGTTCTCCTCCTACAGTATTTCTCCCATCACTCTTTTAGTGTTAGTTCTGGTGGTTCCTCCTCTTCTGCTATCCCACTCTCAGTTGGTGTACCCCAAGGATCTGCCTTGGGTCTGCTCCTTTTCTTTCTCTAGACCCAGTCCCTTGGTGTGCTCATCTCTTCCCATGGTTTCAGTACCATCTTTATGCCGATGACTCCCAGATCTACCTCTCTACGCCTGAAATCTCTCCGGCAATCCAGACCCAGATCTCTGCCTGCCTCTCTGACATTGCTGCTTGGATGTCTCACTATTGCTTGAAATTGAACATGGCCAAGACTGAGCTTCTTATCTTTCCCACTAAACCCTCCTCTCATCTTCCACTTTTCTCAATATCTGTTGATAACTCTCTAATTCCTGTTTCCTCAGCTCACAATTTGGGGTTGTCTTTGACTCCTCTCTCTCCTTCTCCACACACATCCATCTGATAGCTAGGACCTGCAGTTTCTTTCTCTATAACATCAACAAAATCTGCCCATTCCTTTCTGAACACAATACTAAGACATTTATCCACTCCTTAATCACCTCCTGTCTTGACTACTGTAACCTACTCCTTGTTGGTCTATCTTTGAATCATCTCTCTCCTCTTCAATCTGTTCAACACTCTGCTGCATGGCCAATCTTCCGGCAGCCTCGTCATGCCCATATTACCCCTCTTCTCAAGTCACTTCATTGGCTCCCTATCCGTTTCCGCATCCATTTCAAACTTATCCTGCTGACATATAAATACATTCACTCTGCAGCTCCTCACTACCTTTCTTCTCTTATCTCTCACTACCCCCTCCCCCCTTGGGAATTCTGCCCTTCTGGCATACTGCTTCTATCAGTACTCTTCTATTGCTAACTCCAGACTTCACTCCTTTTCACCTTGCTGCGCCTTATGCCTGGAACAAACTACCTGTGTCTGTATGCCAGGCATCTTCTCTGACCCTTTTCAAATCCAAGCTGAAAACTCACCTCTTTGCTGCTTCTTTTGGATCTTAACTCACCTGAACTCCTTGTTTTATCCCTGTCTACACCTTCTGTGTTGTCTGTCTTGACTAGATTGTAAGCTCTGATGAGCAGGGACTGTCTCTTACATGTTTGTGCAGCGCTGTGTATGACTTGTAGCGCTATACAAATGCTCAGTCGTAGAAGTAGTAGTACTGTTCCATATACATGCCAACCTATTCAACAGAGATAGGGCTGCACTCATGGACCCAGCCCCCATACCATCATCTGCAGCATGGAAAATGATAGTTTAAGCCTGTTTGGCAAAGATATAGCTGGGATTGAGCACCTGCAGCACAAGCAGCAGGATGGAGGTACCCTTGCCCCCTTTTCCATCCCAGTGACTGCATGGAGGTTGCCTTGCCACCCCTCTACATGGGATAGATATGCAGGACAGTTACACATGGCAAAGAGATGGGAAATAGAGTCTGGTCTCAGAGAAACAACCTGAGCTGGGCCATATAGTCAGGGTAGGAGATGGCGGAACACATTTGATGGTGCAGCATACTGACCATTGTAGTACTGGAACATATTTGTGCTGCTGAACTACATCCTATATAAGAACATAAGAAATGCCATACTGGGTCAGACCAAGGTCCATCAAGTCCAGTATCCTTTTTCCAAAAGTGGTCAATCTGGGTCACAAGTACCTGGCAGGTACCCAAAGTCCACAGCTTCTACAATGTTCATCCTGGGGTAAGCAGTGGATTTCCTGGGTCCTCTTTAATAATGGTTTATGGACCTTTCCTCCAGGAACTTGTCCAAACCTTATTTAAACCCAACTTAACTAACAGCTTTAATTACATCCTCTGGTAATGAATTCCAGAGTTTGATTATGTGTTGAGTGAAGAAATATGTTCTCTTATTAGTCTTAAATGGGTTACATTGTAGTTTGTGATGTAGCAGACTCTTATGAAGCAATGGAAACTGATAGTGATCCGGTGGAGTGCAGGGGAATGCAGGATTTTCTCTTCTGAGATAAAGAAGCACAGAGCTAATCAGGAACCACACCTCACCTCAAGGCAGGTGAGGAGCCAAGTCTCTGATTGTGTATGCCCAAGCAGGAGGCGGGCAGTGCAGTACTCAAGCAGCTTGTTAAGAACCCAGAAACAGAAACAGTTAGAACGTCAGCAAGAAGGGCAAAGAGAGGATCAGCGAGATTGGCAAGGAGTGGAGCAAGGAGAGGAGGAGTCAGGACACAAGCACCTGGATGAGGACAGGTCAGATGACCAGGAACCGTTGGTGAGAGAACCACTAAGCAGCTGTGATCCACGAAGGAGCAGACAGGACCTGGGAGACTCAGAGACAAAGAAAGACTTCTGTAAGCAGAAGAATTTAAAGGTACTGAGAGACCCAAGGCTGCAGCTCAGGAGTTTAAAGGACCAAGCAGAACCTTGGAACAGGAGGCAGTGGGAGAAAGAAATACCCTGGAAGAAGCCCCAGCACAAGGTATCTGGTGGGTTTAGAACGGCTAGCAAGCTTAACAGTGGGAAGCCAGAAAGAGTGAACTTTAATTGTGAAAGACAGGACAAAGGCAGAAAGTTTGATAGTAATTGGTTAAGCCAAGAGAAGCCTGACTGTTTTCCTTTTAAAACTCTGAAAGACTCTCCAAACACAGCTGAAGCGTTTTACCCTGCACTTTCATTTGGAGATAGGTGGGGGAAGGGAAATGCTTACACACTGAACTCTTGTCCAAGTAGAAGCACTGATAATTGCCAAGAGATAAGAACTGTAAACAAGCATTTATCTGAAGAAGGATATTCTCAGTCTAGTTCAGAAAATACACAGGCTGAATTACTTCTCACTAAATTCAGGGAGTTCCTTAAGAGCAGAGCAGTTTCTCCCAATAACGTAGCAAAGCCTATGAGCAGCTGTGAGGAAGAAATGCCTTTAATTTCTCTGCCGTCTACAGAGCAGGAAGTCCCGATGGACTGCTCTACTTGTGTGATTCAAAAGGACATTTAAATGATATGCTTGCCAATGTTTTATGAAGGAATATAAGAAACTTACCTCACTGATTGCCATGCTAAAGAAGCTTATGTGAAGAGAATAAGTGAAAGCATATTGTGTGCAATTCAGGAGCATTGCTGTTACCAGTTTTCTGTTACGTTACTGAAAGGAGGTCACATGACAATTGAATGTGATCCAGAATGGACATTTAGCCAAGCAGTAAAAAGCCTTGTTTAGTTAAGTTTCTCAGCCTTGTTTTATGCTACATTGTTTCCTTTACGTCTGCTGCATTTGAACTGCGAAAGCGGGAAATAAACCTCACAAAAGAAATTTTTCTTTGCCTTGCCTTACTACTTGAGCTCCAACACAACTACAACCTTACCCTCAAGGGCAACCAAGGCCAGCCCCTCCCTTAACCCTCAAGGTCCAGGGAGTGGGTGGGTGGCAAAGTGGCATAGTATTGAGGATACTGCGCAGGCGCAAGAAGTAGCTATACCAAGAGCTGCAGGAGCTGACTTCCAGGAGGTGCCCAGCCGAAGAGCTGACAAGCCCGGACAAGGAAGCAGACTGCAGGACTACAGGATCTTCTGTTCCTGACGTGCTTGTATACCACCTGAGCCAGGTAAAGGGTATCCACCCTGGGTAACCAGGATACCAGGGCAAGGGTGCAGCCTAGTGGTGACTAGGAGGGAAAAAAAAAAGGGAAAAAGCGCAGATAGACAAGTGTTCTGTGATTCCGCACTTGGGTCTGTCTTTTTGATTTGTTGCAGGTATTCCAAGATGGCGATGGATGCCAAGGAGATTTTTCACTGGATGGCGACACAGCTAGAGCGCCAGAGAGATCTTGCGTTAGAAGCACAGGAAAAGGCCAATGCAAGCCTACGTGAACAGCAGCAACCGCTACTGACTCTCATGGAAGAATGGATAAAAGCCGCTGGACCATCAACATCCAATACAGGTTCCACACTAACAGACACTGTACACCCTGTTGGTCTACAGAAAGGAACTTTGTTCAACTTTGGGCAGCTAACTAATCAGGATGATGTGGATGACTTTCTTGAGAGCTTTGAGAGAGTGGTTCGCCTTAGCTCTTGGCCTCAAGAACACTGGGCGCTAAGACTAGCAGCATCCCTTACTGGGGAAGCGATGGCCGCTTACCGCGCCATGCCTGCTGCTATGGCTGCCAACTATGAGGAATTGAAAAGGGCCATAAGAGAGAGATTAGGGCTCACTCCTTTGGTCTACCACACGCGTTTGAGGAGTGTGAGACTGAAGCCGAGTGAGACTCCTAAGTCATTATGTCACAGGATTAGAAGCCTGATTGACAAGTGGTTAACTCCAGAAGGGAGGTCGGTGGAGTCAATACTTGATGACTTGGTATTGGAGCAATATATGAACGCTCTACCCCAGGGAATCCACACCTTCCTAATCTTGCAGAATTGCAAAACTCCCCAAGAAGCTGTTGCACTCTCTGTGAGATACATTGAGGCAGAGCTAACTGCCCAGAGAGCTAGCACTACTTCTCAGGAGTCAGGCAGTCGCAGATTAGAAAGGGACGGGAGGGTGCATAACGACCCGATAAAAATGTGCATGCCTTTATGGAAAAGCTCTGAGAGGAGGCTAAGATGTTACAAATGTGGGCAAGAGGGACATTTGCTAAAACACTGTTTTGTTAAGACTGCCTTGGTAGCGGGTAGTCCTATGGAAGATAGACCCGGGTTTCTTCTTGCTATTGAAGTACAGGGAATTACCACTCAGGCTCTGCTGGATTCAGGAGTGGAGATAAGCATGCTCTCTGAAGAGTTTTGGCAGAGAATAGAAGCCATGCAGGGCAAGGAAGTTATTCAGCCTGTTAGTTCAGTTAAAATAAGGTGCGTCCATGGAGGAACTTCTACCTACCCCGTATACAAGTTACGCATAGCAGGGTTAGGTCCACCAAGGGCTGTCCCCTTAGCAGTTGTCCCAGGACTTCCCCACGCAGTAATTCTAGGCAGGGATTGGCCACAGTTCTTCAGGGAGATGGAAAGGGAGTTGCAGGTGAAAGGTGCAATGGTCTCCACAAGAGCACAGTCCTCCGCCTTAAAAGAGAAAGAAGATACCTCAGAGGATCTCGGAGAAGTTCTCCCCTCTGATGATGTGTTAATAGATACACCAGACACTAAAGTCAGGAAGCCTAAATCTGAGAAGCGTAAGGAGAAACAGTCTCGCTCTAAGAACAAGTCTGAAGTGCAGGCAGGGCAAGAGCTACCATGGGTACCAGAGGAACTAATGAATAAGTTTCCCACGTTCCCAAATGAGCAGCAAGCGGACCCCGCTCTCACACAGGCATTCAAATGGGCTCAGACTACTAGGGATACCTTACCTAGATTTATCCTGACTGCAGGCATACTCTATAGGGAGAGTAAAGATCCTTTCACAGGAGATAGTAGAAAGCAGTTGGTTGTGCCAACAACCTTTAAAAATATAGTGTTTCGGTTGGCACACGACCATCCTGTTGGGGGGCATAAAGGCATTCAGGGAACCCTCGATCAAATCTTAGCCAGATTCTATTGGCCGGGTGTCTTCAAAGAGACAGCAAAGTTCTGTGAGGCTTGCCCCACATGCCAAAGAGTTTCAGCGGCCCATCCCAGGGATGTCCCCATGATACCATCACCAGTGATTAAGGATCCCATACAGAGAATAGGTGTAGACATTGTCGGACCTCTGATTAAAACACCCCGAGGTTTCAGCTATATCTTAGTGGTGGTAGACCACGCTACAAAGTTCCCTTGGGCTATGCCACTGCGCACCATATCTGCCAAAGTAATAGCAAATGAACTTATTAAGTTGTTTTGTGAAGTGGGTTTCCCTAAGGAAGTTCTCACAGACAGGGGGAGCAACTTCATGTCAAAATACTTAGGACAAGTGTGGGATGCCTTTGGTATTCACCACATTAAGACGGCAGCATACCATCCACAAACGAACGGTTTAGTCGAGAGACAAAACCAGACTCTTAAAAGGATGTTACGTAGGAGTTTGGAGGGGGAAATGGACAACTGGGATACAATGCGTCCCTTTGTTCTTTGTGCATGCCGAGAGAGAAAACAGGCCTCATTAGGAACAGCACCCTATGAACTATTATACGGGAGGTCTCCCCGAGGCATTCTCGATATTCTGAGAGAACAGTGGGTAGAACCCGATCCCAGGGAAGTGGAGGTGCCCGAGTTCCTGAGAAACTTAAAGAAGCGGCTACGCCGGACTTCACAAGTTGCAGTGGATAATCTGAAGCGTAGTCAGGCCAAACAGAAAGCCTATTATGATAGGAACACAAAGCAACGTCAACTAAATGTAGGAGAGAAAGTTATTGTAATGGTGGCTGGGACAGAACTAAAATTTGAGAACCATTGGAAAGGCCCGTGTCGGGTAGTACAAGCTGAAGGACCTGTATCTTACTTGGTCGAGAATAGGAAAGGTCGCAGGCAAGTCTACCATGTCAACGTGTTAAAACCATGGCATGACAGAGTAGCTTTAGCCCAATTAGCCACAATAGCCTCTCCGAGACAACAGCCTCAACAGGAGCTCATCAGAACTGAACCCATAGATAGAATCACGTGCTGTGCTGTCAAGACTAAGCCAGCCCGTGATATCTTAAAGGGGGGGGGGATCTGTGATGTAGCAGACTCTTATGAAACAATGGAAACTGATAGTGATCCGGTGGAGAGAACCGGTACTGCAGGGGAATGCAGGATTTTCTCTTCTGAGATAAAGAAGCACAGAGCTAATCAGGAACCACACCTCACCTCAAGGCAGGTGAGGAGCCAAGTCTCTGATTGTGTATGCCCAAGCAGGAGGCGGGCAGTGCAGTACTCAAGCAGCTTGTTAAGAACCCAGAAACAGAAACAGTTAGAACGTCAGCAAGAAGGGCAAAGAGAGGATCAGCGAGATTGGCAAGGAGTGGAGCAAGGAGAGGAGGAGTCAGGACACAAGCACCTGGATGAGGACAGGTCAGATGACCAGGAACCGTTGGTGAGAGAACCACTAAGCAGCTGTGATCCACGAAGGAGCAGACAGGACCTGGGAGACTCAGAGACAAAGAAAGACTTCTGTAAGCAGAAGAATTTAAAGGTACTGAGAGACCCAAGGCTGCAGCTCAGGAGTTTAAAGGACCAAGCAGAACCTTGGAACAGGAGGCAGTGGGAGAAAGAAATACCCTGGAAGAAGCCCCAGCACAAGGTATCTGGTGGGTTTAGAACGGCTAGCAAGCTTAACAGTGGGAAGCCAGAAAGAGTGAACTTTAATTGTGAAAGACAGGACAAAGGCAGAAAGTTTGATAGTAATTGGTTAAGCCAAGAGAAGCCTGACTGTTTTCCTTTTAAAACTCTGAAAGACTCTCCAAGCACAGCTGAAGCGTTTTACCCTGCACCATCATTTGGAGATAGGTGGGGGAAGGGAAATGCTTACACGCTGAACTCTTGTCCAAGTAGAAGCATTGATAATTGCCAAGAGATAAGAACTGTAAACAAGCATTTACCTGAAGAAGGATATTCTCAGTCTAGTTCAGAAAATACACAGGCTGAATTACTTCTCACTAAATTCAGGGAGTTCCTTAAGAGCAGAGCAGTTTCTCCCAATAACGTAGCAAAGCCTATGAGCAGCTGTGAGGAAGAAATGCCTTTAATTTCTCTGCCGTCTACAGAGCAGGAAGTCCCGATGGACTGCTCTACTTGTGTGATTCAAAAGGACATTTAAATGATATGCTTGCCAATGTTTTATGAAGGAATATAAGAAACTTACCTCACTGATTGCCATGCTACAGAAGCTTATGTGAAGAGAATAAGTGAAAGCATATTGTGTGCAATTCAGGAGCATTGCTGTTACCAGTTTTCTGTTACGTTACTGAAAGGAGGTCACATGACAATTGAATGTGATCCAGAATGGACATTTAGCCAAGCAGTAAAAAAGCCTTGTTTAGTTAAGTTTCTCAGCCTTGTTTTATGCTACATTGTTTCCTTTGCGTCTGCTGCATTTGAACTGCGAAAGCGGGAAATAAACCTCACAAAAGAAATTTTTCTTTGCCTTGCCTTACTACTTGAGCTCCAACACAACTACAACCTTACCCTCAAGGGCAACCAAGGCCAGCCCCTCCCTTAACCCTCAAGGTCCAGGGAGTGGGTGGGTGGCAAGTTTCATTGTGCACCCTCTAATCTTTCTACTTTTTGATGGTGTAAACAACCAATCTACGTTGACCCATTCCACAGCATTCATTAATTTATAGACTTCTCCCCTCAGCCTTCTGTTTTCCAAGTTGAAGAGCCCTAACCTTTTAAGCCTTTTCTCATAGGGGTATCCTTCAATTCCCTTTACTATTTTGGTGGCTATTCTCTCAACCTTTTCTAATTCCGCTATATCCTTTTTAAGATACAGCAACCACAATTGCACACAATATTCAAGGTGCAGTTGAACCATGGAATGGTACAGAGGCATTATAATATCCTTGGTTTTATTCTCCATTCGTTTCCTTATGATTCCTAGTATTCTATTAGCTTTCTTGGCCGCTGCTGCACACTGGGCAGAGGGTTTCAACATATTATAAATGATGACGCCTAAATCTTTTTTTCTGGGTGGTGGTTTTTAAGGTGGTGAACCAAGGGGAAGCAGAGAGTGTGTTCTCTGCAGGAGGGCAGAAACCAGGTAAACAGCGGAGAAAAGACCACGGCCACACTGGAGAAAACTTCAAAATGTTTTATTGAGGACCCAACTTGTACAAGTTTTGGCACTAGGCCTTCTTCTGGGGTCTATAAACATAAACAAAATTAAATAAAAATGAAACCAAAAACCATAATGCACATACATACAAATGGTAAATAAAATACACAACATAATAAGACAATGAAAAAAAAATACATTACCAATGCTCTTGGAGGAAACCGTCTCCAGGAGGATGGTTAAGAACACTATTTGAACACTTGCCCAGTCTATAATGTAAAAAACCTAAATATAAAACATACATTCTCTTAAAAGCATAAAACTTAAAAACACAGATGAATGTAGGGATAATAAATACCATAAACTAATGATGTGAAAATAATATTACAGTGTGAACAAATAAAACTCATATTGTGACCAACGGATTGTCAGTATTTGAAAAAAAAAAGGGGGGGAGGGCGGGAAGAGGGGGAAGGGGAGAAAGAGGAAGGAAGAAGAGAAGGAGGGAAAAGAGAACAGAGGGAGAAGTAGAAGAAATACTTGAACAGAAACCGTGTAAGAGATATTTGCCTCTATATCATACACTGTGAAATGCCTTGCCCTATGATATACAAACAAATCTACTATGATCCCCACAGAAAATATAGAGATGGGTATGAGCAAGTCCATTGTACATTTTTTTGTAAGAGACTTCTAATACCCAAGGAGGATTGCAATGTGGAAGTAAGAATATGTTGTCCTATCTATCAGTTGCTAATATAGAGCTGAGCATGAAAAAAGTAAATACATCGCTGTGTCTAAATTGAGGACCACACACCAACTTAGACAGTACAGCACTAAACCAGAAATATTGTAAGGCTGAATAAAAAGTAGAAAGCCACAATTGGTAAAATGCAGGTATCCCTTCATAACAGATTAGAATGGGAAAAAACAGAAAAGCAGCGATCTTATGCATCTGAAAAACAGTAATGCACAACGGTATGACTTAAACAAAGGAAAAAACATAGGGTAAAAACTGCATGGCTTAAAAACAGGGCTAAGGACAATCACAAATAAAATACAAAACTATTATGGTATAAAGAAACAGGACAAAAATACAGATGAGAATTATAATGGTGGAACGTGTGTTATATACTAAACAGCATGTGTGTTTGTGCATCGTCAGAGTATGGGTGCAGAATGTCTGTCGGGAAGCATGGTTCAAAATGGAACTTTTCTAAAAACTGTCAAAATCTGAAAAGAAGAAAAGGATTATGAAACAATAATCTGAATGAGACTCTCATCTTTGCATAATCGCCAGATGTGGGGAAATACTCAAGCACACTCAATAACGTACTGTCGCCCCCTCCTGGCCAGGTAGATGACTGGCAGCAGGTGAGGTCGCCTTTTAGCCTTAAGACAAGACTCCCTGTAATGGCTGCCAGAAGGGCTGATGGGAATCGTAGTTTATCCTAAGGCAAAGGAGTTGTGATCCGAGGGTTTAGGCACAAGACAGAGAATATTTCTTTTAATGTAATCAGGGTTTCTTCATACACAGGAGGCGTGAGGCATAAAGTATGGAAAGGATTTTTAATCCACGGTACTGCTTCAAAACAACAGGAACAAATTATGCTTTGCAATATAACTTCCAACAGAAATAGGCATCACTTTGCTTGAGAAATCAAATTGGCACTTTCAGAACTTTAAACAGATAAATGCTTTCTTCTTAGACAGGAACAACTTCTTGTTGTCAAAAACAAAACTTTTAAATGTTCCTTAAACATATAACTTAGCTTTCACTTTGTCAGCACAGTCAGCTGTTTCTGGCAGTTTGTGACGTCTTCACAAATTAACGTGCTTCCTGAGCATGGCACAGCTATAATGGCTTTTCTAGGATTCTTCACCGTCAGAGTTAAAACACATAGTACACTGACAATCCATAATACTATTATCCACATTCGTTGTGTCCATTTCTTCCTCTCTATCACCCTCACTTATGGCATACGGTATCTGCACAGAGAGCTGACTATTTTCCTTCTTTATTAAATCACTTATCCTTCTCAGTAAAGTCTGCTTCTGCAGCAACTCGTCTGTTAGCTGAGCTACGTGCTGATTAGACCAGCTGTCTCTCTTTTCCCTGGGACTCAGGCTATGCTTAAACTTCGCTTTCTCTCCTATGGGTAATTCTCTGGGGCTTTTCCTCTGTAGGCATTGAGAAGGACAGACTTGCCTTGGTTCTGAGGTATTTAGGGATTCCCTCTGTCCTGCAAACCAGTCATGCTTTTCTTCAAGTGCAGACCTTCCGTTTGCTGACACCAGCCTCTCATTCCCAGCTGTGTCTGGCAATCTCTCATCAATCTCCTCTTCACAGCAAATAGTATTTCTCACACTCTGTCTCTCAGGCTCTGCAAACACTCTCTTACTTGCTCTGCCTCCTGGACTCCGTGTTGGCCCCTCTTCTGAACTCTTTGAAGCTCGTGAACCTCGTGAACTCCGTGGACTACGGATTAGGCTCTCCTCTGAACTTCGTGAACTCCCTAAACCTCGTGAACTAACTTCTGTTCTGTGAATCAGCTTTTTAAACTTTCCTTCTCTTTGAGGCACACCCTGCTCCCAGCACATGTGACTAGGGACAAGCTTCTCCCTGACGTGCTGCTGTGGGCGGGGCTTAGGGGTGACTAGCTTCTGAGTCACAGACTCCTGGTTACTGGGGAAACCTTTGATACAACCTGAATTAAAGTGACAGGACCTTTTTTCCTGTGTATTTCTATAATCAGCCGTGGTTTCCTCACCACATATTCCCCTTCTTAAGACATTTCGTGCTGGGGTTCTCCCAGAATCACAGCACGTAAATCTCTTATACCTTTTCTCATTGCTTTCATCCATGGTAGTGCCTCTAGACAATGCGTCTCCTGGTGTATAGTCGTACTTCCGCTGTAATCCAGTGAACTGCGTTCCTTTGTGGCGTGGCCTACTCCGCATCCAAACTTTATATCACTTTGTGGTGTGGCCTACTTCGCATCCGAACTACTACGCCACTCTGTCTCTCAGGCTCTGCAAACACTCTCTTACTTGCTCTGCCTCCTGGACTCCGTGTTGGCCCCTCTTCTGAACTCTTTGAAGCTCGTGAACCTCGTGAACTCCGTGGACTACGGATTAGGCTCTCCTCTGAACTTCGTGAACTCCCTAAACCTCGTGAACTAACTTCTGTTCTGTGAATCAGCTTTTTAAACTTTCCTTCTCTTTGAGGCACACCCTGCTCCCAGCACATGTGACTAGGGACAAGCTTCTCCCTGACGTGCTGCTGTGGGCGGGGCTTAGGGGTGACTAGCTTCTGAGTCACAGACTCCTGGTTACTGGGGAAACCTTTGATACAACCTGAATTAAAGTGACAGGACCTTTTTTCCTGTGTATTTCTATAATCAGCCGTGGTTTCCTCACCACAGTACTCTGACCCACTCTCCCAGCAGCACAACCCACGCACACCTGTAAACCTAAACAAAACTACTCCCATACACAGCTTACACCAACCCACACCCCCAACCCTCCAACCCAACAACACATCACCATCTCACTAATCAATGCACGCTCTGTTAAAAATAAATACCAGATGCTCCAAGACCTAATCACAAAGGAGCAGATAGACCTCCTATGTGTAACCGAAACGTGGCTAACAGATACCGACACCGTACTAATGAATCAACTAACCCCTGAAGGATACACCCTCCACCACTGCTCCCGGGCACACACCAAAGGAGGGGGAGTCGCCATCATAGCAAGAACTGACCTCCACCTCAGGATCCTCTCTTCAGAAACCACCAATGAAGCTGACCTCCTCACCCTCACCAATAAACACCTCTCAATATGCCTAATCTACCGCGCACTTACCACAACCACGGACCTACCAAGAATACTACAATTTATATCAGAGAGCACCAGTTCAGCAAAGGACCATATCATCCTAGGTGACTTCAACCTCCCATCACTTCAAGCAGAACAAGCAGCAACTTTCCACACCGCCATGAATGCGATGGATCTAGTACAGATCATACAAGAACCCACCCATGAAAAAGGCAATACACTCGACCTTATATTCCTAAATCCCACAACCGCCACCTCAACAATGGACCCACAGATCTCGCCAGTACCCTGGTCTGACCAACACCTCATCTCCATCTCCTACACCTACCAACATAAGACCAACAAGGAAGATGGACACCACGTCAGAAGATTTAAAACATTTAACAAAGAGGACTTCTTAGCACAAACTCTATCCAAACTGCAACCAAACTCCACCGACATTAATGTCCTAATTCACAACTGGAATACCACGATCTCAACAGCGTCTGAAGCATCAACAAACATAGCCACCGCCAGACCCCCGTCTACAAAGGCCAAATGGTTTACTCCCGACCTCCGAAAGCTAAAAACAAAACTCAGAAGAACCGAAAGAAAATGGAGAAAAACCAAAGACGAAAACAGCAAGACAAAATACCTAGATGAACTCAAAGCATATCACCATGAGACCGACAAAGCGAAGAAAATCTACCACATGAAAATTATAAATACCTCCATCAACAAACCTCGAGAACTCTTCCAGATTGTCAAAAAGTTGACAAAAGCACCCCATAACTCTGACCAATTACCAAAGATCCCACCAGAGCTACTGGCCCGTCAATACAAACAACTACAACGACCACAAAACTCGCAGCCATACGTAGATGCAACTACAACAAACCTCCACCCCAACTTACACTGCGACTGGTCCACCTTCAAAGAAACCTCAACGGACGAAATAACAACCACCATCACCTGCCTCAATACCACCACCTCCCCGCTCGACCCCTGCCCCACTGACTGGATAAAGAAATCCAAAATTGAACTGAACACACCATTGGCCCATATCATCAATGAATCCTTCTCCCAAGGACACATGCCAGACGCCCTCAAGACTACAATCATCCGACCATCCTTAAAAAAACAAACCCTGGATCCCCTAGATCCAGCATCCTACAGACCCATAGCAAGCCTACCTTTCACTGCCAAGATAATCGAGAAGATAGTCCAACAACAGCTGCAGGAACACCTGGATATCAACAACATACTGGATCTACAACAACACGACTTCCGCCCGCTACATGGAGTGGAAACCCTCATGACCACACTGATGGACACTCTCTTCACAGGAGTACCAAAAGGAGCTAAGGATCCGCACAATACAAGAGAACAAAAAAAGCGGAGCCTGGACTGACAAAAATAAACCTTGTTTATTGCGCCCCAACGCGTTTCGGCCACCGGCCTTCTTCAGGGGGTCTAAAAGAGCACACCTTATTGTGATCAAATTGAGTATTATCCTGGATTGAACCTAGAGGATACTAACAGCAAACGCACAGAGTGCTGGCGTTTGCTGTTAGTATCCTCTAGGTTCAATCCAGGATAATACTCAATTTGATCACAATAAGGTGTGCTCTTTTAGACCCCCTGAAGAAGGCCGGTGGCCGAAACGCGTTGGGGCGCAATAAACAAGGTTTATTTTTGTCAGTCCAGGCTCCGCTTTTTTTGTTCACTCTCTTCACAGGAACACAAGAAAAGCACTCTGGATACGCCATGATCTTCCTTGATATATCTGCAGCGTTTGACACCATCTCCCACAGCATCCTCATACACAGACTACAGACAATTGGGATCAAAGGCACTGTACTAAAATGGTTCCAATCCTACCTAACAGACAACAACTAATCCGTACCAGCACATTGACCTCCCCCCCCCCCCATTCCAGCAACACCAAGGAGTACCCCAGGGATCCACACTGTCAGCCATGGTCTTCAACATTTACCTTCAACCTCTCTGCTCAGTCATACGCACTTATAACATCAGCTTCCACATATATGCTGATGATATCATGCTCTACGCCCCCATCACAACCACAAACCCAACAAACACTCACCTCTCAGCATGCTTCTCCGCAGTGTCCGACTGGCTACAAGCAAACAACCTATCCATCAACATCAAGAAAACCGAAGCCCTCATAGTGACAAAAGACCCAGACTTTACACCACCAACACATCTCAACATAGGAACCACAAACATTCAAATACAACCACAAATAAGATACCTGGGCATTATTATTGACCAAGACATCACCCTAAAGCAACAAATCGCCAAGACCTCCGGAACCATATTCCACAAAGCAAAAACAGTGCAACGTCTCAGACCCCTTCTTGAACATCAAGATTTCCGAACAGTAATGCAAGCAACGACACTCCCACATCTGGACTACTGCAACATAATATACCATGGACTTCCAGCCACACAGACCAACCCCCTTCGAACAGCATTGAACACCACAGCAAGAAATCATTCATGGAGCAAAGAAAAACAACCACATCACCCCAATTCTGAAAGACCTACACATACTTCCCCTTAAAGCAAGGACTAAATACAAAGCCATCCTACTCACCCACAAAGCCATCCACCAAACACAGAACACCCAGCTTCTCACCCTACTAGCTCGTCCAGCTCACGGCAGAACTAACAGACAAGCCTCCAACAACTCCCTCACCGTCTCTCACAAAAGAACCAAATGCTCGCAACGGTCCTGCAATCGAGCCTTTGAACTATATGCCCCATCTTTATGGAATTCTCTACCGAACTGTCTCAGAAACAATGCCGACCTTCCATCTTTCAGAAAACAGCTAAAAATCATCCTCTTCCAGGAATACTTCAACACGACATCCACTAAAAAACATAACTAACCCCGGATCCCGACCACCATGAACCACTGATGGAAACTATACTAACCTGTCCGTGTCTAATGTCTGTCCCATGTCCAATGTATGTCCTATGCCTAAATCATCATTGTTGCCTCCCTGATGTTGGCCCCGCCTGTTTACTTAAGTCCCCCACCCTCAATGTAACGCCGCTTTGACCCGGTGAAAAGCGGGATATAAATGAAGTTAAATAAATAAATAAATAATAAATAAATACTGCGCATGCGAGCAGAGGCTTTTTAAGGGGGGGTGAGAGAAAAAGAGGGACTCCGCCCACTGATCTACATGGTCAGCCATAAGTATCAAAAGAAATGCAAAGGCAGAAGGTATCATTGCAGCTGCACCACCAGCTAAAATAGGGAGCAGGACATGAGACCATAAAAAATAAACTAAAATAGGTGACTGGAAATAAAACATGAGTGAAGAAGAACCAACTAAAAAAAGTAATTAAAATAATCAGGCCAATGTCATTGTATATCAAGGTGCAATGTAATATGACATGTAATTAAAAACTTAAATGAAGGGGGAGAGATGTCACGGTGACAGAAGCAGAATATCAACTAAAATAATATTATAAATTATATTTACAAGAAGACCTTAAATTCAATCTCTTTATTAAGTCCCTTAGAGGATATAGCTGAATTAGAAAAGGTACAAAGAGCAACAGAAATAGTAAAGGGAATGGAAGAGTACCCCTATGAGGAGAGGCTTAAAACGCTGGGGCTCTTCAACTTGGAAAAGAGACGTCTGAGGGGGATATGATATAGGTCTATACATTCATGAATGGAGTGGAAAGAGTAAACATATATTGGCTGTTTATGCCATCAAAAAGTAGAAAGACTAGAGGACACAATGATGCTACTATGCAACCCATTTAAGACTAATAAGAGAAATACTTTTTTTACTCAACACGTAATCAAACTCTGGAAATTCGTTATCAGAGGATGTAGTAAAAGCTGTTAGTGTAGCTGGGTTTTAAAAAGGTTTGGACAATTCCTGGAGGAAAGGTCCATCTACTATTATTAAAGAGGGTCTGGAAAATCCACTGCTTGCCCTGGGACAAGCATTGTGGAACCTGTGTGCCTCTTTGGGAACCTGCCAGGTACTTGTGGCCTGGATTGACCACTGTTGGAAACAGGATACTGGGCTTGATGGACCTTAGTCTGAGCCAGTAAGGCACTTCTTATGTTCCTATGAGAAGCCTTGGGAAGAGCTGAAATTTGCCATTTGTAAAAAAGAATCCTGGAAACATTCATGAGCTGGAACATATGACAGTTGAAGAGTGGGAGAAACTACCAACAGACAGCAGTAAGAAACTTATAGATGGCTACAAGAAACATTTAAAGGCTGTCATCGCTACCAAAGTTGTGTAACCAAATATTACTGAACAGTGCCATTAATCCTTTCCAGGTCATACAGTCAAACCTCGGTTTTCATGATTAATCCGTTCGAAAAAGTCTGACTAAAACCGAAACGTATGAAAACTGAAGCAATATTTACCATAAGAAATAATGTAAATCCAATTAATCCGTTCCAGACACCCAAAAATATTCACAAAAAATACATTTTATAGAGAATAACTGTATTTTTACATACAGAAAACAATGAGAAATAAATATAAATGACTAATGAAATGGATAAATGAACATTTAACATCACTGAAAGCAAGCTAAGTACAGTACTGTACAGTACAGTATGTTAGCATCTGGCCTTAGCCACCCCTGACAAGCTGCTGTGCCCAGCTCTCTTCAGAATCACATTGGATTCAGCCCATTAAAATACCTTTACATTATCTGCTCAATGCTTCAGAATGGCAGAAAATCTTAATGATATAGCTTCAGACGTACCCTGCAAGAGAAAGAACTGCTTCCCACATTCATGCAACATCTCCTGCTTACGTTGACAGCTTTTCTTCCCTGCTACCTCCGAGCCTGAGGGGGCGCTCCAGAGAATGGGCAGGCGTTGGACGAGATCGGGGCCTTCCTCTCCGCGCAATCCTTGCCTCTCTAACTCTGACCAGGCTCGAGGATGTGTTTCATTTACGTGCTCAGCTGGCTTTCGCTTCTCATCACGCTGGCGATCGGTGAGTCCGGGGGGCAGTGCTGCCGGGACCGGGCGGGCGTTCTGGCAGTGTATACAGACCGGTGTGCAGCGCGAGGGTGTATGTATTTACAGTACTGTACTTTACGAAAACCGAGGCGATGTACGAGAACCGGGACAAAATCTCAGTCAAAAAAGACGTTGAAAACCGAAGCGATGTATGAGAACCGGGACAAAATCTCAGTCAAAAAAGACGTTGAAAACCGAAGCGTATGAAAACCGGGGCAAATGAAAACCAAGGTTTGACTGTATTTTATTTTTTTCTCAGAAATTGCTATGTCTAAGATGTACAGATATCTTTTTTTTTGTTGCTGTATATTGTCACACCGCCCCCCTGGTGGCACTGGGATGTCACAGCAGGGAGGGTGGACACAAAAATATTTTATGGTGGAGTTTAGCTCAAAGACAGGGCCCGGGTTTTTATAGTCCTGGTAGCCTTCTGGGTAACGAAAGCTCCAAAGAATATAACAGTCCGAGTGTAGGGAGAATAAAGACTTTTATTTCCCGTATTGCAAATAGGTTCAATAGCTCAGAATTTACATCAACACAAAAATGTCCTTGCTTCAGGTTGAAAGAAAAAGAAACATGAACTGAGTTAGACCTGTTAATTTCACAGCAGTACTATAAGAAACACAGATTCAAACCTTCCCCCAGACCACAGCTCTACTCCTCAGCTAAGGGCTCAAAGCTTTCTGCCAGGCAATAGCTGCAATCCATCTCGGGGACTGAAAGGTCATCCGGGAATTCCACCTGCATTGGTTCACAGTCAGGAATATCTAGTGGCTCGCATTCAGACCTTTTATATAATGTTTGTACGATGTCCCAATGCACTGCATCCAAAGGTAAGCCTTGGTTTTGTACACCTCTAGAGTGAGGACAGTTTCTCTCGCCTACTGCTCTTTTACTAGAGAGTTTCTTGTTTGGCACAGGTTTGTATTTTGTAGCACAAATAGTTCTAGAAGGACAGCATTCCTCTAGGCCATGCTCCTCCTGCGTCACAGCATTCATAAAATCACAATCAGTAAAATAGTGATTACCTTTTCTTTTGGGTTTATCCTGGCCAAGTGAGGGTTGATGCTTGTTCCTGCTGTGGTTTGGCTTCTCTGACACCAAGGTAGGCCTCCAGTTCTCCGGCCGGCCTCCTGCTGGGGTTAAGCCACACTCGCACCACAGCTTCTTTCTCTCCGTGCCAAGAATGTTACCTTTCAAAGTAACTCTTTCACCTCCTTCTTGGTTACTCCTCGTTGTGTCTTTCAAAGGTTGCCGGCCTCTGCCAGACTCAGGTCCAGGACTCTCTGGCACAGTCCTTCTCCTTCCAGGGTTAGCTTCTTCTTTGTATCTTTCCCACTTGGAAAGCGTATCCTCTCCCCTCTTGGGATATTTGAAGCGGATTCCTTCACCTGGTTCTGCTGAGTCTGCTGGGCAGGTTCCTTCTGTCAGGACTCCTATTCCCTGGTCCTTCTCTCCTTCCAGGAAAGCTCTCCTTTCTCCTTCCAGGGTTAGCTTCCTTCCTGTGTCTCTTGTGTCTGGGCTTTTAAAAGGAATTCTTCCCTTTCTGGATTGGGTGCAGGCCGGTATTGCATCATTGGCTCTGGGGTGTGGCTCCTCAGTCCTCCAGAGGTCCCTCTTGCTCCCCCTATATGGCTCCTCGCGATGCTGCAGCCGGTGTTTGCCTCTTTTTTCTAAGTTAAAAGCATTTTCTTCTGTCTGCAAAGGGTCTGCAGTACCACAATATTTATTTATTTTATTTACATTCTCTTATATACTGTGCTATTCTGCATCAGTGTGGTTTACATTGAACAAACTGAAATTACATTGAACAGGGCATTATAACTTGGAGATAACTATTTTACAGGGAACATGGGCTATGGAGGGTTAAGTGGCTTGCCCAAGACCACAAGGAGCACCTGTGGGACTAGAAACCCCAGTCCTTCCGGCCCAAGGTTGCTGTCCTCTAGTGGGATTTGAACCCCTGACCTTCCGGCTTGAAGTACCTTGCCCCAACCACTAGGCCACTCCTCCACTCCACTACCTTTGAACATACTATTAAAATATTATGATGACATTAGAGTTGAAATATTTTCAATTATTTCTCAAGATATTGTATACAACATACCTAAAATGCAAGAGTGCCAATAATGCTGACCACACGTATACCATGGCACCATTTAATAACAGATCTTTTCTTTGTATAAAGAAGTCTTTACATATACAGTATTCAATCCTCTATAAATGTACCCAAATGTTTAATTTAAGTTTCTAGAAGCACACCAGTAAGAACATGTGCTGCATTGAAACACATTTGTTGCCAAGTTTCTAAAGAAAGTTTTTATAATTTAAAAACTACAAAGTCACCCCTCTAAAAATCTGTGTGTATGTGTGTGTGGGGGGAATTTTCAAAGCCATTTAGGTGGTTTGCGACATATCCCTGAGTGCCACCATTTAAATGCCCAGATGCTTTCCAGCTAGTATTAGGTGTTCTGGGGCAGAGCGGATGCAGCACCCGGGGATAACCAGCTAGCGGCAATATTTACAGGGTCATTCTGAACTACGAATAAGACGTTTGTACGTACAGAGTAGCCACGTGCAGTACGTGAACGTCTAGACGTGATTCTGTGAACAAGCAGTTATACACGCACAACCGAGATATATGTGTAGGTCTGGACATGGGTGGATCGTGGGCATGGAGGGGAGGAGTGTGGACGTGCCCTGCCAGGAAAACATCCAAACCGTATTCTGTCAAAAATGTGGACGTCCATCGTGGACGTCTATGTTAGACCTGCTAAAACGTGGAATAACAGCGTATGTCTGTTAAAGTTATAACACAGAAGGACATCTATGTGTAAATAAAGCAGGTAGCATAGCTGGGTTATAAAAGGATTTGGAAAAGTTCCTGGGGGAAAGTCCATAAGGAAGACATGGATAAAAGACACCTCTTACGCTGGGGGTAAGCAATGTTAACATGTTGCTATGTCTTAGGATGCTACTCTGTAATTGTGATTCAGGCTAGATGGACCTCTGATCTGAATCAATGTGGAAATTGCTATGCCCTGATGTTCAGTTAGGTGAAACAATATGCAGACTGAAGGTAAATAAACAGAACCATGTGGATGCAATAGGAGTCTAAATGGTAGCCAGAAACATAGAGGGACCAAAAGAAGGGAAAGAAACGTCACTGCATACAGCTGGACATCGTATATTGCTGTGCCCCACCACATCCAAACAAGAGGTGTGACAGCGACACTGCCCGTGTGCCTGTCATAGCAGGGTGCACAGGCTGCAGATGTACATACCGTAATGCACAAAGGAGGGAAATGTATAATGTGCATAAGAAACAGCAGGCAGTGCCGGGGAAACAGGACCAAAAGATACAAATGCCCACAGTGATGGAGGCAGAGGGAAGCACAGAGTCCAGCAGGTGTGTGAAGTAACATTTAGTATGTGCAAAAATAACATTACAGAGTGCCAAACATATCCTACCCATACACCCAGGTGCACACCCAAAAGCCAGAAAAGAATGCCCCACCTCCAACTCCCTACCTTACCATTCCAGCACTCACCTCCAACCCCCCCAACCCCCTACCTCAGGAGCAGTCAACAATACCCATGATCACCACTGCCCCCCACGTTCCCTGACCTGCCCTTGACTTCTCCCCCTCCCAGAAGCACCACCACTGGGCCTCGGGTGGTAGGCTAGTGGGTGGTGTGGTGATGGCTCCCCCCTGAGACTGGGCTGCTGCTGCTCCCACACTGGTCTCCCCACGCGCCTCATGGAAGGGTGGGAAGACCAGTGGAGGCCCCATACCCCAGGACACAGGGCCCAGGATGCAGGACTGCCCAATACTGCTGGACCCCACTATGTGGACACACTGCCGGCAGGTGGTGGGGCAGAGGGGTGCAGAACAGCAGCTGTGGTAGGAGCCACAGTAGCAGCAGCTGGTGTTGGCAGCAGGCCATGAGGCTCAGCCAGCTAGGCAGACAGTATGTCCAGGTGAGCCCCGAGGTGGTCCATAGAGGCAGTTAGGCATTTGGTAGCCACCCAACATCTGTATCAGCCCTGTATGTCCAGGGCCACAGACCATCCACTAGCACCCTTTTTCCACCACCACCCTGACCCTTTCCCACCCCTGGCTAGCCTGTTGGTACGGTCACCATGTACATACCGAGAGGTTCATCGGGGTCAGCTGAGGTGGCTGGTTGGCAGGGATGGATATCCACATGGGACCCCTATCCCCACTATTCAGGCCTCAGACTGACCCCCATGCGGATATATGCACAGACACAGTGTTCCAAAGTAGCATTATTTATTTGTAATATTTACATATATGAATGTTCTCACTATCCCTTCTGCAGGCAGATATCTCAGGGGGCCTCATTGAGTTGACTTACCTGAGGTCAGGAGTGCCTCCATCAGTCGCTCCACGGCCCGTGTGAGGGCCTGGAGGTCACCCCTGATCACACATAGGTGATCAACAATGAGCCCCAAGGGCCCCCCTGCAACTGCCTGCTCTGCTGCCCCGCTGCCCCCTTCCCCCTGCCATCCCTTCCCCCACCCCTGCCCCCTCTCATCCCCCCATGCTCCCTCCCCTCCTCCAGGGACTCCTTCTCCTCCTCCTCTTCCTGCTCCTCAGGGCCACTCACCCAGGGGTACCCTGCCTCACACCTTGGGGTGCTCTGGCCAGACTTCATAGCACTGTACAGCTCCTCCCCCTCAGGGGGGTGGGGCACCTCCATGAGGTCCAGGGTGACCATCTCATCCCTGCTCTCCCCTGATGGGGAGGTGCTGGATAGGACTATGGAGCTAGGTGTCGTTGGGCAGTCTGATGTGGTGGTGGCGGAGCTTTGTGGTGCAGCTGGTGCAGGCTGCTCTTCCTCTCCCTTCTCAGAAGCCATCTCGTTGTAGACCTCCTCCTCCGCCGCCGCCACCGCTGAAGGTGGGGGCTGTCCTCAACTGGGATGGCTGTGGAATGAATGCAGAGAAGTGGCTATTAGTTTCAGTGGGTGGTGGTGTCCAACTGTCATGTCCCCATTGTCAGATGCCTCCCTATGCTCTTTCTGCTGTTGCCCCTGGGATGCCCAGACACTCCAGATCTGTGCCATGTTGCATGTCATGACCCCATTCCTGTGCCATTCCCCACACTTACCTCACTCCCGCTGCAGATGCCGCCGGATACATCTCAGGAGACGTGGCCGATTGCTCCGTATAGCATGAAAGCATACCCTATATGCCTCCGTCTCCTGCAGGACATGTAACCATCTGTGGAGGCAGGAAAGAGGTGCCATACATATGCATTGTTTTGTTTCCCCCCAGGTCTGTCACTGCAGCTGCCTGCTTGCTTGCCATAACACCACATCCATACACTGAACCCTGTCTCATCCTGCTGCCACATCTCCAGTGCTGCCACACCCTGGTCTAGTGCTTGCCTTGGACCCTCAGGCCTCCTCTGTCCTGTGTGCTTGCATTGCTGACTGGTCAGGCCATGGGCTGAGGGGGCCACAGGGACAATGCTGCTTGCAACATGAGTTGAGATTGGGACCAGGGTGACAGGCAGGAATGCCAACCATCCTCATTTTTGTACAGTGCATCAATGTGCGTGTATGTGCGTGTGTGTTTATCCATTGTTTTGTGGTTTTCTACACCTTACTGAGACTTGCAGTGCCTAATTCAGGGGTGGCCAACTCCACTTCTGGTGCACCACAATCCGGTCTGGTTTTTGTGATATCCCTAATGAATATTCATGAGATATATTTGCATTCACTACCTCCCCTTGTATGCAAATATACCATGGGTATACATTGGGACATCATGAAAACCAGGCTGGATTATGGTGCACCAGGACTGGAGTTGGCTACCCCTGGCCTAAGCTGTTTCAGCATTAGCCTGCAAATGTGCATGATGAGGAGTAAAGTATTTTGGACATGGCCTGAAACAGAGCGGATTGGCCAGGATGTGTCTGCATCAGGAATAGGGCAATGGCTGGGACGTCGTAGTGCTCGACTGCCTCCTGCATGGACCTGATGACCTCACCATGTCATGCTGGGAGAGCACTCTCACTCTGACAGAGCAGTGACCATGGCATGGTGCTATATAGTGTCAAGCTCTAGTGATGGGTGCCCGATCACTGAACCAACTTCTGGGTGCACAAGATTGCTCTATGCACATCCAATGTGTACTGACTGGCGGACTGTCTGCAGTTGGTATGTGCATGGTTGATAAACCCAGTGGTGGGAAGCAGGTGCAGTGTGGCTGTGCTTGGTGTGGGTGAATGTTGGATCTAGGTGGTTGGGATGAGAGGTGTTCCAGGCCTACTCTCAGTTGTATTGGTAGGGCCAGCAGGAACATGGTGACAACCCCATGCAAGTTGAGATGACCCCCCCCCCCCCAGGTAGTTGGCATCAACATTGTAACACTAGGTATTGACATGCACTGTTCTAGGTGGGTCCATGTCAGACAGGGGCAGAGCACAGGACCAGATGTGACTGGCATATCACACTGCAGACAATGCCTGCCACATACTGGCAGTGATGGGTATCTGCTGCAATGACGGCAGAGACCATTTCTAGCACTGCAAAGTACTGGGGACCTTGTAATTGGTGCTCGTGCTCACCCTCAAGGTGACCGCAGAAACTGCTCAGTAGCACAGTTTGTATCTACTCTGTGCTTGTATCACACACTGTCAGTGCATCTTACATATCACCTGAGATGATGGATATGTGCATTCTCCATTTGGGGATCAGCTGTAGACTGCTGTTGGTCATGTGCACAGCATCATGGGTACTGGTGGGGGCTACCTTATGCCAGCAAACACAGCAGATGTTCTAGGCAGTGACCTGCAGTCTCTTTGTATCCAGCCATTGCTGTGTAGTGAGGTGTGGAGGTGGAGGTATAGCCTATTGGTTAGTACAATGCCTCCATAAATGCTGGGGGCAGGGATTTGATTCCTACTTTGTTCTTTTTGTGACTGTGCTACTCTGACCATTTTCATGCCAGTAACATCACATCATGTAATCATTGGATGTGGAAGCAAAAAAGAGCCTCAGAATCCAAGGAGGCAGGGGCAATGGTAAAGGTTAACCTCAAAACAGGCCTGATCCTTCTCACATCAATGGCTCTAAAATACTCCTACCAATCGTCTGTCCGATATAATTCCATTTTATTAAAATAGTGATTTCAAATCAAAATTATCAGTAGTGGCTGCCCCCTGCAAACTCTCAGAGCATAACACCTGCTAGGGAAACCATAAAAAAGAATACCTATCTTCCCAAGCCATCGCCGTCTACAGGCTCCCAGTCATAGCTGACAATCCTGCTGCTGGAGTATTAGTGGCAGGATTTTCAGCAGCAAGTATTTTCAGCGGTGATTGGGAGCCTATAGAAGGCAGTGGCTTGGGAGGATAGATGTTCCTTTTTTTTTGTTTCTCTAGCATGTGTTATGCTTTGAGAGTTTGCAGGGGGCAGCTACTATTGATAATTTTGATTTGGAATTACTATTTTAATAAAATGGAATTATATCGAACAGGTGATTAGTAGGCATATTTTAGAGCTGTTGATGAGAGGAGGATCGGGCCTGGTTCGAAGTTAACCTTTACCATTGCCCCTACCTCCTTAGATTCTGAGGCTTTTCTCTCCTTCTGTATCTGATGTTTACCTGATGTGATGTGTGACAATTGGTAGAATCTATTTTATGTATTTGTGTGTTTTATATACCACTATATTGGGTAATTATAAAGCATAAGAAGACAGACTTAAGGATCTTAATATATACACCTTAGAGGAAAGGCGGGATAGAGGTGATATGATTGAAATGTTTATCTCCGTGGCATAAATGTTCAGGGGGAGAGCCTCTTTCAATTGAAAACAAGTTCTGCTACAAGGGGACATGGTATGAGGGTGAAGGGGGATAGATTCAGGAGTGATATGCGGAAATATTTCTTTAAGGAAAGAGTGGTGGATCCATGGAATAGTCTCCCAGTGGAGGTGGTGGAGATGAGGACAGCAACTGTATTCAAAAAAGCATGGGACAAACACAGAGGATCTCTAAAGGTAAAAAGTGGACTGTTGTAGTTGTTGATATGGAAGGACAGACTAGATAGGCCATGTGGTCTTTTTCTGTCATCATATTTCTATGTTTCTATGTAATCATAGCAGTTTACAATTAAACAGCCGATACATTAAACATTGTAACAATAAATGGTGCAATAACAGGCAATCAAGAATGTACATGATTCAAGATAGTTTTAACTTATAAACAGCATATTTACAGTTCTGTTGATCGATAATATCTATCAGTACAGGATGGGGTTAAGGGATGGGTGATTTATTGAAGCAGTTTGATTGGTTGGATAGCCTAGTGGCGAGGAGGGGGGAAAATTATGTTGGGTCAGTGAGAGCTGTAGTTTCATTTTGCCCAAAATGTTCTGTGAAGAGATGGGTTTTGAGTTGAGAGCGTAACGAGGCTACTGTAAGTCTGTAATGTTTCAGAGACTGGGTGGTAGGGAGTTCCAGAGCACTGGGGGGATAAACTCAAATGCTCTGCTGCTGGTGCACTGTTTAGACTTATGGAAAACTGATGAGGTAGAAAGAGTGTTGGTCATTTGTTCTCTTCTTAGTCGATTGATGGAGGCCACTTTAATTAATTGGGAAAGAGTTCGGGGAGCTATTTTTCTGATGATTTTGAAAGTGGTCATTAATATCTTGAATTGGAGGAGGCTTTGTACGGGCAGCCAGTGTAAGTTATAACAGATTGGCATTATATTGTCCTGCCCCCGCCTAGGGCCGGTGACTCTAGAGCAAGGGTGACCTCTACTTTGTCTTCAAGTGTCCTTTTTGACTAAGGTAGCAGCAAGGTACGCTGGGAGTTGTAGTCTAGGTTTACTATCAAACAAAGGTGTTGTGGCACGAGGGTCATTTGAACAGATACATTTTTATTTGGGGTTTTCTCTTTCACACATAGATTCTTGGCTCAATACATGACACGGATTACTTTCCAAAACAATAGGAAATAGGAGCAATTCAAAGTTAGAAAATAAAGCATATGGCACTCTGTTTCTTCACAGCAAACATTCAGGAGAAAACAACTTTGCATTACCTTCATGCAAAGGTTGTCTAACGTAGGTCCAAGTGATCAATCTCACATAAAGAACAATCCATCTCACAGATATCAGTTGTATCAGGAGTGCTTTCTACGTCAACAATCATCTCCTTGCTGTAATCATTATAACTCTGCTTAGGGGCAACTTCTAGACTGCAGGTCACTGAGAACTTCTTGCAGCTGTTCAATAAAGTTGTCCTTCTGATTGGCAGTAACTTTCTCTAGTGCAGGAAACTGATTCTTACGTAAGCTCTTAGCAACAGCCTTTACGTCTGTTTCAAAACACTTACTAAGAATGTTTCTGACTGGAACTGTTTTTGCAGCAGTGCTATCTCTGCTCTTATTAGCACTGTTCTTTAACTGCTGTACAATCTCCTCAGCAAGTCTCTGGCTAGGAATTATGGCAGACGTACCTTTTTCACTCGCAATGCCTTTTCTGTAATGAGAGTTTTCCTCCCTCGTATAGGTAAACTCTTCTACCTTTTCTTCGGGTAGTTTCCACAGAGGTTTTGGCTTTGCTTCTAGTGCTCTCGAGGTAAAGGAAATGGACCTTCCAGAATCCTCCTTTGCTAGTTCTGGGTTCCAAAGTTTCCCTCTTTGCTGCTCTCCTCTTTGCCTTCCTTGCCTGTGTTGCTCTGTCTGCTGTCGTTGCTCGCCTCGTGGCTTCTGTGTGCTCTCTCTCTCTCCACCTCTCTTCTTGAACTCTAGCTCTGAAACAGGTTTAAAATGGCTTCCTTCAGCAGCCACACCCCTCTGGCTACTCAGGTGCAACTCATTAGAGCTCCACTCAGCTCCTACGTCACTGCTATGGCTGGGCTCAGTTCTAGTTAGAAGCTTTCGGTTTCTATGGGAATCTGACTTGTCCTTACTCTTAAAGGTACAATGCTCATTATTTTCCCAATCCATCTGCTCAGCATTGCTGTCATTATCACATATTCCCCCCCTTAAGATATTACAGGCTGGGTTGATGACATCATCGCAGCATGTAATCCTGGATAATGTGTCCGCATTCTGATGTAGCTTGCCAGCTCTATGTTCAATGGTAAAGTCAAACGCTTGCAGCACCATGTAGCACCTTGTCAATCTCGGGTTGTGGTCTTTCATTTGTCCAAGCCACTTTAAAGGGGCATGATCAGTCATGAGCAAAAATTTCCTACCTGCCAGGTAGAACTTCAAAGATTCTATGGCCCACTTTATAGCGAGGCATTCTCGCTCTATTGTGGAATATTTTTTTTCCGCAGGAGACAGTTTTCTACTTAAAAATAGCACCGGGTGCTCTATACCACCATGCTTTTGCGAGAGCACAGCCCCTAGTCCGGTGTCGGATGCATCAGTTTGAAAGATGACCGGTAGGTCGAACTCAACCCTTCGCAGAACCGGGGCGGCGCATATTTTGGCCTTCAAGCATTCCAACGCAGTGATTGCCTCTGGAGTCCATCGCAGCTGATTGGGCTGGTTCTTCTTCAACATGTCTGATAGTGGAGCACTTTTCTCCGCGAAACGTGAAAGAAACCGCCTATAGTACCCAACTAATCCCAACAAACTTCTAAGTTGTTTCTTATTGGTGGGTTGAGGAAAGGTCTTCACGCTTTCAACTTTGTCAATCAAGGGTTTCACGGTACCGTGCCCAACCAAATGACCTAAGTACTTTACTTCTTGGCTTGCGAACATACACTTGGCTGGGTTTAGTGTTAGGCCAGCGTCTCGCATAGCTTGTAATACCGCTCTTAACCTTGATAGGTGCTGTTCCCAGTTGGTACTGTGGATGATGATGTCATCCATATATGCTACTGCATATGCTTGATGAGGTCTGAGTACCAAATCGACCAGCCTTTGGCACGTAGCCGCTGCACCATGTAGACCAAAGGGCATACGCTTGAATTGATATAGGCCTATTGGAGTGCTGAACGCTGTTTTCGGGCATGATTCCCTGGTCAATGGCACCTGCCAATAGCCTTTGGTCATGTCTAGTGTTGTTAGATACGTGGCCCTTCCCAGGCGGTCGAGGAGCTCCTCTATGCGGGGCATAGGGTATGCATCAAATTTTGACAGGGCATTGACTTTTCTAAAATCAATGCAGAATCGGAGCGTTCTGTCTGGCTTGGGGACTAGGACAATCGGACTGCTCCACGGGCTCTTGGATTCCTCAATTATGCTGAGTTCCAACATCTCCCTTACTTGGTTTACGACCTCTTGCCTCCGGGCTTCCGGCAACCTGTATGGGCGCTGTCGTACTACTTCTCCTGGAGGAGTTACAATCTCGTGTGTGACGAGTTGAGTATGTCCAGGAAGAGGTGTTAGGACGTCCGGGAAGTTTTGTATCAGCTGTTCCAGTTGCTTCTTCTGAGTCCACGACAGCCCTTCTCCTATCCTTAGCTCCGGGGTCTTCTTGCAGTCACTTAGTTGAGGGCCTAAGTCGTCTTCTGCTTTTTCCTCAACTATCGCCGCCAGTCCTTGAAGGTCGGCTCGCCCTGTTGAACCAAACCCTTTGGCTCCTCTCGTTGTACTGGAGACCATATGCACTTCTTCAAGAGGTGGAAACCCAACCCTCTCGCATATGATCTGTGCTATGTGGTCGCCTATGCTTACTTTGAAATCTTCAGATCCAAAATTAAAGAGTAGTACCTTAATGGCACCTCGGTAATCGGGGTCCACGACGCTGGCTCCCACGTCAATAGCGTATTTCACAGCTAAGCCGGAACGAGGGGCGATGCGTCCATAACATCCAGCTGGTAGTTCCAACTGAAGGGCTGTATTCACCAAAGCCTTGCCGTGTTTTGGAACAGTTACCTCTTCCTCCCTCGTATAGGTAAACTCTTCTACCTTTTCTTCGGTTAGTTTCCACAGAGGTTTTGGCTTTGCTTCTAGTGCTCTCGAGGTAAAGGAAATGGACCTTCCAGAATCCTCCTTTGCTAGTTCTGGGTTCCAAAGTTTCCCTCTTTGCTGCTCTCCTCTTTGCCTTCCTTGCCTGCGTTGCTCTGTCTGCTGTCGTTGCTCGCCTCGTGGCTTCTGTGTGCTCTTTCTCTCTCCACCTCTCTTCCTGAACTCTAGCTCTAAAGCAGGTTTAAAACAGCTTCCTTCATCAGCCACACCCCTCTGGCTACTCAGGTGCAACTCATTAGAGCTCCACTCAGCTCCTACATCACTGCTATGGCTGGGCTCAGTTCTAGTTAGAAGCTTTTGGTTTCTATGGGAATCTGACTTGTCCTTACTCTTAAAGGTACAATGCTCATTATTTTCCCAATCCATCTGCTCAGCATTGCTGTCATGATCACAATATGATCAATTCGGCATGCATTGTGGATGATTCGTGCCGCAGTATGCTGAGCCATTATGAGTGGATGTAGGGATATTTTGAGAAGACCATGAAGTAGACTATTGCAATAGTCTATATGTGGGGTAATCATTGCTTGCATTATGGTTCTGAAGTCAGAGGGCTGAAGTAAGGGTTTTAGATGCTGCAGAAGACAGATCTTATTGAAAATTGTTTTTATAACATTTTTGATGTGTGACTGAAAAGAGAGGTGTTTGTCTAAAGTTGTATACCTTGCAGTGTTCGTATGATTTACAGTACATTCTGCAGGTGACCTTTTTGGGCTTGTGCATGCTGTGCTGCACAGTGTCATGGGATGAGGGCGGTAAGGGTTATATCAGGTGTCATATGCAGGGCTGTTTCTTTGAGGACACAGTGGTGGCTGCATGGGGCAGTTTCCCATTGGAGTTGGTGCTGTTGTGGACAGTGTCAGACTGCATGGGGCAGACACAGGGTTCTCTCAGGGGTCTGGTGTGGTGGTTGTTAGTGTGTGTGTGTGTGGGGGGGGGGGGTGGCCTAGATCAGCCATGTATTGTCTTTACTAGCATCATGTATCTATGTTTCCACTGTACTGTTTTTTGGCCGACAGTATTGAGCCAGGTTGCTGCATTGTTACACATAGTGGGTTTTCTTTACTGTGTTCAGATTTCCTTTCCATACGCGCTTTCCCTTTTGTCCATTCTGCATTTTTTCCACCTTGCTTTCCTCTTGGCCATTGTGTTTCTGTTTGCCTGTTTCCTGTGTGGGCCCTGTTTTGTGTGTTTACTGTCATTTGGTTGTTTGGTGGGTCCAGCTTACTCCTGCTCCTTTTGTCCTTTCACTTTGCAGCTACTTCCTGGCTCTTTGCACTGTTCTTGTCCCACCACATGCATTTCCCCTGCCTCCTCCCTTTCCTGCTTTGCCCTACTTACTGGGCTAGGGTGATCCTGATTCTTTCCCAGCCCCTGCGTGTTGCAGCTAGGGCTGGCCTTCGGTGTCCTGTGGGGAGCAGGGCTTCCTCATTTTCAAGCACCATCTTACAGAGCAGGCGGGTATCTGCTTCAGAGAAGTTAACTTGGCGCGCTGCCATTTTCCAAGGCTCTGGGCATCGGGGGGAGGGGGGGGAATTACTGTATTCTGTTTCCTGTTGCACGTGGACAACTGTGCAGGTGGACACGTTTTTGGAATTGCACATCTACGGCATTACAGTGGCGTTACACGTGCTACTTACACGAACACAAACCCCACGAACCATGAGTTGTACGGTTAGCAGCACAGACGTACAACTCCATATTCTGTCGTGCAGGTGCATGTCTAGCCATCCAGGCAGAGAATCGCATCTACGTTTTAGGCGTACATGTTTTGGACGTTTACATCTGCCTTACATGTCTTTCTCAGAATCGGGCCCTTAGCCTTTAGTTGGTTATCCCAAAGCAATAAAGGTTAGGCACCTGAAATGCTTGCCAAACGTTTACTGCTTTAGCTGCTGCCTGGTTAGCTGTGATGCTATCTGGCTGACCCAAATATTCAAGGGTACAACCCCGGCACTGAATATCCAGAGTCACAGTTCAGCGGCAACGGTTAGCCTCTTTAAGAATCACCTGAACTCAAGCAAACATTCAGCTACTAAATCCATTTTTCCACCTTATAATTCTGTAAACACTGTATATATTTTAGTCTGATAAAAATGAAAATAAGTTTTCTGGATAGTTTATTTGAAGAAGTGATGATTCTTTTGGGAGGCTTACATATGAAATGGCTTCATATTATTCACAGATTGACAGAAGAACTATACAATTTTCATACTGCTGAATAGTTTAAAAATATATTATAAACATGTTTTCCAGTGTCAGTTTAAGCAATGTGTATTGATAGAACTTTATAAACAGGCATAATTTTAATATTTTGTCCACGATATGAGGAGGTGCATTAGGGCTGTCATTTAAGTGTCTTATTAAAGTGCTCTTAATGCTGATTGTGCTAAGGAGCTCGCTGAGTACAGTCAGCACTTGCAGATTTCAAATCTTGCATTCCATCATTTGGCTCTTTTCCCGTTAATCGATGCAGTCTCTTAAGGTACAAAGCAGACAGCAGTAGAAGGGCCTAGGCTAATTTATTTATTTAGGTTTATGTTTTAATTGCTGAGAGTAGAGAGGGGATCAATTGATTTCTAATTCCCACCAAGGTATATTTTTCTAAGCAACTGAACTGTACAATTCCAAAAGTATCTGGTTAAAATGGTTATTAAATGAACTGAACATAATTAATAGGGCATGTTTACTATAACGTGCTAACCCTTAGCCCAGGGGTTTAGTGAACAGTAAGCCCCGTGCTAACCAAGTAGCATGTGATCCGGTGGGGACTGGGAGAGCTGTGGGTTGAACAAAGGCATGGATAGTGCTTCATAGTTAGCACAGGTGCTGTATACTGTACCTTACTAGGTCAGATCAAAGGTCCATTGAGCCCAGTATCCTGTTTTCAATAGTGATCAATCCAGGTCACAAAAGGTAGACCAATTCCATGCTGCTTATCCCAGAGATAAGCAGTGGATTTCCCTGGTCTCCTTTAAGCCTGGAATTACCAAGATGTTTTGCATACACTGAATACCGTTGGGGTCATAAATGACCCCACAATGAATTTTAATTGTTAACCATGAAAAATTTAAACTAAACAGACAAAATATTATTCCAAATAAATTATTTATTATATGAAGGTTAAATGTTTTGAAATTTAATGCTTTATCATAAAATTACATGAAGAAGAGTTGCCATGAAAGCAGTTTTTGCATGCACTTGATGAACACAGTAAAGTACTACAGTCATTTGCATGAGACACAGACAATTTCTGAATGTTCTTTGCAAACATTGCGCTTGCAGGAGGTGCAAACTATGTTGCTTTTCTTGTCTTTTTCTCTGGAACAGCAGTGACACCTTGCCATTTTCTTTGGGATCCCGACATTGCAAACAGCATCAGTGGCTTCTTCAATGCTGGAAGAAGTCTCACTGCAATTACTCTGAAGCAGCTGCTTTCCTAATTACAAGAGGAATAGACGACGTCTGTGCTTTGGTTTGGACTGCCATTCTGGATTTAGTGACATCCAATGAAGGCGTTCAAAGCACTGATGTCCAACATGTTGTAGAAGATTGCCACTGGCCAGCGTCTTGTCATTCGTTTTGTGGTATACGTGCGCAACATTTGATCTGCCGTATCTACTCCACCTTTACTAGAATTATAGTCCAAGATCATGCGTGGTTTTTTGTCTGGACGTGTGTTATCCACTTCTTCTTGATCATGCAAACTGCTCAGAAGAACAACCACTTTTCCTTTCTTCGGGCAATAGGAAACCAGAGTGGCGTCATCGCGAAAGGCAAACAGTGAAGTGAATACCTCTCAGCCCTTTGATGTTACAAATTCTGGAGGTAATTATTTTCTGTTCTTTCGAATTGTCCCCAAAGGTGTCATTTGTTTTTCTAGCAATTTCTGTGACAGGGATAAACTGCAGAAGAAATTGTCAACAGTAACTTTTCTGCCAGATCGCATCCAAACTTTAGTGAGTTGAAGCACAACCCTTTTACCCTGATTCTGTTCCCTGTTTTGTCCGAGTTCCCTTCCTGTATGTACTTGAAGATGCAAAACATATGACGTTGCACTGTCACACAACATCCATAGCTTTATGCCAAATTTCCAAGGTTTGCTGGGAATATATTGTCTGAATGGAACATGGCCACAAAATGTAAGCAGTTGCTCATCCACGGTAACATTTTCACCAGGAACAAAGGCGTCACTTAGAGTTGCTTCCCAGGTATCAAAAATGTGTCTGATTGGAGCAAGCTTATCCACGCCTCGTTGTTCACATCTGTTGGTTGTATCATCAAATCTGAGAGCACAAGAAATTTGCTGAAAACGGTTACGGGCCATATTTTTGCCGAAAACAGAACGACCATCTTCAAGGTTCCAAAACTGAACTATGTATTCACCTGCCCATAACTTCTCATGATATTTTCTCTATGACTCCAGTGTGTAAATAGTTTCCCCTGTTAGCCAAGTTTTACTGTCCTGTTATATGTAAACCCAGAACTATGTTCATGTTCTGTTCTCTTGTTCCATGTAAACCGCGCTGATGCTGAATAGTGCGGTATATAAGAAATTGTAAATAAATAAATAAATAAAATGACTTGTACACGCCTGAGAGGATCAGAAGTCCAAGAAAACATTGAAATTCTCCGTCTGTCAAATCTTTCCAGGTGTCGTCATAAATGTGTCTTCCTTGTTTGCTCGTTCACATCATGATTTCATTCAATATGTTCTTCCTCATGAACAAGTGGAATGCTGCGAGAGCCATCAACATTTCGTACAGCATACCTTGTAGGACCTTGTTGTACAAGCATGACATTAGCTCTGGCATATCTTCCAGCAGCTTGCTTTATAGGTTTCCTGTTCCATGATGTGGCATCCTTAGATACATAGGCTTCAATGGCCACATTTGTGCTTATAGTTGATGACCTCTTAGCTCCTCTATGACAACAACTAAGGTTCCTCACAGATGATACTGACACCGAGGACTCCTGCCTCCTTCCCCGTCCAGCACAGCCTTGACCTTTGCCTCAACCTGTAACTTGACTCTTTGCTGCAGGCAATGTTACCGGCTCAACATCAATCTCAAATTCACTTGGCGACCAACTGCTGTCGCCATCTGAATCATGACTGTCATCATCAGATTTATCGCCCAAACTTGACTGATATGCTTCTTCGCTTGCTGAATATGCTGCATCATCAGACGACTCAGAGCCGTCACAGTCAGCATCTCGATGCAATATTTCTCTTACTTGGGCAGCTGAATACTTTTGTTTTGACATCATAAACAATAACCTAAAATAAATAAACAAAGATAAAGTTGAATAAAACGCAAAGCATTTTTACTATAGGTGTACAATAATCGTGATGAATGAGCTGAAAGCCTTTAGATTTCATCGGAAATAATGGGAGAATGTATGATATCAATTACAGAAAATGTGTAATTTTCATAAAATAAGAGTACAAAAAATAAATGATTCATAATTAATGATAAATAACTTTGTCAGATACAATTTGCAGTTTTGTGATTTTTTTTTATCACGATCCAAACCGGCCATAAGCAACTAGGGTCAAAAATGATCCCACTGGTGCTCTGTGCTGCAATTCATCACTAGCGTCACCTAGCGGATGAGCATTATTCCTCTCATGGCGCAATATAAAGAGAATATTGACATGTGAAAAGTCATAAAAAGATTGCATTCTTGAACAACTAGTTTCCAAGATACGCTTTGTGAAACTTGCAATGGGGTTACTTTTGACCCCATCGGTACTCCCAGGGTTAATAATGGTTTATGGTCCTTTCCTCCAGGAACTTGTCCAAACTTTTTTTAAACACAGCTACACTAGCAGCTTTTACTACATCCTTTCATAATGGATTCCAGAGTTTGATTACATGCTGAGCAAAAAACTATTCTCTCCGATTAGTCTTAAATGTGCTACATTGTACTGTAGCTTCAATGCATGTCACTAGTTTTTCTACTTTTTGAAGGAGTAAACAACTGATCAACATTTACCTGTTCTACTCTATTCATTATTTTATAGACCTTTATCATATCTCTGGAATGGAGGAGTAACCTAATAATTAGAGCACTGGCTTAGTAACCATAAGAACATAAGATATGCTATACTGGGTCAGACCAAGGTCCATCAAGCCCAGTATTCTGTTTCCAACAGTGGCCAATTTAGGTCATACGTATCTAGCAGTTTCCCCAGAAGACACAGGTTCCACAATGCTTGTACTGGGTCAAGCATTGATATCCTGGGTCCCTTCTTAATAATGGTTTAAGGACCTTTCCTCCAGGAACTTGTCCAAACCTTTTTTAAACCCAGCTACACTAATAGCCTTTACTACATCCTCTGGTAACAAATTCCAGAGTTTGATTACATGTTGAGTGAAAAAATATTTTCTTTTATTAGCCTTAAATAGTTTACCCTGTAGCTTCATTGCATGTCCCCTAGTCTTTCTATATTCTGATAACGTAAACAATCGATCTACGTTTACCCGTTCCACTCCGTTCATTAATTTATAGACTTATAAGAACATAAGAACATAAGATATGCCATACTGGGTCAGACCAGGGTCCATCAAGCCCAGTATTCTGTTTCCAACAGTGGCCAATCTAGGTCATATGTACCTAGCAGTATCCCCAAGAGACACAAGTTCCACAATGTTTGTACTGGGTCAAGCATTGATATCTTCGGTCACTTCTTAATAATGGTTTATGGACCTTTCCTCCAGGAACTTGTCCAAACCTTTTTTAAACCTAGATACACTAACAGCCTTTACTACATCCTCCGGTAACAAATTCCAGAGTTTGATTACACGTTGAGTGAAAAAATATTTTCTTTTATTAGTCTTAAATAGTTTACCCTGTAGCTTCATTGCATGTCCCCTAGTCTTTCTATATTCTGATAAGGTAAACAATCGATCTACGTTTACCCGTTCCACTCCATTCATTAATTTATAGACTTCTATCATATCTCCCCTCAGCCGTCTCTTTTCCAGGTTAAAGAGCCCTAACCTTTTTAGCCTTTCTTCATAGTAGTATCCTTCCATCCCCTTTACCATTTTGGTGGCTCTTCTCTGAACCTTTTCTAAAATCGCTATATCCTTTTTAAGATACGGCGACCAGAATTGCACACAATATTCAAGGTGCGATCTCACCATGGAACGATATAGAGGCATTATAATATCTTTTGTTTTATTT
The DNA here is from genome assembly GCA_033557465.1 of Ichthyophis bannanicus. NCBI lineage: Eukaryota > Metazoa > Chordata > Amphibia > Gymnophiona > Ichthyophiidae > Ichthyophis > Ichthyophis bannanicus. Next base: position 1,202,524,799 of record CM066033.1, read on the forward strand.
TCCATTCCTTTCCTTATCATACCTAGCATTCTATTTGCTCTCTTGGCCGCCGCTGCACACTGGGCCGAGGGTTTTAACATGGTATCCACAATGACGCCTAAATCTTTTTCCTGGGTGGTGGTTCCTAATGTGGAACCTTGCATCGTGTAACCATAGTTTGGGTTGTTCTTCCCTAGGTGCATAACCTTGCACTTGTCCACATTAAATTTCATCTGCCATTTTGATGCCCAGTCTTCCAATTTATCAAGATCCTCTTGCAATTTTTCACAATCCTCTTGGGTTTTAACAACTTTAAATAGTTTTGTGTCATCTGCAAATTTGATAACCTCACTCGTTATCCCACTTTCCAGGTCATTTATGAATATGTCAAAAAGCAGCGGACCCAGCACAGATCCCTGTGGTATACCACTATTCACCTTTCTCCATTGGGAAAATTGGCCATTTAGCCCTACCCTCTGCTTTCTATCTTTTAACCAGTTCCTGATCCACAATAGTACACTGCCTCCTATCCCATGCCTCCTATCCCATGACTCTTTAGTTTTGCCAAGCAACCAAGCAACCAGGATTCAATTCCCACTAGTAAACCAAACTCAGAAGAACAGAAAGAAAATGGAGAAAAACCAAAAATGAAAAGGACAAAATAAAATACCTACACGAACTTGATGCATACCACTCAGAAACCGACAAAGCGAAAAAAGCCTACCATTCAAAAATCATAAGCACAGCCGTAAATAAACCTCGGGAACTCTTTCATATTGTCAAAAAACTGACAAAAACACCTAACAACTCCGACCAACTGCCAAACATCCCACCAGAACTATTAGCCCGACAATACAAACAGCTTCAACAACCACCAAATTCTCATCTGAACGCCGAGACAACCAAGACAACCCACTGCACCATCATGAACAGAGACTGGAGTACATTCGATGCAACCACAAAAGAAGAAATATCATCCACCATCTCCTGCCTAAATACCACCACCTCCCCGCTAGACCCCTGCCCCACTGACTGGATAAAGAAATCCAAAGAAGACCTGAGCGCACCATTAACCCACATTATCAATGAATCCTTCACCCAAGGACATATGCCGGACATCCTCAAAACCACAATCATTCGACCAACCCTAAAAAAAGCACAACCTGGATCCCCTAGACCCCACCTCCTACAGGCCGATAGCAAGCCTCCCGTTCACCGCCAAGATAATCGAGAAGGTAGTCCAGCGGCAGCTTCAAGAACATTTAGACATCAACAACATACTAGACCCGCAGCAACAATGTTTCCGTCCGCTACATGGAGTCGAGACCCTCATGACCACACTGCTGAACACCCTCATCATAGGAACCCAGGCAAAACACTCTGGATATGCCATGATCTTCCTAGATATATCAGCAGCCTTTGACACCATCTTCCACAACATCCTCATACGCAGACTCCAAGCAATTGGGATCAAAGATACTGTCCTCCAATGGTTCCAATCCTACCTAACCAACAGACGGCAATTAATCCGCACCAGCACCTCAACCTCCCCCCCCCCCCTTCCAGCAACATCAGGGAGTACCTCAAGGATCCACACTATCAGCCATGCTCTTCAACATCTACCTCCGACCACTCTGCTCAGTCATACGTACCCACAACATCAATTTCCACATATATGCCGACGACATAATGCTCTATGCCCCAATTACAACCACAAACCCGACAAATGAACATCTATCAGCATGCTTCACCGATGTATCCAACTGGCTACAAGGGAACAACCTGTCTATTAACATAAAGAAAACCAAAGCTCTCATAGGAACAAAAGACCCGGACTTCAAGCCACCTACACACCTCAACATGGGAACCACACAAATTCAAATACAACCACAAATAAGATACCTGGGCATTATCATTGACCAAGCTCTAACCCTCAAGCAACAAATCACTAAAACCACCAGAACTATATTTCACAAAGCTAAAACAGTACAATGTCTCCGACCCCTCCTTGAACCTCAAGACTTTAGGACAGTAATGCAAGTTATGATACTCCCACATCTGGACTACTGCAAGATAATCTACCATGGACTACCCGCCACACAGACCAATCCTCTCTGAACTGCCTTGAACACCACAGCGAGAATCATTCAGAAGGCAAAGAAATGAGACCACATCACCCCAATTCTGAGGGACCTACACATACTTCCCCTTGAAGCAAGAATTAAATACAAAGCTATTCTACTCACCCACAAAGCCATCCACCAAACACAGAACACCCAGCTCCGCACCCTACTGCCCCATCCAGCCCACAGCAAAACAACCAGACAGATCTCCGGCAACTCTCTCACCATCCCTCACAAAAGAACCAGATGCACACAATGGACCTGCAACAGAGCCTTTGAACTTTATGCTCCGTCCCTCTGGAATTCTCTACCGAACCACCTCAGGAACAATAGCGATCTCCTGTCATTCAAAAAACAGCTAAAAGCCATCCTATTCTGAGAATATCTCAAAACAGAAAAGAACTTATGATCAAAGAACTTATCATCATGAACTTATGATCGAAAACTATGTTACTTTGTCCATGTCCATCCTTTGCCGTAATCATCAATGTTGCCCTCCTGGTGATGGCCCTACCCCTATAACTGATTACCCCCCCCCCCCTCTTTTTTGTTACACCGCTTTGACCCAGTGAAAAGCAGGATATAAATACAGTTAAATAAATAAATAAAAATAAAATAAAATAGTACTCCTTGTGGCCTTCGGCAAGTCACTTACACTTCCATTACCTCAGAGGAAAGACCTGGCAATCTATTCCTGGTCATACTGCAAAGAAAACACAGGAGCTGCTGGGTCAGCATTGACTTGAAGGCACACGTTGCATTGCATCATATCTCCCCTCAGCTGTCTCTTTTCAAAGTTTATTATTTCTTTATTTATTTAATTAACATGTTTTGTTTTGTTTTTTAATATACTGCTTTATCATTTTATTCAAAATGGTTTACATTGTAACTTAAACTTGGTAATGTACATTAAACAGGAACATTGATAATTTGGCTTTTTATTGGAGCTGGAGTAGAAGAACCCTAACCTTTTAAGCCTTTCCTTGTAGAGATATCCTTCCATCCCCTTTAAGAACATAAGATATGCCATACTGGGTCAGACCAAGGTCCATCAAGCCCAGTATCCTGTTTCCAACAGTGGCCAATCTAGGTCACAAGTACCTAGCAGTTTCCCCAAAAGACACAGGTTCCACAGTGCTTGTATTGGGGTAAGCAGTAAATTTCCCGGGTCCCCTTTAATAATGGTTTATGGACCTTTCCTCCAGGAACTTGTCCAAACCTTTTTTAAAACCAGCTACACTAACAGCTTTTACTACATCCTCCAGTAACAAATTCCAGAGTTTGATTACACGTGGAGTGAAAAAGCGTAGTTACTCACCTGTAACAGGTGTTCTTCAGGGACAGCAGGAATCATTCCTCACATATGGGTGATATCAGCTCTTCTCTGCACCTTTTCTAATTCTGCTATATTCTTTTTAAGATATGATGACCTGAATTGCACACAGTATTCATGCTGTGGTCACATCATGGAGTGATACAAAGCCTTGATTTTATTCTCCATTCCTTTCCTTATGATTCCTAACATTTTGTTTGCTTTCTTGGCAGCGACTGCACACTGGGCAGAGGGTTTGAACATGTTATCCATGAGGTTGTCCAACATTTCCAACACTTATACTGAACTGTTGACCATATAAGTCTCTTTAAGCAAAAGCTATCAACTTGAAAATAGTGAGAGCTAGATACAGGGCTAGAAATTATACTGTGTATAGAAGTAGGGCTGGTGCATATGTAATAGGATTTTTTTTACATTGTTTTTATTTCTGAATTTCAAAATCAACTATTAAGACATTGATGTATTTATTTAATGTCTTTTATATCGCTGCTCATAATATCATAGTGGTTTTCATAAAATTCAGTTGTATAGTACATAGAACATTGGGTCAGTAGCATGAAACTAAGTGCATTGTAATGAAAAAGATTGAAGTACTTTTTAACCATTAGCAGAGGTAACTATATGCATAGGATTAGCTTATGTGGATGTGAATGATAGTTACTATGGATTTATGAGGAAGGTTGAGTATGTAATTTACAGAGTGGCAGGAATACGTTTTTGAACATGCAGTGTATGGGTATCTGAAATAGGTAGTAGGATGCTGTGGATAGTCTATGTGATATTTTTGAAGGCTTCTCTGAAGAGATGTGTGTTTAGCTTTTTTTGTAAATAATATATGTCTTGGATGGACCTTAGAGCAGGTAGCAATGAAGCTCTTTGACAGAGCAATTGTAAGCTTTTTGTTTTCAGAGTTGGGATAGATAGCAGGTTTTGGTATTGTCATTGATGTAATCTTGTGTCCATGCTCCTTTGGATGAGTGGTTCCAGGTAGGCTGCTGAGAGGTTGTGAATAGTCTTTAAAGTGGTCATTATGGTCTTGTATGGAGGCAGTGTAGGTCTTTAAGTACTGGTGTGATGTGGTTATGTTGAGGAGTTTTGCTTATGAGGCGAGCTGTATTCTGTGCTGTTTGAAGAGGTTTAAGGGCTAAGTTTGAAAGTCTGTTAGGACTGAATTACAATAGTCCAGATGTAGGGTGATTATGGCCTGACATATTGTATGGTAATGCTGAGGATCTAGTAGTGGTTGAAGGTTGTGCAAGATCCTGATCTTCTGAAAAATAAAATGTGTCAATATTTTTATATGGGTCTGGAAGGTCAGTTGTGATCTAGGGTGATTCCTAAATATTGAATCTCTGATCTTACATGTATCAAGACGTCATTGAGTTTTATTTGTTCTGGTAGGTTGTAGGATGGATTTCTGGAGATTATGAGTACTTCTGACTTGTTGTAGATGATAGAGAGTTTCTGATCTTCCAGCCACTCAGTGACTTCGCTGAAGCATGGTTGTATAGCAGTATAGTCAGAGTTAGTGGTATCGAATAGGACATATATCATTAATGTGGTAGTGTATTTTATGTGTTTGTGTGATATGGTAGAGTGATTGGGTATATAGCTTGAAGAGTAAGGCTGAGAGTGCTGATCCCTGGGCAATGCCTTGGAGTTGTTTGAATGGTTTAGAGGTCTTGTTTCCTACTTTTACTTGATGGTTGCGGTTAGTTAGGTAGGACAGGAACCATGCTAGAGGGGTACCACCTACACCTACTGACATAAGAACATAAGATATCCCATACTGGGTCAGACCAAGGTCCATCAAGCCCAGTATTCAGTTTCCAACAGTGGCCAATCTAGGTCATAAGTATCTTGCAGTTTCCCCAAAAGACCCTGGTCCCTCAATGCTTGTATTGAGTCAAGCAGTGATGTCCCGTGTCCCTTTTAATAATAGTTTATGGACCTTTCTTCCAGGAACTTGTCCAAACCTTTTTTAAATCCAGCTACACTAACAGCTTTTACTACATCCTCCAGTAACAAATTGCAGAGTTTGATTACACGTTGAGTGAAAAAATATTTTCTCTTATTATTCTTAAATAGTTTACCCTGTAGCTTCATTGCATGTTCCCTAGTCTTTCTATAGTCTGATGACATACACAATTGATCTATGTTTACCAGTTCCACTCCATTCATTAATTTATAGGCCTCTATCATATCTCCCCTCAGCTGTCTCTTTTCTCCAGCCTTAGTAATAGTTTATCATGATTTATTGAATCAAACAGTGGAAGCTATGTCTAAATATTAGGGTGAAGCCTTGCTTGATATGTTCAAGCCCATGGAGCAGAGTGTTGATTAAGGATGTGAGTAATGATTCTGCCCCATGGTTGGTCCTAAAACCATGCTGTTGTATAACCAATGGGGCAGAGGAGTCTATGAAATCCTGTAGCTGTAATTGAATTGCTTTTTTGATTATCTTTGCAAGGAAGGGAATGCTGGAAATGGGTCTGTATGAGGTGAGTAGATTAATATCTGCATTGGAACTTTTAGAATAGGTCTTATGGATGCAGTCTTCAGGTTCATTGGCAAAGTTCCTCGAGAGAGTGAGAGGTTTAGTATTTTGAGAAGAGGTGGTATGATTTTGTTTCTGGTCTTCTTTATCCAGAGACAGGGCAAGGATCAAATGGTGATGTTTTGGTATTGAGCAATGAGATTATCTGATCAAGCAGTTTTGGAGATATAGTGGTGAATGTCCATCGTTGAGGTCCAAGATTAGTGAAGAGTCGTGGGCTGGTCTTCATTGCCATGATATCTGTGGAAGTTAACTTGTTCTGGAGGTGTGCTGCAAAGTCTTCTGATTGCATTTCTGCTTGAGGTTCAGTTGATGGTACATGTGTGAAGGATTTTACTATTGCAACAATTCTCTGTGTTTGTTCAATGATTTGAGGATCACATTCAAGTGATAATCCATCTTGGGTTGGTGAATTAGCTTATTGTATTCATCATGCCCCTCACTTGGGTTGCAGCTTGTCGTGCTGTAAGAGCTTGTGTGCATCAATGATGCTGAGAGCTAAACTATCGGTAGTTTAATTACTGGCAGGGTCTCCCAAGATGGACAGATCTCAGCTGAGGTGCCAGACCAAGACAAACCACCCATCTGGGCATCAGAAGAATGGGATAGTGTTGACAGCGGAGGATCACATTTCTGTGACAACGGCAACAACACCAAACAACTGCGGGGAAGAAAGGCCCGGCAATTTACTTCTATATCTTGCCATGAAAACCCAATGGATAGTTACAACAAAACAAATTGTGCTTGAAGATGAGACCCCCAGGTCGGAAGGCACTCAACTAGCTACTGGGGAAGAGCTGAATACTTTTCAGAGTAAAGCCAGCATTTATGATGTGGTTGGATCAAAGCCTGAGGGACGTCTTGACTGCTGATGTAGCTGCACATGAAATGAGAGTCAGAAGCTGTAAAGATGCCTTACACATTGGAACATGGAACATACGAAGCATGAACCAAGGGAAGTTGGAGGTGGTCAAGAATGAAATGGAATGTGTACAACTTGATCTGTTGGGTGTCAGCGAACTTAAATGGACTGGCATCGTGCACTTTTCATCAGATAATCACATGGTCTACTATGCTGGAAATGAAAGACAAAGAAGAAATGCTGTTGCATTTATAATAAAGAAGAAACTTGCAAGAACTGTAATGAAATAGAATGCAGTCAGCGAACGCTTAATCTCTATTCGTCTATGAGGAATGCCTATCAACACAACTATAATTCAAGTATATGCCCCAACAACAACTGCTGAAGAGAATGAAATTGAAGAGTTCTATGAACAAGTACAAGCTGGAATTGACTGAACATGCAAACAGGATATCCTGATAGTCATGGGTGACTGCAATACAAAAGTTGGCAACAAAGAAGAAGAAAAAGTACTTGGAAAATATGGACTTGGCAACAGAAATGAAGCTGGAGAAAGACTGATAGAATTCTGCAAGACCAACGATCTATTCATCTCAAACACCTTCTTCCAGCAACACAAGCAGCGACTGTACACATGGACTTCACCCAATGTATTGTATAAAAATCTAATTGACTACATCTGTGGAAGTCAACGATGGAAAAGCTCTATAACATCAACAAAGACAAAACCTGGAGCTGACTGTGGTACAGATCATCAACTACTAGTATGCAAACTCAAGCTAAAGTTGAAAAAGAGCAAACCACTCACGAATGCAGCAAAATATGACCTTGAGAATATACCACTGGAATTTAAAGACTGCCTGCAAAATCGATTTGCTGCTTTAGATACAAATGGCAGAGCTACAGAAGAGTTATGGAATGACATTAAGAAGGTTGTGTTGGAAGAAAGCGAGAAGTCTCTACAAAAGGTGAAAAAGAAAAAACGGCCAAAATGGATGACGGAAGAAACTCTGAAAATTGCCCAGAAATGCAGAGAAGCTAAAGCCAGAGGAGAAAGAAAGACAATCACATAACTCAGAGATTTCCAATGTGCAGTAAGACAGGACAAGCAAAAGTACTACGACGATGCATGCAAGGAAATAGAAGCAGAAACTATTAGAGGAAGAACAAGATCGGCTTTCCTAAAGCTACGAGAGTTAAAGAAAAAGTTCCAGCCTCGAATTGGAATGTTACAAGATGCTCAAGGTTCTATGTTGAATGATGCTGTGAAGATCAAGAAAAGATGGAAGGAATATACAGAGTTTTTATATGATAAAGATTAAATGGACCAACAGCCGTTTCAACCTTTACCTTATAATCGGGAACCATTCGTGATGAAAGAAGAAGTTGAAGCAGCATTGAAAGCCTTATCAAAGAACAAAGCACCAGACATTGATAGCATTTCCATAGAAGTATTACAGCAATCTGAGGCAGCTGTTACCGTATTTACAAGGCTCTGTCAAGAAATATGGAAGACAACATCATGGCCAACTGACTGGAAAAGATCTGTGTTTATACCAATACTAAAGAAAGGTGATCCAACTGACTGTGGAAATTATCGCACAATCGCTCTGATCCCACATGCCAGCAAGATTCTACTAAAGATTATTCAAAAGAGACTACAACCATACCTGGAAGAAGAACTACCTGAAGTTCAAGCAGGGTTCAGGACAGGGCGAGGAACGAGAGACATCATTGTGGATGTGAGATGGATCCTTTAAAAGACTAAAGAATACCAAAAAGATATCCATTTGTGCTTTATCGACTATAGCAAAGCTTTTGACTGTGTAAACCATGAGATACTCTGGGCCACATTAAGAAGTATGGGTATACCAGAACACCTGATCGTACTCTTTTGCATAATCTGTACATTGATCAAGAAGCAACAGTTCGAACGGAACAAGGAGAAACAGAATGGTTTAAAATAAGCAAAGGTGTAAGACAAGGCTGTATACTTTCCCCCTACCTGTTTAATTTATATGCAGAACAAATCATCAGAGAAGCAGGATTGTATGAAGAAAACAGAGGTGTGAAGATTGGTGGAAGACTCATCAACAACCTTCGCTATGCTGATGATACCACATTACTGGCTGAAAGTGAAGATGATCTGAAACATTTGCTTTTCACAATCAAAGAACATAGTCTCAAAATGGGCCTGCACCTTAATGTAAAGAAGACAAAGATCATGACAACTGGCATAATCAACAGGTTCATCGTTGAAGGAGAAGAAATTGAAATCGTGAACAACTTTAACCTACTTGGATCAACTATCAATAAAGAAGCAACAAGCAGTCAATAAATCAGACAACACATTTCTCTTGGTAGAATGGCTTGAAAGACCTAGACATGGTTCTCAAGAGCAGAGATGTCTCTCTCCATACAAAGATTCAAATTCTTCAAGCCATGGTATTTTGAATAACATCATATGGATGTGAAAGCTGGACAGTGAAAAAGATAGACAGGAAGAAAATTGATGCCTTTGAATTATGGTGCTGGCGACGAATACTGTGTATACCATGGACTGCCTGAAGAACAAACCAGTCGATACTAGAGGAGATCAAACCTAAGCTTTCTTTAGAAGCTCAGATGACAAGACTTCGACTTTCATACTTTGGACACATCATGTGGAGAGAGAGATCATTAGAGAAAAACATCAAGCTTGGCAAGATAGAAGGTCAACACAAAAGAGGAAGGCCAGCAATGAGATGGATCGATACAATAACAGCAGCTATGGGTACCAGTCTGTCAACAATGAGCCACCTGACTGAAGACTGAACACAATTTAGGATAGCTATCCAGAGGGTCGCCATGAGTCGACTCCGACTCAACGGCACTTAACAACAACAACAATTCATCATGCTTTGAGGAATATTCTATCTGGTGAAGTGGGTTTTTTTGTCTTCCTCCAGCAGTGTTCAATCTGTTGTAGTTCATGTTTGGCCTTTTTTATTCCACTGGAGTACCAGGGAGCTGAAATGCATCTAGTAGATTTTATTCTCTGTGGGGCAATTGTGTATGGTGTGATGGTGGTGTTCATTATGTCAGTGAGTGAGGTGAGGTCAGTTGTATCTGAATCTAGTTTTGATATGATGTGATCTAGAAGCTCCTGTTTGTTAAATTTCTTGAACCTTCAGTGTTTGTGCATGAGAATGTTTTGAGGAGTTGTGGTTTAGCAGTGGTAGATTGAAGGTGATTGTATGGTGGTCAGACCATTGGAATGGGTGTTACTTGGTAAGTGATGTGTTGAGTAGCTGATTGGATTTTGTTGGGTATGAACAGCAGATCTAAGGTGCTTCCTCTTCTATGGGTGGCTACATTGATGATTTGTGTGCAATTCTGGTCGCCGTATCTTAAAAAGGATATAGCGATTTTAGAAAAGGTTCAGAGAAGAGCCACCAAAATGGTAAAAGTGATGGAAGGATACTCCTATGAAGAAAGGCTAAAAAGGTTAGGGCTCTTTAACCTGGAAAAGAGACGGCTGAGGGGAGATATGATAGAAGTCTATAAATTAATGAACGGAGTGGAACGGGTAAGCATAGATCGATTGTTTACCTTATCAGAATATAGAAAGACTAGGGGACATGCAATGAAGCTACAGGGTAAACTATTTAAGACTAATAAAAGAAAATATTTTTTCACTCAACGTGTAATCAAACTCTGGAATTTGTTACCGGAGGATGTAGTAAAGGCTTTTAGTGTAGCTGGGTTTAAAAAAGGTTTGGACAAGTTCCTGGAGGAAAGGTCCATAAACCATTATTAAGAAGGGACCCAGGATATCAATGCTTGAACCAATACAAGCATTGTGGAACCTGTGTCCCTTGGGGGAAACTGCTAGGTACGTATGACCTAGATTGGCCACTGTTGGAAACAGAATACTGGGCTTGATGGACCTTGGTCTGACCCAGTATGGCATATCTTATGTTCTTATGTTCATAGCTTCCATGGCTTCGAGGAACAGATTGACTTGTTTTTTTGGTGCAAAGTTGAGACTGAAGTCACCGAGAATTATAAAGGGCTTATCCTTAGCAGTGTGGTTGCATGCTGTGACAAATAGTGTTGAGAGATCTTTTGTTTCTGTATTAGTAGCTCTGTAGACTAGGCAAATGGAAAGGTGTATGGTTTCCACAACTAGGGTATTGGTTGTGTCAGTAGTGGTGGCAGAGGTAGTCTTGGTCTTGAGGTTTTTTTCTGCCAAAATGAGGATCCCTCCTCCTCTTCTTCCCCACCTTAGGCAGTTGTGTAGGGTTCATGTAGGAGTAATAAGCTGGTTAGCCAGTACATTGTCAGTGTTAGTCAGCCATGTTTCAGTGACAGGTAGTATGTCAATGTTGTGTTGTCATTTGTAGTCTGAGAGGGTATTGATCTTGTTATGTGCTGAACAGGAATTAACCGGGGCACATTTAAAGGATGGGTTTTGTTGCATATCAGGTGGCATAGGTTCAGTGGAGGTTGTCTGTTGGATTCTAATGAGATGGTGCTATCTTCTGTTGTGTTGTGCATGTGCATGGGATGCCAGTAATAGGTCCCTCTTTCCATAGATGATAGGGATCGACTAGCAACACGAAGCGAGACACAACCACAATCATTCAGGAACTTTATTCAGGGGTACAGTGTAGACAACACAGGCCATGTTTCTGCTCTTGCCTTCTTCAGGGGTGTAATGGCACCGATACTGCAGCTCTCTGATTTCCTGACTCGTTTAGAACATCCTTATGCATGCAGTCTGGAATGTGTGCATCAGAACATGAGGAATGGGAGAAGGGCTCTCTTTACCACTCCCTTCCCCCACATCAATCAGGATTGCTGGCGGTGAAGATAGATGTCCTGTTCCTTCCGGCGTTGATCAGCTTTGTGGTGGGGATCAGGGGAGGGGCTCTCTTACCCGCTTGTACAGAAAAAGGAGAAGCTCATACCCTGGCAATATTGCTTGCCCTATCCAGTGTTTTTGATCTAGTCCATCATTCCCTTCTGCTTTCACGCCTCTCTTCCGCAGGGATAAAGTTGACTGTTCTTCACTGGTTTCATTATTTTCTCTCTTTCCATTCATACTGTGTCTCATTCCAATCTGCTACTTCCTCCACCTTCCCCCTTTCCTGTGGTGTCTCACAGGGGTCAGTACTCACTCCCCTGTTTAATTAATTCCTTGCCCCTCTTACTACCCATATTCAGCTGCAGTGTGTCTCTGCCTGTTTTTATGCAGATGACATCCTGCTGCTCTTTTATACCCATCCTGTCTTGCCTGATCTTTCCCCAATCAATTCCTGTCTCAGTTCAGTGGCCTCTTGGTTGGAAACAAATAATTTCCAGGAAAGCAATTAATTTGCAAGAAAAACCTCAGCAGTTTGTCTGTCTGGTCCACTCACGCCTCCATCCATATCTCCCTCTCTTGAAGGCAACACCATACCCACTGTACAAACTCTGAAATATTTAGGGGTTATACTCGACTCCTCTCTAAGTTCTCAGTCACACATTAACTCGACAGTCTGCCGCTGCTTCTTTTCCCTCCACCAGATTTGTTGTATTTGCTCTTATCTCCCCTCATTTGCCACTGCCACTCTACTGCTTTCTTTAGTTATTTCAAAGTTGGACTACTGTAACGTCATTTATTCCGGTCTTCCTCAGTATCAATTAAAGTGTCTACAATCAGTTTAGAACACTGCCATTTGCTTCCTTCATCACGGTCAGACTGTCTCCCCATTATTCATAAAATCCCACTGGCTTCCTTTCCCATATCAGCTTCATTATAAATTACTCACTATAACTCACAAGGTTTTCAACTCAGGTATCCCAGCATATCTTTCCTCTCACATAAAAGTAAGGGCACGGGCAGGGTCCCAGCACCCGCGGGTAACCGGGTGCCCGGCCCAGTGCAGGACCCTGCTCGTGCCCACTTTAGTGAATTGGTGGGGGGGTCGGGAAGCGCGTGCTGGGACAGGACGTACGATGCGTCCTTTGAACTGATTGGATCCCCTGCGCGTGCATGTGCGGGGGAGCCAGTTGACCCCTGCGTACATGTGCTCAGTGCTGCAGCGGTGCCTGAGCACATGTTAGGGAGACAGCATGGTGGCTTTGGCTTAGCAAGGTCCTTAGGAGGGGTTGGTGAGGGCCCCGGAGAGCGGAAGATGTGGAGGAGCCTGCTGATCGGAGGCTCGGGCGGCAGAGTTGCGGTGGCAGGGAGCAGTGTAGTGCGTCGAGCAGGCCAGCAGGAGTATACGGGCTGTGAAGGGGGCAGCGCCTGAGCACATGTTAGGGAGACAGTGTGGTGGCTTCCCAACCTCCCACTCGTGGGACTCGGCGGAGAGTGTGGGGGGATTTGGGGTGTCACAGCATGGGGGGGGCGGGATCCCAGAGGTTTCCGGGGTCCGTAGCCTTAGGCCATGGGGCAAGGGCGGGGTGTCCACAACCCGCATAAACCCTGGCAGATGTGTGCTACTGATACAGCAAAGTCAGATAAGGGTGATAGGAACTTGGCCGGTGGCTTGACAACGGCAGGGGTGGAGGCGAGGTCACCTTGCTAATCATATGGCTGGTGATGGATCGCTCCACTGGGGTACGGTGGTTGTTGATTATTGTTCTGAGTGTTCAATTGTTGGATTATAAGTATCTGTTCCTAAAGTAATTTTAAAAGACCAAGAAAACCAATACTCTTAGTGAGGCAAAGTCAACAAGTACGGACATGGAATTTTGAAAAAAATTTTGAAGAGATAGTTTAAGGCTTATTGACAATGTTGTGCTGGTAGAGTCCCACTGACACATTAGGTTCATGTTTTCTTAAAGTTTGGTTGTTTGGCATTGTAGCACAAAGCCAGTGGTAGAACACCAAATGTGAACCAGCACAGCTCCTATGTCATTTGCAAGGTCCTTGAACATCTGAAGAATGAAAATACAACAGCAATGAGGGATGAAAGGCACTAAAATATCTGAAGAATGCCAACACAGCAGTAGTACAGGGTGGAGGGCCCTACCACCAAAATAGGAATACCTGAAGACATGGAGGACTTCTGTCATGGAATTTGGGAAAAAACCCTGGTATCTCTTCATAAGACATTTTACATTGATAGGGAAAAATTGTTCTAGTAGTCATCAAAAGCTGTACAAATGGCTGTAGGAACAATGTGGCTAGTACAAAATGGTTAAAGCAGCAGTGGCAGTATGCAATTAATATTTTAGACACCAAGAAGTATATAAGCCAGGAAAAAGAAGAAGACTGCATCAATTTGCTAAAACTCTGATTTCAGCGCAATGCAGGAAGAAGAATAACATGAATTCTCCAAAACATAAAATGAGGGCAAAAATGGTAGAATGAAGACCCCAGAGGACCCAGAAAAATGCAAATATGAAGGAGCAGAAAGACTGTAAACTCCAGAGCAGTTAATCAAATTGATTAAACCATAAAACCTTACAATTATCACAAAACCCTGCTGCCAATTAATAATACTGGAAACAAATTATCTACTTTGTTATAAAGATATGAAAAAATGAGGTCTCTTCTCTCAAGTCAAAAGGATATGCTTTATGTTCCTCCTGTGACCTGAGTAAGAAAAGTTTTAGTCATATGTGGTTGTCTTGTGAACACTTGTGGTAGTACCCTGAGACTACTTCCTGGGGTTACTGGTACCATTTTGAGGAATGTCAGAGCTGCAGCAGAAGTGGAAAGGGACTGCTCCTGTCCCTTTGACCATGAAGATCTCCAAGGAGCTTGCAGATAAGACTTAGAGATGGTCAATAGGGTAGGGGAAGGGTCTACGTATGACCTTGGAGGGGGAGCCAGGAAGATGCTGAAGTGGGGGGGGGGGGGTACTGACTGGCAGGATTGGGGATCAGGAGGCTTGGGGGTCAAGGACATTGTAGTTGTAGCCACTTGATCCTTCTCTTGTATTTGGTATTTGGTATCTGGATCAATGTTCCCTGCCTTGCTAAGTAGTGTGTCTGCTCCTGAGTTACCTGCTGAGGCAGAGAACATGAGCCCATGAGGTAAGGATTTGTCCTATATATTAAAAGAAGAGCAGATGCTGAACCAACCCACTTCATTTACCACATAGACTTTGCAATTCTTGTGCAGTGTTTTGGTACAAAATCCATGGTAAGTGCAAAACCTTAATGCATTTCAGTAAATGGGCCCCTTAGATAAGTGGTCTATAAATTATTAAATTTGATTGAATTGAATTCAGACAGGACTGTGATGGTGTGTCTCTTCCAGAAAGGTGGATTCCAAGAAATTTTAAAGGTAAGAAATATTTAATTAGGTACATGTAGAAATTCAGCAACTGGAGTCCTGAAGGGACAAACAAGAATTTGAGGCCACTGAAAGTATGCAGGTAGAGGTCTAAAACCTTCTTTGAATAACTGAAGAAAATTGCTCTCAGTTATGGGTTGGATTTACTAATGGGTGGAGGGACAGTAGGAGTTTTGTGGGACTTCTGTTTGGTTATTTGTATCTGTTTTCGCAGGGTAACAATGGCATTGGAAGCTTTTATGGCACTGGTAAAGGAACAAATACAGCAGAAGTCTGTGAATCTATGGAACACTTATTCTGAAAGACATTGCAACACTAAACCCATCAACAACTGGAGCCCTTTTTGCTAAATATCATTATGTTTCTGCATTTACCATGTATTTTGAGTAAATATCATGCGCTGTTGGGGACTTGCCCAGAATGTTCCTGGCAGCACAGTGAAATGTATCCTCTTGTGTGGTAGTGGCATTCACAATTAACGCAGGTGCTGTAATGCCACCCATTGAGGTGTCATTAAGTGCACCCACACTAACTGCAACATTGACAGTGAGTAATATGTACACCAGAATGAACCACAATGACTTAATTCCCCTCCCCCCTCCCAGCCCTGTGTAAAGGCTTGGTCAAAAAAACAGGTCTTCAAATCTTCCATAGAGTCAGAGAATTTAGAGAGGTGACACAGACAGGGTGGAAGGGAATTCCAAAAAGTTTGGGCTAGAAAAGAAAACAAGGAGCACCTAGAAATCTCCAACTGAGTACAAGTAGAAGAAACTATAGTAAGCAAGTAGGCTGGAAAGGAACAATGAGTACAAGAGGATATATATGGAATCAAAAGATAGAAATATTGAAACATGACAACAGAAAAAAAACACATGGCCTACCTAATCTGTCCTTCCATATCACCCACTACAACAGTCCCCTTTTTTCCTTTAGAGATCCTCTGTGTTTGTCCCATGCTTCTTTGAATTCAGATACTATCCTCATCTCTACCACCTCCACTGGGAGACTATTCCACGGATCCACCACTCTTTCCGTAAATAAATATTTTGACATCACTCCTGAATCTATCCCCTTTCACCCTCATCCCATGTCCCCTCGTAGCAGAGCTTGCTTTCAATTGAGAGTCTCCTCCTGTGCATTTATGCCACAGAAGTATTTAAACGTCTCGATCATATCACTTCTATCCCGCCTTTCCTCAAAGAGATACATATTAAGATCCTTAAGTCTGTCCTCATATGCTTTATAATGAAGACCACCAACCATTTTAGTAGCCACCCTCTGTACTGACTCCAGCCTGTTTATATCCTTTTGAAGCTGTGGTCTCCAGAATGGCACACAATGCTTCAAATGAGGTCGCACCAAAGACTTATACAGAGGCACTATCACCTCCTTTCTCTGCTGGCCATTCCTCTCTCTAGGCACCCAAGCATCCTTCTAATTTTCATTGTTGATTTTTATACCTGTTTAGCTACTTTGAGATCACCAGACACAATAACGCCTAGGTCCCACTCTTCTTTAGTGGACAAAAGTACTTTACCCCTATACTACGTATTTTGCTCTCTTGGATTGCTGCAGCCCAAATGCATGACCTTACATTTTTAAACATGAAATACCATCTGCCAAATTCTATACCATTCTTCAAGCTTAGCTAGATCCCTCCTTATGTTAACTATACCTTCCTGGGTGTCTACTCTATTGCAGATTTTGGTATCATTCACAAAGAGGCAAACCTTACCGGACAGCCCTTCCGCTATATCACTAACAAAGATGTTAAAAAGAATTGGACCAAGGACAGATCCCTGGGGAACACCACTGGTAACCTTCTTCTCCTGAGAGTGAGTTCCATTTACCTGTACCCTTTGTCACCTTCCACTCAACCAGTTTCTAACCCAAGCAGTAACATTAGGGTCCATCCCTAGGGTGCTCAGTTTGTTTATAAGTCGCCTGTGAGGAATGGTGTCAAAGGCTTTGCTGTTGTTAAGTGCCGTCAAGTCGGAGTCGACTCATGGCGATCCTCTGGATAGCTATCCTAAATTGTGTTCGGTCTTCAGTCAGGCGGCTCATTGTTGACAGACTGGTACCCATAGCTGCTGTTATTGTATCGATCCATCTCATTGTTGGCCTTCCTCTTTTGCGTTGACCTTCTATCTTACCAAGCATGATGTCTTTCTCTAATGATCTCTATCTTCGCATGATGTGTCCAAAGTATGAAAGTCGAAGTCTTGTCATCTGAACTTCTAAAGAAAGCTTAGGTTTGATCTCCTCTAGTACTGACTGGTTTGTTCTTCGGGCAGTCCATGGTATACACAGTATTCGCCGCCAGCACCATAATTCAAAGGCATCAATTTTCTTCCTGTCTGTCTTCCTGTCTGTCTTCCTGTCATATTTGACTAGACATAACATAATATTCCTGTCTGTCTTCCTGTCATATTTGACTGACATAACATAATATTTTAAAACTCTCATTTTCCATGAAAAAGGATACATTCAACCATTCACATATGACAATGGGACTATTAGACAGAATCTACTGGGTTGATATTCAACCCATGGCAGTCAGCGGTTTCTTTAACTATTGACTAACGCAGGCAGATTATACCGGACATTCAGCAGGCAGTATCTGGATAGCAGCTGCCGCTGAGTACAAACAATGTCTGCACATTGTATATTTTTAGGCAACCACACAAACTGAATTTGCTATGGCAAATGCACACCTCTACAGCACTCTTTTTAGGAAAGAATGCCTAACAGAATTCATCACGAATAAAGGAGGACACCTGATGCAAATTGATTCAGCCATCAAAATGTGCTTCTTAAATTATCAAATCTTTAGGTCAAACTAGGAATTGGAGTATCCACTGGACCCTAATAGCTGGGAGAGGTTTGGGAATAAATTGGTACAAATTTTGTCTCTGTTTTACAATCTCATTACTTCAAGGCCCATAGAGCACTATGGACATCAATCAATGCAAAATGCAATGTGCGTCGTTGAGTCAATGCTGAGTCCTGGTGACTCAGCACCCCTGGATTTTCATGGCAAGGTGTAACCAGAAGTAGATTGCTTCTGTGCCCTTTGCTTGGAGTATTTGATATTTCTTTATGGTGCTCCTTGTGCTGTTGGGCAAGCCACTTAACCTTCCATTGCCTCAGGTACAAACTCAGAATGTAAGCCCTCTGGAGACAGAAAAATATCTATTGTAGCTCAATGTAACTCATCTTGAGCTCCTCAGAAAATTCATGAGCTAAATCCAGTTCCCAAAGTTGGTGCTACTTTATCATCCGCCCTGTGCCTTAGGCCCTTCCTGCTATTGTTGGTGCTGCTTTGTTCATCTTTCAGAGCCTTGAGGTTTTCTTGCAAATGTTGGTGACACTTTGCTTCACTTCCTGTGCCATGGAATCTCCATATCAAAGTTGGTAGTCCTTTGCCTCTTTCAGGGCTGTGATATTGCAGGATTTACAAAAGATGGAGAAGATCTCAGTAAGATGGTATAGCAATATCACTAGACAAGAGTGAGATGTATTCAACCAATTGGGTCAGATGCAACAGTTAGTCATTCACACTACTAATAAGGTGGAGCTGTTGTAATTTAGTCTTAGGAGCAATATCACGTAGAGGTTCTGAGACAATTATCTGATTTGAAATACTATCAAAGATTGGATCAGGACCCAGTTGGTGAACTGGCTTGAATCATGGAGAGGGCATACCAAAAGGGGTGGATTACTAATAAAAATATTACTTGGTTGATCAACACCCTAAGATTCCAGTAATTTATATGGAGTCAAAAGTACTTAAAACTTTAGAAATGCCACCAGGACATATAGTGTCCTGTAAAGTTTTGATTTTGGAACCTCTGCCAAAATGTTAGGATTCTGTTCTCATGACATATCTAATTTATGCACTTTGAAATGCAGTACTATGTCAGGTTATGTGGAGTCTAGGATATGAATGAAATGGATACTATGTGACTCAGGTAAGTAAAATTGAACGGTATATTGGTTATTAAGTTAAGGCTCATAGAGATTATTAATCGGCAGTATTTTATTTCAAATGCAGTAAAATGGACTCAATTATGAGGTGGTGTTTCTTAATGAAGCTGACTAAAGTGTACCCACATGCCGGCAGCGTGGTGTACTAGGGAGATGGAAGCCTCCAAATATTAACATGGGCCTTTGTGCTAGTTTCACTCTGCAACGGGGACATTAGTAAACATGTCCCTTTCTGATTTGTGTAATCAAGTTTAAATAAAATAAATCAATAAATACAGGGAAAAAGTACAAGAAAAACGTTTCTAATAATGTTAGTACCAAGTGACTATCTTGTACTACATGTGAAGAAAAAGAAAAGCTTCAAGTACCTATAAATATAACCAGAGAAAAGAAAATGCGGCAGAAAAATACTAAAAACAATGTAAGTGTTGAGATGAGTATTAGTGGTGCATCTGAGACTGAAATAATTTTCAGCATACCGTAGGTGTGAGGCTCATTCATTTCATGACATGAAAAACATTAACCCATTTGAACACATTACCCCGAGAGAGGTGAGGGAGATAAGGAAATACCATCTGGAAGCAAGAAGTTAAAGATATAATACAAACATTCAAATATTTAGCCGGTTTCAATAAAGTACCAGAAAGTACCTATTTCCATAGAATGGAAAGGTGAAGGAGACATCCTATAAAACTAAAGGGGGTGGTAGATGCCCAGAAAAGTCTTCCAGCATGGTTATAAGCTTGAATATATGTTCACATCTCTAAGGGAAAAGAGGGGGCTATTGTAGTAGTCAATATGGAAGGGCAGACTAGATAGGCCATGTGGTCTTTTTCTGCCGTCATGTCATGTTTCTATATTGGTAGTGTTCAAGTGTAGTGTACATAGGAGGGATGCAATTTTATAAGTAGTGGCTATGTCAAAGTTCAGAAAAAGCACCTATTTCAAATCTATTTTTAAAAGTCACATAGGTGTCTATGTGCCTTTATAGAATAAGCATCCTTAACCAGCTTCAGTAGCACACAATGCAAACCTGCTCTGAATAAAATGCAAATGTACATTAATTTGCAAAGTGCAAATTTGTATAAATGTGTTCAAATTTATAAGAATATAAGAACAAATGATTTGCCATTCTGGATCAGACCAATTGTCCTTCAAGCCCAGCATTCTCTTTCCAACAATGGCAATCCAGGTGACAAGTACCTGTTTCCACGCTACTTATCACAGGGATAAGCAGTGAAGTTTCTCCAGTCTACTTCAATAATTGTTTATGGACCTTGCCTCTAGGAACTTGTCTATCTCTTTTTTTTAAACCTAGATATACCAATAGTTTTTACTAGATCTTCTGGTAACAAATTCCAGAGCTTAACTATGTGTTGCGTGAAGAAATATTTTCTTCCTTAGTCTTAGAGGGATTATTTTAGAAGTCTTATTTGTGCTTTGGATATCTGAACACAAGCATACTGACATCTAAAGCATGGAGATGTCCTTAGAGCCATTTTAGAATACAGTTTCAAAGATGTCCCCATGGCAAGGGCATCAAATCAGAATGGAGGCATGGCGTAGACATGTCCAGGACATTGCCATCTTTGCCTTATTTCAGAAATGCCCTGCATGCCCTGAGCCATGTCCAAGTCTTTACCTGCTCCAGGCTTGAATAGGCATCAGAAAGTTCTCCTTTTGCCAGCCAAACATCCAGAGGGTATGGAGAAGAAGGTATACTCATATTCCCTATTTTTACCATGCTAGCAAAGAACACCGATGGGAAAAGCAGGCTCTTGTTTTCATTTTGCCATGCGATAGATGTCCCAACCCCACTTTTTTGTAGCTGGGACATCTTTGCGGATGCCAACATAGATAGGGGCATCTGGTGTCCCAGTTTTCTCTACATGTTTTGCCCTGAATGTCCCAGAGTGCATTTGGACACTTTTTGTAAATCGCCACATTAAATGTAGTGCTTTGTAGCTGCATTGCATATCACGTAGTCTTTTTCCTTTTGGAAGGATTCATGTTACTCGTTCTGCTCCACTCGTTATTTTATAGACCTCTATTATATCTCCCCTCAGCTGTTTCTTCAGTAAGCTGAAGTGCTTTAAACCTTTAGGCTTTTCCTCCTACGCATATTTCTCCACGTTCTTTATCATTTTGCTCATCTTTCTCTGTACCTTTTCAAATTCCGCTATATCTTTTTTTAGATGTGCGACCAGAATTGCACTTGATATTCAAGGTGTGGTCACACCATGGAACAATGCAGAGGCATTAAGATATCCTTTATTTTACTTTCAATTACTTTCCTTATAATTCCTAGCATTCTATTAGCTTTCTTAGCTGCTGCAGAAAACTGAGCAGAGGATTTCAATGCTCACATCTTTTTTCTGGGTGGTGGCTCCTAATGTGGAAACTTGCATCATGCAGCTTTAGTTTTGCTTGTTCTTCTCCAAACGTATACAGTATTTTTGTAATTGTCCACATTAAATTTAGTCTGCCATTTGGATTCTCAGTCTCTCAATTTCTCAAGGTCCTCTTGCAATGTTTTGCAAATCTCTTGTGATTTAATAATTTTGAATAATTTGTGTGTTGTCTGCAAATTTGATCACCTCACTTGTTCCCGTTTGCAGGTCATTTATAAATGTTAAAAATTAGTGGGCTCAGCACCGATCCTTAGGGTACTCCACTATTTACTTTTTAATGTCCTCAAGAGTCTTTCATGAGGGATCTTGTCAAAGGCTTTCTGAAAATCCAGATACACTATGGGATATGTTTACTAAGCCAGGCTAATGGTTGACCTGAGCTATTTGCAACTAGGTTCTATGTTATTCAAAGAGACCTAGTTACAAATAGCATGTGCTAACCGTTAACTGAACTTACTAAACATATCCCTATGTCCACTGGCTCACCTATGTCCACTGTTTATTCACAACTTCAGAAAATGTAGCAGATTGATGAGGCAAGACTTCCCTTAGCTAAATCCACATTGTCTTTGTCATAGTAACATATTTGCTTTGATTCCATCCTCTTGCTATGTAGTGATCCTATGTGTCTGCCCAATGCCTTTTTGAAATCTGTCACTGTTTTTGCTCCCACCGCCTCCTTCAGGAGGGCATTCCAGGCATCCACCACTTTCAATGAAAAAGTATTTCCTGATGTTGCTTTTAAGTTTACCTCATTGTAGCTTAATTTTATGTCCTCTAGTTCTACAGATTTCCCCCGTCTTTAAAAAAGAGTTATTTGTTCATTAATGCCTTTTAAGTATTTAAATATCTGTATCATATTTCCTCTGTCTCCCCTCTCTTCTAGGTCTTCAAGTCTCTTCTCATATGACTTTTGGCACAGGCCTTATATCATCTTAGTTCCCTTCCTCTTTTTATATCCTTTGCAAAGTACGGTCTCTAAAACTGAACACAATATTCCAAGTGAGGCCTCACCAATGACCTGTACAGGGGCACTAATACTTCTTTCTTCCTGCTCGTTATTCCTCTGTATGCAGCCTAACATCCTTCTGGATTTGGCCACCACTTTGTCACCCTACTATGCTATCCTGAGATCCTCAGACACTATCATACCAAGGTCCCTTTCTTGGTCCATACACACCAGCTTCTCGTCTCCTATCACGTACAGCTATTTTGGGTTTCTGCCAGATACTTGTGACCTGAATTGGCCACTGTTGAAAACAGGATACTGGGCTTGAAGGACCATGGTCTGATCCAGTATGACATTTCTTATGTTCTTAAGTGCATCACTCTGCACTTCTTTGCATTAAATCTCAATTTCCGAGCATTTGACCATTCTTCTAATTTTTGCTGATCTTCTCTCATACTTTCTACTCACTTGAAAGAGTCTACTCTGTTTCAAATCTTTGTATCATCTGCAAAAAGGCAAACCTTTCCTTTTAACCCTTCAGCGACATCACCCTCAAAGATATTGCTCAGTAGTGGTCCCAGGACCGATCCCTGAGGAACTTCACCACTCATCCTCTTTTCTTCAGTGAGTTCTGTTCACCACTACCCTCTGTAGCTTCAGTTCTTGATCCAGTTTACTACTGTGAAATACATCCCCAGGTTGCTCAGTTTATTCATAAGCCTCCTATGAGGAACAGTATCAAAGGTTTTGCTGAAATCTAAGTACATCACATCCATCGCATGACCTTGGTCAAGTTCTCCGGTCACCCTGTCAAAAAAAAATCAATCATATGTGTTTGGCACGATCTTCCTTTGGTAAATCCATGTTGCCTCGGATTTCTCAAGCTGTTGGTTTCCAGAAAATCCACTATCCTTTCTTTCAGCAGCCTCTTGATTATTTTTCCTACCACCGAGGTAAAGCTTACTGGCCTGTAGTATACCACCTCTTCTCCATTGCTACATTTCTGAAGAGGGACCATGTCAGTCCTTCTCCATTCCCACAACACTCCCTAGTCTCCAGGGATGTATTAAACACATCTTTTAAAGGTCCTGCCAAAATCTCCCTGAGCTCCCTCAGTATTCTGGGATTTATCGGATCCCATCCATGGCCTTGTGCACTTTCAGTTATGCAAGCTGCTCAAGAACATCTTCTTCCATGGAGTGGCCTAGTGGTTGGTTCAAATCCTCCTGGAGGACAACAACCTCGGGCTGGAGGGACTGGGTTTCCTAGTCCCACAGGTGCTTCTTGTGGCCTTGGACAAGCCACTTAACCATCCATTGCCGCAGGTACAAAACAGATTGTGAGCCCTTTGGGAACAAGGGAAATATATATCGTACTGAAGCTACACCACTTTGACCCAGTGAAATGTGGTACATAAGCACTGCTAAAAAATAAAATAAAAATAAATCTACTCAGGTCCCCTTGTTACCTTTGTCAGTCATGCATGGCCCTTCTCCATGATTTTCTTTTGTGAACACGAAACGGAAGTATTTGTTTAGCAATTCTGTTCTTCCACTGTCACTTTCAACAAATTGGTCTTCAGCAGCTTTGAGTCTTGCAATTCCACCTCTTGCCGTCTTCCTTTTCCTAGTATACCTGAATAAAGTCTTGACATCTCACTTCACATCTGTAACCATTTTCTTCCCATGTGTGCTTTTGTCATCCTGATTTCTCTTTTTGCCTCTTTCAGCTTTATCCGGTATTCTTTTCTGTGTTCCTCTTTTTGTGATTCTCTGAAATTTGTAAATGTTGCCATTTTTGCCTTTAAATTTGCAGCCACTTCTTTGGAGAACCATATTGATTTCCCTTTCCTCTTGCTTTTATATACTTTTCTTACATATAGATCTGTTGCCCTTGTTATGGTCTCTTACAGTTTAGCCCACTGCCTTGTCATTTCCCTTATTTCCTCCCATTCTGCTAGCTCCTCCTTCAGGTACTTTCCCATTTTACTGAAGTCAGCATTTTTGAAATCTAGGCTTTGAGTTTGCTGCAATTGGACTCTGCCTTAGCTTTTATCTCAAACCACACCATGTCGTGATCACTGCTGTTCAAATGGACACCCACCCAGACAATAGACACATTATCTATGTTAGTGAGCACCAGCTTCTTCCCCTGGTGGGTTCCTTCACCAGCTGACTGAGCAAAGATTCTTGCAGGGCATCCATGATCTTTCTACTTCTCTCCATATTTGCAGATGGAATACTCCAATCTCTATCTGGCAGATTAAAGTCACCCAGAATCACCTCACCCTTTTTTACTACCTTTTTCGTATCATTGATCAAGCCTCTGTCTATTTCCTCCATTTGAGTTGGAGGTCTTTTGACTGTTCCAATTAGGATGGTAGTATCATCTCCTCTTTCCAAACCAATCCATACTGCTTCTTCGTTTTCCCAAATTTCCTACATTTCAGCTGCTTTAATAGTTTAATGTCTTATTAAACCATACGTACATGTATGTCCAACAATTCTATTCTTTATAACGGTTTCTAGCATTTTGTCTGGCACTGACATCATGTGCACTGATCTATAGTTTCCTGGCTCAGCCCTGGAAATCTTTTAAAAACTGGCATTACGTTGAAGGGTCTTTCTTGGTAATATAATGTAGACCAATTTATTGTGTTTAAAAGATGTAGTAGTAGTTCAAAAATTGTTGACACTAAACTCGAGCAAAGGTTTTACATTTCTAGCTCATAAACTGTACATGCTAGTGATTCCCTCTACAAGAATGTTAATATAAGCAAAACAAGTTCTGGTTTGTTTATTTAAAGAGAAGTTAAAATATTGTTTGGACATGATTTGATGGCACAAGCTGTTTTGATGACACTAGTTTATATATAAGCATTGCAATGTCTTTCTAGCAGTGCTTTTTACCCTTGTGTTTTTGGTAGGTGATGGTTAAAGGATGGTAGCATCAACTATGAAATGGTGTGATATAAAGACAGTTGAGTAAAACTTTTCCCACTATTTAAAATTTGTAAAACATTTCCAAGGTTAAGCTTTGAGATGTTCTGAATGTTCTTCTGTAGACTGCTTTGGAATTTTTTGTGTTGATATTGTCCACTTAATATACAATTAATTTTGGTCACTCTATAGTACAGAAAGTAAGCCATATTAGACCAAACATATATATTGAATTTCATGAATATTGCATAGTTATGAATGTATTGCAATGTTTGTAATGGGAAATTTACTGTAAATAGGTGTTTCACAAAATAGTCTGACTGAAATCCATTTTATTTAAATACTATTAAAGGTATGCTTGGCTTGTATAATACACACATATTTTTAGCTGCAATAACAAAATCATTCCTGTGGGTGTGTTTAGGGTTGGAGAGTAAATTAGTGAAATGTGCAGCTTATTTTTAACTGTACATATGCAATTTCATCCTCACTATGACACCCACACAAACAGTAGGTACAATTTAAGGAGTTTTAGCAAGCTTACTCTGTAGCTATTAATATACAAAGAGAAATGCAAAAAATGCAGGTCTGTGATATTTTAACAACTTTTCTTCAGAATAAAGTTAGTGAGATTTGCTTACACTGAGACAAAGTCTAACCCAGTTTTGGTAACAATTGCCAATGACCAGGAGAAGTGGAAGATGCTGAGGTGTTTTCTACACAGAATAATATATCTTATCCATTCAGCCTTTGTCCAATTCTTATTTTAAAACCATATGGTTCAGTTGTAAAATTTTACACACTCATGCAATTTAACACCAACCTGTAAAATCCAGTCACTTGGGGTGACAGTGCATCAATCCGCTTTAGCAATCAAACTCTACGTGCCATGGGTAGACTGAATAGAAATATGAAGGAAACATAGAAAGAACATAGAACAATGACGACAGAAAAATACCACATGGCCTATCTAGTCTGAAGACATCATTAAGTGAGGATCATGATGATGAAATATTAATGGACTCTAATTTTCTTAGGCAGAACTCGGCTCAAAACATAGTTTTATGTCAGATATGTGACAATGGTGAAAACTGTGGCTTATACTTTACAATTGAATTTGCTTTTCTAGGGGTACTTCTTGAAAAATTATGTATATAGTTTGTAAAAATAAAAGAAAAAAAAACCAAAAACCTAAAGGGGTTATAGCCTCACCCAGCCTAACCCTGCCAAAGGAATATCTCCTTGAAAATGTGAGTAAAAATGTGCATTGTAGAGCAAAGTTGTAGGGGTTAAGTGCTTGTAGAGGTAGAGGTTAAGTATGATACATTTGGGATTTAGTATGATAGATTTGCTTTTAATTTTTAAGTGCTAAGGATTAATAATGTTCCTGATTCATAATCACTTACTGGCTGCCCTGAATCTCACAAAATAGTTAAAGCACAGTCATTCTGCTATAACATGTGAGCCAAGAATACAGGCCTTAGCAAGAAGAGATCCAGCACCGGAAAGAACCATATAAGGAGATATCATGAGCCTTGTGAGGTGCCAGTTTGGGCTGGAGAGTCTAGACTAGGACCTGCAAGGGGATATCAGATATAGGCCTGTAAGGTCTATGTGTCAAGATATGCATACACAGGAAACCACAAAGCTACCAACATATATGCTGGGCCCGGCTCTGAAGAAAGCAGATTAGCTGGATCATGGTGAGTATGGGAAGAGGGGGGCCAGGGGGATTTTGCAACAGGAACTAAGGGGAGTAAAGGGTAATAATAGGAAATAAGGTAGGGGAGGGGGAGAGAACACAAAGGAATAGCTCTGGGGACTGGACTGTATGTAAAAATGCGGAAGAGAAAAAGGTATAAATTGTAATATGCTTTCTATATTCTAAGGGGGAGAGTTGCATTCTTGAGGTACCTAGTGCCCGATAGAACTCTCTTCCCCACTTCGCTGCCTGTATTTGGTCATCAGTTATCTAATAAACAGAGACTCTGATTGCACCTGTACTGACTTTTCGGATCTGATCATTTCAGGTAATAATAATAATTAGGTGGTGGTCTATTTTTGTACGAAACAGGGCCGTACAAAATTGGTGCCAAACGCCCGGGATTGGCCTACGGGTGGGTCTTTATGGCCAAGATATAAATTTAAAGATTTGGATTCCCCTCAAGAAAAAGAGGGAGGTACGTAAAGATTTGGATTCCCCTCAAAAGGTTGAGGGAGGTGTGTTCCCGGTGCTGAGTGAAGACCGGAGAAGAAGTGAGTGATTGATTCCCTAGGTTGACGGCGGCCTGTAATGATGGCGTCGTGAGTATATTTTTAACCAAGCTTGGTATGTGTTGTTTAATTTTTGTTGTTGTTATATGCATAAAGTGTAAGAATAATTAGAGAGGGTGACAATTAGATCAATTGAAAGAATCAGTCTAGTTACATAACAATGTAAACAAGATACACATCAATTGTAATTATGGAGTTCTGAACTTTGAGGTTTATTCTTTGAACATTGCCAGTACCTGGCCAGTGCTTGGTTGTGTTTATTGAATAATTGCTCCTATATGTCGTCTGATGAAAGATAGCTAATTGCCTGCAGCAGGATAAGATGGTTGCCTGTTTTTAGCTAGAAAGAGGGAGGGGGACTGCTGGGGGATTTTCTTCTGGTGATGGACGCATTACCTAGAGGAAACTCTCGATTGAGCAGTCTTTCTTGTTTGTTTAAATAAAGGATTTATTCAGTGTGACAGGAGTTGAAGTTCAGAACTCGGTGAAGTATTTTTTCCTCTGTAATTAGCTTGCTAGCTTTCTAGGTACGGAAATGACACTGAAAAAAAAACAAAAACAAACTGTTTTTAGAAAAACTTAGGGACCTGATTCTGTTCTATGTGTGATAGTTATAATTGTTGTGAATGAATGGGAAGATCTTCCATGCTTTGATATATGATTATTGTTTTGTGGTATATTCTGGAAACAAATTAGTAATAGAGGAACAATAACAGCTATGATATCTGCAGAGTGTGATTCAAAAGTTACTTTGCTTTTGAAGCAAAAATTACCAGTGCAGCCGTTTCCCTTCTGGAAGTTCTGTATAACACTCACGCAATCAACGCTTTCTTAATTAGATTTTATGATCTCTGAAATTGAACTGCTTAGAATTCTTTGCTACTGGTGCAACAGAAGAAAAACTGTTTCCTTTTTCCATTTGACCTTCAAAGTAGAGATTAAGATCCCTGCAGGATTATGTGGTATTCTGAGCAGATTGCAACTTGAGAATGATTTAAATCCTGAATGAATAAAATGTTAACCATGTTTGGATTTTGTTCTGATTGTATTAAGCAAAATTAAAAGTTAAACAGGGATTTTATATATTGTGGCAAGGTCGAGGTTAGCTGTAACTCTCAGTGATTGAAATAACTTAAAAAAAGGGAAGTGTTTGCATTCTAGATGTCCACCAGTCTTTTCATGAAAAGAGTATCAGTTTCGCTTCCCCGAACTGTAAGAGGAAAGGGGGAGGGGAAACAGCATTCTCTCTTTTGTTTGTACCTGTAGAATTTCAGGCAACTGAATTGGTGGAGCGAGTGACAGACATTCTGATAAGAAGTTATTTCAGATCTAATGCAGCACACCTGTGGACAACAGCGACCCCTACTGCAACTACATAATGCTGACTTTTGTGTGACCTTTTGAACTGGTTCAAGCTTGATTGAAATTTATATAGAATGGTATAATGGTATAAACAGTATGGTGTGTTCTCTCCTTCTGCTCTCTCTGAAGAATGGCAAGTGTTTGCTGCATTGTGTTTTAAATGCTGTCATGTATCAAAGTTTCACTGCTGTTGTACTTAATCCTTTTTATGCCTGGAAGCTAGTGTATCAGGCTGTATTTCTGCTCTTTTCTAAGCCATGCTTTAAGCTTACCTCTTTAGGGCTACTTTTGAATATGTGATCCAGCTCACCATTGTCACCGTTACTTCCCCCTTTGTTGCCCACTTGAATGATACTGACACTTGGACTCTTGAAGGTTTCTTCAACTGTCACCTCTGCTTGATCTACTTCCTTCCTGTATGAACTGTTGCTGACCAAGATAATTGCTGCCAAACCTGCTCCTTGGGACACCATCTGTTTCCTTCATCCTGATGGACAATTAGTTTTACTTCTGCGAGTTCACAGTACAACCCATATCTCCAAAGAGGTTCTCAATCACCCCTGCCTTGAACTGAAATCGGGACAGTCTGTTGAACTTTTTGCTCCATTGCTATTACACGTAGGTTAGATGCTGGACTTCCTTGATATCTTTCTAGACCCCTGCCATAACTGCTGGACTTGGTATGGCTATCTGCCGTCTACAATGCTTACTGTATGTTCAAATGAAAGCTGTTATTGATTCTATAACTAAGTTGTCAGAGTCCCTAGAGCAGAATACACAAATGACTCTGCAAAATAGACAAGCCCTAGATTTGCTCCTTGCTTCTGAATGAGGCCTTTTGTTCTTTTATTAATGCCACTATCTGTTGTATAGTCATAGCGAATCATTCAGTGTTTGTGCTTAATGCTATGGATAAAATGCGTCACTTGTCAGAACTACATATTGATGATTTTAAGGGTGGCCTCCAGATTGGAGATTGGTTTTCATCTCTCTCCTCCTGGTTTCACTCCCTTGGCTCTGGCTTGAAAGGTTTATTGATTTCTGTTGGCATTATTTTAATCATTGCTTTACTCTTCTGTTGTTTTGTTTCTGTTTTTATATCCTGCTGTAAGAAACAACTCTCCAAAGTATCTACCTCTTTTTTGCCTGTTCAGACTAGCCCTACTCTTGTCAATGTTTCTTATGCAGCCGTCCCCATGTCAGACTATTCAGACTTGGATTTCTCCCATTCCCCAGCCGAATAAAAAAAATAAATAAAAAATGGGGGAGTTGTAGGGGTTAAGTGCTTGTAGAGGTAGAGGTTAAGTATGATACATTTGGGATTTAGTATGATAGATTTGCTTTTAATTTTTAAGTGCTAAGGATTAATAATGTTCCTGATTCATAATCACTTACTGGCTGCCCTGAATCTCACAAAATAGTTAAAGCACAGTCATTCTGCTATAACATGTGAGCCAAGAATACAGGCCTTAGCAAGAAGAGATCCAGCACCGGAAAGAACCATATAAGGAGATATCATGAGCCTTGTGAGGTGCCAGTTTGGGCTGGAGAGTCTAGACTAGGACCTGCAAGGGGATATCAGATATAGGCCTGTAAGGTCTATGTGTCAAGATATGCATACACAGGAAACCACAAAGCTACCAACATATATGCTGGGCCCGGCTCTGAAGAAAGCAGATTAGCTGGATCATGGTGAGTATGGGAAGAGGGGGGCCAGGGGGATTTTGCAACAGGAACTAAGGGGAGTAAAGGGTAATAATAGGAAATAAGGTAGGGGAGGGGGAGAGAACACAAAGGAATAGCTCTGGGGACTGGACTGTATGTAAAAATGCGGAAGAGAAAAAGGTATAAATTGTAATATGCTTTCTATATTCTAAGGGGGAGAGTTGCATTCTTGAGGTGCCTAGTGCCCGATAGAACTCTCTTCCCCACTTCGCTGCCTGTATTTGGTCATCAGTTATCTAATAAACAGAGACTCTGATTGCACCTGTACTGACTTTTCGGATCTGATCATTTCAGGTAATAATAATAATTAGGTGGTGGTCTATTTTTGTACGAAACAGGGCCGTACAAATGTATCTACTTTTACTTGCAAAAGGGGCTTGCAGTTTCTAAATCCTTTGTCCATGTAAGCAGCTGTTCACATTGAAAAGAGCTTTGAAACCACTTTCTATACGATTGAATGATTTGGTTAACTGATTCATTTCCTTAACTGATAAAACATGGTTCCTTAATACAACATATAGAAATAGATAAGTAAAGATGAAAATGTCTATTTCAATTACTGGAAACACTTAGAGGCATGTTTATTAAATTGTGCTAATGCTTAATGAAGGGTTTAGCATGCAGTAAATGGTTAGCAGTTACTGTTGCCACACGTAAAAATGCCAGCACGGTAAAAATCCTGCACTTATCATGTGATTGGGAGGCGACTGGGTGGGTTAGGGGATGAGAGTGGGCATTACCTGCACATTGTGATTAGCTGGACATTAGTATCATATGCTAATCTTTAACGCATGATGGTAAGTGTACCCATGTTTATCGCGGTTGTAGGTTTTGCTCAGTGAGGTGCTTCCCTCTATGCTAAATTTAGGCGGACTAGCTGGGAATGCCTCAGCATGAGATGACCACACCTTCCATGCAAAGTTTTGCTACTAAACATACACTAAGATGCCAATTCTTAATGCACTTTAATAAACATGCTCCGCAATGTGTACCATCGAGTCAATGCTGACTCCTGGTGACCCAGCCCCTCGGCTTTCTTGCCAAGGTACATCCGAAAGTAGATTGCCAGGCCTTTCTTCCATTCAATGAGTACATAGCCCCTGGTATTTAAAGTGACCAACCATCCCGTATTATACGGGACAGTCCCATATTTTAGGGATTTGTCCCTGGAATCATATGGGATGCCTAAATGCAGGGGCGACCCAAGGGGGTGCGGGGCCATGTGCGGAGACTCGGTGCGGGGCCTCATTTGCATAAGTGGCCTTATTTGCATACATATTTGCATAATGTTACTATACACTAACTTTTAGTAAACATGTCTAATAATGAGTGTATGGATAAAGAAAGACTAAAAGATTTCGACATTACTATAATCCAGTGCCAACCGCCAGGCACATTAGGAACTACTACAAACGCTGCCCATTTAGAACCCATAGCAAACCCTCCGTATCCTTTCAGCATTACCAGGACTCACAAAGCACCATACCCTACCTATCAAAAGGCAACACTGCAAATATTAAACCAATACATTTCAGAGAATACTGGGGAAAGAGAACGAGTGGCAATGTCAAATAGGAATTACGAGCTCAGTTACACATGTAGAACATAGACCATCACCAAACAAGGAACCACAATTTAGAAACAGGAAGGCAATAATTAAACTGGGCACCCCAAAAGCCAAACTTGGAATGTACAACAACACTGCAGAAATAAAACTATAAATTAATTTCCTCTTGTACCAAACAAAGCGCAGACGTTAATGATGCACATTTCCCAGAGCTTTCATATTCCAGTTAATAAATTCAAAATAAAGAGATATCTTTCTACCTTTTTTGCATTTTTTTTCAGTTGCAATTGCTCCAGCCACTTTCTTCTGGTTTCTTCATGTTTTCTGCTAACTCTCCATCGTATGCTGTCCATTTGTCCTTTCTTCTCTCTTCTAGTTTTTTTTCCATTCTCTCTCTTTACATCTGCTTTAACATACTAATCTTTCTCCTTTTGCTCTTTCCTCATTCCTATTTCATCCACACAAATTTTACCCCTCCATCCTCAATCCCCACTTACTCTCCCAATACCCGGCCAATTGTAAATTTTTCATCCCTCCCACACAAAATATTTTTCCCCTCTCCATTTTACTCTCCCAGCCCCATCCCATTCTAATCCTTCCCCAACATCAGCTCCCTTCTAGTTCCAGTCTCACCCAGCATCCATTCCCTTCTAGTCCCTGCATCAGCCCATTTCCAGTCCTAGCCCCCCATCAGCCCATTTCCAGTCCTAGCTCCCCCATCCATTTCCAGTCCGAGTCCCTTCATCAGCTCATTTCCAATCCTAGCCCCCCCATCAGCCCATTTCTAGTCATTTCCTAGCCCCACCATCAGCCCATGTCAAATCCTAGCTCCCCTCCACTCAGCCCAATTCCAGTCCAAGCCCCACCATGAGCCTACTTCCAGTTCTAGCCCCTCCATGAGTCCATTTCAATTCAAGGCCCCACCACAGCCCATTTCCAATCTTAGCTCCACACAACAGCCCATTTCCAGTCCTATCTTAGCTGCTCCATCAGCCCATTTTCAGTCCTAGCTCCCTTCCCTTACAGCCCATTTCCATTCCAAGCCCCCTCCCCATCAGCTATTTGCAGTTCAAGCCTCCCCTTCCACTCAGCCCATTTCCAGTCCTAGCAACCCCCCAACCCATTACCAGTCCTAGCCCCCCATCAACCCACTTCCAGTCCTAACCCCATCAGCTCATTTCCAGTCAGCCCCCCATAGCCCATTGCCAGTCCTAAACCCCCCCCATAAGCCCACAGCCCATTACCAGTCCTAACCACATCAGCCCACCTCAAGTCTTAACCCCTCCCCATCAGCCCATTTCCTGTCCTAGCCCCCCATCAACCCACATCCAGTCCTAACCCCCCATCACCCCATTTTCAGTTTAAGCCCCCCCCTATAACCCATTACCAGTCCTAACCCCCCATCAGCCCACTTCCAGTCCTAACCCCATCAGCCCATTTCCAGTCAGACCCCCATAGCCCATTGCCAGTCCTAACCCCCCCATCAGCCCACAGCCCATTACCAGTCCTAACCACATCAGCCCACCTCAAGTCCTAACTCCTCCCCATCAGCCCACTTCCTGTCCTAGCCCCCCCATCGCCCATTATCAGTCTTAAACCCCCCCATATCCCATTACCAGTCCTAACCCCCCATCATCCCTTTTCCAGACAGCCCCCATCAGCCCACATCCCATTACCAGTCTTAACCCCCCCATAGCCAATTACCAGTCCTAACCCCCCCAACAGCCCACAGCCCATTACCAGTCCTAACCCCATCAGCCCACCTCAAGTCCTAACCCCTCCCCATCAGCCCATTTCCTGTCCTAGCCCCCCATAGCCCATTATCAGTCCTAACCCCCCCATAGCCCATTACCAGTCCTAACCCCCCATCACCCCATTTCCAGACAGCCCCCATCAGCCCACAGCCCATTACCAGTCTTAACCCCCCATAGCCCATTACCAGTCCTAACCCCCCCAACAGCCCACAGCCCACCTCAAGTCAAGTCCTATCCCCCTCCATAGCCCATTACCAGTCCTAACCACCCCCCCATCGGCGTATGGAAAATTAAAAAATAAAATAAAGCTGGCTGCTGCCGCTGCCGCCGCAGCAGCAGCAGAATGGAGTGTCCCGCGGGGCCCCCTCTGCCTGGCTGAGCTCTCCTGGCCCGGCTGAGCCCCTCTACGCCGGCTTTCAGATATGCGAAGGGAGAGTGTCTCCCTCGCGTCTCTGTTAAGCCCGCAGGGGCTGATGGGAAATTTCCCATCAGCCCCTGCGGGCTTAACAGAGATGCGAGGGAGACACTCTCCCTTCGCGTATCTGAAAGCCGGTGCAGAGGGGCTCAGCCGGGCAGAGGGGGCCCCGCGGGACACTCCATTCTGCCGCTGCCGCCGCGGCAGCAGCAGCAGCCAGCTTTTTTTTTTTTAATTTAATTTTTAAAAAAGCAGAATGTTCTTTGCGCGGGGCCCCCTGAAACGCGGAGCCCTGTGCAAAAAACATTCTTGCTCAATGGACGGGCTGGCCCTGCCTAAATGTCCCCTATTTTAGAACATGTGTCCCACTCCTACACTCCTCCACATTTGTATCAGTGGACTTCTCCACTCCAGCTGAAATTTTCAAAGGGAAACTCTATTTATATGAAATCATTTCTATCAGAGACACAGAAACATACATATGCATGCACTCTGTTGTACTTCAGTCATACATACATGCACATGCACTCATCCATCCCCCCACCCCCCAAATCAGATACACACATATACTCTAGCACATTTCAGAAAGACAGATTCTGTCTCTGACCGTCTACTGGCACTGTGCTGCTTCTGCACTCCTATACTTCAATGCCCCCCCCCCTCCCCATTCTTGCTTTTTCTACCAATTCTTTTTCTTAGCCTGCAATAGCCTTCTCACACTACTCCATTCCTCTTATACCTTTTCTCAGCAACCCCACTCACCCCTACCAAGAAACCCAATTATTCCACTGACTTCCTCCCAGACACTGTGCAGAAAATCAGCCCACCTTTCCAGGCTGTGACTAGTGCAGCCTTTCCATTGGGTGGAATCTACCACTTACTCTGCACAGTGAGGGGGGAGCACTGGCGAGCTGTAGAGCTAAACTCTGAAAAATACCCAGACAATTGAGACATCCTTCTGACTAAGACTGCTACTTTACAAAGTTGTAGAACCCTAAAATAATTTAGATGGTTGGCAATCCTAAACTCCTGAGTCCTCAGCATATCTGACAAATCTGGCTCTGCTTATTCCCCAGGACCCAAGCAACCACCAGTCAGACAAAGCCAGCCAATAAGGGGAGCTGGAAGCAATAGCTAGGACACAGAATTGTTTTAATGTTTGCTAGGTTTCAATGATCGTACTGAAAGGTGATTTTCAATCATGAACAAAGTGTGATCTACAGGAAAAAAAACAACTGCATGTAGAGACTCTCAAATATCTAATGATTGTAAAGTACAATTTTGAGTTGAGTTGCACAGAATTCTTTTAATTATCTTAGTGGAAATGTTGCTATTTTGAAGAAAATTCACTCTGTAAAGAAATACAAGTAGGCCTGAATGGCACATTTGTAATTAAAGTTATAAACCTAGCCTACTGATTAGAATTTTGGGTTAAAATTAAAATTGTAATTATAAACATATTTTTTTATTTTCCTTAACGTTGAACCCCCTGGCTTGATTGAGTGTATTTGAACTTAGAAAAGATGGTCAGCTTCCAAGGTAGTCTTCCATAAAAATACTAGCCAGGCCCAGCTCTGCTTAGCTTCAGAGATTAGCCAAGAGCAAGTCTTCAGAAATATCTATGTAAAGCAATAGAGCTGTCCAAAAATGCCTAGAAGTTAAACCTCAGCATCTAAAAATGTTATGGGTTTTTTAGGGTTTTTTTTTTTTTTTTTACTGTTTGCATTACACTTTCCACCAGCCCAATAATCTTAGAAGATTTTAAAAAGAAAATAAATTAAGTAATTAATTTTGTTACGGTATCTACTGATAAAAGGAAATGCCAAGGAGGAAAAGGTTAGCAGACTAGTCAAGGTTTGGTCAGATAAGAGGGATCCTTCCTTTTTAGAAGAAATATTTGTGATTAATGTATTCTGTCATGTACATGATTTTTAAGAAAAATTCTTTTATAGCTAAGCCATATGTCACGAAGACTGAAAGAATGTCAAGGGAGTCGAAGACTTATTCCATGAACACTATTGCTTGAAATAAACCTTTTCTAATCAGCTCAGAATGAACAGTTGTCAATATATATTACTTGATACAGTTCTTTGTTATGACTTCTTTAGTAAGAACTATCAGCTTTCAGGGTCATGAATCACTGATAATTGTGAGAAATCTATCAGGGAAACGTCAAGATATTGGATTTCTAGGCAGTAGAGCATTTTGATACAGCTTTACTTTCTTGTCAGTATTTGTCCCTGTCATATTATGGTGATATTGTATTTGTAAGAAACATGTTTAACATATATCACTGCATATTTTGGCATGGAGGAGTAGCCTAGTAACCAAAAGAACAGGGTTCAATTCCCACTAGTACTCTTTATGACCTTGGGCAAGTCACTAAACTTTCCATTGCCTCAGAAGAAAGTCCTGTCAATTTACTTCTGCTCACATTGCCAAGTAAACCCAGGAGCTGCTGAGTCAGTATTGACTACAAGGCCCCCACATACGCACTGCATACTTGACTTCAAAGGCCACATTTTGAAAATGCATATGGAGTATATTTACTAAAGTGTAATAAATGGTTAACATGGGGTTTAGCACACATGTGGTTACTGTTAGCACATGCTAGAAATGCAACCACATTAAAAATCCCACACTAACCGATTAGTGCATGTGCGAGCTGAGACTGGTTGGGTGAGGCACATGCTGCAGCAAGTCTAGATATACTTACTGCCACCTCACTGAGTGGAGATAACTGAATTTGTAGTACTCACAGCAATCAGATTAAGGTGGGGGTGACACTGGCAATTTTTAGGATGAAGACATGGTAGATTACCACATTTTAGTAAACATGCTCCATAATACAATACAAGCCCTAGTACAGTATTTGTCTTTCTTCCTCTTGTATCTAAATCTTATATTTTTGTATTTTGAGAGAAGTTTATAAAACCCGCAGGTGTCTATTAGGCATACTGACTCAGGTAGTTTGTTCCAGGCATGTTGTTGTTAAGTGCCGTCGAGTCGGAGTCGACTCATTGCGACCCTCTGGATAGCTATCCTAAATTGTGTTCGGTCTTCAGTCAGGCGGCTCATTGTTGACAGACTGGTACCCGTAGCTGCTGTTATTGTATCGATCCATCTCATTGCTGGCCTTCCTCTTTTGCGTTGACCTTCTATCTTGCCAAGCATAATGTCTTTCTCTAATGATCTCTCTCTTCGCATGATGTGTCCAAAGTATGAAAGTCGAAGTCTTGTCATCTGAGCTTCCAAAGAAAGCTTAGGTTTGATCTCCTCTAGTACTGACTGGTTTGTTCTTCGGGCAGTCCATGGTATACACAGTATTCGCCGCCAGCACCATAATTCAAAGGCATCAATTTTCTTCCTGTCTATCTTTTTCACTGTCCAGCTTTCACATCCATATGATGTTATTGAAAATACCATGGCTTGAACAAGTCGAATCTTTGTATGGAGAGAGACATCTCTGCTCTTGAGAATCTTATCTGGGTCTTTCATAGCCATTCTGCCAAGAGCAATGCGTCGTCTGATTTCTTGACTGCTTGTTGCTTCTTTATTGATAGTTGATCCAAGTAGGTTAAAGTTGTTCACAATTTCAATTTCTTCTCCTTCAACGATGAACCTGTTGATTATGCCAGTTGTCATGATCTTTGTCTTCTTTACATTAAGGTGCAGGCCCATTTGAGACTATGTTCTTTGATTGTGAGAAGCAAATGTTTCAGATCATCTTCACTTTCAGCCAGTAATGTGGTATCATCAGCATAGCGAAGGTTGTTGATGAGTCTTCCACCAATCTTCCAGGCATAAGGAGCAGCAAAGTAGAAAGTTCAAAGCCTGGAGCTGGCAGTACAAGAGAAGAGCACAGATAGAAAAGATCTGCCAGAAGAGCAGAGTTCCCAAGGAGGTACAGGGAGAGATAAGAAAGGAATGGTAGGGGGGGCGGAGCCTGATGTCCAGCGGGTAGGACGCTTTGCGTTGAAGCTCCCGAGAGGCCTACTTAGAATCCTGACTTAATACCTATACAAATTTACTATTTCGCTCCGAGCTGACCGGGGCACCTCGGGGGGGATGGCAGCCCATAAACCAGCGCGCTTGGACTTCGGGTCTCCTTCTTCTTCTCACGGAAAACGCTCCAAAACAGAGGTGTCCTCCCCACAGAAGATGGTCCCATTTCGTGAAAACCCCGAAATGCACCTGGAGATTTTGGAGGAAATACGCGGCGTAAAGGAATTGGTGCAGTCCAATGGAGAAGCGCTTCGAGCCATGCGAGAAGACTTTGGAGTGCTCCAGGACCGACTTGAAAGTCTTTCATTACGGCAGGACAACATGGCGGGGGTCCTTGACTCGCACGAGGTGCGCTTGGGCAAACTGGACAAGGCTGAGCGCCAGATACAGAATCTTCAAAAGGAGTTAGAAGATAGCAATAATCGAGCCCGTCGCAACAATGTGAGGCTCCTCGGAATGCCGGAGGGGGTGGAAGCAGGAGATATAAGAGAATTCTTGCTCAAAACTCTTCCCTCCTTGCTGAAGATCACTTTTCACAGAGAACTGGAAATCGATCGCGCACACCGTGTTCCTGCCCACATGGCGCTCAACCGCACGACCCCCCGGCCTATTATCTTTAGCTTGCTACGATATCAACAAGTGGAACAAATTTTACATGCTGCCCGAGCGAATCATCATTTGGAATTTGAAGGTCGTAAGGTCTCCTTCTTTCCTGATTTGGCAAAGCCTACTGTTGACCGTCGGAAGAAACTCCTTGCTTTTCGCCCTCGACTTCAACAGCTACAGGCTCGCTTTGGCCTGTTGTATCCAGCGAAGCTCCGAGTGACTCTCCACAACCAAACCAGGACGTTCGAAGATCCTGATCTACTATCAACATTTTTAGACTCCAAAGAAGCAGAGCAGATGCGCTAATCCCAAATCTTGGACTCTTCTCTGCCGGCTCTATCCGCCATTTTGAAGGGCCCGATGCGGCGGTCATAGCCAAGCACAGAAATAGCCTGGACTTTCTTTCTTTCTCTATATGACTTTTGTTTTTTTGGTCTCCTATCCCTTCATGATGTGTGCCTCGGTCGGATTCGGAGCACGCACAGTCCTACAGGTTATGTGTTTTTTCAATTTAGGCCTTCTCTGGGGTTTCTCCCCGCAGACACATGGTCGCCAGTAATTTTGGGGTTTTGCTTCTCCTCTACCGTACTGCGGTTTTCTTCGTTAATGTGGGGCGCTTCATTGTATTATATTAGTTTATTTTTCCTATGTCATGTGTACAGCCAGATACAGTCAGTTTGAGGGATATAGTGAAATTATGTGTGCTATCATGCTCAGAATTTTTAACTTTTCTGAACGGCCTTATGTAAAATCTTATCATTCACCGTCAAAGGCATTAATGGTCCACTCAAAGGAAAGAAAATCCTTAGCTATCTTAGTCATGTGCATGTTGATTTAGTGTTTCTTCAGGAACC
Source organism: Ichthyophis bannanicus (assembly GCA_033557465.1). Classification (NCBI taxonomy): domain Eukaryota; kingdom Metazoa; phylum Chordata; class Amphibia; order Gymnophiona; family Ichthyophiidae; genus Ichthyophis; species Ichthyophis bannanicus. The sequence continues at coordinate 1,202,564,776 of CM066033.1, forward strand.
GCATTTAAACTTTGCTGAAACACTGAAACTCAATGCTAAGCCTCACAGGGTAGCTGCCTCTTCTCCCACCGTTTCCAAATGGTACGGGATAACCATTCTGGTTAAGAAGTCTTTGCATGCTACTGTACCTGATATTAGCGCTGACAAGGAGGGTAGATGGGCCCGTGTATACCTTGAGGTTGGAGATAGTGAATTCACGTGTATTTGCATTATGCCCTGAATGTGGACAACCCTGCTTACTATGCAAGTATTGCGCAGTTGGCCTTGGCCTCTGCCAATGCTCCATTAATACTTGGTGGCGATTTTACTCAAGTGTTCCCTTAGTCTTTTCTTCTCAAACAAGGTGCTCGTTGGTTGGAAGATCCAGTACCGAGTAGACCTGTGTGGCTAGATATAGAAGCGGGCCTTTGCAAACCGATTCCTCTTACCTTTTTCCCTGGTATGACTCTCCCATCAGACTCCTACTATCTACCAATGCTTTTAGACACTTTAGGTGCCTTTAATACTCTTATGCAATCTTTAGACTCCCGACTCTGGTCAGTGCAACTTTAGCATCGCCTTCGGAGCGCTAGAGTACTCCCGCCATCGGCATTCCCTACATAAGGTTGATTGGAGACTTTCCGATCTCTCGGTAGTTTACCGGGTGTAGCATCCAATTTTACTAAACCTTATGTAATGCTATAACTGGAGATACCCCTATAGCGCAGAAAGTATGGGAGAGAGAATTGCATGTGACTTTGACCTCGGAGCAATGGAGCCTTATCTGGAGTAGAGGGACACGGGTTCCCGATCCGCCTCACTCACTCAGGCCCTCTTCTTTCTAGCCCACCGGTGTTTTTACACTTCTCACAGATTAGACTAATGGAACACTACTCAGGGCAATGGTTGCTGGACATGTCCTGCGGCCATTGGTTCATTGCCTCATGTTATGCATGAATATCCCGCACTACAGTATTACTGGCGTCGGGTCTGGGGTCGTATTTAGTCTATCTCGCACTCTCAGGAGCCCCCTTTCTTGGAGGATAGTGGGACTTCGCCCAATTGCGGGGATCCCCTCTCTCCCAAAAATGGCTTATCTCCTTTCGAATTTTATGCTTGGCATTGCTATTTCCCTAATTAAGTAATACTGGAAAATTAGCTCCCGTCTGAGCCCCAATGAATGGTGGAATCATGCCTGTATTTACAGTAAATATGAACAAATACCTCGTCTGTTCGCTTCCTCCGTTCAGACTCCTTCTCATTGGTCTCAATGGAAGCTGCTCAATGACTCTGTACATTTTGCTAAATGCTCTCATCTGACTGTCTAACTTTGTATATATCTCTGTCCCATGATCATGCTGTATTGTAGATACTCTTTTGATCATTTGATGTATAATCACTGTTAATTGGAAGCGCTCACATGCTGATATAATCGGGTAGAGAAGAAGCATCGGGGTGGGGGGTAATGGGTTTCCTTTTTCTTATTGTATACCTGTTTTGTCTCTTTTGGTGTGTTGTTTCTTTTGTTTGTTGCAAAATGAAAATAAAAGTTTAAAAAAAAAAAGAAAGGAATGGTAGTGAGGAGCAGCCAAATGAAGGCAATTATAGGTCAGTAGTAGAAGTTTGAACTGGATGCAGAATGAAGTGACCTGAGAACAGAGTTGACATAAGCATAGTGACACTGGCGGAAGATTAGCCGTGCAGTTGAGTTTTGAACAGATTGAAGTGGGGAGAGATGATTCAGAGGAAGACCAGCGAAGAGGAGGTTGCAATAGTCTAGATGGGAGGTAACTAGAGAATGGATAAGAATCTTAGCTGTGTGCTCAGAAAGCAGGGGACACATTTTGACAATGTTATAGAGCTAGAAGCAACATGTTTTAGCTATCTAATGGATATGGATGGAAAAGAAGAGGGAGGAATCAAAGATGACTCCCAAGGTTGGAAGCTGAGGAAACAGGGAGGTGTAGCGTGATAGCCACAGAAATAGAGAAAGGAAGAAAGGGGGATGTGAGGTTAGGGGGAAAAATAAGGAGCTCAATTTTGGCCATGTTCAATTTCAGATGGTGGTGAGGCCCCAAGACACTAATATCAGATTATCAGACAGAGATCCGAGCCTGGATTCCTGGAGAGTTGTCAGGTGCATAGAGGTAGATCTGAGAGTCATCAGCATAGAGATGGCACTGAAAACCATGGGAGGAGATGAGTGCACCAAGGGACTGAGTGTAAAGACCGAAAAGGAGATGTCCCAAGAAAGAGCCCTGGGGTGCACCAACTGAAAGATTCCTATCTCTCCCACCAGAACATATACTAAAAGTGTGGTGGGAGAGATAGGAAGAAAACCAGGACAGGACAGAACCCCTAAATCCAAGAGAGGACGGGGTATTAAGGAGATGGTGGTGATCAGCAGTGTCAAAAGCAGCAGAAGGGTCAAGAAGAATGAAGACCAAGTAAAGGCCCTTGGATTTGGTGAGGAACAACTCATTGGAGACTTTGGAAAGAGCTGTCTCAGTATAATGTAGAAAGCAAGAGCCAGATTGCAGTAGATCCAAAAGAGACTGAGAGGAGAGAAAGTCATGACAGAAGCAGTGAACTACACATTCAAGTAGTTTAATGAAATAAAGGGGAGGACAGAGTTGAGTCAAAGACAGAAAAAGACTGAAAATCTAATGGGAGAGCAACAGCAGGAGGGAACCGATGGACTGTCCTACTCAATCATGTAATGTTTGAAATCATACATGGATACATATCTTAGCAGACCTAAGAGCAATGCTGCAGGGCTGCACATAGGGTATAAACAGGGCACCATGCATTCAGATTTCTGTGTAACAGCTGATAGGACAAACATGGTCAAGATAGGGAAGAAGGGGAGCTTTTGTGGGATCATATGCTTTGTCCCCTTAAGCTTCTGCAGCAAATATCATGATCTTTGTAATTTTCTGCATCATGGCACATCTTAGTAAGTGGAATAGATGTTTCAGCCATCATGCTGAGGCTTTCATCAGTTATGCAGTAGATGTATGTTCTTATATATACAACAACTACTACTACTGGGGGCGGAGCCTGATGTCCAGCGGGTAGGACGCTTTGCGTTGAAGCTCCCGAGAGGCCTACTCAGAATCCTGACTTAATACCTATATAAATTTACTATTTCGCTCCGAGCTGACCGGGGCACCTCGGGGGGGATGGCGGCCCACAAACCAGCGCGCTTGGACTTCGGGTCTCCTTCTTCTTCTCACGGAAAACGCTCCAAAACAGAGGTATCCTCCCCGCAGAAGATGGTTCCATTTCGTGAAAACCCCGCAATGCACCTGGAGATTTTGGAGGAAATACGCGGCGTGAAGGAATTGGTGCAGTCTAATGGAGAAGCGCTTCGAGCCATGCGAGAAGACTTTGGAGTGCTCCAGGACCGACTTGAAGGTCTTTCATTACGGCAGGACAATATGGCGGGGGTCCTCGACTCGCACGAGGTGCGCTTGGGCAAACTGGACAAGGCTGAGCGCCAGATACAGAATCTTCAAAAGGAGTTGGAAGATAGCAATAATCGCGCCCGTCGCAACAATGTGAGGCTCCTCGGAATACCGGAGGGGGTGGAAGCAGGAGATATAAGAGAATTCTTGCTCAAAACTCTTCCCTCCTTGCTGAAGATCACTTTTCACAGAGAACTGGAAATCGATCGAGCACACCGTGTTCCTGCCCGCATGGCGCTCAACCGCACCACCCCCCGGCCTATTATCTTTAGCTTGCTACGATATCAACAAGTGGAACAAATTTTACATGCTGCCCGAGCGAATCATCATTTGGAATATGAAGGTCGTAAGGTCTCCTTCTTTCCTGATTTGGCAAAGCCTACCGTTGACCGTCGGAAGAAACTCCTTGCTCTTCGCCCTCGACTTCAACAGCTACAGGCTCGCTTTGGCCTGTTGTATCCAGCGAAGCTCCGAGTGACTCTCCACAACCAGACCAGGACGTTCGAGGATCCTGATCTATTATCAACATTTTTGGACTCCAAAGAAGCAGAACAGATGCGCTAATCCCAAATCTTGGACTCTTATCTGCCGGCTCTGTCCGCCATTTTGAAGGGCCCGATGCGGCGGTCATAGCCCAGCACAGAAATAGCCTGGACTTTCTTTCTTTCTCTGTATGACTTTTGTCTTTGGTCTCCTATCCCTTCATGATGTGTGCCTCGGTCGGATTCGGAGCACGCACAGTCCTACAGGTTATATGTTTTTTCAATTTCGGCCTTCTCTGGGGTCTCTCCCCGCAGACACATGGTCGCCAGTAATTTTGGGGTTTTGCTTCTCCTCTACCGTACTGCGGTTTTCTTTGTTAATGTGGGGCGCTTCATTGTATTATATTAGCTTATTTTTCCTATGTCATGTGTACAGCCAGATACAGTCAGTTTGAGGGACACAGTGAAATTATGTGTGCTATCATGCTCAGAATTTTAACTTTTCTGAATGGCCTCATGTAAAATCTTATTATTCATCGTCAAAGGCATTGCTGATCCACTCAGAAGAAAGAAAATCCTTAGCTATCTTAGCCACGAGCACGTTGATTAGGTGTTTCTTCAGGAAACGCATTACACTCTGCTGAAACACTGAAACTCAATGCTAGGCCTCACATGGTAGCTGCCTATTCTCCCACCGTTTCCAAATGGTACGGGATAGCCATTCTGGTTAAGAAGTCTTTGCACGCTACTGTACCTGATATTAGCGCTGACATGGAGGGTAGATGGGCCCGTGTACACCTTGAGGTTGGAGATAGTGAATTCACGTGTATTTGCACTATGTCCCGAATGTGGACAACCCTGCTTACTATGCAAGTTTTGCGCAGTTGGCCTCGGCCTCCGCCAATGCTCCATTAATACTTGGTGGCGATTTTACTCAAGTGTTCCCTCAATCTTTTCTTTTCAAACAAGGTGCTCGTTGGTTGGAAGCTCCAGTACCGAGCAGACCTGTGTGGCTAGACATAGTAGCGGGCCTTTGCTCACCGATTCCTCTTACCTTACTCCCTGGTATGACTCTCCCATTAGACTCCCACTATCCACCAATGTTTTTTGACACTTTAGGTGCCTTTAATACTCCTATGCAACCTTTCGACTCCCGACTCTGGTCAGTGCAACTTCAGCATTGCATTCGGAGCACTAGAGTACTCCCGCCATCGGCACTCTCTGCATAAGGTTGATTGGAAACTTCCGATCTCTCGGTAGTTCACCGGGTGTAGCATCCAATTTTACTAAACCTTATGTAATGCTATCACTAGAGATACCTCTATAGCGCAGAAAGTATGGGAGAGAGAATTGCATGTGACTTTAACCTCGGAGCAATGGAGCCTTATCTGGAGCAGAGGGACACGGGTTCCCGACCCGCCTCACTCACTCAGACCCTCTTCTTTCTAGCCCACCGGTGTTTTTACACTCCTCACAGTTTAGACAAATGGAACACTACTCAGGGTAATGGTTGCTGGACACGTCCTGTGGCCATTGGTTTATTACTTCATTTCATGTTATGCATGAATATCCCGCACTACAGTATAACTGGCGTCGGGTCTGGGGTCGTATTTAGTCTATATTGCACTCTCAGGAGTCCCTTTCTTGGAGGATAGTGGGACTTCGCCCAGTTGCGGGGATCCCCTCTCTCCCAAGAAATGGCTTATCTCCTTTTGAACTTTATGCTTGGCATTGCTGTTTCCCTAATTAAGTAATACTGGGAAATTAGTTCCCATCTGAGCCTCAATGAATGGTGGAATCATGCCTGTCTCTACAGTAAATATGAACAAATACCTCGTCTGTGCGCTTCCTCCGTTCAGACTCCTTCTCATTGGTCTCAATGGAAGATGTTCAATGAATATGTACATTTTGCTAAATGCTCTCATCTGACTGTCTAACTTTGTATATATCTCTGTCTCATGATCATGCTGTATTGTGGATACTTTTTTGATCGTTTGATGTATAATCACTGTTAATTGGAAGCGCTCACATGCTGATACAAACGGGTAGAGAAGAAGCACCGGGGTGGGGGGTAATGGGTTTACTTTTCCTTATTGTATACTTGTTTTGTCTCTTTTGGTGTGTTGTTTCTTTTGTTTGTTGCAAAATGAAAATAAAAGTTCCAAACCAAACAACTACTACTACTACTACTGAAAATTTGTATAGATGTGCGCAGCACTGCACAAACACATGAAAAGGATGGTCCGTGCGCATCAGAGCTTACAATCTAGTCAGTGTTTCTCAAACAAGATTGATAGAATTGAAATGGAAAATTTGAATTTTGGCCAGAAATTTGAATTTTGGCAGAAAATTTTGTTCCAGAAAAGCAAGAAATTTAAATTTTTGTGGGAAGATTCATTAGAGATGAGGTGGGAAAGTATAAGTTTGAATTCGAGAAGCCATGGAAATTTTGCATTTTAGCTAGAAGTTTTGTTGTGGCAATCTTTGATTCTGGAAGAGCATAAAAGACATCACAAACTCGGTAACCCATAGAAATCTCCTGTAGCCATCCACAAGATGGAAACTGGCCATATGGTGAGATTTGATGACAGAAGGATCCTGGGAAAAAATAAAGAATGTTGATAGCTAAAGAGTATCAAAGAGGTGGTGGAGATAGCAAGACTCCCAAAACCTCAATGGGGACAAAGGACTCAACCCCGTTTTTCACAGAAGGTTTAGTGCTACAAGGACTGGCATCGAGACAAATGGTTTTTATTTCCCCTTTCCAGATCAGAGATTTTCTGAACAAACTTCAGCGAAAATTCAAAATGTCCTCACCTTCCTCTTTTCCAGTGAATCTTCTTTCCAAAATTCAAAATTTCCCACCTTTTTTCCAACAAACCTTCCCATCAAAATTCAAATTTCCCACCAATCTGGTTTGAAAACCACCATACTGTATGAGCAGACATCCATTGCATAACCATTTCACCCTGAAGAAAGCTACAGCACAATGGCTGAGAAATCGGTTCCACTCACAAAGATGCAACACGATCCAGAAACTACATCGATGATCAAATGCTTTGCACACTTGCTGCACCTGGTTGTCAGAGACTCCCTAGGTCTGGGAAACAAGGCAAGCAACAATCCTATCCTGAGGGAACTGATCGAGAATGTTGAAAAATATCTTGGTATTTTCACAGGAGTGAGTGTGGGTGGATGTGAGCGATATGAAAAGCAGGAAGCAAAAGGGATACCTTCACACCAACTCAAGCAGACTTTTTGAGTGTAAACCGCTCTGATTTTATAAAGGGCGGTATATCGGTGAGCCTAGTAAGATGGCCACGACTTTCTGACACTCCACAGCCTTGTTTCCCCTTGTTTAAAACATCCTGCGGGCTGTCTGGTGGCATGTGGCCCTAAATATGCTCATCCGTTGGTGCTGGCAAGCCGGATTCCAAATATGCAGCCTGCCTTGAATTACGGGGCTCAAAGTATGAGTATGAAAGAAATCCATAATTTTAAACTTTTGAAAAAACTTGTATAATTCTATGTGTGTCCCAAATTCTTCATGTTGTTTGAAAGGTACGAATGAGACCCTTTTGAAGAACTTGTATTTCTAGGCTGCTAACTTGACAGGTTAAAAATGCCTCCTATACATCTCTTTCTGAGGTCTTCCTGTAGTGGGAGCCCCTTCTTCTCCCTCTCCCTCGTTGGGGAAAGGGGGGTGGACGGAAATCTTGGTATCTGCGGGGTGATGTGGTGTATTATGGGTAATTTGGTGGGTATTGTTACAAATTCAGTATTTTTACCCCCTTCCAGCAGTTGTCCATACGAAAATCCAATGATTTCTTAGATTGTGGAGGAACCGTGGTGGAGAATAGAGGGGCTGGAGGATCTATATGATCATCTGAAAAGTTATGACTCTTTTTAGTGCTCCTCTCTTTCAGATGACCATATAGATCCTTCAGCCCCTCTATTCTCCACCACGGTTCCTCCACAATCTAAGAAATCATTGGATTTTCAGATGGACACCCCCTGGAAGGGGATAAAAAAACAGAATTCGTAACCATAACCCACCAAATTATCCACAATACACCACATCACCCCGCAGATACCAAGATTTCCACCCACCCCCCTTTCCCAAATGAGGGAGAGGGAGAGGCAGGGGCTCCCACTACAGTAAGACCTTGGAAAGAGATGTATAGGAGGCATTTTTAACCTGTCAAGTTACCAGCTTAGTAACATAGAAATAGAAGTTCTTGAAAAGGGCTTTCATTCGTACCTTTCAAACGACATGATGAATTTGGGACACACATAGAATTATACAAGTTTTTTCGAAAGCTTAAAATTATGGACTTCTTTCATACTCATACTTCAATTGATTCTGATAATTCAGTTGTTAAAAAACCCTCTGTTTGGATGCCACCAGGCACGCACGATATCCTCATCAGTGCCTTTGAGAAAGTAGTTACTGTTAGAGTACAAGAGCTGTACTCAAAACAACACCGTACATTCCACAATCTAACTTCCATGCAGAAGAAGGAATTTACCAGTTAGTCAATTTCTTAGACTTCATGCCTCTGTACCACCGAACAGGATTTTGAACGACATGCAAAAACTATGAATGACCGGTTTAAAACAAGAGGTTATCCATCCGAATGCATTGAAAAGGCATATATGAGAGCTAGGACAACAGACAGAAATTCTCTACTAAACTCTAAAGAACCTACTCCGGACAATCATTTGGTCTGTGCTCTCACGTTTTCACATTTATCAAAAAACATTGTTAAAATTCTACAACAAGAGTGGCATCTCCATTCTTCTCTTCCTGTTTTCCAATCTAAGCAACTCACCGTTGCTTATAAGCGTAATCAAAATTTGGCTAATGTTCAGGTGCCCTCAGCCCTTTCTATACCAAGAGTTATTCCAAAAGCAAAAGGGCATTTTCGGTATGGCAGTTGTTCGATGTGCTCTAATTCACTGCTTACTAAAATGTTCTTTTCCCATTTAGGCAAAAAGATTCCCTTACATCAGTTCTCTAATTGTGACACATCAAATGTGATTTTTATTATACAATGTCCGTGTAACATGTTATATATAGGAAAGATGAAATGTCCAATTAAAATACGCATCATCGAGCATAAGAGCTGTCTGTTACGACATATGCCAGATAAGCCCTTGGTTTCTCATTGGGATGAAAAACACCACTCTATCTCTGATTTGAAATATCTGGTCATTAAAAGTAGTAGAGCCCCATTGGCAACGAGGAGACTTGGACAAGATTCTCTTGAGATTGGAACAACGGTTCATATATGAATTGCATACCCTCGTTTCATGTGGTTTGAATCAAAACTCCAATCTCTCTGTCTTCCTCTCATAGTGAGGCCATGCCACTCCTTTTTCTGTCTCTATATTCTCCTCCTTATATTTGGTTTTATTTCCAGGTTATGTTCAGTCCAGTTTCTTTGCAATACAACCCACCGTTGTTTTAGTACCTTTTTATACATCTTTTTAATCTTTTATTCCACTTTTTATTTACTTTGATTTTTAGTTCTGTTTCAACAGAAGTGGATTTCCTCCCCCTGTCCTCTGTTTTTATATATATTTATTTATATGTTTTTATGTGTTTTGGTGTGCACACATCTCTTATTTATTTATTTACTCTTTCCCCCCCTCCTTCCCACTTCCCTTCCCCCTCCTCTTTTCCCCCTTCCCCTTCCCCATCCCCCTTCCTTTTCCTTCTCCCTCCCCTCTATTTTTATATGTACTTATTTATATGCCTTTATTGGTTTATTGGTTTGCACAAATCTCTTATTTATGTATTTATTTGTTGGTTTATATCCCTATACATAACTTCTATGCCTCTTTTATGATAATCCCATGTGTTTGGGTTAATTACATATGATGTACCTTTTTATGTTTTTCTCCTTCATTATGTACAAGATCACATACCATGCTTTTATTGCACATCTTTCCTCAAAAGATTCACTTTGGTACGGTCTCAATATATACCTTATTTATATAGTATGGAGATAAGTTCTTTCAGTTTTCAGTTTTCAGTTATTTATTTTTATTACCTTTTACCGCACACCACCCTTGAATCACTTGAAGACTTGGAAACATACTCAATTGTGTAAGATGATACATTACCAATAGATACTTTTACATATATACTGCCTTCTCTGTTTCCCAGTTTAGCTATGTTCCCGTGCTCATCTGAATGATTTTGTCTCTTTTTAACACATTAATGCTTGTGGTGTTGGTTAAAAGGGTCCTGTTTACAATAAAGCCTTTTTCAGTTACATATGAATACCAAGCAGTCAAGAAATCAGACGACGCATTGCTCTTGGCAGAATGGCTATGAAAGACCTAGATAAGATTCTCAAGAGCAGAGATATCTCTCAACATACAAAGATTCGACTTGTTCAAGCCATGGTATTTTCAATAACATCATATGGATGTGAAAGCTGGACAGTGAAAAAGATAGACAGGAAGAAAATTGATGCCTTTGAATTATGGTGCTGGCGGCGAATACTGTGTATACCATGGACTGCCCGAAGAGCAAACCAGTCTGTACTAGAGGAGATCAAACCTAAGCTTTCTTTAGAAGCTCAGATGACAAGACTTCGACTTTCATACTTTGGACACATCATGCGGAGAGAGAGATCATTAGAGAAAGACATCATGCTTGGCAAGATAGAAGGTCAACACAAAAGAGGAAGGCCAGCAATGAGATGGATCGATACAATAACAGCAGCTACGGGTACCAGTCTGCCAACAATGAGCCGCCTGACTGAAGATCGAACACAATTTAGGATAGCTATCCAGAGGGTCGCCATGAGTCGACTCCGACTCAACAGCACTTAACAACAACAACATGAATACCACATCGAGTTCCTTACTTTCCGAAGGGACTCAACGTTTAGTCCGCTTCTGCCCATGCGCGGACATCTGTCCATCAGTAAGAGCACGTGCCAAAATTAAACATAAAAAAGACGCTGTCCTGCAAGATGCTCCTCCACCCTCTTGGCTCCACGATCGTTTAATACTCTGCTGCCGTCATTCGGAAGATTGCAGTTGTATTTTTAGATTTCATTTTAAAGGTACGGATGTTTTTAAGTTCTTTTTTTGGTCTAGATTGTTCATGTTAAGAAATGTTTTAATTTTTTCCCCCTTTTTTACTGTGATTACTACTCTTGCTCGTAGCCTTAAGGACAACACTTCGAGTCTCCTCCGTGGGTCTTGCCAGATTTCAAGTTTTGACACTATACATATCTTTGTAGAGTTTTTTAGCGCGTGCCCTTATCTTTTGTCCTCCTCTCCCTGCTGCATGCACATAATTTTCATTCACGATTCTTAACAGATCTGAAAGCTTAATAACATGTAGACTGTTTACATAATGTGACTATTAGATGAAGAATAAATTTGTTCCCCTCCCACCATGCATGCATTCTACTCTTTCCTTACTCTAAGCTAATTAATTAAATATTTTTATGAAATTAATTTGTGTAGATTTAGAATACAAGCGCACAATTTTTATGGTACACATAAACCAATTTGGGTATTTGATCTTTTTCAAAAATGTTTTTCAACATTTTTTTTTTATATACATTTCATGGAGTTGCCCTCCTTATAGATACCCTCCTGGCTCTGGGGAAGTTATTCCAATGTAACATTTCTTGTTTATTTTGCACTCTAGTTTTGTTTATTTGGTTCGTCTGAGTCTTTTTCAGGACTATAATTACGAGACATTGGGGCAGGGTCCCAGATGGCAAAGCGTAACCAGGCGTTCGGCCCAGTGCGGGGATTCTGTGCATGGCCAACGTTGTTGTCTGGACAACAGGGCATTTTTTGAACCCATTGGCTCTTCTGTGAGTGGCAGCAGGAGAGCCAATGAGGTGGCAAGGAGCATGGGGTTGCGCGGAGAGGCTGGCTGCACGAAGGTTGTCTGCGGCTCGGCGGGGGAAGAGGAGGCATTGTGGCACTGGTTTCACTGGTTTAGAGGAGGCGCTGGTTTAGAGGAAGCATTGTGGCCCTGGTTTGAATGCTGGTGTGGCATGTCGGGTGTCGGCGGTGGCTGCGGGTCTAGTCGTTAGAGACGTCTTTTGATCCTCCGCGGAGGTCTGCTGGTCTGGTGGATTTGGAGCAGGGGGAGCACAGGCCTCATCGGCACAGAACCGTGAAGGCAAGTATAGTGGTGCAAGTCGGTGGTGTTTTAAAAAATAATAATAATAAAATAAAATAAAATAAAGCATAGCAAGATACAAGGGGATTAGTGGTAGGAAAAGGTCTTTTCATCAGGGGTAATGCCTTATCGGAGGGGCCAGCAGGGTAGGGCTAGAGGGCCGGGAAGGGGGGGCAGGTTGCAGCTGGTGCGGTGGAGCCTGCACATTTGGAGGTGGAGGGGGTAAATCGCGAGGCAGAGGTAGTTGCGGTGGAGAGAGGGGGCCGGGCTTGTTGGGGGCATGTGGATTGGTGCACTGCAAATGCAAGGAGGGCCGGGAAAAGAGGGGGGAGGGCAGTAGCTATGCCCAAGCCATGTAGGGGGAGACCCTCATGCCAGGGGGTCGTGGTGCCAGGGGTGTGCGAAGGGAGGCTAGGTGCTAGTGAGGCCGGAATGCAAGAGCTAATTTTGGGGTCTGGCGATTCAGCAATTAGCTCTACTCCCATTCCTGGTCGGGGGATGGGTGTTATTGGGGCCGAGGTGAGCGCAGGAAACCCTGTGGGAGGGGTCACTGGGCAAGGGCTGGGTAGGGTTAGGTCTGTTGGATGGGGGGAGGGATTTGGGGCTGGGGGCTGGGTCATGCCATGGCAGGGGGCCCCTAGTTGCAGAGGCCAAGGATTTACTTTACCATGGGTTGGTCGGGAGCGCAGGGTGGCTATCGGACACTTGGTGCCAATGCGCCATGGGAGCACTGGGTAGGAGGAGGGCAAGGTTCTTCTAGGGCAGAGTGGTTGGGGCGTGGCATCCCTCTTGACCTTCCCCTGTCCCCCCCTCTCTTCCTTTTCTCTTTTGCCTTCGCAGGATCCAGCAACAGCTCAAGCGGCAGGGCAAGGAATTGGACCTCAGCGGGGAGCTATGAATCTGAGTGTGGAATCAACGCCAGGGCACCTCGTAAGACTGGAGGACACAATGGCTAATGATGGAGGGCAGCAATGAGAAGAGAAGGTCCGCGAGTCAATGACCCTGCCTAGGGCGGTGCAGGCGATGGACACGGTGGCAGCAGGTGAGTTCCAGTTGCAACTGGGAGATGGGGCAGAGCAGGTTAGCGTGCAAGAAGGTGAGGGGTCTAAGGCAAGGAAGAAGAGGAAGCACTCTCGCAGGCGGCGGCACAGTTCAGATTCTTTCTCTTCCTTGGCTTCCAGCTCCTCATCATCTTTGTCTGGATTGGAGTGCGTGGGTCCAGGGGTTGGCAGGGTGCAGACAGAGTCCACGGGGGGAAAGGGCATGCCTACTTTGGTATCTTTTTCTGAGTTATGGGAAGGGGTTCTGAGGAATCTGCATAGGAAAATCAGGAAACGGTGGTACATAGATATTTTCTGATTATTGAGAGGGCAGGAAGCGGTCGGGCGAGAGTAAGTAGAAGCGGAAAGAAGATGAGAAGGCGGGTCAGATCAGGAAGGTGTCGCGTAACGTGGTAAATTGGACAAGAGCCTTTTTGCGGCTGGCGAGTATTTGGGGTCAGCATTCACAGGAGGATTACGGAATGTTGGTGTCATATGCTGATGCGATTTTGGAAGCGGCGCAGACTCATGAGGGGTGGGCATGGTTGAACTATGATGAGAAGTTTAGGGACAAGATGGAGGAGAGTAGAGCATTGACATGGGGTACGCAGGGCATTAATTTATGGTTGACTCAGATGTCGGTGAGGGTGGGTCCAGGAGGGGGTGGTGTGGCAAGAGGTGGGGCGGGGAACACGGCGGGGTTGGGTCGGTCCTTTGGGGCAGGGGGGCGCCCCCGAGAAGAAGGCAGAGGAAGGGGTGGGAGGACATTTGTTGGCGATTCAATAAGTCCTCTTGTCCGTTTCCTGACTGTAAGTTCCGACATGCCTGCCCGGTCTACAGTGGTGGACATTCAGCAATTAAATGTGTTAAAAAAGGAACCGCTGGCATGCCCTTGCCAGCTCCCAAGTAATGAGGACGTTGTAAGGGTGGCTCCGATGCCATTATGTTGGGACACAATGAGGGCATGGTTGCAGCGCTATCCAAGGTGGAAGGACAGGGAGGTGTTGGAATTGGGGTTACAGTTTGGTTTTGTTTTGTTTTTTTTTAAACTTTTATTTTCATTTTGCAACAAACAAAAGAAACAACACACCAAAAGAGACAAAACAAGTATACAATAAGGAAAAGTAACCCAATACCCCCCACCCCGGTGCTTCTTCTCTACCCGTTTATATCAGCATGTGAGCGCTTCCAATTAACAGTGATTATACATCAAACGATCAAAAAAAAAAAAAAAAAAAAGTATCCACAATACAGCATGATCATGAGACAGAGATATATACAAAGTTAGACAGTCAGATGAGAGCATTTAGCAAAATGTACATATTCATTGAGCATCTTCCATTGAGACCAATGAGAAGGAGTCTGAACGGAGGAAGCGAGCAGACGAGGTAGTTGTTCATATTTACTGTAGAGACAGGCATGATTCCACCATTCATTGAGGCTCAGATGGGAACTAATTTCCCAGTATTACTTAATTAGGGAAATAGCAATGCCAAGCATAAAGTTCAAAAGGAGATAAGCCATTTTTGGGAGAGAGGGGATCCCCGCAACTGGGCGAAGTCCCACTATCCTCCAAGAAAGGGACTCCTGAGAGTGCAATATAGACTAAATACGACCCCAGACCCGACGCCAGTTATACTGTAGTGCGGGATATTCATGCATAACATGAAGTAATAGACCTATGGCCACAGGACGTGTCCAGCAACCATTACCCTGAGTAGTGTTCCATTTGTCTAATCTGTGAGGAGTGTAAAAACACCGGTGGGCTAGAAAGAAGAGGGTCTGAGTGAGTGAGGCGGGTCGGGAACCCGTGTCCCTCTGCTCCAGATAAGGCTCCATTGCTCCGAGGTTAAAGTCACATGCAATTCACTCTCCCATACTTTCTGCGCTATAGAGGTATCTCTAGTGATAGCATTACATAAGGTTTAGTAAAATTGGATGCTACACCCGGTGAACTACCGAGAGATCGGAAGTCTCCAATAAACCTTATGCAGAGAGTGCCGATGGCGGGAGTACTCTAGTGCTCCGAATGCAATGCTGAAGTTGCACTGACCAGAGTCGGGAGTCGAAAGGTTGCAGAAGAGTATTAAAGGCACCTGAAGTGTCGAAAAGCATTGGTGGGTAGTGGGAGTCTAATGGGAGAGTCATACCAGGGAGTAAGGTAAGAGGAATCCGGTGAGCAAAGGCCCGCTACTATATCTAGCCACACAGGTCTACTCGGTACTGGAGCTTCCAACCAACGAGCACCTTGTTTGAGAAGAAAAGATTGAGGGAACACTTGAGTAAAATCGCCACCAAGTAGTAATGGAGCATTGGCGGAGGCCGAGGCCAACTGCGCAAAACTTGCATAGTAAGCAGGGTTGTCCACAGTCGGGGCATAGTGCAAATACACGTGAATTCACTATCTCCAACCTCAAGGTGTACACGGGCCCATCTACCCGCCATGTCAGCGCTAATATCAGGTACAGTAGCGTGCAAAGACTTCTTAACCAGAATGGCTATCCCGTACCATTTGGAAACGGTGGGAGAATAGGCAGCTACCATGTGAGGCCTAGCATTGAGTTTCAGTGTTTCAGCAGAGTGTAATGCGTTTCCTGAAGAAACACCAAATCAACATGCTCGTGGCTAAGATAGCTAAGGATTTTCTTTCCTTTGAGTGGACCAGTAATGCCTTTGACGATGAATAATAAGATTTTACATAAGGCCATTCAGAAAAGTTAAAATTCTGAGCATGATAGCACACATAATTTCACTGTGTCCCTCAAACTGACTGTATCTAGCTGTACACTTGACATAGGAAAAATAAGCTAATATAATACAATGAAGCGCCCCACATTAACAAAGAAAACCGCAGTACGGTAGAGGAGAAGCAAAACCCCAAAATTACTGGCGACCATGTGTCTGCGGGGAGAAACCCCAGAGAAGGCCGAAATTGAAAAAACATATAACCTGTAGGACTGTGCGTGCTCCGAATCCGACCGAGGCACACATCATGAAGGGATAGGAGACCAAAGACAAAAGTCATACAGAGAAAGAAAGAAAGTCCAGGCTATTTCTGTGCTGGGCTATGACCGCCGCATTGGGCCCTTCAAAATGGCGGACAGAGCCGGCAGATAAGAGTCCAAGATTTGGGATTAGCGCATCTGCTCTGCTTCTTTGGAGTCCAAAAATGTTGATAGTAGATCAGGATCCTCGAACGTCCTGGTCTGGTTGTGGAGAGTCACTCGGAGCTTCGCTGGATACAACAGGCCAAAGCGAGCCTGTAGCTGTTGAAGTCGAGGGCGAAGAGCAAGGAGTTTCTTCCGACGGTCAACGGTAGGCTTTGCCAAATCAGGAAAGAAGGAGACCTTACGACCTTCAAATTCCAAATGATGATTCGCTCGGGCAGCATGTAAAATTTGTTCCACTTGTTGATATCGTAGCAAGCTGAAGATAATAGGCCGGGGGGTCGTGCGGTTGAGCGCCATGCGGGCAGGAACACGGTGTGCTCGATCGATTTCCAGTTCTCTGTGAAAAGTGATCTTCAGCAAGGAGGGAAGAGTTTTGAGCAAGAATTCTCTTATATCTCCTGCTTCCACCCCCTCCGGCATTCCGAGGAGCCTCACATTGTTGCGACGGGCTCGATTATTGCTATCTTCCAACTCCTTTTGAAGATTCTGTATCTGGCGCTCAGCCTTGTCCAGTTTGCCCAAGCGCACCTCGTGCGAGTCGAGGACCCCCGCCATATTGTCCTGCCGTAATGAAAGACCGTCAAGTCGGTCCTGGAGCACTCCAAAGTCTTCTCGCATGGCTCGAAGCGCTTCTCCATTGGACTGCACCAATTCCTTCACGCCGCGTATTTCCTCCAAAATCTCCAGGTGCATTGCGGGGTTTTCACGAAATGGAACCATCTTCTGTGGGGAGGACACCTCTGTTTTGGAGCGTTTTCCGTGAGAAGAAGAAGGAGACCCGAAGTCCAAGCGCGCTGGTTTATGGGCCGCCATCCCCCCCGAGGTGCCCCGGTCAGCTCGGAGCGAAATAGTAAATTTATATAGGTATTAAGTCAGGATTCTGAGTAGGCCTCTCGGGAGCTTCAACGCAAAGCGTCCTACCCGCTGGACATCAGGCTCCGCCCCCCCTACAGTTTGGTTTTGTTATACCGGTGCAGGGGACGGTGGTGGGGAGGATAGCTCGCAATTCCCCTTCGGTGCGGCGTTTTCGACTGTGGTGCAGGACAAGTTGGCGGTGGAATTGAGTTTAGGGAGAATTGCAGGCCCCTTCGCGGAGCCACCAGTCTCAAATTTAGTGGTTTCTCCACTGGGGGTAGTGCCTAAGAAAGAACAAGGGAAGTTTTGGTTGATCCACAACTTGTCTTTCCCGGTAGGAGCATCGGTGAAAGATCACATACCGAGGGAATTGCGTGCTGTGCGGTATGCTTCCTTTGATGAGGCAGTGGATTTGGTTCGGAAATGTGGACCCGGGGCTCGGATGGCAAAGGTGGACATTGAGTCTGCCTTTTGTCTCCTGACAGTGCACCTGTCAGCTTTTCATTTGTTGGGTTTTTGCTTTGAGAATGAGTTCTATGTGGAAAAATGCATGCCCATGGGGTTTTCTGTTTCTTGCGCCTATATTGAAAAGTTTAGTTCGTTTCTGCACTGGGCGTTGGTCCAGAGAGTCAGTTGTGAGAATGTGGTCCATTATCTGGATGATTTCTTTTTTGTCGGTTCGGCACAGTCGGACGAGTGTCAGCAGTTATTACAAGACTTTGTGGATATGTCTGGAGCACGGGGTGTGCAGTTGGCTACCGGTAAGACAGAAGGTCCAGCGACGAGAATCACTTTCCTCGGGGTGGAGCTCGATTTGGTGGAAATGGTGGCTCATCTCCCGA
This sequence comes from Ichthyophis bannanicus, assembly GCA_033557465.1. Classification (NCBI taxonomy): domain Eukaryota; kingdom Metazoa; phylum Chordata; class Amphibia; order Gymnophiona; family Ichthyophiidae; genus Ichthyophis; species Ichthyophis bannanicus. The sequence goes on from CM066033.1 coordinate 1,202,582,775, forward strand.
TGGAAAAGGTAAAGATGTTGCGGGTGTTGGTGGCTAATGGGTTGGCTTCCACTAAGTTGACTTTACAGGAGATGCAGGTATTGATTGGCTCCTTGAATTTTGCATGTAGAGTCATACCGATGGGCCGTGTGTTTTTGCGGCAATTGGCAGCGGCTACAGCTGGGGTTCGGAAGTCACTTCATCACATTAAGATGTCAAGGATTATGAAGGTGGACTTGAGAGTTTGGGACGAGTTCTTGGAAGGTTTTAATGGGACATTGCTCATGATGGAGCCTGAAACATCTAGTGTGGAGTTACAGATGTACACGGATGCAGGGGGGGGGCAGGGTTGGGCATTTATTTCAGGGGAGCTTGGTGTGCCGATGCCTGGCTGCAGTCATGGCATGCATCTGGTTGGACTAGCAATATTATGCTCTTGGAACTGTTTCCCATGTTAGTAGTGCTGCAATTGTGGCCCGATAAGCTACGGAATCGTAAGGTGGTTTTGTGGTGCGATAACGAGGCAGTGGTCAGTGTGGTGAACTGTTATGCACCGCATTGCATTCAGGTAGCTGCGCTGATGTGGGAAGTGGTTTTAGCGTGCTTGCAGCTGAATGTTTTGGTGAAGGCCAAGAATATACCAGGATGTACTAATAGAATTGCTGATGCGCTTTCTCGTTTCAAGTGGGAGCTGTTCCGGTCCCTGGCACCAGAGGTGGATGCAGAAAGGTTGGCAGTCCCCAAGCAATTATGGCAGGTTAGCCTGCAGAGATGATGAATCTGCTGCAGAGTTTGGTGTCTGCGGCGACATGGACAGCGTATCAGAGAGGTTGCGACAAAGTGGTCGAGTTTCTGGAGTCCCGTGGTTGGCAGCCAGGTCTCACTTCCGACAGACTATTAGGACAGTGCATAGTTTACGCGAAAGGAAACAGTGTTTCCAGGGCATCAGTGTGTAGTCACTTAGCTGGCTTTACCTTTTTTGCTAGGGCAGCAGGCTGGGGCTATGCGACTCCAGGGTTCTTGATCCGGAGACTGTTACATGGATGGGAGCGAGCCCATCCAACCCCTGTTGATGCCAGGCTGCCAATTACGCATGAGTTGCTCATTAGACTGTGGACGGCGTTACCCAGGGTAGCGGTGTCATGTTATGAAGCCGCGCTTTTCAGGGCAGTTTTTTGCTTAGCGTTTTTCGGGGCTTTTCAGATGGGGGAGTTGGTGGCAAACTCGGGTCGTTCCGATGGTAGTGGGGGCTTCTTGAGTGGGCATGTACAGGTCGGGGAGGGGCAGATGAGGGTAAGACTGGCCAGATCAGAAACTGACCAGCTGGGTAAGGGGTTGTGGGTGGTGCTGAAGGAGGTGGTTTCTCTTCCTACATGCCCTGTAGCTGCATTGAGGGAGTACCTGTTGATTCGCCCTGCAACGGGTGGTTTGTTTTTCCTACATGAGGAATCTCGCTGGGTGACGCGCTTCCAAGTTGCTGCAGTGCTTCGGATGGTCCTGCAGCATGTGGGCGAGGACCCCTTTCGATTTGCACCGCATTCCTTTTGTATTGGGGCGGCAACCAGTGCAGTGGTGGCAGGGCTGCTGGAGGTGGAGATCCAGCGCATTGGCAGATGGCGGTCTCGAGCCTTTCTGGGTTATGTGCGTTTATGACTGGGGAGGTAGCGGTGTATCTGGCTAACGTCTTATTTCTCTTGCAGATGTTGGTTGGTGTCCTCACGGTTGCTAGATGATTGGACATTCATTTGTTCATTGGGTGGGCCTGCAAGCAGCGGGGCAGCCACTTGGGCTTAATTTGGGTATCGACCCGGAGGTGATGTCCATACTATGGCTGGGCAAGTGTGGTCTGCGTTGGCCACAGCTGTTGCCTTTGCTTCGGCACCATCGGTGGGTGAGGAAGGAGACTTCAATGATGCTGCTGCACTTGGGTGGTAATGACCTGATCTCGTGGACCTGTAAACAATTGATTAGAGTGGCAAAGAAGGACTTGGCTGAGGTTCTTCTGATGTTTCAAGATGTTATTTTGCTATGGTCTGACATCATTCCAAGGCCAGCCTGCCGGCTTCAGCAGCGTTGGTCCCGTGGACAGACAAAGATTAATCAGCAGGTTGGTCGTTGGGTCTGTGACCACGGGGGATATCAAATCTTGCACTCTTGGGTAGATGTTGATTGTGGGGGTTTGTATTGGCAGGATGGGGTGCACTTATCCCCCGTGGGTGTTGACCTGCTGCTCAATGATTGGCAGGAGGCTTTGGAATGGATTGTGCAGTGGGAGGCTCGCTGGTCGCAGCTGGGTTTTGGAGGGGCAGCACAGGGACGTTAAAGTCTCCTATGCCGGGTGGCAGGATCCCGGAGGTTTCTGGGGTCTGGAGCCTTAAATTATAATTGGGGCGGGGGTCGGTTGCCCCCAACCCTGACAACCCCTAGCCGGCTTTTGCTAATAACATGGCCGGGTAAAAGGGGAGGAAGCTTGCCGCTGGCCCGGCCGTGGCAGAAGCAAAATGAGGTAACCTTGCTAATAGCATGGCTGGTGAAGGCTCATTTCGCTAGTTGGTTTAGTAAGAAGTTTATGTTGTAACGGAAATGTTCTGGAACGTTATGAATGTTAATAAAGCTGCGACCAGTTGATTCCCAAATTGAGTCAGTTGTGTTTTGTTGGAAAGGGGAGGAAGTTAAGAAGGGGCTGTTGAGGCTTGGGGGATGGTGGGTGTGAGGGGTAAGACAGTAGGGAGCACTGGGTCCGATCTGCCTTGGTTACATGCTACATGGTGCCTTCGTAAGTACATCTTCTATGTCCCTTATTGGGCTATAAACCACTTTTCACAGTCTGTATTTTACTTTCTACACAATGATTAGATGTATATTTGTTTATTTGTTATTTCTTTTATTCTGGTTTTACAGTGGTGTTTTAGGTTTTTTGATTGTTTTATTGTTTAATTTTAATCATTATTACTATAGACAGTCTTCAATTATGAAATGTTATTATTATCATACCTTTCATATATATTACATGTTGTTTTTAATGTTCCTTAATATTAAGGTTTTTATACTTTCATATTAAGTTAGCTTTATTTTTGTTTTATATTAAAAGATGCATTCCCCTGAAGAAGGCGTTCACACCGAAACTCATTGGGGTTTCTAAAATAAAATCCTTTTGCACCAGTGTATCCGTCCTTTGCCTTTTCTGTTTCCTATGCTGTGTGCGGAGGTCCTGCTCCTCTGCTGTTCCTCCATCTCCCCGTTTATCCAGCATGTCTCCTGTCTCCTGCTTTGTCCAGCACTTGTCCCCTTATCTCCCCCTTTGTCCAGCATCATGCCCCCTGTCTCCCCCTTTTTCGAGCATGTCCCCTGTCTCCCCCTTTGTCCAGCATGTCCCCTGTCTCCCCCTTTGTCCCTCCCCCCATCACTCACCTTTGTCTCTCCTTGTTGTCCACCTCCTGTCCCCATTCCCTCCACCTGCATCTCTCATCCGGTGGCGGCGGCGGGGGCACTCCGGCTGTTTTAATTTTAGATTTTGCCACCTCTGCCATGCCTCTACCTTCCCGCTGCATTTTTTTTTGACAAGAAATGCTTGCAAGAAAACAAAAAGCAGCGGGAAGGCAGAGACAGGGTAGAGGCAGCAAAATCTAAAATTAAAACAACCGGAGAGCCCCCGCCACTGCCGCTGCACAAATCAGCCTGTTCGTTTGCAGGCTGATTTGTCCAACGCCATCGGCACTCCGGCTCTGTTTTAATTTTAGATTTTTACGCCTCTGCCCTGCCTCTGCCTTCCTGAACAGCAAATCAGATGCAGGCCAGAGGCTTTAAAATCTAAAATGAAAAACAGATCCGGAGTGCTGCCGGCGTTAGGAGTGCCGCCCCCATCAGAGTGACGCCTGAGGCGATCACCTCAGACAGCCTAAAGGATGAACCTCCCCTTATGACAAACATAACACCTAGAAGATTATGCTCTACGAGGGAGGGGGCTGATAAGTCTCTGGCCTTGTAATGAAACAGAAAGCTACGAACACAGTTTTGAAGTGTGCCTGTAGCTTTCTGTTTCGTTACAAGGCCAGAGACTTATTAGCCCCCCCCCCCCCCCCCGTATTAGAGATTCTGAACATACCATAGAACAGAGACAGTGCAAGCAACCAGTCTGAATAAGCTTTCAATCACAAAGTATAAGGAAGATTCTATAAATCTTATGCAACTTGATTTATCTTTGAACTTTAATATGGTTAATTATGACTTACTATTAGAAATAATAAGGAGTATTTTTAATAAGCAGTGGTATGGTGGCTACGCTTTAGGTGCAAACCCTGTGTTGTAAATGCAAGGGGTCTGCCCAGCATCTGCTCTGTATTTAACAGGCAGGACAGACTCATATCACATGAGTCCTGCTTCCTGACTTGACAGGTAGTGTGGGAACATCCGTGCTACCTGCCTCAGCAGGGAACATGGGCTTAGAGTGAAACCATAGGGAAGGGACAAGTGTCTGTAGTCACAATGCCCCCTCCACTGCAAAACCCCCCTGAGTGACCCTCTGCTATTGAGCAATCTCCCAGGAACAACCCCCCCCCCCCACCCACACACACTTTCAGTACCCTCCCTGGATAGCAGCCAACCATGAACATCTCTACTACCACTACTACTGAACATTTGTATAGCACTACAAGTCATACGCTTTGCTGCACAGACATAGGTGAAGAAAGCCCCCAGGTAAGTGAAAGCCCCCAGGTAGGTGATACATTAAATACCTTTATGGAAATGGGTAACAGGGGTAACATATGGAAAGCAGTGTGTATAAATGCCCGTAGCATGGGAAATAAGATCCCTGATGTTGAAGCTTTGGTGGGAGTGACTGACTTGGATTTAGTGGCAGTTACAGAAACATGGTTCACAGAAAACCATGACTGGGATGTAACTATACCTGGCTATACTTTATTCAGAAAGGACAGGGTAGGAAGAAGGGGAGGAGGAGTGGCACTATATGTAAAAACTACTATTAAAGCTTTGGAATTACAGAGCTTAAAAGGGAAAGAGGAGGCATTGTGGGTTAAACTAGAAAAAGGGAAAGAGAAATCTGTTTGCATTGGTGTGATATACAGACCTCCCTCACAAGAGGAAGAGGTGGACAGAGAGTTAATTGAAGACATACGCAGCATTGCTAGGAAAGGGGAAGTGCTACTGATAGGAGATTTCAATATGCCAGATGTTGATTGGCACATTCTTGCTGCAGTATCATCTAAAAGTAAGGAGATCCTGGATTCTATACAGGGAGAACTATTCAGGCAATTGGTAACAGACCCCACACGTGAAGGGACCATACTGGACTTGGTGCTTACCAATGGTGAAAGTGTTTCTGATGTTGTAGTGGGAGATCATTTTGCATCCAGTGATCACCAGATGGTGTGGTTCAGTATTAGGACTTCGGCTGTTAGAATCCATTCCAAGGTGAGGATCTTAGACTTTAGGAAGACTAACTTTGCGAAGATGGGCCAATACCTCAGGGAGTCTTTAGTGGGATGGGAACAGCTGGGGGATGTAGAAAAACAGTGGGCAAAACTGAAAGGGGATATTTTAAGGGCAACCAACCTTTTCGTTAAAATGGTAAATAAAGGCAAAAGGTAAAGGAGACCGCTATGGTTTTCTAAGGAAGTAGCTGAAAAAGTGAAGAAAAAGAGGGAGGCCTTCATGAACTACAAGAGATCACAGAGAGAGGAAGACAGGCATCTGTATTTGGAAAAACTTAGAGAAGCTAGCAAAGTAGTCAAGAAGGCAAAGATTCAAAAGGAGGAGGAAATAGCCAATGCAATAAAATGGGGAGATAAGACATTTTTCAGATATATTAGTGAGAAGAGGAAGGGCAAGAGTGGTAGTGTCAGACTCAAGGGTGCAGGGGAGGAATATGTAGAAGCTGATAAGGATAAAACGGAATTGCTTAACAAATATTTTTGTTCTGTGTTCACAGATGAAGAACCAGGAGCAGGACTTCAGAAAACACCCACAAATAGGAACAGAATCGAGGGACATCTTGAACAATTTTCAGAAGACTGTGTTCGTGAGAAACTAGCTCAACTTAAAGCAGACAAAGCGATGGGACCGGATGGGATACACCCTAGAATACTGAGGGAACTTGGGGACGTTCTAGCAACTCTATTGACTGACCTTTTCAGTGCCTCGTTGGAGTCGGGAGTGGTGCCAAAGGACTGGAGAGAGGCTCATGTGGTGCCTTTACACAAAAGCGGAAGTAAGGATGTGGTTGAAAACTACAGGCCGGTTAGTTTAACTTCGGTGGTGAGTAAATTATTGGAAATGCTGCTGAAAGAGAAAATAGTAAGGTTTCTGGAGTCCAGCAGATTACAGGATCCGAGGCAGCATGGATTCACCAGAGGCAGGTCTTGTCAGACAAATCTGATTGATTTCTTTGACTGGGTGACCAGGGAGTTGGACCGAGGGAGAGCTCTAGATGTGGTGTATTTAGATTTCAGTAAAGCCTTTGACACTGTTCCTCACAGGCGACTTATAAACAAACTGAGAACCCTAGGGATGGACCCTAAAGTTACTGCTTGGGTTAGAAATTGGCTGGGTGGGAGGCGACAAAGAGTACACATAAATGGAGCTCACTCTGAGGAGAAGGATGTTACCAGTGGTGTGCCCCAGGGATCTGTCCTTGGTCCGATTCTTTTTAACATCTTTGTTAGTGATATAGTGGAAGGGCTGTCGAGTAAGGTTTACCTCTTTGCAGATGATATCAAAATCTGCAATAGAGTAGACACCCAGGAAGGTGTAGATAACATGAGGAGGGATCTAGCTAAGCTTGAAGAATAGTCTAGAATTTGGCAGCTGGGATTTAATGTTAAAAAATGTAAGGTCATGCATTTGGGCTGCAGCAATCCAAGGGAGCAATACAGTATAGGAGGTGAAGTACTTTTGTCCACTAAAGAAGAGCGGGACCTAGGCGTGGTTGTGTCTGATGATCTTAAAGTAGCTAAACAGGTAGAAAAGGCGACAGCAAAAGCTAGAAGGATGCTTGGGTGCATACGGAGAGGAATGGCTAGCAGAAAAAAGGAGGTGATAATGCCTCTGTATAAGTCTTTGGTGCGACCTCATTTGGAGTATATTGTGCAATTCTGGAGACCGCACCTTCAAAAGGATGTGAACAGGATGGAGTCGGTGCAGAGGGTGGCTACTAAAATGATTAGTGGGCTTCATTATAAAGCATATGAAGACAGACTTAAGGATCTTAATATATACACCTTAGAGGAAAGGCGGAATAGAGGTGATATGATTGAGATGTTTAAATACCTTCGTGGCATAAATGTTCAGGGAGAGAGCCTCTTTCAATTGAAAGCAAGTTCTGCTACGAGGGGACATGGGATGAGGGTGAAGGGGGATAAATTCAGGAGTGATGTGCGGAAATATTTCTTTACGGAAAGAGTAGTGGATCCGTGGAATAGTCTCCCAGTGGAGGTGGTAGAGATGAGGACAGTAACTGAATTAAAAAAAGCATGGGACCAACACAGAGGATCTCTAAAGGTAAAAAGTGGACTGTTGTAGTTGTTGATATGAAAGGACAGACTAGATAGGCCATGTGGTCTTTTTCTGTCATCATGTTTCTATGTTTCTATGTAAGTGCCCGTCCCTGAGAGATCAGGTGAGTCAAGAACCAAAAGCAGCAGCGAAGAGGTGAGTTTTTAGCCTGGATTTAAAAAGGGTCAGAGAAGGTGCCTGTCATACAGACACAGGTAGTTTGTTACAGGCATAAGGTGCAGCAAGGTGAAAGGAGCGAAGTCTGGAGTTAGCAATAGATGAGAAGGGCACAGAGAGAAGCGATTTTCCAGAAGAGCGGAGTTCCCGAGGGGGGTTGTAAGGAGAGATAAGAGAAGAAAGGTAGTGAGGAGCCACAGAGTGAATGCATTTATAGGTCAGCAAGAGAAGTTTGAACTGGATGCGGAAATGGATAGGGAGCCAATGAAGTGACTTGAGAAGAGGGGTAATATGGACATGATGAGGCTGGCGGAAGATTAGCTGAGCAGCAGGGTGCTGAACAGATTGAATGAGAGAGAGCTGATTCAAAGGGAGACCAGCAAGGAGTAGGTTGCAGTAGTCAAGAAGAGAGGTGATTAAGGAGTGGATAGGCATCTTAGTAGTGTCTTCAGATAGGAATGGGCGGGTTTTGTTGATGTTATAGAGAAAGAAACGGCAGGTCTTAGCTATCAGATGGATGTGTGTGGAGAAGGAGAGAGAGTAATCAAAGACAACCCCAAGGTTGTGAACCAAGGAAACAGGGAGGAGTAGAGAGTTATCCACAGAGACTGAGGAAGGAGGAAGAGGAGAGGAGGTTTTAGGGGGAAAGATAAGCTCAGTCTTGGCAATGTTCAATTTCAAGCGGCAGTGAGACATCCGAGCAGCAATGTCAGAAAGGCAGGCAGCGATCCGGGTCTGGATTGCCAGGGAGATTTCAGGTGTAGAGAGGTAGATCTGGGAGTCATTGGCATAAAGATGGTACTAAAAGCCATGGGAAGAGATGAGCACACCAAGGGACTGGGTATAGAGAGAGAAAAGGAGCGGACCCAAAACAGATCCTTGGGGTAGACCAACTGAGAGCGGGATAGCAGCAGAGAAGGATCCACCTGAACTAACACTGAAAGAGCGATGGGAGAGATAGGAGGAGAACCAGGATAGTACAGAGCACTTAAAACCAAGCGAGGAAAGGGTATCGAGGAGAAGGTTGTGGTCAACAGTGTCAATAGCAGCAGAGAGGTCAAGAAGGATGGGGACAGAATAAGGGCCCTTGGATTTAGCTAGGAACAAGTCACTGGAGACTTTGGCAAGAGCTGTTTCAGTAGAATGTAGAGGACAAAAACCAGATTGTAAAGGATCCAGGAGGGCATGAGTGGAGAGGAAGTCAAGGCAGTGGTGATGAACCGTGCGTTCATGTAGTTTAGAAATGAAGCGGAGGAGAGACGGAGATGGGTCGATAATTAGAAGGACAGATGGGATCAAGTGAGGGTTTCTTGAGGAGAGGTGTAACTACAGCATGCTTGAAGGCTGCAGGGACAGTTGCCATGGAGAGTGATAGGTTGAGAATATGAGAGATGAAAGGGACAATAGTGGAGGAGATGGGGCTTAGGAGATGGGTTGGGATAGGATCAGAGGAGCAGGTGGTGAGTTTGGATAAAGAAAGAAGTTGTGTAGTTTCTTCTTCAGAGATAACAGGAAAGGAAGAGAGGGTGGCAGAGGTAGAGGGGGAAAGTTGGGAGTGAAGACGGAGAAGAGGGAAGTAGCTGACTTTGTGGGGAATTGGAGGGTGATCTTGTGGATTTTGTCATGGAAATAGTAAGTCAGGGTTTGGGTAGAAAGGGAGGGAGGGGTTGGAGGTGGAGGCACCTTGAGGAGAGAGCTGAGAGTAGTAAAGAGACGGAGAGGGTCAGAGGCAAGAGAGTTAGTCAGATGGACATAATAGTCTTGCTTGGCAAGAGTTAAGGATGACTGGAAAGAGAAAAGCATAAATTTGAAGTGTAGAAAATCAGGGAGGGAGCAGGATTTAAGCCAAGCACGCTCAGCTGAATGGACACAGGAACGTAGATAGCGAGTAGTGGATGAAAGTCAAAGCTGGGATGCAGTACGCCTCACAGGACGTAGCATGGGCAGAGCGAGAGCATCCAGAGCAGAGGAGAGTGCAGCGTTATAGGAAGTTACTGCCTCGTCGACAGACTTAGATGACATAGTGGAGGAAAGAGATGAAGAAAAAGTGGAAGAGAGAACCAAAGGATCAATAGCATGAAGATTTCTTAATAGGTTGGAGGAAACAGGATGAGGTTGAGGCGGTAGGTGATGAAGAGTGAAGCTTAAAAGGTGATGGTCATATAAGGGAATAGCTGAACTACAGAATTTAGAGGTTAAGCAACTAGATAAAAAGGCAGGGGCCATGCTGGTGAGTGGGGACAGTAGAGCAAAGCTGGAGGTCAAATGAGGTGGTAAGGGAGAGGAGATTTAAAGCATAAGGATCAGAGGGGCTATCAACATGAATGTTATAATCCCAAGAATAAGAGTGGGGGAAGAGAAATCCAAAAAGAAGGAAAGCCATGAGAAAGTCAGTGAGAAAGGTAGAAGTAGACTTGTCAGGAGGACAATAAATAACAGCTACCCAGAGAGGTAGTGGAGTAAAAAGGCGGAAGGAGTGAACTTCAAAAAAGGGAAAGGAGTGAGACTGATGCAGCAGGAGGGGTTGGAATTGGCAAGAGGGAGAAAGTAGAAACCCAACACCACCACTATGGCCAGTGGGACGAGGCATGTGGGAGAACTGATAGCCCCCATGACAGAGAGCAGCGACAGATGCAGTATCTTATAGGAGGAGCCATGTCTCAGTTAGAGCAAGAAGATGGAGAGCATTAGAGATAAAGTGATCATGAGTAAAAGCAAGTTTGTTAGAGATGGAGTGTGTGTTCCACAAAGCACATGAGAAAGGGAGAGTGGAAGGGGAAAGAAGAGGGATATGAAAAAGATTAGAGGTGTTGCATGAGGCTCTCTTCTTGGAGTATGACAGAAGTCTAGGGGGGCCAGGGTTGGGATTGATATCTCCTGATGAGAGAAGGAGAAGGAGTAGCAGATTATGGGGCAGAGAGGAGACAGTACAGTGGAAACGAGGGTGAGGTTGTCTTAGAGAGAGGGGAGATGGTTGAATTAGAGGGAAAAGGTGGTGAAACTCAAGAGCTGATGATAGGGTAGAAGACAGAATGGAAGGGGACGTGAGGATAGTAAAGGGGAGATATTGAGGAGAGGCGTGAAGGTGCTGGAAGGAGGGGAGACAGTTAGGGAGTATGAAGAAAAGGAAGGCAATTTGATGAGGAGCCATAAAAGAATAGAGAGGAGAACAAAGGCCAGAGGATATAGATGGTGGTAGAGAGCCCAAAGGGATTAGGTGCACCTGTGCATAGGTGAGGTAATAAGCAGATGGCAGCAATAAGAGACAGTGAGCCATGGTTGGGGGGGGGGATAGAGGGGGGCGGGATATAAGTTTTTCAGCAGGGAAAAGCTGAACAAAAGTGCAAAATAAAGGAGGCAGTGAGGTATGGGAGCACACTAACAATGATAGATAAATAAATAGATACGTGGAGAGAGAGAAACAGACAAACAGATAGATAGAACTCACATAAAGCCAGCAAATCCACTCACCAGAGGTGAAATTCACCTTTCCAGCACAGCGTTTAGGAGGAGCACTGCTCTTCTCAAAGGACAGAGGGGCAAACAGAGCTAAGCACATATGGAAAAGGAAAAGGTGATGTCATTTCCGATGATGTAGGCTGGGGCGTGGTTGAGGGTGGGAGGACGTGGGTGCGGCACAAACCCGGAAGTGGGCGCTGATTGGTTAATGCCATCAGTGTGGGCTGGGGTATGGGTGTGGCACAAAACCAGAAGCGGGTGCTGATTGGCTGATGCCATCCTTGGGGGCGGGATGGGAGGGCATGTCAAAGTGGGAGTGTGGCCACGCCTGTGGGTGTGGATGGGTGGAGCTAACTCACCATTCATTTCTATGGGGTGTGTGGCTAGAGGCGGGACATACACCAGAAGTGAACACTGATTGGCTGCTGTCATCCTTATCTCACCTGTCAATCAGTTTGACGAGTAGTGTACCCATTATACTACTCTCCTTCTTCCTGCTGGTTATCCCTCTCTGTTTTCAGCCTAACATCCTTCTGACTTTGAACACCACCTTGTCACATTGCTTCATCACCTTATGATCCTCAGATACTATAACCCCAAGGACCCTCTCTTGGTCCATGCACACCAGCCATTCAGTTCCTTTGGGTTTCTGCATCCAAACTGCATAACTCTGCACTTCTTGGCATTAAATCCTAATTGCCAAGTATTTGACTATTCTTCTAATTTTTGTAGATCTTTTCTCATGTCATCTACTCCCTCTGTTGCAAATCTTCGTATCATCTGCAAAAAGGCAAACCTTTTCTTTTAATACTTCGGCAATGTCACCCACAAAGGCATTGAATAGTAGCATTCCAGGACTAATCCCTGAGGCACTCCAGTACTCATCATCCTTTCTTCAGTTCCCTTCACCACTACCTTCTGTAGTCTGTCAGTCAACCAGTTCTTGATCCAGTTTATCACCTTTGGATCCATTCCCAGACTGCTCAGTTTATTTACAATCACAAAGTTCAGAAAAATCATTCTCTTTCACCTTCAGTAAGGTTTAGAAACAACATACGAGGTCTCAGTAAAAAATAGCACTGCTCATTTAAGACTCACGTCAAAAATATAGCTGAGTGCTGTGTCACATCAACGACCTCAAAACTGTATTAGAAACACTCTGCCAGTCGTATCTTTCACATAAACATTAACCTGAACACAACACTTATCTTATACGACTAGACAGCTGTGTATGCAGTGTTTTAAATCGATCCCGTATGCAATATTTAAGTCGATCCCGACGTACACCACCGGTACCATCAAGACGTTTCACAGCAATGTTTCCTCAGGGGATCCATCAAATGCCGAAGCACACTACGAATAAAAATAAAAACAACACATAACATCCATCCCTACTACATTAAAATTCTCCCTTCCAAAACAAAAATCACAGACCATCAATGTCTCACCTTTAGTCTGATGCAGCCCGCGTCAACTCAAACCGTGGCCACGCACTGTTCCCACCTTCAGAAGAACTGCACCACCGCCACAGTGAACCCTCTTGCCAAAAAGTTTATTTACAAGCCTCCTTTGAGGGACAGTTTCAAAGGCTTTGCTGAAATCTAGGTATACCACATCCATTGCATGCCCGTCATCTAGTTCTCTGATCACCCAGTCAAGGAAATCAGATTTATTTGGCATGATTTTCACTTTGTAAATCCATTTTGCTTCGGATCTCACAACCCGTTGGCTTCCAAAAAAACCACTATTCTTTCTTTCAGCAGCATCTCCATTATGTTTTGTACCACCAAGGTAAGGCTTACCGGCCTGTAGTTGTCACCTCTTCTCTGTTGCCACATTTGTGAAGAGGGACTACATCAGCCCTTCTCCAAACCCGTGGTACCTCCCCAGTGTCCAGGGATCTATTAAGCACATCTCTTAAAGATCCTGCCAAAGATCCTCCCTGAGCTCCTTCAGTATCCTGGGATGTATCTGATCCAGTTCTATGACTTTGTCCACTTTTTGATTTATAAGTTGTTCGCAAACATCTTCTTTCGTGAATGGTGTTGCATCTATTCTGGTCCCCTTGTTACCTTTGACAATCATGCACTGCCCTTTTCCATGATTTTCTTTTGTGAACATGGAACAGAAGTATTTGTTAACAAGTTCACTTTTCCCTTATCACTTTCCACAAATCAGTCTTCATTTATAAATGTTAAAAAGCAGTGGGACCAGTACATATCCTTGGATACTCCATTATGCACCCTTCTCCATTGAGAAAATTGATCATGTCACTCTACTTTCCTGATGTCTGATCAAGTCTGGAGCAGGTCGAAGCATGGACTTGCATGCAGACAACCCTGACATTTCTAAAATCAAATGGGGACTTCTAAGTTCATTGTATTTCCCCAGACATGCCTGCACCACACCACTTACCTCATTGGACATCTACACACCAGAGATGTCTCTAAACATCATTTGTAAAATGTCTCCAGAGATGTCTCTGGATGTTCAAAATCACAATTAAGACTTTTAAAATGACCCTTTTAGATTATTCTTAGGGTCTCAAAAATGCCTATTATGTTATATTTATTTTTGCTGCCATACAATTTTATTTTCCAGTCTTATTTTTCAGGTGTTTCTATTATTTGCATGCAGATAGATTTTTCAGCTCATTTCACATGCACAGATTAAAAGAAAATTATAAACATGCATTTTAGTTTTTAATGAATGCAGATTGACTTAGTGTGTGTTAATTCGTAGGTGTACATATCCTAAATTAATTTTGCTTGCATTCAGCATTTTAAGGGGAGCTAACAAACCAAATCCATGCTAACAAATGGATGTCACTAATTTATATCTGCCAGCCATTTATTAAAAAGTATTTTAGCTACTTCAGCTTTTATGTCAATCTCTCTGTCGGGATAATTTAAGTTCCCAATGTTTTGTATCCTTTGAAAATACTTCAGTCTGAACTATATGCTCCTGAGTGACTGTCTGCTTTCCCCCATAAACTAGTTTAACACTGGAAGTACCGATGGGGTCAAAAGTGACCCCATTGCAAGTTTCACAACGCGTATCTCGGAAACTAGTTGTTCAAGAATGCAATCTTTTTATGACTTTTCACATGTCAATATTCTCTTTATATTGCGCCATGAGAGGAATAATTTTCATCCGCTAGGTGACGCTAGTGATGAATTGCAGCACAGAGTATTTTTTACCCCAGTTGCTTACATCCGGTTTGGATCGTGATACAATTTGCAGTTTTGTGAATTTTTTGATATGACAAAGGTATTTATCATTAATTATGTATCATTTATAACCGAGGCAGGCGGACCCGGTGCTTTGGGCCCTACCCTTTTCCCCCGCCCCTGCCCCCACACCCAACCCCCCCCCCCCCATACATAAGACATCACACCATACTTCATGGAACACAACTGGTCGCAGCTTTATTAACCATCAACAATTACAACAAACCAACATCAAATTTCATAACTCCCCATTAGCGGAACCCGGCTGCACCAGCCATACCTTAGCAAAGTGCCCGCCACCGCTAATGCCATAACTTGCCTCCCGGAAAGTTGCCATGCCCCTCTCCCCGACTTCGGCATGCTATTAGCAAAAGTCGGCCGGGGTTTGACCGGGTCAGGGGCACCCCGCCCCCGCCCAAGTGTAGCCTGCTGCTCCGGACCCCGGAAACCTCTGGGATCCCGCCATCGGCACAGAACCCTGTTCATGTGCCGCCCCCCCCAACCCCAAGCTGCGACCAGCACACATCACGGACCGACATATATTCCAAGGCCTCTTGCCAGCTTTAAGGAGCAGGTCCATACCGACTGGAGACAAATGAACCCCATCAGCCCGATAGAGCCCCGAACACCCGACATCCACCCAGTCATGTAAGATCTGATAACCTCCCCTCTCACAGACCCATCGACCAATCTGTCGATTAATCTTTGTCAGGCCCCGAGACACCGTCGTTGGTCCCAGAAAGCCGGCCTTGGAATGATGTCCGACCACAGCAAAATAATACCCGGAAACATCTGAAGCACCACCCCCAAATCATCCTGCACTGCCCGAATCAGCTGCCTGCAGGACCAGGACACCAGGTCATTGCCCCCCAGATGCTCAATCAGGGCTGCCTGCCGCCTCGACGTCCTCTCGTGGCGCTGTAGCAAAGGCAGCAATTGCGACCAACGAAGTCCTCGCACGCCCAGCCATGTCACAGCCATCACCGACGAGTCCAGTCCCAGATTAACTCCAATAGGGTGAGCAGCCGCACGCCGTCCCGCCCAGTGGACAAAAGAGTGGCCAGCAACCCAACAACCACCAGGCTCGACACCCCCATTTGCAAAACAAATAAACAATTAAATTCCCCGACCCACAACCCGAGCCCCTACAGCCGCACATAGCCTTTAAATGCCTGAGAGTGCCACCTACCAATGCCCTGAATCACCTGCTCAGGCAACCCAGCCGCTGCCGCGCTAGTGGCAGCCCCAATACGAAAGGAGTGTGGCGCAAACCACTTAGGGTCCTCCCCCGCCGCACGCAACGCCAGGCGCAGTACCGCCGTCACCTGAAAATGGGTTAAGACCCGCGCATCCCCGTGCACAAAAAAACCACCCACTAGACCCGGACGCACCAACAGATACTGCCTCACCGCCCAAACCGGGCAAGTCCCCGGGTCCCTGATCTCACCCAACAACACCCACAAACCGTTCCCCAGCTGATGCGTCTTGGATCTCGCCAAAAGGATCCGTAACCGCCCCCCCTCCACCCGAACATGATGCGCCTGCAGCCCCCCAACACCCCCCCCCCCGCCCGGAGCCCGCGACCAACTCACCAATTCGAAAAGCCCCAAAAAAGGCAAGGCAAAACACCGCCCGAAACAAAGTTGCTTCGTTCGCAGACGCCGCCACTCGCGATAAGGCCCCGCAGACCCTCACCAACAGCTCGTGCGTAATGGGCAACCTAGAATCCTGCGGTGAAGGCTGAACGCGCTCCCAACCCTGCAGCAGCCGCCGCGGCAAAACCCCCCCAGCAGGCAAGCCCCAACCCACCGCGCTCGCAAAAATGTTAAACCCCGCTAAGTGCGCACGACCGCCGATCAAGAGAATCCGGCGCCCTTGGCCTCCACAATATATTGACCAATCAAGCCCACCAGAACCCCTCCTGGCTGCCACCCATGAGCCACCAAAAATGCGACCACCCGGTCACAGCCCCGCTGATACGCAGACCAAGTCCCTGCTGACACCGAACTCTTCAGCAGATTTAGCATCTCCTGTGGCCAATGCTCCACAAGCTCTCTGGGACCACAGATCCATCCTTGTCCGCTTCTGGGGCCAGAGCCCGGAACTGCTCCCACTGAAAATGAGAAAGAGCATCAGCGATCTCATTAGTGCACCCCGGTATATGCCGAGCCTTCACCAACACATTCAACCGCACACAGGCTAACACTACTTCCCGCATCAAGCCCGCCACCCGCAAGCACCTAGGGGAGTATCAATTGACCACACTTACCACCGCCTCATTATCACACCACCAGAGTACCCTATGGTTTTGAAGCCGATCCGGCCATAATTCCAAAACCACACGAATCGGAAAGAGCTCCAAAAAGGTGATGTTCTTGGTCAACCCCGCAATGTGCCATGACTCAGGCCATCTATCCACGCACCAGGCCCCACTGAAGTAGACCCCCAACCCCGCCCCCCCCCCCCCCGCTGCATCCGTGTACAACTGCAGTGCATCACTGGACACCTCGGACTCCATCAAAACGGAAGTCCCATTCAATTCCTCCAAAAAACGACTCCACACCCTCAAATCTGCCCTCATTGCCCCGTGACTCTAATCCGGTGGTGAGGCTTCCGCACCCCGGCCATGGCACATGCCAGCCGACATGAAAACACCCTCCCTATCGGAATGACTCTACACGTGAAATTTAAGGACTCCAACAGCGCCTGCAGCTCTTTCAAGGAAATCTTGGGGTATGCCAGCACGTTAGCCACCAAAACCCGCAAGCGGGCAATCTTATCCTGCAGCAAACGCGCCACCACTTCCCCAGAATCCAACTCCACACCCAAAAAGGTCAACCGCATTGTCGGACCCTCCATCTTACTCTCCGCCAACGGTACACCGAACTCCCGCGCAAGCCGCACAAACTCAGATAACATCTCCTGGCATTCCGCCGACTAAGCCGCACCCACAAACAAAAAATCATCCAGGTAATGCACCACATTCGGCAAGCCGGACCTCTGCACCAGCACCCACTGCAGGAAGGTACTAAACATCTCAAAATAAGCGCAAGAGACCGAACAGGCCATCGGCATGCACCTGTCAAAATAATACCCCCTTGAAAGCAAAAGCCCAACAAATGAAAAGCAGATGGATGTACCAGTAACAATCGAAACGCCAATTCGATGTCAACCTTCGCCATCAGGGTAGACCGACCGGCCGCCCTCACCATCAGAGCCGCCCGATCAAAGGACGCATACTGGACCGTACAAAACTCACGGGGTATGTGATCATTGACGGAAGCCCCGATCGGACAAGACAAATTATGAATCAACCGGAACTTCCCCGGTTCCTTCTTGGGGACTATTCCCAATGGAGAGATCACCATGTCGGGAAATGGGGGCTCCTTGAAGGGACCCACCACTCTCCCCAACCGCAATTCCCCTAATAACTTATCCCGAACGACCGCAGCCCAACGTCGCACTGACAGGGAGTTCCGCGCACTTGGCGCCGACACCGCACTCCGCACCGGAATAACAAAACTGAACCGAAAACCAAACGACAGAATCACCGCCTCCCGCCTCCTAGGATAGCGACTCAGCCACCCCAATAAGACCTCCACCTGAATCGGGGATGGCACACGCCCATACCACTCACTGTCCCTTAGGCGCGGGCCCGGCAACGCCGGCGGCACCTTTCTTATTGCACCTGGTGGCCGAATGCGGGCCTCCACACAAGGAACAGGCATGCTGGAATTTACAGTCGGGAAATGGGCAGGTGGACCGGTTGAACTGCCAGCACACGTCACAGCCCCCCGCCGCGCCCGCCTTCTGTTGCACACCGCCCGCCCCCGAGTGAAAGGAACGCAAAGCCCCCCGCTGCCCGACACTACTTTTCCCCCCGCCCCCCCCCCCACCGGCACTAGACCGAGCCGACATTTGAGTCAGCCAAAGGTTAATGTCCTGCGTGCCCCAGGAAAGCGATCTACTCTCCTCCATCTTGTCCCTGAACTTTTCATCATAGTTCAGCCAAGCCCACCCGTCATGCATCTGAGACGCCTCCAGGATGGAATTGGCGTACGCCAACAACATACCATAATGCTCTGGAGCGTGGTGACCCCACACGCTGGCCAACCGCAGAAAGGATCACGTCCAGTTCACCACATTACGCGCCACCTTCCTAACCCTACTGGCCTTCTCGTCCTCCTTCCTCTTCTTCCGACTCTCACCGGAACACTTCCTCCCCTCCAGCAAGTGGAAGATATCAATGTAGCGCCGCTTCTTAATCTTGCGCCGCAGCTTCCGTGGCACCCCCTCCCACAATTCCGGAAAAACCACCACCGACGCGGCTCCACCACCCGCACCAGAGCCTGCTCCACCACCCGCACTGGAGCCCATCCCCCCCACCATCCCCTTCCTGCTGACCCGGCTCTCCCCCAGACCCTGCCGACGAAACACTCGAAGAGGAAGAAGAAGATGATTCGGAGCTACGACACCTCCGATAAGACCGCCGGCGCTTCTTCCGCAAACCACCCCCCGCCTTTCCCTCCTGCAACACCCCCCCCTTCGCCCGCACCCCCATCAACTCACCAGGCTCACCACCAGCAGCCGCCGAAGCCACGGCCGTACCATCTGCAACCTGACTGGCCGCTCCGCCGGCCCACGCGATATCCAAGGGCCGCCCACCCGATGACTCCGCCGCCGCTCCGTACTGCGTCGCAGCACCCGCCACCGGATTCAACCAGCTCTCGCGTCCAGCGGCGCTCGACGTCCATGCTGGCTGCGCCATGACCTGCCCCTGCGGAGACATAAAAGGAAAAACAGGGGGGGAGGAACCACCAGCGACCAAGCTTGAGGCCAAAGGCCACCCCAATCTGCCCGAGATGTACCCTGCCTCCCACCCAACCACTGTTCCCACAGCGAAGGCCCCCCCAGCGGACCATATCCACCGGGACCATGAAGCCAACCTGCAGGCACGCCATATCCATTGCCCCACTGGGCCCCATCTGGCCACAACCCTCCCCTAGGCCCCTGCACCCCCAAGACACCCCCCGCCGCCCCCGTACCCCCCGGCGCACCCCCCACATCCACACCACCCCCCACATCCTCACCTCCCCGATGCCCCCCACCTGACCCCTGGGTCCCACTGGGGGGCGGGTCACCCCGCTCACCCATGTCACCCACCCCCGACTGCTGAACCCCTTTGCCCTTTTATGCCCCCACACAGCACCCCCCCCAGAAGCCCCATGACCCCTCTGCCCCCCCACCCCCAGGGCTTGGCAACTCCCTGCCCGTCCCTGCCCCCCCACCAGACCTCGAACCCCTCTGCCCCCTCACCCCAGCAGCACACCCCGGGGCCAAACCCCCCTTTTTTGCCCGACCACGCGGTGCAGGCATCCCACCAGGCCCAACAACCCCCCCTTAGCAGGCCCGGACTCCCCTGGATGTTAGTAATCTGTTTTGTCTTTTCTTTTGTTTTTTCTTTTATTTTTATGCTGCCCGGAAAGGAGCCACCCCCCGACAACCCCCACACTCCCCCAGCACCAAGAACCCCCCCCACACCAACCCACCAGGAGCCGGCACTCCCGCCCAACTTGCCTGTGGGCACCTCTGCAATGCCCAACTCCAGGGACCCCGGCTGGCCGCACCGACGCGCTCCGCTGCCGCCACTTTTCTGCCCCAGAAAAACCCACGCTGTCACCCCCAAAGCAGCCTCCGCTCCGACTGAGCACATGGAGGCTGCCAGCCGGGAACTCACCCCCCCAACAACAACCCTCTTGATTGGCTCCTTCACGCTGTGACCGACGAGAGCCAATCAATTCAAACCCCGCACTCACGTGCCCCACCCGGGCCGCATGCAGGGTCCCCGCACCGGGCCACGCGCCCGGTTAAAGTCAGCTGCCGGGACCCTGCCCACGGCCTCGCAATTTTTGTACTCTTATTTTATGAAAATTACACGTTTTCTGTAATTGATATCATACATTCTCTCATTATTTCCGATGACATCTAAAGGCTTTCAGCTCTTTCATCGCGATTATTGTACACCTATAGTAAAACTGCTTTGCGTTTTATTCAACTTTATCTTTGTTTATTTATTTTAGGTTATTGTTTATAATGTCAAAACGAAAGTATTCAGCTGCTCAAGTAAGAGAAATATTGCAACGAGATGCTGACAGTGATGGCTCTGAGTCGTCTGATGATGCAGCATATTCAGCAAGTGAAGAAGCATATCAGCCAAGTTCGGGCGATAAATCTGATGATGACAGTCATGATTCAGATGGCAACAGCAGTTGGTCACCAAGTGAATGTGAGATTGATGTTGAGCCGGTAACATTGCCTGCAGCAAACAGTCAAGTTACAGGTCGAGGCAAAGGTCAAAGCTGTGCTGGACGGGGAAGAAGGCAGGAGTCCTTGGTGTCAGTATCATCTATGAGGAATCTTAGTTGTGGTCGTAGAGGAGCTAAGAGGTCATCAACTATAAGCACGGTCTTGCCAAACTATAAGGACGGTCTTGCCAAACAAATCTGATTGAGTTCTTTGATTGGGTGACCAAGGAACTAGATCTGGGGCATGCAATGGATGTCATCTATCAGGATTTCAGCAAAGCCTTTGATACTGTTCCTCATAGGAGGCTTGTCAATAAACTCAGTAGCTTGGGGATGGGTCCCAAGATAGTAAACTGGATTAGAAATTGGTTGACTGACAGACAACAGAGGCTGATGGTACATGGGGCTCACTTGGATGAGAGGAAGGTGATTAGCGGGGTGCCTCAGGGTTCGGTCCTGGGCCCGGCACTGTTCAATATATTTGTGAGTGATATTGCTGAAGGACTGAATGGAAAAGTCTGTCTTTTTGCAGATGACACAAAAATTTGCAACATAGTGGACTCCCCCGAGGGAGTGGATAACATGAGGAAAGATCTACAAAAGCTGGAAGACTGGTCTAATGCTTGGCAACTACGATTTAATGTGAAAAAGTGCAGTGTCATGCACTTGGGTAGCAGAAATCCAAGGGAAAAGTACACAATAGGGGTTGAGAGGTTGGTATGCATGGTTCAGGAGAAAGGCCTTGGTGTGATTATCTCTGATGATCTCAAGGTGGCAAAACAGTGCGACAAGGCGGTGGCAAAAGCCAGGAGGATGTTGGGCTGCATACAAAGAGGGATTACCAGTAGAAAGGAAGAGGTACTTATGCCACTGTACAAGTCACTGGTAAGGCCTCACCTGGAATACTGTGTTCAGTTTTGGAGGCCATATCTTGCAAAAGATGTAAAAAGACTGGAAACTGTTCAGAGAAAGGTGACCAAAATGATTTGGAGCCTGCGTCAGAAGCCTTATGGGAAGAGACTTGAAGACCTAAATATGTACACTTTGGAGGAGAGGAGGGACAGGGGAGATATGATTCAGACCTTTAAATACTTAAAGAGAAATGATGAACAAACAAACCTCTTCCAAAGACGGGGAAGCTGTAAAACTAGAGGGCATAACATGAAGCTGCAAGGTGGTAAATTGAAAGGCAATGTCAGGAAATATTTCTTCCCTGAAAGGGTGGTGGATGCTTGGAATGCCCTCCCGATGGAAGTGGTGAGGGCAAACACGGTGATGGAATTCAAAACGGCATGGGACAAACACAGTGGATCCCTTTACAGCAGGGGTCACCAACCTGCGGCCCGCGGGCCGCATGCGGCCCGCGAGGGCCTTCCGTGTGGCCCAAGAGACTCTCCCCCGGTGCAGCCCGCCAAGGCAAACTCACAGACTCCTTCATGTCAGCTCTCTCCCTTCTTCTGCAGCCGCGGTTCCCTGCCTCAAGTGGAATGCTGTGAGAGGACCATCAACATTTCGTACAGCATACTTTGTAGGACCTTGTTGTACGGGCATGACATTAGCTTTGCCGTATCTTCCAGCAGCTTGCTTTATAGGTTTCCTGTTCCATGATGTGGCATCCTTAGATACATAGGCTTCAATGGCAACATTTATAGTAACATAGTAACATAGTAAGTGACGGCAGATAAAGACCAGCATGGTCTATCTAGTCTGCTCAGCAAGATGGCAAGAGTAGGTGCACCTGTCGCTCTGTGCAGGCCACCCCTCCCCATGTTTTTGTTTCTGTTTAGGGATGAACCCACCACTCCATGTAGGACACCCTTATTTGTTCAGACGCTAGATAGTTCAGAAGTTAGATGGTACCGTTTATTTTGCTTTTATCCTGTTGCTGTAAAGCAGGGGTCACCAACCTCCAAAGGGCCGCGGGCCGCACAGCAGACTACCGGCAGACTCGCGGGCCGCACCCCCCCCACGCGAAAAAAAACACCCCAAAAGAAAACTGCTCGTACCTATACTTCATGCCAGCTCCCTCCCTTCTTCTGCAGCCGCGGTTCCCTGCCTCTTAGGGAACCGCGGCTGTGCTTGTAACATCATCGCGGCTCCGTGCAGCATTGTCCCGCCTCTAAAGGAAGTTTTTTACCACTTCCTTTAGAGGCGGGACAATGCTGCACGGAGCCGCGATGATGTTACAAGCACAGCCGCGGTTCCCTAAGAGGCAGGGAACCGCGGCTGCAGAAGAAGGGAGGGAGCTGGCATGAAGTATAGGTACGAGCAGTTTTCTTTTGGGGTGTTTTTTTTTTCGCGCAGGGGGGGGGTGCGGCCCGCGAGTCTGCCGGTAGTCGGCTGTGCGGCCCGCGGCCCTTTGGAGGTTGGTGACCCCTGCTTTACAGCAACAGGATAAAAGCAAAATAAACGGTACCATCTAACTTCTGAACTATCTAGCGTCTGAACAAATAAGGGTGTCCTACATGGAGTGGTGGGTTCATCCCTAAACAGAAACAAAAACATGGGGAGGGGTGGCCTGCACAGAGCGACAGGTGCACCTACTCTTGCCATCTTGCTGAGCAGACTAGATAGACCATGCTGGTCTTTATCTGCCGTCACTTACTATGTTACTATGTTACTATAAATGTTGCCATTGAAGCCTATGTATCTAAGGATGCCACATCATGGAACAGGAAACCTATAAAGCAAGCTGCTGGAAGATACGGCAAAGCTAATGTCATGCCCGTACAACAAGGTCCTACAAAGTATGCTGTACGAAATGTTGATGGTCCTCTCACAGCATTCCACTTGTTCATGAGGAAGAACTTATTGAATGAAATCATGATGTGGACGACAAAACAAGGAAGACACATTTATGATGACACTTGGAAAGATTTGACAGATGGAGAATTTCAACATTTTCTTGGACTTCTGATCCTCTTAGGCATGTACAAGTCACAAAATGAATCCATAGTTCAATTGTGGAACCTTGAAGATGGTCGTTCTGTTTTCGGCAAAAACATGGCCCGTAACCATTTTCAGCAAATTTTTTGTGCTCTCAGATTTGATGATGCAACCAACAGATGTGAACAATGAGGTGTGGATAAGCTTGCTCCAATCAGACATGTTTTTGATACCTGGGAAGGAACTGTAAGTGACACCTTTGTTCCTGGTGAAAATGTTACTGTGGATGAGCAACTGCTTACATTTCGTGGCCGTGTTCCGTTCAGATAATATATTCCCAGCAAACCTGGGAAATATGGCATAAAGCTATGGATGTTGTGTGACAGTGCAATGTCATATGTTCTGTGTCTTCAAGTATATACAGGAAGGGAACTCGGACAAAACAGGGAACAGAATCAGGGTGAAAGGATTGTGCTGCAACTCACTGAAGGATTGACGTGATCTGGCAGAAATGTTACTGTTGACAATTTCCTCTGCAGTTTATCCCCATCACGGAAATTGCTAGAAAAACAAATGACACATTTGGGGACAATTCGAAAGAACAGAAAAAAATTACCTCCAGAATTTGTAACAGCAAAGGGCCGAGAGGTATTCACTTCACAATTTGCCTTTCGCTATGACGCCACTCTGGTTTCCTATTGCCCGAGGAAAGGAAAATTGGTTGTTCTTCTGAGCAGTTTGCATGATCAAGAAGAAGTAGATAACATACGTCCAGACAAAAAAACACGCATGATCTTGGACTATAAATCTAGTAAAGGTGTAGTAGATACATCAGATCAAATGTTTCGCACGTATACCACAAAATGAATGACAAGACACTGGCCAGTGAAATCTTCTACAACATGTTGGACATCAGTGCTTTGAATGCCTTCATTGTTTGGATGTCACTAAATCCAGAATGGCAGTCCAAGTCAAAGCACAGACGTCATCTATTCCTCTTGGAATTAGGAAAGCAGTTGCTTCAGAGTAATTGCAGCGAGACTTCTTCTAGCGTTGAAGAAGCCACTGATGCTGTTTGCAATGTCGGGATCCCAAAGAAAAGGGCAAGGTGTCACTGCTGTTCCAGAGAAAAAGACAAGAAAAGCAACATAGTTTGCACCTCCTGCAAGCACAGTTTGCAAAGAACATTCAGAAATTGTCTGTGTCTCATGCAAATGACTGTAGTACTTTACTGTGTTCATCAAGTGCATGCAAAAACTGTTTTCATGGCAAAAATTCATGTAATTTTATAATGAAGCATTCTGTTTCAAAACATTTAACCTTCATATAATAAATAATTAATTTGGAATAATATTTTGTCTGTTTAGTTTAATATTTTCATGGTGAACAATTAAAATTCGTCGTGGGGTCATTTATGTGTGTGCAAATAATCTCGGTAATTCCAGGGTTAAAAGATATTCTAAGCAGATGGGGAAGCCTGTCCTTTTGGAATAAGCTCCCTCAAAATTTGATCCAGTTTATGAAACTCTGAAGCCCCCATTCCTGCACTATCATCACATCCACACATTGAGACTCTAGAGCTCAGACTCTGGGGTCTTCAGCATGGAATGGGGAACATTTATGAGAATGTTACTCTGAAGGTTCTGGCTTTTAATTTCCTACCTATAATCCTAAATTTGACTTCCATAATCTCTCTACTATACCTATTTATGTCATTTAATACCCACGTGTACCATGATGATTGACTCCTCCCCAGCACTCCAAAATTCTGTATACTGTAGGTAACACATGAAGTCTGCCACCTTCAAACCAGGCAATCAGGTTACCAAACAAAAGTCGTACCCAGTTATCTGCATTCCTAATGACAGAACACTCTTTTTACTTCCTTCTCGGGCATTCACCCCTTGAGATACATCCACTATGCGAGAGAATGCTTCATGTTTTAAAACTTTATTATAGGTTTCATTTACAATCATATATTGAACATTTTCAGGATGAATGTTCTAACCTGTACTGCCTTAATTACACTAGTTTGATAAAAAATGTAAAAGATGATGGTTTCATTAATGTGATTGAAAACCTCACCAAAAAAGAAATATAAAGTTATAGAAATGGAAAATGTGCAAGTGTGCTCTGAGAACAATATTATGGAACAGCTTTCATAAATTCATGGATACTTTCATGGTTAGATTTGGCACCAAATCTTGAAGAGAAAGTATACACATTTGCATTTTTTTTTTGTTTTTTTTTCCTTTGCATATATTTTTAGCACAAAATGAAAAAACACACACACACAGGGGATCTTTTACTGAAGGGTGCTAGCTGTCTGCACGTGTGCTGAAGGTGTGTTGGGACATGTGTTGGCAGCTAGCATGGGGCCATGACAGCATGGCTAGAAATCCACACTGGATGTCTATGGCACATTAGAGGAGCAAGTAGGAGGGGTTTCAGCTGAGAGTGGGTGAGAACAACATCTTGCAGTTAGCGCACTCGCACTAGCTGCAAGGTGGTCAGTTAGCACAGATGCAATTACCGTCACCTCAGTAGGTGGAAGTAAGTGCATCCGTGCTAATGTGGCATGCGCTAGGGCACAGAGTTGTGCATTAACTGATGGGAACATGCTTTCCATGCCCCTGACGGTTAACAGAGTGATGCTGCACCTAACATACCTTGATTGTGCGTGCTACTAGTGCATTAGGTGCAAATCACAATGCACTTTAGTAAAAGGGTCCCACAGTTTTGAAAATGGAAAAATAGATGTGCCATTGCATTTCCTGCCCAATGCCTCAGTTCAATGTGTGGAAATGTATGTGTGTTGTAGAACAAGGCCTATACTACTGTCCATAGGAGGGAAGGTAAGCTTCACAAAGTTTTAACTGGATAAATAACTATTTACCCATGTAAATGGCTTTTGAAAAATTGTCCTCTATGGCATAGATTCTGACCAGTGAACAGCAGGGTTGTACGTGTAACCCCCTGCTATTCGCTGGGACCGTATTCTGACATCATGGTTCCCTGCGCGTACAGAGCTTCTGTGCGGAGATCGCTGGACACAGGCTGGAGGGGCGGGACAGAGGCAGATAGTAGGTGAAGCAGGGGTGGGCCACTGCACCCAGATGTACAGGGCCTATTCAGATCATGGCCCTGTATGTCCACCGGAGGCAGGATAGACGGAGGACATTTTCCACCTCTGAGGTGGAATAAGTCCCATCCGAGGAAGCGATCCAGGCAGGCAGCCCCCCAGACCCCAAATCTCTCTCCCCAGAACCTGCTGTGTGTTAAACGTTTTTCCTGTCCTAGCCTGCCTGAGTGAATCCTCCCCCCCCCCCCCTGCTGAGGTATTGTGTAGCCTTCTTCCTGTTTCCTCCATGTGTGCATAGTCTGTTTTAGTTTGCTTTTCTCTGATCAGAGAAGAGCAGTGCTTTTACAATGCTCTGCTAGAGAGTGGATATTTGCCTCCTGTGACACCTTGCTGTGAGTTCTAGCTGTTTATTTAATTATTTATTGTTTGTCTAACTGTTTATTTGATTATTTATTGTTTGTCTTAGTGGTGTGCTAGTTCAGCCTTCTCAGCTGTAACTTACCTTGCCTCTCTCAACTAACTGGGCTTTGTGTGGTAGCCAGGTTAACTGTTCATTTTAAATTAAATCTCTCTCCCCAGAACCTGCTGTGTGTTAAATGTTTTTTTCTGTCCTAGCCTGCCTGAGTGAATCCTCCCCCCCCCCCTGCTGAGGTATTGTGTAGCCTTCTTCCTGTTTCATCCACGTGTGCATAGTCTGTTTTAGTTTGCTTTTCTCTGATCAGAGAAGAGCAGTGTTTTTACAGTGCTCTTCTAGAGAGTGGATATTTGCCTCCTGTGACACCTTGCTGTGAGTTCTAGCTGTTTATTTAATTATTTATTGTTTGTCTAACTGTTTATTTAATTATTTATTGTTTGTCTTAGTGGTGTGCTAGTTCAGCCTTCTCAGCTGTAACTTACCTTGCCTCTCTCAACTAACTGGGCTTTGTGTGGTACCCCCTCCCCCCTACTGAGGGTTCAGGACAGGGTACCTTGTAACTGCCCTCTTTAATAGGACTTATCTCCCTCCCTCCCTCCCCAGCACCCACCCACCCCTGGGGTAATTGTAGTTTTATAGGTACTTGCACATCTTAGAGGAAAGGGGCTGCTCCCAGGTGCAGCTCTTTATTCAAATCAGTCATACACGGAGGACCTGAGATTAATTAATTAAGCTTCAGATACACAAGGTGTATTAGGGGTATTAGATACACTTTTATTAGTATAAGCATCTACACCAATCCTTATTATATACAGAATTTAAAAGACCTAAACACAAGCTGTAAACTAAGATGCAGATAGAAGTCCAGCAACGAGATGGGGGTTCTCCGGTCTTTTGCATTGAGTGTCACATGTATGATTTTCTCCCAGTTGGTGAGAGGTCTTACGTATGCACTAAGTACAAGGAGCTCTTTGCTCTCAAGGAACGAGTCCGTTCTCTAGAGGCTAGAGTAGCAGACCTGGAAGACATAAGAAAGACAGAGAAGTACATGGACGAGACCTACAGGGATATAGTCCTGAAGTCCCACCTCCAGTCTGGCAGCATCCCTGTTGCCATGGAGGAGAGAGGTCACGTGACAGGAAAGCATCACCCTGGTGTGGCAGGAAGTGATCCTGTCTTGGTACATGTTGGTACCAATGACATAGGAAAATGTGGTAGGGAAGTTCTGGAGGCTAAATTTAAGCTTTTAGGTAGGAAGTTGAAATCCAGAACTTCCAGGATAGCATTCTCCGAAATGCTTCCTGTTCCACGTGCAGGACCCAAAAGACAGGCAGAGCTCCGGAGTCTCAATGCGTGGATGAGACGATGGTGCAAGGATGAGGGTTTTGGATTTGTTAGGAACTGGGGAACATTCTGGGGAAAGGGGGGGCTCTTACGAAGGGATGGGCTTCACCTTAATCAGGATGGGACCAGACTGCTGGCATTAACCTTTAAAAAAGAGATAAAGAAGCTTTTAAACTAGAAAATAGGGGAAAGCCGACAGTCACCCAGGAGCGCATGGTTCGGACGAAGGTATCCTTGAAGGACTGGAAAGGGGGGCTGTTACTTCTGGAGAGAAATCTGAAATTGTGAGTATATACTTCTGAGAATTTTTCTGAAAGGAATTTTTTTTCTTTTAAAGCTAATTAATCTGTGAACCCACTATTTTTTTGTTAAATCAGTCAGGGCCTAGTAGCAACAGTTTAAGATTCAATTTAAAAACACAGAAGAGAACTTTCTGGTTACCTTTCATACCCAGTAGACAGCTGTAGTTTAAATTTCATAGTCACTCAGGGCCTAGCATCAGCAAAGTACTTTTAGTTTCAAATTAAAACACAGAAGAGAGCTTTCTGGTTAAATTTAGAATCCAGCAGAGAGCTTGTAGTTTAAATTTCATAATAGGTTAGAGCCTAGTAGCAGCAAAGAGCTATAATTTAAATCAAATCAGAATATAGCTTACCTCGGCAGCACAGGACAAGGTACTGTGTAGCAGCCCTTTTTTAATAAGTGTTATATCCCTCCCTCCCTCCCCACACCCACCCTCCCCTGGGATAATCACAGCTTTATAGGTACTTGCACAACTTAAAAGACAGGAGGTGCTCTCAGGTGAAGCTCATTACCCAAATCAGTCATACACTAAGGACCTGAGATTAATTAAGCTTCAGGTGAACAAGGAATATTAAACTTCTTAGGTACAGTTTTAGTGGTATAAATATCCATTGCACCCTTTAGTACATATAGAACTTAAAGATCTAAACACAAACTTAAAACTAAGATGCAGACAGCAGTCCAGCAGCGGGATGTGGGCTTTCCAGTCTTTTGCATTGAGTGTCACATGTATGATTTTCTCCCAGCTGGTGAGAGGTCTTACGTGTGCACTAGGTGAAAGGAGCTCTCTGCTCTCAGGGAACGAGTCCGTTCTCTAGAGGCTAGAGTAGCAGACTTGGAAAACATAAGACAGGCAGAGAGGTACATAGACGAGACCTACAGGGATATAGTCCTGAAGTCCCACCTCCAGTCTGGCAGCATCCCTGTTGCCATGGAGGAGAGAGGTCACGTGACAGGAGAGCATCACCCTGGTGTGGCAGGAAGTGATCCTGTAACTAGGACCTGTCCTCCAGGTGATGTAAACCCCTCTCGCACCGAGGAGGTTTCTCCAGGGCCAAGTGCCCATGAGGGAAGGGTTAGGACAGCAGTTATAGTTGGTGATTCGATCATTAGGCATGTAGATATCTGGGTGGCTGGTGGACGTGAGGATCGCCTGGTAACATGCCTGCCTGGTGCGAAGGTAGCGGACCTCACGCGCCACCTAGATAAGGTCTTAGATAGTGCTGGGGAGGAGTCTGCTATCTTGGTACATGTTGGTACCAATGACATAGGAAAATGTGGTAGGGAGGTTCTGGAAGCTAAATTTAGGCTTTTAGGTAGGAAGTTGAAATCCAGAACTTCCAGGGTAGCGTTCTCCGAAATGCTTCCCGTTCCACGCGCAGGACCCAAACGGCAGGCAGAGCTCCGGAGTCTCAATGCATGGATGAGACAATGGTGCAGAGATGAGGGGTTCAGATTTGTTAGGAACTGGGGAACATTCTGGGGAAAGGAGGGGCTCTTCCGAAGGGATGGGCTTCATCTTAACCGGGATGGAACCAGGCTGCTGGCATTAACCTTTAAAAAGGAGATAGAGCAGCTTTTAAACTAGATAATAGGGGAAAGCCAACAGTCGCCCAAGAGCGCATGGTTCGGAAGAATGTATCCTTGAAGGATACTACAAAAAGCAGAGAGGTTCCAAAAAAGAGTAAAGTAGCAAATGCCCTCGAGTATGGAGCAGACAGAACTTAAAGATCCCAAATTACCCATGTCTACCAATAGCCAAATTAATATGAATAAAATACAGTCTCTAAAATTCTTGTATGCAAATGCTAGAAGTCTACAAAACAAGATGGGAGAGTTAGAATATATAGCACTAAACGAGAGGTTAGATATGATTGGAATATCAGAGACATGGTGGAAGGAGGACAACCAGTGGGACACTGTGATACCTGGGTACAAACTATATCGAAATGATAGAGCTGATCAAATTGGTGGAGGGGTTGCGCTCTATGTTAGAGAGGGCATTGAGTCAGAAAGGATTAAAGTTTTGCAAGAAACAAAATTTGCTGTAGAATCTCTATGGATTGAAATTCCATGTAAAAAGGGGAAGGCGATGGCAGTGGGGGTGTACTATCGTCCGCCTGGCCAGAATGAACAAATGGATGATGAAATGCTCAAAGAAATCAAGGAAGCTAGCAGAAGTTACAGTGCAGTAATAATAATGGGTGATTTCAATTACCCCGGCATCGACTGGGTCAGTGTCACAACAGGACCTGCTAGGGAGATAAAGTTCCTAGATGAAATAAATGACTGCTTCTTGGAGCAGCTGGTTCATGAACCGACCAGAGGGAAGCAATATTAGACCTAGTCCTTAGTGGAACACCAGATGTAGTGCAAGAGATAAGGGTGTTGGGGCCACTTGGCAATAGTGATCATAGCATGATCGCCTTTGATTTAATTAGTGGAGGAGGGATAGTAAGGAAATCCACAGTACTATCCTTTAACTTTCGAAAGGGAGACTATGATAAAATGAGGAAAACAGTTAAGAAAAAACTAAAAGGAGCAGTTGCAAAGGTCAAAGACGTACATCAAGCTTGGGTGTTGTTGAAAAATACTATCTTGGAAGCCCAGACCAGCTGTATTCCACACTTTAAGAAAAGTGGAAGGAAGTCCAAAAAACTGCCAGCATGGTTTAAAGGTGAGGTCAGAGAGGCTGTTGTTGCCAAAAAAGCATCTTTCAGGAAATGGAAAAAAGAGCCAAATGATGAAACCTGGAAACAGCACAAGCACTGGCAAGTCAAATGCAAGGCATTGATGAGGCAGGCAAAGAGAGAATTTGAGAAGAAGCTTGCTGCAGAAGCAAAAACGCGAAATAAAGACCTTTTCAAGTACATTCGTAGCAAAAAACCTGTGAGAGAGTCAGTTGGTCCATTAGATGATGAAGGGGTTAAAGGAGCACTAAGAGGCGACAAGGCGATAGCGGAGAGACTGAATGAATTCTTTGCTTCGGTCTTTACTGAGGAAGATGTAGGGATGTTACCCACGACTGAAGTGGTATTTAAAGGTGTGGAAGAATTGAAGGAAATATCGATACATCGGGAAGATGTCTTACAACTATTAGATAAACTGAAGAGTAGCAAATCACCTGGGCCGGATGGTATACACCCAAGGGTGTTGAAAGAACTGAAATTTGAGATTGCAGACCTGCTATCAGTAATCTGTGAACTATCATTAAAATCATCTCTAATACCTGAGGATTGGAGGATCGCCAATGTAACACCAATTTTTAAAAAGGGTTCGAGGGGTGATCCGGGAAACTACAGACTGGTGAGCCTGACGTCAGTACCGGGAATAATGGTAGAAACCATCATAAAGAATAAAATTACTCAGCATGTAGATAGTCATGACCTAATGGGAGACAGCCAACATGGCTTTAGACAAGGAAGATCTTGTCTTACTAATCTGTTATGTTTTTTTGAAGGAGTGAATAAACAGGTGGACAAAGGTGAGTCGGTTGATATTGTGTATCTGGACTTTCAGAAAGCCTTTGACAAGGTCCCTCATCAGAGACTTTTGGCAAAACTAAAGAGTCATGGGATAGGAGGCAGTGTACTTCTGTGGATCAGGAACTGGTTAAAAGATAGAAAGCAGAGGGTAGGGCTAAATGGCCAATTTTCCCAATGGAGAAAGGTGAATAGTGGTGTACCCCAGGGATCTGTGCTGGGTCCGCTGCTTTTTGACATATTCATAAATGACCTGGAAAGTGGAATAACGAGTGAGGTTATCAAATTTTCTGATGACACAAAACTATTTAAAGTTGTTAAAACCCAGGAGGATTGTGGAAAATTGCAAGAGGATCTTTATAAATTGGAAGACTGGGCATCAAAATGGCAGATGAAATTTAATGTGGAGAAGTGCAAGGTTATGCACCTAGGGAAGAACAACCCAAACTATTGTTACACGATGCAAGGTTCCACATTAGGAACCACCACCCAGGAAAAAGATTTAGGCGTCCTTGTGGATACCATGTTAAAACCCTTGGCCCAGTGTGCAGCGGCGGCCAAGAGAGCAAATAGAATGCTAGGTATGATAAGGAAAGGAATGGAAAATAAAACAAAAGATATTATAATGCCTCTATATCGTTCCATGGTGAGACCGCACCTTGAATATTGTGTGCAATTCTGGTCGCCGTATCTTAAAAAGGATATAGCGATTTTAGAAAAGGTTCAGAGAAGAGCCACCAAAATGGTAAAGGGGATGGAAGGCTACTCCTATGAAGAAAGGCTAAAAAGGTTGGGGCTCTTTAACCTGGAAAAGAGACGGCTGAGGGGAGATATGATAGAAGTCTATAAATTAATGAACGGAGTGGAACGGGTGAACGTAGATCGATTGTTTACCTTATCAGAATATAGAAAGACTAGGGGACATGCAATGAAGCTACAGGGTAAACTATTTAAGACTAATAAAAGAAAATATTTTTTCACTCACTGTGTAATCAAACTCTGGAATTTGTTACCGGAGAATGTAGTAAAGGCTGTTAGTGTAGCTGGGTTTAAAAAAGGTTTGGACAAGTTCCTGGAGGAAAGGTCCATAAACCATTATTAAGAAGGGACCCAGGATATCAATGCTTGAACCAATACAAGCATTGTGGAACCTGTGTCCCTTGGGGAAACTGCTAGGTACGTATGACCTAGATTGGCCACTGTTGGAAACAGAATACTGGGCTTGATGGACATTGGTCTGACCCAATATGGCATATCTTATGTTCTTATGTTCTTATGAGGGGTTGCGCTCTATGTTAGAGAGGGCATTGAGTCAGAAAGGATTAAAGTTTTGCAGAGAACAAAATTTGCTGTTGAATCTCTATGGATTGAAATTCCATTTATGAAGGGGAAGGTGATGGCAGTGGGAGTATACTATCGACCGCCTGGCCAGAATGAACAAATGGATGATGAAATGCTCAAAGAAATCAAGGAAGCTAACAAAAGTCACAACAGAGTAGTAATAATGGGTGATTTCAATTACACCGGTATCGACTGGGTCAGTGTCACAGCAGGACAAGCTAAAGAGATAAAGTTTCTAGATGAAATAAATGACTGCTTCTTGGAGCAGCTAGTTCATGAACTGACCAGAGGGGAAACAAAAACAAGAAGCGGCAGATTCAACACCCAATGATTTTATTATAACCAAATAAGTGGCCTGAGCCCAACACAGGCCGTGTTTCGTATGTCACTTCATCAGGGGCTATCAGGACACACTAAAAAAATAAAACCACATTAATATAATTAAACCTAAAAACGATAAACACACAGAAAAGTGGGGTTAAAATAAGAAATATAACGTAAATATGCAATAATATAAAATAAAGGCGAAATCGGACTATATCAGATAACTTAGGTCTCAAAAAAACATAATAAAATTTAAGAGACAATCAAAATAATCAATTAAAATCATAAAAAAAACTTATACAATCACTTAAAAAATAATCCTGATGTATTAAACAAACTGCTCTATAGATGAGAAGACATATAAATTTATATACATACAAATATATGAATTATATAAAAAGTTAAATAAATAAATAATTAAAAGTATAAATGCTAATTGGAATACAAAATAACAATAAAATCACCAAAACATTTATAATTGTACAAGCATATACAACAAAAGTGTAAAAAATAAATATTGAATAATTTATAATAAACTATATGCAACCTGAAAATAGGAAGGGATGAGGAGACTAAAGGAGTAGGTCAGATTAAGAACTAATTATATAAATACTGGATAAATCACATACCATAGAGTAGAACATTACCTGTGGGTATGATGTGCCTAGACTTCACCAGGCTCAAAGGAGACAATGGAAGTCGCTATTATCAGAAAAACCTCTAAAAAATGAAGCATACGCCAGAATATATAACTGATTTCTATGAATTATTTTCAAGTATGGCACTTTAAAAAAGGTGATAAACAATAAATAATAAAGATCAATATATCTCTTAGTTTAAAGACATAAAAGGTATAAGGTACTGACCCCATAAAAATATAAATATATAAATATATTTCTGGTTATTACTGCCCCATTAAAAAAATCATGAACGTAAACATGAGAGTATACAACGATTAAATGAATAAAAGATCATTTGGGGAAAAATTAAAATTGTGTTATAAACATAAATAGCTTCAAAAAAAGGGGAAGAGGAAGGGGAGGGAAAGGGGGGAGAGAAAAAGAAGGAGAAGGAGAAGAAGAAGGGGGGAGGGGGGGAAAGGGGGGGAGGAGGGGGAGGGGGGGAAGGTGGAAGGGAAGGAGAAAGGGGAAGGGGGGAGGGAAAGGGGAAGGGGGGAGGAAGAGGAAAAGGGGATAAAAGAGGGAAACTGATTCAATCCAGGCTGACTCCAATCTTTAAAAGAAACAGAATATATTTTTTAAAAAACAATGTCAAAGAGTATCAGAGAATTAAAAAAGAATTGAGAAAGGGGGGCATCAGACCGTGCTCAATAGGAATGTCAATAAACACTTCAAAACATTCTTAACTTTCTTGCCTTTACAAAATCCGATGGACACCTTGTATCACGTTATCCACTGATTCATTCCTCCCAAGGGGGAAACTAAGTCTTAATCAATCATTTTAAGAAAAATCCTTCACAGGATGAAATCACACCGATAAATTCAGAAATTGTACTCAATGCTGAAAAATACTGAAGGTGTTAACCTCTTAGATACAATTGCAAACAGACAATTTTTATAATCTTACATGATGGGAAAGGGGGGGGAAGGAGAGGGTGAAAGAGGGAAGGGGGAGGGGGAGGGGGAGAGGGGCGGGAGGGAGGGGGAGAGGAGGGGGGAAGGGGGGAGGGAAGGGGGGCAGGGGGGGAAGAGGGGGGAGGGGAGGGGAGAAGGGGGGGAAGAGGGGGAGGGGGAGGGGGGAAAGGGGGAAAAAAAGGGGGGAGGCGGGAAGGGAAAGGGAAAAAGGGAAGGGGGGAAGAGAAAGGGGGGGAGGGGAAGGAGGGGGAAGGGAAAGGAAAAAAGGGGGGAGGGAGGAGAGACGGAAGGGGGGGGAAGAAAAAGGAGAGACGGGAAGGAAGGGGAGGGGGGGAAGGGGGGGAGGAGGGGGAAGGGGAGGGAGGGGGAAAAAAGGGGAGGGGGAGGGAAAAGGGGGGAGGGGAGAGACGGGGAAGGAGAATGGAAAGGGGGAATGCGGAATGGACAGCTAAATGTGAAAAAAACTAGATGACCTGTGGAAAAATATCCTAAAGGAACACGGATAGGTCTTTCTCTAAATTCAAACCTCAAGGAGTGAACGTATCCATTAAAAAAATATATTTCTGTTCAAGCCTTAATAGTGTCTTATCATTATCCCCACCCCTCCAGTTGGGTATCACCTTCTTTATCACAAAGAACCGTAAATCAGATAAGGAATGATTCTTCTTGAGCCAATGTTGGACCAGTGGTTTATCCTCCAGTTTCCTTCTAATGCTACTCTTATGCTCAATTATCCTAACACATATTGTTCGTTTGGTTTTACCAACATATAGCATCTTACATGGACATATGATTACATATATTACATTTGCAGTGTCGCAATTGGAGTGATCATGTATGTAATATTTTTTCTGGGTAATGGGATGTGTGAAGAATTTCCGAATCGGAAGAGAATGTATACATACGGAGCAGTGTCCACACTGATATTGACCTTTATAAGTGGAGGGGGGTTTTCTCTCAGTAAGAGCTGAAGATACAAGGAGATCTCGAAGATTGGCACTTCTTTTATGTGCTACCATTAATTCAATTCTTTCAAAACCTGGAACGGCTTGTATCACGTGCCATTCTTTTTTAAGAATATCAATAATCTAATGGGAAACCAAAGAGTAATTGAGGGGACAAACCATTTTGTCTTGGCCATTCTT
This sequence comes from Ichthyophis bannanicus, assembly GCA_033557465.1. NCBI lineage: Eukaryota > Metazoa > Chordata > Amphibia > Gymnophiona > Ichthyophiidae > Ichthyophis > Ichthyophis bannanicus. The sequence goes on from CM066033.1 coordinate 1,202,619,354, forward strand.
CCTGCCACGTGGTCTGAGTAGATCAGACGTTGATGAATCCCTCGCTCTAACATGTGCCTTATTGATAGCGCAAATAGGGTATTTTCGCTCTTGAAATCTCTCTCGTAAAGCTGTGGATTGACTCTCAAAATCTGCTTCCAGGGTGCAAATCCTCCTGACCCGTAGAAATTGTCCAACCGGTAAATTATTTTTGAAAGCGGGATTATGAAAACTTGAATGATGAAGTAGAGTATTACGGTTGGTAGGTTTTCTGTAAAGTGTAGTGATAAATCCTGACCCCTCTCTCTTTATCATAAGATCTAAGTAAGAAATCTTGGCCGCATCGTAGGTAACTTGAAACCGTAAATTTCTATCCAGGCTATTGACCCATACATTAAATTCTGCTAGTAATTCAACAGTACCTTCCCATATAATAAAAATGTCGTCAATATATCTTATCCACAACTGGACGTTATCCTTATATAAGAAATCTTTCAAAAAAAGTTCTTCAAAATTATGTACATAAAGATTTGCAACATCTGGCGCAAAAGATGACCCCCTTTCCCCCCTCCCCCCTCCCCCTCTTCCCCCCCCCTTCTCCCCCCCTCCTCCTCTTCCCCCCCTGCCCCCCTTCCCCCCCTTTCCCCCCTCCTCTCCCCCTCCCTCCCCCCCTCTCCCCCTCCCCCTCCCCCCTCCCTCTTGCCCCCTCTCCTTCCCCCCCCTTTCCCATCATGTAAGATTATAAAAATTGTCTGTTTGCAATTGTATCTAAGAGGTTAACACCTTCAGTATTTTTCAGCATTGAGTACAATTTCTGAATTTATCGGTGTGATTTCATCCTGTGAAGGATTTTTCTTAAAATGATTGATTAAGACTTAGTTTCCCCCTTGGGAGGAATGAATCACTTTAATCTTGGCCTCTCGTTTTTTATGTGTTTTGTTTTTAAAGTTTGGTATAATAGGCTTTCAGTTTTTTTTACACTTCCGTTTTTTACACTTCCGGTTTTGCCCCCCTTTTTAATGCGCAGGCGTCGGCGTTTTTTCATCTCTTTGAGTAACTCGAAACGGCTGTTCGTAAGTTTTTTTTTTTGGTCGCTAGCCCTTTAGTTTTGTTAATACATACAATGTAGTATATTTTGTTTCCTAATACTTGACATGATTGAGTGTATTTTACAGTTTTCATGTCCGTTTTTAATCTTGATTTTACTCACGAATCACTTTTTTAAAGCGATGGATCAGGATTTGTGTTTTCCCTTCTGGTTTGGTGCAATTCCTTTTTATAGTCACTCATTAATAGCTTCTTTGGTTTCTAACGTGGATTGTGTTTAAGAGTAAGGCCTTTTTTAGGTTACCTATAAAGATTTTCTCAAATCTGATCTGACCCTCTTTATATGTAATTTTAAATGAACTTCGGCAGTTGGTTCAGTTTTCTTGTAGAAATTTACAATGTCTCTTAGTTTGAAGGCTTAGGAACACGTTTATTGTTCTAGTGCCTGAATCAGGTCTTTCTTGTACCCTATGGTTTCATTGTTACAATAACACAATATGTATTATTTTTAAGGTTTGTTGCACATTGTATCTAAATCTTGGAGTGGATAACGTGATACAAGGTGTCCATCGGATTTTGTAAAGGCAAGAAAGTTAAGAATGTTTTGAAGTGTTTATTGACATTCCTATTGAGCACGGTCTGATGCCCCCCTTTGTCAATTCTTTTTTAATTCTCTGATACTCTTTGACATTGTTTTTTTAAAAATATATTCTGTTTCTTTTAAAGATTGGAGTCAGCCTGGATTGAATCAGTTTCCCTCTTTTATCCCCTTTTCCTCTCCCTCCCCCCTTCCCCTTTCCCTCCCCCCCTTCCCCTTTCTCCTTCCCTTCCACCATCCCCCCCTCCCCCTCCCCCTCCTCCCCCCCTTTCCCCCCCTCCCCCTTCTTCTTCTCCTTCTCCTTCTTTTTCTCTCCCCCCTTTCCCTCCCCTTCCTCTTCCCATTTTTTGAAGCTATTTATGTTTATAACACAATTTTAATTTTTCCCCGAATGATCTTTTATTCATTTAATCGTTGTATACTCTCATGTTTACGTTCGTGATTTTTTTAATGGGGCAGTAATAACCAGAAATATATTTATATATTTATATTTTTATGGGGTCAGTACCTTATACCTTTTATGTCTTTAAACTAAGAGATATATTGATCTTTATTATTTATTGTTTATCACCTTTTTTAAAGTGCCATACTTGAAAATAATTCATAGAAATCAGTTATATATTCTGGCGTATGCTTCATTTTTTAGAAGTTTTTCTGATAATAGCGACTTCCATTGTCTCCTTTGAGCCTGGTGAAGTCTAGGCACATCATACCCACAGGTAATGTTCTACTCTATGGTATGTGATTTATCCAGTATTTATATAATTAGTTCTTTATCTGACCTACTCCTTTAGTCTCCTCATCCCTTCCTATTTTCAGGTTGCATATAGTTTATTATTTATTATTCAATATTTATTTTTTACACTTTTGTTGTATATGCTTGTACAATTATAAATGTTTTGGTGATTTTATTGTTATTTTGTATTCCAATTAGCATTTATACTTTTAATTATTTATTTATTTAACTTTTTATATAATTCATATATTTGTATGTATATAAATTTATATGTCTTCTCATCTATAGAGCAGTTGGTTTAATACATCAGGATTATTTTTTAAGTGATTGTATAAGTTTTTTTATGATTTTAATTGATTATTTTTGATTGTCTCTTAAATTTTATTATGTTTTTTTGAGACCTAAGTTATCTGAAATAGGCCGATTTCGCCTTTATTTTATATGTATTGCATATTTACGTTATATTTCTTATTTTAACCCCACTTTTCTGTGTGTTTATCATTTTTAGGTTTAATTATATTAATGTGGTTTTATAATTTTATTTTTTTAGTGTGTCCTGATAGCCCCTGATGAAGTGACATACGAAACACGGCCTGTGTTGGGCTCAGGCCACTTATTTGGTTATAATAAAATCATTGGGTGTTGAATCTGCCGCTTCTTGTTTTTGTTTCTGCTCGTTTGAGTGGCCAGCGCTGTTTTTTTGTGGACCCCCCCCCACTGACCAGAGGGGAAGCCATACTGGACCTAGTCCTTAGTGGAACGCCAGATCTGGTGCAAGAAATAAGGGTGTTGGGACCACTTGGCAATAGTGATCATAGTATGATCATGTTTGATTTAATTAGTGGAGGACAGATAGTAAAGGAATCCACAGTACTACCTTTTAACTTTCAAAAGGGAGACTATGATAGAATGAGGAATATAGTTAGGAAAAAACTAAAATGAGCGGTTCCAAAGGTTAAAGACTTACAGCAAGCTTGGGTGTTATTTAAAAATACTATCCTCGAAGCCAAGACCAGCTGTATTCCACGCATTAAGAAAAGTGGAAGAAAGTCCAAAAAACTGCCAGCATGGTTTAAAGGTGAGGTCAGAGAGGCTGTTGCTGCCAAAAAAGCAACCTTCAGGAAATGGAAAAAAGAGCCAAATGATGAAAACCTGAAACAGCACAAGCACTGGCAAGTTAAATGCAAAGCATTGATAAGGCAGGCAAAGTGGGAATTTGAGAAGAAACTTGCTACAGAAGCAAAAACACGAATTAAAGACTTTTTCAAGTACATTCATAGCAAAAGGCCTGTGAGAGAGTCAATTGGACCATTGGATGATAGAGGGGTAAAAGGGGCAGTAAGAGGAGACAAGGCTATAGCAGAGAGACTGAATGAATTCTTTGCTTCAGTCTTTACTGAGGAAGATGTAGGGATGTTACCCAAGACTGAAGTGGTATTTAAAGGTGATACTGCAGAGGAATTGAGAGAAATATCGCCACACCGGGAAGATATATTACAACTATTTGATAAACTGAATAGTAGCAAATCACCTTGACCGGATGGTATACATCCCAGAGTGTTGAAAGAACTGAAATATGAGATTGCAGACCTGCTATTGGTAATCTGTGAACTTTCCTTAAAATCATCTGTAATACCTGAAGATTGGAGGGTCGCCAACGTAACACCAATTTTTAAAAAGGGTTCCAGGGGTGACCCGGGAAATTACAGACCGGTGAGCCTGACGTCAGTACCAGGGAAAATGGTAGAAACCATCATAAAGAACTAAATTACACAGCATGTAGATAGTCATGGCCTAATGGGAGACAGCCAACATGGCTTTAGACAAGGAAGATCTTGTCTAACTAATCTGATATGTTTTTTTGAAGGTGTGCATAAACAGGTAGACAAAGGTGAGTCGGTTGATATAGTGTATCTGGACTTTCAGAAAGCTTTTGACAAGATCCCCCATCAGAGACTTTTGGCGAAGCTAAAAAGTCATGGGATAGGAGGCAGTGTACTATTGTGGATCGGGAACTGGTTAAAAGATAGAAAGCAGAGGGTAGGGCTAAATGGCCAATATTCCCAATGGAAAAAGGTGAATAGTGGAGTACCCCAGGGATCTGTACTGGGTCCGCTGCTTTTTGACATATTCATAAATGACCTGGAAAAGGGAATAACTAGTGAGGTTATCAAATTTGCAGATGACACAAAACTGTTTAAAGTTGTTAAAAGCCAAGAGGATTGTGGAAAACTGCAGGAGGATCTGGATAAATTGGAAGACTGGGCATCCAAATGGCAGATGAAATTTAATGTGGACAAGTGCAAAGTTATGCACCTAGGAAAGAACAACCCACACTATAGTTACACGATGCAAGGCTCCACATTAGAAACCACCACCCAGGAAAAAGATTTAGGAGTTATCATGGATAACATGTTAAAACCCTCCGCCCAGTGTGCAGCGGCAGCCAAGAAAGCAAATAGAATGCTAGGTATCATAAGGAAAGGGATGGAGAATAAAACAAAGGATATTATAATGCCTTTGTATCGCTCCATGGTACGACCGCACCTTGAATATTGTGTGCAATTCTGGTCACCGTATCTTAAAAAGGACATAGCGTTATTAGAAAAAGTACAGAGAAGAGCCACCAAATTGGTGAAGGGGATGGAAGGCTACTCCTATGAAGAGAAGCTAAAAAGGTTAGGGCTCTTTAACCTGGAAAAGAGACGGCTGAGGGGAGATATGATAGAGATCTATAAATTAATGAATGGAGTGGAACGGATAAATGTGGATCAATTGTTTACGCTATCAGAATATAGAAAGACTAGGGGACATGTAATGAAGCTACAGGGTAAACTATTTAAGACAAATAAGAGAAAATATTTTTTCACTCAACGTGTAATCAAACTCTGGAATCTGTTACCGGAGGATGTAGTAAGGGCTGTTAGTATAGCTGGGTTTAAAAAAGGTTTGGACAAGTTCCTGGAGGAAAGGTCCATAAACCACTATTAAAAAGGGACCCAGGATATCAATGCTTGACCCAGTACAAACATTGTGGAACCTGTGTCTTTTGGGGATATTGCTAGGTACGTATGACCTAGATTGGCCACTGTTTGAAACAGGATACTGGGCTTGATGGACCTCGGTCTGACCCAGTATGGCATGTCTTATGTTCTTATGTTCTTATGAGGGAATTGGCAGGTGGGCCCTCACTGCCCGATCCCAGCCCTGGCCAACCCTGCCGAGAGTCAGGCAGCGGGGAAAAGTGCTTATTAGCGCTGGCAGGCCTTGCGTGCTCCTGTTGGGTGTCCCATGATGATGGGACACCACAGCACCGGCACACAGGTAGGAGCACTGAGTGATGGAGATGGGAAGGCACTTGGATGTAGACTGGCAAGGAAACTGTTCACATCGGCCCATCCAAGTGCCCTGATTCTGCACCCGAAGGAACATATAGTTCCTGTGGTTGCAGAATCAGGTATATCTCAGGGCTGTATATTTTCTGCACATTTGGATGGCCCAGACATGCAGGGAGATGAATTGGCCCCCACAAGAATAGTGCAGCACAGCCTACCATATCAGAAAGTCCTTGTAAAAAAATATAAAAATAAATGAAAGCTGAGAAAATAATTACAGATCACATAGCTAGATTCAGCACATCACAGGAGACATTTTCTATATATGATATCAAATAATAACTTTTTTTTTTTGCTTAGCTATCCTAAGGAATATTTTAGTAAATCAATACTGATGTGGGGGTCTTGGAGTATTTAATCTTGAAAAACTCATTTAAGATGTGCTGTACTTTATCACAGTTTATCTTCAGTCCAAAATCAATGCATGCAGGTGAACTGATATGATAAAAGCTGAAAAGCCCAAACTGTCTTTTGCTATCACAGTAGCTTTTAACACACTCATTCACAAGCAGTATGGTTTCTTACTTTAAAACATTCCAATATATTTATTTTGCCATTAAAGCTGAAACCAGCAAAAAGCATAAATGATTTCATATAACAAACATTCTCCACTTTCTGCTTGAATATATATGCATAGAAATTCCTAAAGGTATAATTATCTATGTGGAATTTATTGGACTACTGTCCTCGGCATCTCACCTTGAATATATTTGTGTCACGTCCTCCTCGACCCCTAATAAGCAGGTACTCACATATACTTAATGTCACCTAAAAATGTTGAAACATCTGCTTCAGAAGTTGTACTGTTCTTAATATCCAACCATGTCCAGCAATAGACCTATCTATGTTATTTATGGAGCACATGTACATACTTCATGTGACTGCATTTTCAGTATGCATATGCCCTCTATTTCTGGTTCATGTGCACATAGAGAGCATATGAATAAGATAGCAATACTATACCAGAAGGCCTACTTTCCCAACCAAGGCTAGTTCTTCAAAGTAGAACTATTCCTTCCAGAACAAGATCCGATTTTTCATTGATTGAGAGGCAGAGGAACCTGCTCACATCTTGCTATAACCTGCTTGCTATCTACCCTAAGAACTTGAAAATGTCCTCATCTTTCCAGCCGGATCCCAGACCCCACATTTCCCCCAGCAACAGTCCAACATACGCCGATTCAAAGCATTCAACAAGCAATCCTTCCTAGATGACATCTCCTCACACCTAGTCTCCGACCTACACGACTTGGACAGTCTAATCCAATCATGGAACACAGTGATTGCCAATGCCGCTACCTTTACACCACAACACTCCACTGCCTTCCCTAACTTTGCACAGCCACCCTGGTACTCCCACAAACTCAGAGTTATTAGACGACAGCTCAGGTACATCTTTATCTTTATTTAACACTTTATATACCATCCTTGTCGAGACGTGAGAGCAGTTTACAATAAAAAAATAATATATGCTAGCGCCAGAAGAAAGAAAGGAACTCCAATAAAACAAAAGGAAAGACTGACCAAAGGGGCCACTAGACAGACAGAAAAACAATAACTAAGCAAGACTATTGGGAGGGAGGTCATAAGCCTGTTGGAACAAATGTGTTTTCAATAGGTTTTTTAAATTATGGTAAGAGGGTTCCAACCTGAGAGAAGGTGGTAAAGAGTTCCAAAGTGAAGGTCCAAGGAAAAAGAATGTGGCATGACGTGTCTGTTCTAAATGGGCTTGTGAAGGGGGAGGGAGAAACAGCCGATTGGCATGTAAGGTATGGAGCTGGCGATAGGGGGTGTGGAGGGAGACAAGGTTTGCTAGATACAGAGGATTTGATGTATGGATATCTCTATGGGCTAGGATGAGAAGCTTATATTTGAACCTAAAACAGAGTGGTAACCAATGAAGATGAAAAAGAAGAGGTGTTACATGGTCAAATTTCCGGGCAAAAGTGACAAGTCGAGCAGCTGTATTCTGTAAAAGTTGTAAACGCTGAAGTTGGTAAGAAGGGAGATTAGCAAAAACCACGTTCCAATAGTCCAATCTGGACATAACCAGGGCCAGTAAAAGGGTAATAAGGGACTCAGAGGACAAAATAGAGCGGACAAAGAAAGAAGATGGAAAAGAACACAGGATAGTAACATAGTAACATAGTAAATGATGGCAGATAAAGACCAGTATGGTCCATCTAGTCTGTCCAGTAAGAGGGCAAGGGTAGGTGCACCTGCTGCTCAGTGCAGGCCACCCCTCCCCATGCCTTTGTTTTAAGGTGAGCCCACTGCTCCATGTAGGACAACAAGAAGCAATTCATTGCTAAACAAATTGAATACTGCAACCTCACCAACAGTTGTAGAAAGGAATACTAATCTATTATCATTATGAAATCCCTTAACTTTCCCAGAGAACTATTCTCCATTGTGTCCTCCCTCACTAAAGATCCCACATCAGTATCCCCTGCAAACCACAACTCAACCCACAGACCATGGAAGACTACCTATACAGCAGACACTCCTCCACAGTACTCCACCACAAAGCCCCACTACATACACTGGACAAGCCCACCCAAGTACACAACTGGGATATCTTCAGACTGATCTCACTACAAGAGCTATCAGACATTATCAGAGGCATCAATACTACTACCTCCACACTTGACCCATGCCCAGTTTCCTGGATAAAATCACTTTGAATTGAATTCTCCTCAACAATACAAAAGATAGTCAACACCTTTCTCTCTCTCTCTCTCTCAATGATATTTACCACCCGCCCTGAAACACGCCTCAATAAGACTCATCCTAAAGAAACCATCAGTGGACCAGTCTGCCCCAAGCTCATAGTGCCCTATCGAAAGCATCCCCTTCCTAGCCAAAGTAATAGAAAAACGGTACCACATCAGTTCCAAGATCATGTCGACACTCACATACCCCTGGACTCCGAGCAACATGCTTTCTGCTCTCAGCATGGTGTAGATACCCTCTTCACTGCACTCTTCGACACCTTAATCAGAGGTCTTGATAAACCACATCAAGGCTTTGCAATGATATTCCTGAACATCAATGCCGCTTTCGACTCCATCTTGCCCCACACCCTACTTACAAGACTCAGTGACATAGGCCTCCATAATAGTATGATAAACTGGTTTACCTGATACCTCTCTGATAGACAGCTGCAAGTAAAATTTGATTCCCTCAAATTCAACCATTTCAGCCTAAGGTAAGGAATACCACAAGGATCATCCTTATTGACTCTGCTATTTAATATTTGCATTCAACCCATTTGCAGATTGCTCAGAAATTTAATCTATATGTTGATGATATCATGCTCTACATGCCCTTCCACACTCTAACTCTGGACTTCTCAGCTATTTTAAACTGCTTCACAGCCACCACAGACTTCCTCACAGGACTAAACCTAGCAGTGAACAGCAGCAAGACCAAAGTAATACTGGTCACAAGAGACCCACCCTTCACTCCACCAGCAAAGCTCATGCTCCAGCACACAGAGATCACTGTATAAGAAAAGGTCAAATACCTAGGTATAACCCTTGATAGGACATCTTTACAGCTTCTGACTCTCATTTCATACGCAGCTACATCAGCAGTCAGATGTCCCGAGGGCTTTGATCCAACCACATCATAAATGCTGGCTTTACTCTGAAAAGTCTTCAGCTCTTCCCCAGTAACTAGTTGAGTGCCTTCCTACCTGGGGGTCTCATCTTCCAGCACTATAGTGCAGTTTGTTTTGTTTGACTATCCATTCATGGCAAGATACAGAAATAAATTGTCGGGCCTTTCCTCCGCACAGTTTAAATTTAGTGTTGTTGCTGTTGTCACAGAAATGTGATCCTCCGCTGTCAACCCTGTCCCATTCTGCTGCTACCCAGATGGGTGGTTTGTCTTGGGCTGGCACCTCAGCTGAGACCTGTCCATCTTGGAAGACCCTGCCAGTAGTTAAACTACCAATAGTTTAGCCCTCAGCATCACTGATGCACACAAGCCCTCACAGCACGACAAGCTGCAAACCAAGTGAGGGAGAGCTAAGAATACATGAGGCCAAATGCTGGAATATATCTGTGACCCATTACAGGTAAGTACAGATGTAAACACATAGCCCATATTTTAATCTCATCAAGGATCTTACAGTAAATCAGTTTCACAAATAATAAATTGCTTTCCCAATTTACTATATGCAAAGTCTATATATAAAAATACTTCTATGTCAGACCTTCCCCAATGGCAATACCAGCTCAGCTATAGTTAGCACATTGCTTAGTACATTAAAATGGACTGATGAAGTTAAAAAAACCCTGCTATGCTGCTTATTTCAAGTAAATGGTGATATATTAATAAGATAAGAAATGCCATACTAGGTCAGACCAAGGCCCATCAAGCCCAGTATCCGGTTTCCAATAGTGGCCAATCCAGGTCACAAGTACCTGGCAGAGTCCCAAAGAGGCACATAGGTTCCACAATGCTTGTCCTGGGGCAAGTGGTTGATTTCCTGGGTCCTCTTTAATAATGGCTTATGGAGCTTTCCTCCAGGAACTTGTCCAAACCTTTTTTTAACCCAACTACGCTAAAAGCTTTTACTACATCCTCTGGTAACGAATTCCAGTGTTTTGACTACGCAATGAGTAAAAAATTATTTTCTCTTATTACATTTAAATGGTTTGTATTGTAGCTTCATTGTGTGTCATCTAGTCTTTCTACTTTTTGATGGTGTAAACAACCAATCTACATTTACCCATTCCACTCCATTCATTAATTTACAGATCTCTATCACATGTCCCTTCAGACATATTTTTCCGAATTGAAGAGCCCCAATCTTTTAAGCCTCTACTCATAGAGGTATCCTTCCATTCCCGTTACCATTTTTGACACTCTTCTTTGTACCTTTTCTAACTCAGCTATATCCTTTTTTAAGATATGGCAACCAGAGCTGCACACCATGTTCACAATATTATAATCAATACTAGTAGTAAAGTATGGATTTTGCGATTTTTGCTGAGCTGCTGTTGAAATTCTGCTTCGTTGATAAAAAGTGTTATTTTTTTTAATTTTAACTAATAAATAAAGTAAAATGGACTGAATAATGTGCTAGCTATTGCTAAGCTGGGATTGCCATTGGAGAAGGTCCAACATAATGTATCTTTATATATAGATATATTGGGAAAGCAGTTCTTTATTTTACTCTGACAAATTGTGTTAGACATGGAACTAGTGAAAATGGCATATTCTTCCACATGAGTCTAATCTACAGACCTATGACATAGGCAGAAAATACTTATGAAGTAGATAATGAATGATATGAACCAAAATGGCCCCATTATATGTGCCCAGTTGAGATTCTTCCACTTCAGATAGATTAGCACAGAGGTTTGCATATGAAGACTAACACTAACTCCCTCCCCTCTCATCTGATCTCTCAGCCCTTTTCTTATTACCACCATCTACATTTGTCCTAAACATACTCAAGATTCATTAAAGATGTTGCTCTTCATCAGGACCATACCTAGTTAGAACTGTACCCTCTGCTACTTGCAAACTTGGTGCCCCCTTCCACCCAACCGCACACAGAAACTCTTTCTTGTTGGACTTTATGAAAGCCCAATGATGACATCGGTGCCCCTTCTGTACTTGCACCCTGTGCATTTGCTCCACTCAGACAGCCCTTGGTACAGCCCTGCTCTTCACTATGTCTGCTGGTAGATCATTTCAGACCTTCATATCTTCAGCTTTGATTTTTAAAAGGTTAGTATTTTATTCATAACCTAAGCTCTTTCTATACCATATTACCAAATTTTGTGACAATTCCCACAACCGCCAAATGCATGAAGCTCCTTGAAGTTTAGATTGTAACCACAGCTTCTCCATGTATGCTACTCACTCTTCTTGAAAGCTCAGTCTTGTACCACCACCACTGTTAAGGTCATAAGTGCTGTTGTGTAGAGTCGACTACCCAAGTACTTCTCGGATACCTGATGCACTCATATTACTGCAGTACTGGGTTGTATGTGCTGTCTTTGAAGTTAACTGAGTGGTTCTGTAATCCATTCCATTGGATTTATAACTCACATGTAAATTTATAATTTTTTCAACAAAGACCTATAAGCAATTAAACTATTTAATCAAAATTAAATGAAACTAAGAAACATAGAAACATGATGATAGAAAAAGACCACATGGCCTATCTAGTCTGTCCTTCCATATCAACAACTACAACAGTCCCCTAAGACACAACAATAAAACAGAAAAACAATATACAATTATACAGAGTTAAAGCAGAATAATAAATTCAGACATAAGTGAAGTACTTTCTCAAAAAGCCATGATTTGATCAATTTGCAAAAACTCCAAATAGCAATTTCTTGGCTCTCAACTAGTGACTGATTCTATTAGTAAGGTCCTATGGAACTAAAGGCGTGATCATGGGTTGAAACCAAATTAATTTCTTCATGAGAAGAACATAAGAACATAAGAACATAAGATATGCCATTCTGGGTCAGACCAAGGTCCACCAAGCCCAGTATTCTGTTTCCAACAGTGGCCAATATAGGTCATATGTACCTAGCAGTTTCCTCAAGAGACACAAGTTCCACAATGCTTGTACTGGGTCAAGCATTGATATCTTCAGTCACTTCTTAATAATGGTTTATGGAACTTTCCTCCAGGAACTTGTCCAAACCTTTTTTAAACCCGCTACACTAACAGCCTTTACTACATCCTCCGGTAACAAATTCCAGAGTTTGATTACACGTTGAGTGAAAAAATATTTTCTTTTATTAGTCTTAAATAGTTTACCCTGTAGCTTCATTGCATGTCCCCTAGTCTTTCTATATTCTGATAAGGTAAACAATCGATCTACGTTTACCCGTTCCACTCCGTTCATTAATTTATAGACTTCTATCATATCTCCCCTCAGCCATCTCTTTTCCAGGTTAAAGAGCCCTAACCTTTTTAGCCTTTCTTCATAGGAATATCCTTCCATCCCCATTACCATTTTGGTGGCTCTTCTCTGAACCTTTTCTAAAATCGCTATATCCTTTTTAAGATACGGCGACCAGAATTGCACACAATATTCAAGGTGCGGTCTCACCATGGAACGATATAGAGGCATTATAATATCTTTTGCTTTATTTTCCATTCCTTTCCTTATCATACCTAGCATTCTATTTGCTCTCTTGGCCGCCGCTGCACACTGGGCCGAGGGTTTTAACATGGTATCCACAATGACGCCTAAATCTTTTTCCTGGGTGGTAGTTCCTAATGTGGAACCTTGCATCGTGTAACCATAGTTTGGGTTGTTCTTCCCTAGGTGCATAACCTTGCACTTGTCCACATTAAATTTCATCTGCCATTTTGATGCCGAGTCTTCCAATTTATCAAGATCCTCTTGCAATTTTTCACAATCCTCTTGGGTTTTAACAACTTTAAATAGTTTTGTGTCATCTGCAAATTTGATAACCTCACTCGTTATTCCACTTTCCAGGTCATTTATGAATATGTCAAAAAGCAGCGGACCTAGCACAGATCCCTGGGGTACACCACTATTCACCTTTCTCCATTGGGAAAATTGGCCATTTAGCCCTACCCTCTGCTTTCTATCTTTTAACCAGTTCCTGATCCACAATAGTACACTGCCTCCTATCCCATGACTCTTTAGTTTTGCCAAAAGTCTCTGATGAGGGACCTTGTCAAAGGCTTTCTGAAAGTCCAGATACACAATATCAACTGACTCACCTTTGTCCACCTGTTTATTCACTCCTTCAAAAAAACATAACAGATTAGTAAGACAAGATATTCCTTGTCTAAAGCCATGTTGGCTGTCTCCCATTAGCTTGTGACTATCTACATGCTGAGTAATTTTATTCTTTATGATGGTTTCTACCATTTTTCCTGGTACTGACGTCATGCTCACCGGTCTGTAGTTTCCCGGATCACCCCTGGAACCCTTTTTAAAAATTGGTGTTACATTGGCGATCCTCCAATCTTCAGGTATTAGAGATGATTTTAATGATAGTTCACAGATTACTGATAGCAGGTCTGCAATCTCATATTTCAGTTCTTTCAACACCCTTGGATGTATACCATCCGGCCCAGGTGATTTGCTACTCTTCAGTTTATCTAATAGTTGTAAAACATCTTCCCGATGTATCGATATTTCCTTCAATTCTTCCGCACCTTTAAATACCACTTCAGTCATGGGTAACATCCCTACATCTTCCTCAGTAAAGAACAAAGCAAAGAATTCATTCAGTCTCTCCGCTATCGCCTTGTCGCCTCTTAGTGCTCCTTTAACCCCTTTATCATCTAATGGACCAACTGACTCTCTCACAGGTTTTTTGCTACGAATGTACTTGAAAAGGTCTTTGTTTCGCGTTTTTGCTTCCGCAGCAAGCTTCTTCTCAAATTCTCTCTTTGCCTGCCTTATCAATGCCTTGCATTTGACTTGCCAGTGCTTGTGCTGTTTCCAGGTTTCGTCGTTTGGCTCTTTTTTCCATTTCCTGAAAGATGCTTTTTTGGCAACAACAGCCTCTCTGACCTCATCTTTAAACCATGCTGGCAGTTTTTTGGACTTCCTTCCACTTTTTTTAAAGCATGGAATACAGCTGGTCTGGGCTTCCAAGATAGTATTTTTCAACAACACCCAAGCTTGATGTAGGTTTTTAACCTTTGCAACTGCTCCTTTTAGTTTTTTCTTAACTATTTTCCTCATTTTATCATAGTCTCCCTTTCGAAAGTTAAAAGGTAGTACTGTGGATTTCCTTACTATCCCTCCTCCACTAATTAAATCAAAGGCGATCATGCTATGATCACTATTGCCAAGTGGACCCAACACCCTTATCTCTTGCACTAGATCTGGTGTTCCACTAAGGACTAGGTCTAATATGGCTTCCCCTCTGGTTGGTTCATGAACCAGCTGCTCCAAGAAGCAGTCATTTATTTCATCTAGGAACTTTATCTCCCTAGCATGTCCTGACGTGACACTGACCCAGTCGATACCGGGGTACTTGAAATCACCCATTATTATTACTGCGCTGTAACGTTTGTTAGCTTCCTTGATTTCTTTGAGCATTTCATCATCCATTTGGTCATTCTGGCCAGGTGCTCGATAGTACACCCCTACTGCCATTGCCTTCCCCCTTTTATATGGAATTTCAATCCATATAGATTCTACAGCAGATTTTGTTTCCTGCAAAACTTTAATCCTTTCTGAGTCAATGCCCTCTCTAACATAGAGCGCAACCCCTCCACCAATTTGATCAGCTCTATCATTACGATATAGTTTGTACCCAGGTATCACAGTGTCCCACTGGTTGTCCTCCTTCCACCATGTCTCTGATATTCCAATCATATCTAACCTTTCATTTAGTGCTATATATTCTAACTCTCCCATCTTATTCTTTAGACTTCTAGCATTTGCATACAAGCATTTTAGAGAATGTATTTTATTCATGTTAATTTGGCTACTGTTAGACATGGGTAAATTGGGATCTTTAAGCTCTGTCTGCTCCATACTTGAGGGCATTTGGGCTACTTTACTCTTTTGTGGAACCTCTCTGCTTTTGGTAGTATCCTTCAAGGATACATTCTTCCGAACCATCCGCTCTTGGGCGACTGTCGGCTTTCCCCTAATATCTAGTTTAAAAGCTGCTCTATTCCCTTTTTAAAGGTTAATGCCAGCAGCCTGGTTCCATCCCGGTTAAGGTGAAGCCCATCCCTTCGGAAAAGCCCCTCCTTTCCCCAGAATGTTCCCCAGTTCCTAACAAATCCAAAACCCTCATCTCTGCACCATTGTCTCATCCACGCATTGAGACTCCGGAGCTCTGCCTGCCTTTTGGTTCCTGCGCGTGGAACAGGAAGCATTTCGGAGAATGCTACCATGGAAGTTCTGGATTTCAACTTCCTACCTAAAAGCCTAAATTTTGCCTCCAGAACCTCCCTACCACATTTTCCTATGTCATTGGTACCGACATGTACCAAGACAGCAGACTCCTCCCCAACACTATCTAAGACCTTATCTAGGTGGCGCGTGAGGTCCGCTACCTTTGCACCAGGCAGGCATGTTACCAGGCGATCCTCACGTCCACCAGCCACCCAGCTATCTACATGCCTAATGATTGAATCACCAACTATAATGGCTGTCCTAACCCTTTCTTCATGGGCACATGGCCCTGGAGAAACTTCCTCGGTGCGAGAGGGTTTTACATCACCTGGAGGACAGGTCCTAGTTACAGGATCACTTCCTGCCACACCAGGGTGATGCTCTCCTGTCACGTGATCTCTCTCCTCCATGGCAACAGGGGTGCTGCCAGACTGGAGGTGGGACTTCAGGACTATATGCCTGTAGGTCTCGTCTATATACCTCTCTGTCTGTCTTATGTTTTCCAAGTCTGCTACTTTAGCCTCTAGAGAACGGACTTGTTCCCTGAGAGCAAAGAGCTCCTTGCACCTAGTGCACACGTAAGACCCCTCACCAACTGTGAGAAAATCATACATGTGACACTCAATGCAAAAGACTGGAAAGCCCCCATCCCGCTGCTGGACTGCTGTCTGCATCTTAGTTTTAAGTTTGTGTCTAGATCTTTAAGTTCTTACTTACTAGGGGTTGCTATGGGTATTTATACCAATAAAACTGTACCTAATATGTTTAATATACCTTGTTCACCTGAAGCTTAATTAATCTCAGGTCCTTAGTGTATGACTGATTTGGGTAATGAGCTTCACCTGAAAGCACCTCCTGTCTTTTAAGATGTGTAAGTACTGTGATACAGCGGACCCTCTGGCAGAAAGAAAAAAAGTTTTAAATTTTGAAAAAAAACAAGCTTCACATGCAATTTCCTGAAGGTCCACATAGAGGGAGCAGGAGAGCCAGCCTGGAAGCAGAGGAACCACGCCTCTATGGGCAGGACCTAGAATCAGTTAGTCCCGATTTAAGCAGGGACAGAGAGGAGTCAAGGAGAGTCGGAGTCAGAGACAGAGTTGGAGTCGGTGTCAGACCCAGAGCAACTCGAGGAGTTGAAGCAACTTGGAGAGCAGGCCAGAGAGTAGGCCGAGAAGCAGGCCAAGGAGTAACTCAGAGAGCAGGCCGAGGTGAAGGCCAAAGAGCAGGCCTAGAGGAAGGCCAGAGACAACTGGAAGGAGCAGCACTGCAGAGAGCAGCCAAGGAAGGAGGTGCTCTCCCTTCCAGCCTGAGAGAAAGCCCTATCCAGGGAGAAGGGCTGGGACACAATCTGAGAAAGAGATATCCAGCTGAAAAGAATACCCAAGGAGAGAAAGGTACTTTTAAAGATTTTTATAGAAGTAACCTGAAGGAGGAGTGGAAAACTCAGAGGCCTGGGGAACAGGGAAGAGCTGAGAGGGCGCGGCCACCAGCCAACTGCCACAGGGGTGGAAGTAAAGGACAAGCGCATCAGCTGCAGCCATGCCTCAGAGAAGTTTCTCCCTACTCTAAAGAATTAATTAAGACACACAGGGAATACTTGAGCCTGCAAGATTTGGAGGACAATCAGGCTAGGCCTCAAGCCTTTCCTGTAAGAGACTGCAGGAAGATTAAAGGTAAAACAGTTGTTGCCTGCAATTGCTTGCCTAAACCTAGCACAAGAGAGAAACAAAAGAATGAGTTTTATCTGTATGATAAGGACACTTTTATGCAAAAAGTAACAGATAATCTCTCCAAGAAGAAAGCTAGTAATGCTAAAGGCTGGGACAAGCGAACTTTTAAACCTGTAGCAGATGAACAGCCAGGGTTCTATACCATAGCCAAAAACCGACGCCCCAAGCTGACAAAGCAGCATTGGAACACAGTGTGGCATGCTTTCAGAAAGCCCGAATTCAACCCTCCTGAGGTTTCAGACTCAGACCCCTCAGAGATGGAATGGATGCCAGGGGAATCTGAGGTTGATGAGGCAGTTGAACCCATGGATTGTATTTATTGTACAGTAGGAAAGCTTTAAGCTGTTTGGAGCAACAGAATGTATGAAGTGAATACAGGATGCCTTATGTTTTAAGTTTCTGTGAAGATTAACAATGTTATTTTGAACGTTTTGTGTGAGTTGAACCTGATACAAGGAATGATACAGCCCTGTTATTGTCTTAACCGCATATTTTGAACCATTTTGCGTAAAGGTGAAATAAAAGCCTTTTTCCTTTTTCCCTACACTTGGCTGAAAGTCGCTTTATTGGGAAGTTGGCAACGAGGTTGGCACAGAGGGCCGCTACCTCATGACCCTCACAACAGGCCAACCCTAATACCCCTAATCTTATGCGCTCCCCAGCCCCGGTGGAACCACTACACCGCCACCAGAGGGGGCTGCGGGGGACAGTACCTATAAAGCTATGATTATCCCAGGGGTGGGTGGGTGGGTGTGGGGAGGGAGGGAAATAACACTTATTAAAAGATGGCTGCTACACAGTACCCTGTCTTGTGCTGCTGAGGTAAGCTAAATTCTGATTTGATATAAATTATAGCTCTTAGCTGCTGCTAGGCTCTAATTTCTTATGAACTTTAAACTACAAGCTCTCTGCTGGGTTCTAAATTTAACCAGAAAGCTCTCTTTCTGTGTTTTAAAACTAAAAGTACTTTTCTGATGCTAGGCCCTGAGTGACTATTAAATGTACACTACAAGCTCTCTGCTGGGTTCCAAATGTAACCAGAAAGCTCTCTTCTGTGTGTTAAATTTAAACTAAAAGTACTTTGCTGTTACTTGGCCCTGAGTGACTACTAAATTTAAACTACAACCTCTCTGCTGGGTATGAAATGTAACCAGAAAGTTCTCCTCTGTGTTTTAAATTCAAACTTTAATTGCTGCTACTAGGCCCTAACTGATCCAACAAAAAATAGTGGGTG
Organism: Ichthyophis bannanicus; assembly: GCA_033557465.1. Lineage (NCBI taxonomy): Eukaryota > Metazoa > Chordata > Amphibia > Gymnophiona > Ichthyophiidae > Ichthyophis > Ichthyophis bannanicus. The sequence goes on from CM066033.1 coordinate 1,202,637,953, forward strand.
CACAGATTAAGTAGCTTTAATACAAAGAATTATTTTTAGAAAATTACCAGAAGTATATACTCACAGTTGCAAATTTATCTCCAGAAGTAACAGTCCCCCTTTCTATGAAATGTATGAAATAAGACTTGAGATGAATAAAGTAAACAGCTAGGTTTATACTTAACTATATGGTTTCCCAATTACAGAGGTGGCTCAAAACATTAGACAAATTAGGTGGTCTCCTAGGGTGATAGCTTCTGGGGGGCAGCAAAGAGCAGGGCATCCAAAGTTGAACAATAGATTTTGACAGCCAAGGAAGCATAAGGCTTAAGGTTTTCCTAGGATGACAACACCTTGAACTGGGACTGGACCTGCTCAATTACCCTGTACCTTATCTCTCTATAGTTTTAAAAATCAGACAAAAAATGTTAAAGTGTAACTGGTAAAACAATGGTAGTCAGCAAAACTCATACAAAACTGAGGTCATTCTAGCACCATATACAGTATCATCTGAGTAACCAAACAAACTGGTGAATTCTGGATTAACTGAATACAATGGAGATACTTTTGTGGTAATCTTATGAACAGACCATTACAAGAAAGGACTATTATTTGAATAATCTAGCACAGGTGAGTCTGATCCAAGAAACACTGAGCCTAATGAATCTGCTTCAGATAATTAAAACAGAAATGAGAAAGTGCTTGGGTGTGAAGAAGAATAAAAGAGTAAAGAAAAAGGGATTGGTTTTAATTTATGCCTTTCACAAAGTTCTAGGTATATAAAGGTCATGTATCGGAAGAATTGAAAGACATATCGATAAACCAGGAAGATGTATTACAACTATTTGATAAATTGAAGTGTAGAAAATCACCTGGACCAGATGATATACATCCGAGGGTATTGAAAGAACTGAAACATGAGATTGCAGAACTACTATTAGTAATCTGTGAACTATCATCATCTGTGAATGGTGTGGTATCTGCTCCATTCCCATTTGTATATTTGTCAATCACAAGTGGTTCTTCTCCAGAATTTTCTTTAGTATTTGTTTAGCATTTTCGCTTTTTCAATGTCACTTTCCACAAATCCCTTCCCGGCACTTTTGAGTCCTGCTATTCCACCTCTGATTTTTCTGCTCTCCCAAATATACCTGAAAAAAAAATTGTCACCTCCCTTTACATCTTTAGCCATCTTTTCTTCTGCCTTGGATTTTGCTATCCTTATTTCTCTTTTTGTCTCTTTTAGTTGTATTCTGTATTCTTTACTGTCTATAAACCATTACTGGAAAAGACCTGAGAAATCCACTGCTTACTCCAGGATGAGCATTGTGGAACATGTCTGCCTTTTTGGGAACCTGCCAGGTACTTGACACTTGGATTGGCCACTGTTGGAAACAGGATACAGGGCTTGATGGACCTTGGTCTGACCCAATATGGTTCTTCTTATGTTCTTATGGTGAATTTTAAAAAATGTATGTTCCTCACTACAACCTAGGTGGAGTACAGAAAACATCAGCTGATTGTGAAAGGCAGCAGCAGCAAGGACCCAATGTGGGACAAGGATCACCCGCAGCACCATTAAGGCCCATACTCTCCGATGGCTGCTGGAAACATGGAGGTAAGCCCATCCACCTTCAGTCACATCATCAAGCCCAGCTCCCAGCTATTTAAAGGGCAGCTCAGGGCGCACCCACTCCTGAAAGGCCTCAACAAAGGGCCCTTAAGTGTGGCCCTTAGAGTGGCCTCAGTGTGCCTCTGCCTAAATGTGCTGATATCACACCCATCACCTCCCATTACCACACGGCAACACCACCTATAACAAATTAAGTAGCCACCTAAAAACTCCACTATAGTCTAGTATTGCCGTAACCCACCACCAGTGCAGTGTGAGACAGTTTGAAAAGAAGCAAGACCTGCACTTGACCCACAAACCGCTAATTCCCTTTGCCACAGACTGCTGGAAAACCATGGATTCCCCAAAATCTGGCTGAGGTAAGAGGAAAGTAACTCCAGATAGAAGCTTCCAATAAAAAGTGTGAAAGAACCAACAATCATATTAAACCTCTAAGATGCTCCTTCTAACATCCCAAGATTATACTGATTATACTACTAATGGGAGTAGACTCATACACAGCTTTGACAAGACAAATCCTGAGATATCCAAAGCTATGGTCTCAAAGGACACACATTCCCCTATGAAAATGAAAAAATAAGACTACAACACCCCCTAATTTGTAGAATTGGGGATTACATGGGACAACATTCCCTAGATATTTTAGTCATAACAGAGTCATGGCTAACAGAGAATGACTCTGTCCTTATTAACCAACTAAAACCAAGTAGTTATGACATCTTTAGCTGCTCTAGAAGTGATAAAAGAGGAAAGGGAGTGCTAATACTAATAAAAAGTAACTTAAAATTTTAACAGTGTACAAAATGGGTTCACAGAAGTCATTGACCTCCTAACTAGGGAACATGCAATGAAGCTATAGGGTAACCTATTTAAGACTAATAAGAGAAAATATTTTTTCACTCAATGTGTAATCAAACTCTGGAATTTGTTACCGGAGGATATAGTAAAAGCTGTTATTATAGCTCGGTTTAAAAAAGGTTTGGACAAGCTCCTGGAGGAAAGGTCCATAAATCATTATTAAAAGGCACCCAGGATATCATTGCTTGACCCAAAATAAGCATTGAGGAACTTGTGTCTTTTGGGGAAACTGCTAGGCACTTATGGCCTAGATTGGCCACTGTTGGAATCACGATAGTGGACTTGATGGACCTTGGTCTGACCCAGTATGGCATATCTTATATTCTTATGTTATTAACTATAGCCAACAAATACATAACTATAAACCTAGTATATAGAGCACCAACATCAAAAACTGACCTCTTCTCGATCCTGGAAATTGCATGCAATAACACCAGTAAGGAAAACCTAATCCTCCTAGGAGACTTTAACTTTGCATTAGTACCTCCAAAGGATCCCACAGCATTCATGGAAGTGATAACCTCACTAGGATACTCACAGATGATAGACACTCCCACATATGAAACAGGGGCCACACTTGATCTAATATTTATACCTAACAGAATGACAGAACTAAGAAACAGTGTAACATTCCAACTGACCGATGTACCCTGGTTTGACCACGTATTAATAGAGCTCATAATTCCAATGGAGGATCATCATAGCAGCAATAAACATAAGCAGACAACACACCATAGATTCAGACACTTTGACAAGGACACATTTATGGAAGAAAATGCTCCTAAAATTGAAACAATGTTCATACTTGTAAATAAATGGAATAGAAAAAAAAAGTCCAGAACATGGCAGTAAAAAGGGCAAAAAGAACTTTACTGCCACGTTCTGGACTGTTTTTTTCCTGCTGCTTTCATGGCAGTTTGCTGTTGTTTGGTGGACCAATAAATGGAATACAACCATCAATGCAGCAGCCACAGCGCCACATCAAAAGACCAACAAAAAGTGAAAGGAACACAGCACTATGGTATACCTCAACATTAAAAGAGATGAAACAAAAACTGAGAAAGATAGAATGCAGGTGGAGGAAATCAAAACTCACAATAGAAAGAAACCTCAACATGCTGAAACTAAATGTGTCTGTCATGTTTCGATATTCAAACAAAAAGAAATTACCACACAAAACTAATAATGATCTCACTTAATAAAAATGGAGCCCGATTCCAAAAGGGGAACATCCTGAGCATCCAGACAACCCTGACCAGGAAAGGCCCATTAGGACCCAATTCTGTATCTAAGGAACAAAACGTTCCTGTGGCATATAGAATTGGGCCCGAGGATGGCCCAGCATGCCCCTGCATGCCTGCAGGGTCATCCTCCCCGCAGGTGCTCCTGGTTCCTGCGGCTCAGACCTCCTTCTTCCCTGCTGCCTGACCGAAAGATCAGGTGGCAGGGATCCCCTTGTACCTGGCCCCAGCGGGGTATCCCCAGTCACGATCGCCCCATCGGTGCTGATTATTCCATCTTTGAGTTGGAATAATCCGCATGTTCCCTCTGACGCTACAGGACATACAGGGCCTGTAGCCTGAATCGGCATTATATGTCTTACCGGCTCGGCCCGTCCCCACGCCACCCAGAACTGTCTTGGAATCGGGCCCCAAGGGAACTATTCAACATAGTTAAATCATTAATGCTACCCCCACAACAAAGAATAGAGCCCAGTCCACTATCTATAGAGCAGATGGCTGACCATATGCAGACAGCTTGCATCTCAAACATCACACCAACATCACATTCAAAGATCCAACCTGCAACCACCACATGGAAAAACTAACTCAATAGCTACAGAACAAATGGAAAAAATAATAATGAACCTTAACACCACAACATTACCACTTGACCCCTATCCAGTAAGCTGGATAGAAAAAAAAACAGATCAAACTCTTACCAATTCTCACAAAAATAACACAACTATCACTCACCCAAGGATACATGCCACCATGCCTAAAAATGGCCTCAGTATGACCTATACAAAAAATACCCTTCATTGGACAATAAAAACCTCCTACCAACCAATAGCAAGTTTACCATTAACAAAAGAACATAAGATATGCCATATGGGTCAGACCAAGTTCCATCAAGCCCAGTATCCTGTTTCTAATAGTGGCCAATCTAGGTCATAAGTACCTAGCAGTTTCCCCAGAAGATACTGGTTCCATAATGTTTGTATTGAGACAAGCAGTGGATTTCCTGGGTCCCCTTTAATAGTGGTTTCTGGACCTTTCCTCCAGGAAGTTGTTTAAACCTTTTTTAAACCCAGCTACACAAACAGCTTTTACTACATCCTCCGGTAACAAATTCCAGAGTTTGATTATGCATTCAGTGAAAAACTATTTTCTCTTAGTAGTCTTATATGGGTTCCATTGTAGCTTCATTGCACGTCCCCTAGTTTTTCTACATTCTGATGCAATGAACAATTGATCTGTGTTTACCCGTTCCACTCCATTCATTAATTTATAGACCTCTATCATTTCTCCCCTCAGCCATATATTTTCCAGGTTGAAGAGCCCTAACCTTTTTAGCTTCTCCTTATAGGGGTATCCTTCCATCCCCTTTGCCGTGTTAGTGTCTCTTCTCTGCAACTTTTCTAATTCCACTATATTTTTTTTAAGATATGGTGACCAGAATTGCACAAAATATTTGAGGTGCAGTCGCAGTATGGAACAATACAGAGGCATTATAATATCCTTTGTTTTATTCTCCATTCTTTTCCTTATGATTCCTAGCATTCTATTTGCTTTCTTGGTAGCCACTGCACACTGGGCGGAGGGTTTCAACTTGTTATCCATGATGATGCCTAAATGTTTTTCCTGGGTGTTGGTTCCTAATGTGGAACCTTGCATCGTGGAACCATAGTTTGGGTTGTTCTTTCCTAGGTGCGTAACTCTGCACTTTTCCACATTAAATTTCATCTGCCATTTGAACATCCAGTCTTCCAATTTATTAAGGACCTCTTGCAATTTTTCACAATCCTCTTGAGTTTTAACAACTTTGGATAATTTTATGTCATCTGCAAATTTGATTACCTCACTCGTTATTCCCGTTTCCAGGTCATTTACAAATATGTTAAAAAGCAGCGGACCCAGCACAGACCCATGGGGTACTCCATTATTCACCTTTCTCCATTGGGAAAATTGGCCATTTAGCCCTACCCTCTGCTTTCTATCTTTTAACCAGCTCCTGATTCACAATAGTACACTGCTTCCTATCCCATAACCTTTTAATTTCGCCAAGAGTTTCTCATGAGGAACCTTGTCAAAGGCTTTATGAAAATGCAGATAGACAAAAGTGGGTCAGTCAATGTAGTCTTTCAGTAAAATATAACAGATTAGTAATGTAAGACCCTCCCTGGCTAAAGCCATGATGGGGAAAGGAAAGAGAGATTTGGAATTACTGGGGAGGGGGGGTGTCACGGTAGAAAAGGAGAGATGCTGAACAATTGGTGGGGAAAGGGGAAAGAGATGCTTGAATACTATAGGGGTAGTTAAGGGAAGGAGAGATACTGGACACCCATTGAGGGAAAGATGAGGAGGATATGCTGGACTTTAGTAAGGGGTGGGGGGAGGGGTGCATGGTTAAAGGTTTGCCTAGGGCATCAGATTTTCTAATGTAGATCCTGCTCATGGAGATGTCTATCTAGTGAAAAATTCACTATGTAAGTTGACTGATTTATGGGCAATCTGTGATTTCCAGCTCACGACAGTTCCTTTTATTTATTGAAATCATTACATTACTGCTTTCTTGATCCCTCATCCCATCCCATCCTATCTTATTTCCTTCCCTCCCAGCACGCTCTTGCCCTTCATCCATCGACAGCAATAAGAGGCCACTGGCAGCACTGCACTTTAAGATGCATTCTCCTACCTCTGTTTTACGTCTGGTTGCACTTCTGGTTCAAAGTATGACAGCCTAGAAGTAAAGGGGGGGGAGAGTGCAGTTTAAAGTGCAACACTGATCATAGTTACCACCACTGCCAAGTGCATTCTGGCCGTCAGTCTCCCACAATTCTATGGGGAACCAGGAATTGTACAAGAAGTGATGGAAGTGACAGAGGGCGGGGGCTCTGCCTATTATAATAACAATAACATTTCCTTCTTATACAGAAATTGAAGCTAATTTCATAAATTTCCATGGAATTAATGCACAATAACACATGTATATTTATTTGAGGCTTATTTTATAAAATGACGCACATATGTACTTCACTTTATAAAATAGGTCATAAGTGGTGTACAGGTGTGCAAAATAAGTATAAGCACTTATGTCTGTTCTATTTATTTTTTTGTGCCATCAAGTCAGTGTTGACTCATAGTGACCCAGCAACCTCTGGGCTTTCTTTTATCACCAGAAGTAGGTTACCAGGCCTTTTCTTTGGAGGCAATGGAGGGTAAAGTGACTTGCCCAAGGTCACAAGGAGTGCCAGTGGGAATCAAACCCTTGATTTTCTGGGTACGAGGCCATTGCTCTAACCACTAAGCTACTCTTCCACTCCATGTCTGTTTTATAGAAGGTGTAACTGCCCAAATCTAAATCTTTCAAAACGTGTAAGTAATAGTATTATATAACTTATGTGTGTAAATTTACACTTTATCCAAACTCCCCCCCTTGCTCACCCACACTGAAAGCATGCATGACTGGACTTACGTGCAGGCTTACAGAATAGTAACCACCTAAAGTACACGAAAACTACATGCCCATTCACGCATGTTAGTCCTTGAAAACAGGGGACTCGCATGCATGAATGGCGCTGATCATCATATGGCCCTTTATAAAATCTGCCCCATATGACTCATATTTAAACATTTATGTTTTAAAAGTCTGCAAACACTATAGCCTATAATCTTTAATTGAAGTCAGAAATCGCATGTCAGAAGTTTAGAACAGACATTTTATTATGAGCTCAAATTTTACAGTAAGCAAATCAGGTACAAGAAAGACACGTCATTAATAATATTGACATAAGCTAGGCACAAAAGTATCATATAACATTGTGACATACCATCTTAATTAAATGCTGTAGATTCTCTCTTTAGAAGACCCATGGGATTAAACATTTCCTATGGCCACCTGCCTTTCAATTCCCTACTTACACAATGACTGTCTTGACAGCAACCGAGCGTGAAGATGAAAAACTAGTGACTACCAAAATAGCTGATTCAGATTCCCTTAAGTGTGCACCATGGAATAATCTTAGTTCCTAAGAGTAAGTTCTCTGAATAATAACATCTTAATAGTATAAACTGGAAAGTTCAGATGGAAGTAATCAGTTAGTACAATATACCTTCTCTTTTATGCACCATGGTTTATTGTTCCAGTGAGTGTTACAGACCATTGTGTCTAAATACATGAAGGACTTCCTGAGTAACATTTCAATAAATAATAAAGACTGCAAAAATTAGAAGACATTTTATATAAAACATATGGTGAAATATTCATTTGTTTCAATAATGTCAGAGCGTAAGGTGAAGTAAGCAATAATTTAATTATGATTATTTTTAAACATAAAAGAAATACACAAATCTTTCTTTTTCAAAGTCCCCATCTTGCAATATCAGAGCAAAATTTTCAACTAACAGTTAAAAGTCCTTAAATCAGCCTTTTCATCAATTGCCTCAGTCTTTACTGTAGGGAAGAAAATTTGCATACAGTACACATTTGTATGATAAATTTACAGAAAACATGGGCCCAATTTTGAGTTGGGCAGGCTATAAGCCTGCCCGCTGACCCCCTAACCTGGATTTTCACTTCTGTGGTGGCGGAAGTGAAAATCCTGGATAGCCTGGATGCCCCAGCAGTCACAAAGGCTACACTGGTAGCAGTGATTTTCGATGCTGCCTGCATAGCCTCTGCACCTTAAAGATAGGCGAGGAAAAACCTTGCCTATCTTTAAGGTGCAGAGGGCTACGTGGGTAGCTTTGAAAATTGCTGCTACCCAAGTAGCCCCTTTCTCTGCTCCTAACACACCCCAATACTATGCAGATAGCACCTGGGCATGTTAGGGACTTATCTGGGATTTTTGAAGGGCACTACCCATTTATTTATGCCACACTCTTTAGAATCAGTACAGTTTACATGTATGCTAACAGGTACTTTTTATTCCCTTGTCCCTGAAGGGCTCACAATCTAAGTGTACCTGAGGCAATGTAGGGTTAAGTGGCCTGCCCAAGGCTACAAAGAGTGGCCATGGGACTAGAGACCCCAGTCCCTCTGGCATGAGGTTGCTTGTCCCCATGCAGGAATTGAACCCCTGGCACTCTGGCCTGAGGTAACCTGTCCCAACCACTGAGCCACTCCTCCCTCATGAAGGTGCCCTTTGAAAATCATGGATAAGGCCTTTACACGGGTAACTAAGGACGTTACCCATGTAAAGGCCTTTGATAGTGTTGTCCATTGATATCACTATTGCCCAGTTTGGTTATGTTTTTTTCCCCTTTTTTGGAGGGCATTTCTAATGTTTATTTGCCCTTTTGTACCGTGCACATGTATCACACTGCTCACTTTTTTGCTGTACATTGCTGACATAAATGGTTTCTCTTCCCTTTAAATCGGCTCTACAGCAAGGTTTTCACTCGCTGTAGTTTTAAGCCTGAAAATTCACTGCGCTCGTGTGCGGGGAGCCTCTCCCCTCCCACTCTCCACCCATTGACCCCTTCTCTCCGCCCCTGGGGAGCCTTCCTCCGCCCTCCGAGAGCCTTTCCACGCCTCTATCGCACATCAGCGCGCCGCGCACATTAGCGGGCCCGTTAGTGCGGTGCGCACATGTGCGGGGCACAAAAACGCATCATTTGCGTGCGATAAGGTACCTTAGCGTTTGCTCTTGTGCGCCGCGCACTTGTGCGACGTTTAGTAAACATACCCCTTAGTTCTTACAAGTTTAGGTAAAGGGTTTTATGCTTTTTAGGTCCATTAGCCCTGGTAGTTGGGTTCCCCATAAGATAGTTTGTGATATGTAGTCATCAGGTTTCATGCTCTCGTCCTCATCCCTCAGTGTTTTGTCCTTTTGGTTTCTGTTTCTCTGGTCTTTAATGATAATTGATATTATTTATTTCTAATATCTTAGGCTCTTTTATGATATTAAGATAGGAGCCATCTCAATAACAACAGCACACAATGTACAGGTACGGTTTCTCTTTATGTTTGTTACTAGTCACATCCTTGCTGAGCACTTTTGGTAAGTTTATTTCTTCTTTTTTACATATTTATTATTAATGTTGGTTTATTTATTCGTGACATATAATTGAGATTTATATATTTATTTATTTATATGTTCATTTATGATTTGTTAATTTATTGATTTTAAAACCATTGTTTTACATTGTTTGATATTTTAAGTATCTGTTTTATTGGTATTAAACTTTATCTATTTAAGTTTATTAAATTATTATTTAAACATTTTTTTTTAGCTCCGTATATTGATTGTACTTATTTTGGTGTTATATGTTATATTGGTTTAAATTGGAATCTCTATCTATATGTCTTAGTTCATTCTCCATGTTTTTCTTAATATTTAGGATATATTTATAGTTATATTTTTAAATGTTTTTTATGTATATTATATATTGTTTTTTAGCTATTAATGCCCCTGAGGAAGGCTGTTACAAAACACGGCCAGTGTCGGGCCAGTGGCTGAAGTGGATTAATTCAATAAAAGTTTTCAATTTTTACACGTCCCTTCGTTGCAGTCCATGTTTCTTACTGGGTTGGTCTTTGCACGTGGATTCGTGCTTGGATTGTTGGACCCTGGGTGTCTGGAGGTGACAGACCGGCTGTAACCCAGAGGCCTACAGCCATTGATTCAGAAGGGAGGGGCTCTAGATGAAAGAGAGCCTTTGGAGGTTCCTCTGTTGGTTAAAGGATCTTGCATGGAAGTGGCAGCAACTGAAGGGAAGGACCAGGCCTGAGACAGCCAAGATTGTGCTATTGGAGCAGTGTTTGGAGGGCTTGGCCACCCCAATGAAATAGTGGGTACATCAGCACCCCAAGCTTATGATTCAAGTGGTACAGTTGAGGGGATCGAGTTCCATTATGATGTTCCTAAAAAATAGAAGGCGGATTTCCGAGTACTATCAAGATGGGCCTGTGATGGAGATGGTAGTGGAGGCGGTTTGCATGCAGAGACCAAAGAGACGAAATTGGCACATATGGTATAGTGTAGGAGGCGAGATAGGCAGGTGACCCAGAATAGAGAATCGTATGAAAATAGTAAAAAGCTTGTATTGGGGGTGGTACGCTATAGGAAGCCAATGAGATAGGATGAATAATGGGGTATCATGAACGAACCGCAAAGAACGGTGGAGAAGACAGATTGTAGTATTTTGAACTAAGTGTTTCAATTGGTACTTTGGTAATCCAGAAAAAATAGCATTACAATAATCGAGTTTTGAGATAACTAAGGAAAGCAAAAGGGTAACAATGGCAGAAGGTGGTAAATAGGAATGAATGGCACATATTTGATGGAGAGAAAAGCAACATCAATAGATGGTATTACTATTGTGAGAATGGAAGGAGAATGTACAGTAACGTGTAACTCCTGAGTATTTGAGCAATGAAACTGTAGGAATAGTAATACCTTTGAGAGATGGGGATATAGAGGGAGGTGGGAATGAAATTGATAACCATAATGCAGATGTTTTCATGAGATTGAGCTTTAAATTGGTGGTTTTCAACTAGGAGGATACCAGGGTGAGACAGCCATTAACAAGAGCGAGGTCCAGAGAAGTGGGAAGGGTGTGGAAAAGCAGCAGAATGTCTTCAGCATAAAAATATACAGAAACACCCTGTTGCTGAATAAGCATGGCAAGTGGGGTGAAAAAAAAACATTAAATAATAAACGAGCCAATATGAATCCCTATGGGACTCTGCAGGGTAGAGAGAAGCTGGAGGAGAAGGTAGATGAAAAGTCAACATAGTATGTATGAGAGGAAAGAAAAGAAGAGAAACAGTGAAGGACTATGGACCAAAGACCAGTGGAAGAGAGATGTGACAGGAGTAGTGAGTGCTGGTGAAGCAGATTGAAGGCACTGGAAAGATCTAATAAGATTAACATAGTAACATAGTAAATGATGGAAGATAAAGACCAGTATGGTCCATCTAGTCTGCCCAGTACGATGTCAAGAGTAGGTACACCTGCCACTCTCTGCAGGCCCCCCTTCCCCATGTTTTTGTTTAGGGGTGATCCCACCACTCCATGTAGGACACCCCTATTTATTAAGGAATTAGATAGTTCAGATTATTTTGATACTTTCTTGTTGCTGTAAAGGGATCCACTGTGTCTGTCCCATGCCCTTTTGAACTCCATCACCGTATTTGCCCCCACCACTTCCATCGGGAGCGCATTCCAAGCATCCACCACCCTTTCAGAGAAAAAGATTGCAAGAGTAATATTACCGTTCTTCCAAGATGTACGAGTTTCATTAAGAAATGAAAGTAAGATTGTTTCCGTGCTGTGGCCTGGCCTGCAATCTGATTGGCAAGGGTGTAGGAAATTTGTATGCTCAAGATGTTGTGAGAGTTGTGCAAAAACAAGTTTTTCTATGAGTTTAGATAAAAATGGGAGGTTGAAGCCTAGACGAAAATTAGCTAGATTTGCTGGATCTAAAGTGGATTTTTCAGAATAGGCTGGACCACTGCAGTTCTCTAAGGTAGAGGAAAAATACCTGATAAGAGACTGTTATTGAAGAGAGTCAAGATATATGGGAGAAGTGCCAGAGAAGTTTCAGAGATCCATGTGGAGGGAATAGGATCCAGGGCACAAGTTGTTTGGGAGGAGGAGGAAATTATTTTCTTCAAGGTTGGCATGTTAATAGGATTAAATTGGGACCAGATATGAGGATGAACAGAATGAGAATGGCCCTCAGAAAGTTCTGTGGAAGAAAGATCCTCTATGATTGGAGGTGGAAGAGAGGGATTGATAAGAGGAAAAATGTTGACGAAGAGAGGAGACTTTGTCAGAGAAACAACGTCATCTTTTTTTCCTTTTAATTGCACATGTGCAGCATTTTTTTTCTCTCTGCTCTTCTGTTTGGTTGGTGTGATGGACGCCGTTGAACATGTTGCTGGTTAAGATAAGTGTGTGGTTTTACTGGATTGTGGGGTGTTTAGAAGAGTTCTTTGTTCTCGTGAAGGTACGTTGTTTAGAAGTTTCTTGACTTTAGTTTCTTTTCTTTTTACAGTGATTTGTGCACAGTTTGGAGGGACTTTCCCTGACGAAGCTTTTGAACAGCGAAACGCTTAAGGCTGCCCTTATGTGGTGTCGGGTGTGCTTCCTTAATGGCATTGCTTACCTGTAGCATGTGGGGTGTGTTTCCCTACTAGCATTGCTCAATTTGTGTGTGGGGTGTGTTTCCCTAACAGTATTAACAGCATAGTTCCTTTTGTGCACTGAATGTTATAAAATGTAATGTTATTATTGAGGAAAGTTTTTAAGGGTTGGAAGGAGGTATAGCGAGCCTGTGATGTGTGGAAGGTTGGCTTTTTGGCTTGAAGCTGGATTTATTATCTTGTGTTCTGAGGCTTTTGTTTCTTCTTTCCTGCTTTTAAAATCTTGTGTAAATGTTCTGTTGAGTACCTGATATGAGGTTTTGTCAGAGAAATATTGAGCCAATGACTGAGTTGACGGGGCCACTGGTAGTGAAAGGGAAGGAGATGGGTAGAGGAGTCTAGAAACTATGGAGTATAATTGCTTAGGGTTATTATCAATTTTGTTGATAAGTGGCTGTAATACTGTTTCTTTGTTGTAATGACCTGATGATAGGTAGCATGACTGCTCCAGAATAAGGCCAGAGTAGAGGGGGTACAATGGCGATGCCTCATGTATCCCACTCTACACAAGTGGGAATGGATGGTTCAGAGCCATACATGATACCAAGGGTGGCAACAAGATGTTTGTAACTGTGTGTGTGTGTGTGGGGGGGGCATCTAAAGGAATCAGGTTGTCAAGAACATTCTTGAGGGTCCGGTTCCAAGTAGAAACTTGGTCATCAGATGAAAGAAAATGAAAATCTTGCAGAAAACTGGTATTTGCAGAGGGAAAGGTTTGGTGTATAGATATGGAAACATGATGGGCTGATTAGCATGAGGGGCCCGATGAAGCTGGAGAAGAGGAGGACACAGAACATAAGAACATAAGACATGCCATACTGGGTCAGACCGAGGTCCATCAAGCCCAGTATCCTGTTTCCAACAGTGGCCAATCTAGGTCATACGTACCTAGCAATATCCCCAAAAGACACAGGTTCCACAATGCTTGTACTGGGTCAAGCATTGATATCCTGGGTCCCTTTTTAATAGTGGTTTATGGACCTTTCCTCCAGGAACTTGTCCAAACCTTTTTTAAACCCAGCTATACTAACAGCCCTTACTACATCCTCCAGTAACAGATTCCAGAGTTTGATTACACGTTCAGTGAAAAAATATTTTCTCTTATTTGTCTTAAATAGTTTACCCCGTAGCTTCATTATATGTCCCCTAGTCTTTCTATATTCTGATAGCGTAAACAATTGATCCACGTTTATCCGTTCCACTCCATTCATTAATTTATAGACCTCAATCATATCTCCCCTCAGCCGTCTCTTTTCCAGGTTAAAGAGCCCTAACCTTTTTAGCCTCTCTTCATAGGAGTAGCCTTCCATCCCCTTCACCAATTTGGTGGCTCTTCTCTGTACTTTTTCTAATAACGCTATGTCCTTTTTAAGATACGGTGATCAGAATTGCACACAATATTCAAGGTGCGGTCGTACCATGGAGCGATACAGAGGCATTATGGATATGTTAAACTGTACAAAACAAAAGAAGTGGACTGTCCATGGAAGGGCAAAACTGTGGGTTTCAGAGAGGGTTAGGTTAGCATCCACAGAGGTAATGAGGAGATCCAATGTATGTCCTGCAACAATGGTAGGGAAGGGGAGATGTTGGGGAAGGGCCAGATATGACAGGAGAGAAAGCAATTGTTTATCCTGTGACCTGACTGGATGATGAAAACAAAAATTGAAATCTCCAAAGATGAGTACATCTGGATGTGCTGTAACCATTTCCAATAGAGTAGTAGAGAGAGAATCCCACAGTGATGATGACAAAGAGGGGGGAACATAAACCAGGAGAATGTGACTTGTGAATGGGGGGGGGGGATATTAATGTAGTAAACCCAGGTGTGAGGCAACGATGCAAGATGGCTCAAAGACGGGGAAGAGCCTATGTCTCTGTAAGGAAGAGAAGCTACAATATTGTAGCAGAAAATCATTGATAAGGGCCGTTTTGGCACATATGGACCTGCAGTTTCAAAGTGCACAGGAAATATGCAGAAATGATGAGGCAGAAGAGGTCTGTGGTGTAGCAGCTGGTGGGGGCATATGGTAGGCAAGCAGGGGATTGGACTACTTGGTGAGCAGGTCCACTATGGCCATGTTGAAGGAATAGGATGATTATCCCAAAACACGGGGATTGATAACGCCATTAAGAGTGATAGGCGCAATAAGAAGAATGTATCCAAGGTATACCAATGCAGACCAGGGTTAACACAGAGCAGCCACCTGTTGTGCCTGGACATATATGTACCACCCTTGGAGCTGTCCCAAGCAGCAAGTCCAAGAAGCTTGCTCCATTGGAGTGCGCCTGCAGTGCAGGAAGCAGCTATGCGTCATAACGATGCTGCCAGTTGAACTCATGAGAGGCACATGATCAGGTGGAATTCTGTCAGTGTAGGCAGAGACCATCAATGAACTTCTTCAGGGTGAGCTATAAGGTACAGTGAGAGAGGTACAGAACATCAAGTATCCCAACAGTTCAGAAAGTAAAATAGACAGTGTGGGAAGCAGCTATGCATCTTATAATGGTGCTGCCAGTTGAACTCAGGGGGTCATGTGATCAGATAGAATGCCGTCAGTGCAGGCAGAGACCATAGTTGAGATTCTTTAAAGCCCAAATCATGCAAATTGGCAGTGCGCTGATGTTCCTGAACGTTTTAGTAGGAAGGTACAAAAATGACTGAAGGAGGTGTGGAGACAGTAATAGTGATCTTGCCGGCAGCTACATGCCACGGCCCACAGTTAAGGGCCATGCCAAAGAGCCCTCTGATGAGGTCCTCAAGCACAGGCAAGTCGGAAAGTGCCTCTCCTTCAAA
Organism: Ichthyophis bannanicus; assembly: GCA_033557465.1. Lineage (NCBI taxonomy): Eukaryota > Metazoa > Chordata > Amphibia > Gymnophiona > Ichthyophiidae > Ichthyophis > Ichthyophis bannanicus. Next base: position 1,202,653,594 of record CM066033.1, read on the forward strand.
CAATGCAGTCAAAGCTGATTAGTGGCAGAGGTGATAAGTGGGAGGAGCTACCCCTCTGCCTTTTCAGAAAGCCTTTGACAAGGTCCCCCGTGAGAGACTCTTGGAGAAATTAAAAAGTCACAGGATAGGAGGCAATGCACTATTGTGGATAAGGACATTTTATTTTTATTTATTTACATTCTCTTATATACCGTGCTGTTCTGCATCAGTGCGGTTTACATTGAACAAACTGAAATTATATTGAACAGGGCATTATAACTTGGAGATAACTATTTTACAGGGAACATGGGCTATGGAGGGTTAAGTGGCTTGCCCAAGACCACCTGTGAGACTAGAAACCCCAGTCCTTCCGGCCCAAGGTTGCTGTCCTCTAGTGGGATATGAACCACCAACCTTCCGGCCTGAAGTACCTTGCCCCAACCACTAGGCTACTCCTCCAATGGTTAAAAGATATAAAAACAGAGTAGGGATAAATGGATAATTTTCTCAAAGGAGAAAGTTAAATTGTGGAGTAACCTAGGGATCTGTGCTATGCCCACTACTTTTTAACAAAATTCATAAATGACCTGGAAATGGGAATAATGAGTGAGGTGATCAAATTTGCAGATCACACAAGTTGATAAAACATAAGAGGATTGTGAAAAATTGCATGAAGACCTTGATAAACTTGAAGAGTGGTTATCCAAATAGCAGATGAAATTGAATGTGGACAACTGCAAAATTATGCACTTAACGAAAAACATCCCAAACTATGGTTAGACAAAGCAAGGTTCCACATTAGGAACCAATACTCAGGAAAAGTATTTGGGTATCATCATAGATAATACATTGAAAACCTCTGTCCAGTGTGCAGTGGCAGCCAAGAAAGCAAATATAATGCTAGGAATCATAAAGAAAGGAATGGAAACTAGAAACATAGAAACATGATGGCATTAGAAGACCACAGGGCTTATCTAGTCAGCTCTTCCATATCAACCACTACAACAGTTTCTTTTTTTTTTCCTTTAGAGATCCTCTGTATTTGTCCCATGCTTTTTTGTATTCAGATACTGTCCTCATCTCTACCACCTCCACTGGGAGACTATTCCACAGATCTACCACTCTTTCCATAAAGAAATATTTTGGCATATTATTCCTGTGTCTATCCCCTTTCACCTTCATCCTATGTCCCCTCATAGCAGAGCTTGTTTTCAATTGAAAGAGGCTCTCCTCCTGGGTGCATTTATGCCATGGAGGTATTTAAATGTCTCAATCATATCACCTCTATCCCGCCTTTCCTCTAAAGTTTACATATTAAGCTACTTAAGTCTGTCCTCACATGCTTTATAACAAGGACTACTAACCATTTTAGTAGCAACGCTCTGCACTGACTCCAACCTGTTTATATCCTTTTGAAGGTGTGGTCTCCAGAATTGCACACAATATTCCAAATGTGGTCGCACCAAGGAAATATACAGAATCACTATCACCTCCTTTCTTCTGCTGGCCATTCCTCTCCCTATACACCCAAGCATCCTTCTAACTTTCATCAAACACAATCACACCTAGGTCCTGATCTTCTTTTGTGGACAGAAGTACTTCACCCCCTATACTATATTGCTCCTTGGATTTCTGCAGCCCAAATGCATGACCTTGCATTTTTTAACATTAAGTCTCAGCTGCCAAATTCTAGACCATTCTTCAAGCTTAGCTAGATCCCTCCTCATGATATCTACACCTTCCTGGGTATCTGTTCTATTGCAGATTTTGGTATCATCCACAAATAGACAAAACTTACCTGACAGCCTTCCGTAATATCACTAACAAAGATGTTAAAAAAAATCAGACCCTGGGGCACACCACTGGTAACCTCCTTCTCCTCAGAGTGAGCTCCATTTACCTGTACCCTTTGCCACCTCCCTCTCAACCAATTTCTAACCCAAGCAGTAACTTTTGGGTCCATCTTTAGGGTGCTCAGTTTGTTTATAAGTTGCCTGTGTGGAACGGTTTCAAAGACTTTACTGAAATCTAAATATACCACATCTAGGGCTCTCCCTCGGTCCAACTCCCTGGTCACGCAGTCAAACAAATCAATTAGATTTGTCTGACAAGAACTGTCTCTGGTGAATCCATGCTGCCTCTGATTCGGTAATCCGCTGGACTCCAGAAACCTCACTATTTTCTCTTTCAGCAGCATATGCAATAATTTACTCACCACAGAGGTTAGACTAACCGGCCTGTGGTTTTAAACCACATTCTTACTTCCGCTTTTGTGTAAAGGGACCACATGAGCCTCTCTCCAGGCCTTTGACACCACTCCCGACTCCAAAGAGGCATTGAAAAGGTTGGTCAGTGGAGCTCAGTTCCCTCAGTATTCTAGGGTGTATCCCATCCGGTCCCATCACTTTGTCTACTTTAAGTTTAGTTAGTTCCTCACGAACACAGTCTTCTGAAAATTGTTCAAGATACCCCTCACTTCTGTTCCTGTTTCTGGGTGTTTCTTGAAGTCCTGCTCCTGGTTCTTCATCTGTGAACCCAGAACAGAAATATTAAGCAATTCTGATTTATCCTCATCAGCTTCTACATATTCCATCGCTTCACCCTTGAGTCTTTTGTCCTTCCTCTTAACATAAGAACATAAGATATGCTATACTGGGTCAGACCAAGGTCCATCAAGCCCAGTATTCTGTTTCCAACAGTGGCCAATCTAGGTCATATGTACCTAGCAGTTTCCCCAAAAGACACAGTTTCCCCAAAAGACACGTCTCACTAACATATCAGAAAAATGTCTTAGCCCCATTTGCATTGGCTATGTCTTCCTCCTTTTGAATCTTTGCTTTCCTGACTACTTTGCTAGCTTCTCTAAGTTTTGACAAATATAAATGCCTGTCTTCCTCTCTCTGTGATCTCTTCTATTTCATGAGGGCCTCCTTCTTATTCTTCACCTTTTCAGCTACTTCTTTTGAAAGCCATAGCAGTCTCCTTTTCCTTTTACCTATATTTACCATTTTTATAAAAAGGATGGCTGCCCTTAAAATATCCCCTTTCAATTTTGTCCACTGTTTGTCTACATCCCCCACCTGTTCCCATCCCGCTAACAACTCCTTGAGGTATTGCCCCTAGTCCTAATACTGAACAACACCCTGTGGTGATCTCTGGATGCGAGATGCGAGAATAATACAAAGGAGATTATAATGCCTCTGTATTGTTCTATGGCGCGACCGTACCTTGAATATTGTGTGCAATTCTGGTTGCCGTAACTTAAAAAGGATATAGCAGAACTAGAAAAAGTACAGAGAAGAAGCACTAAATTGATAAAGAGAATGAAGAGATACCTCTATTAGGAAAGGCTTAAAAGGTCAGGGTTCTTCAACTTGGCAAAAAGACAGCTGAGGGCAGAGGTGTCGGAACATTGTGTTCCGTGGGGTCTAAGCTCCGCCCATTGGCCAGCCAATCTTTATGCAGCTGCAGTTGCCAGCCTTCCCCTACTTTTGCTTGCAGGAGATTGGGTCCCCTGTGGGCTGACATTGGGTAAGCTCCAATCGCAGCAGTGAAGTTTTGGTGGGGCCAGGGCCCATGTGGCCCCCTCCATTCTGATGCCTATGGCTGAGGGGAGATATGATAGAGGCCTATAAAATAATGAAAGGAGATGGATCTACATTTAGCTGTTAATTTCCTGCTTCAAAAGGTAGAAAAACTAGGGAATATGCAATTTATTTATTTCTTTTTTATACTGTTCTATTTAGAATCAGTGTGGTTTACATGTATACTAACAGGTACTTTTTATTCCCTTGTGCCTGAAGGGCTCACAATCTAAGTGTACCTGAGGCAATGGAGGGTTAAGTGGCTTGCCCAAAGCCACAAGGAGTGGCCATGGGACTAGAGACCCCAGTCCCTCTGGCCTGAAGTTGCTTGTCCCCATGTGGGAATTAAACCCCTGGCCTTCTGGCCTGAGGTAACCTGTCCCAACCACTGAGCCACTCCTCCCTCTGGCAATGAAACTACAATATAGCCCATGCAAGACTAATAGGAGAAAATATTTTTTCACTCAATGCAGAATCAAACTCTGGAATTTGTTACCGGAGGATGTAGTAAAAGTCAGTGTAGCTGGGTTTAAAAAGAGTTTGGACAAATTCCTGGAGAAAAAGTCTATAAAAAGAGTACCAGGGGAATCTACTGCTTACCCCTGAGATAAGCAGCATGGAATATGTGTACCTTTTTGGGAACCTGACAGGTACTTGTGACCTGGATTGGCTGCTGTTGGAAAGAGGATACTGGTCTGAGCCAGTATGGCATTTCTTATGTTCTTATGGTCCGTCAGGACATGTCAGTCAGCTACTGTTAAAAATATATTTCTAGACTAGATTAGACTTGAGAAATTATCAGGATGGAACACCTGCTCCTGGTACTTTTCCATTCTGCTTTCTCAGCATCTGTATTTCTGTAATCTTAAATGTCGATCCTGTGACATTCCACGTATTAACTTATAAAAGATGTATCTAATCAATGCTAGCTAGAGACTTGTATTTGATGCTAAAATCCCTGCATGCCTGTCAACTCTCTCAAATGTGCAATTTATATAATAAAGGCAATTCCAATTATCCAAAGAATACTCCTTTATTTCAAAATATACACAACAGAGTGCAATAGAGAAGGCAGAAGTACATATTGCTGCATGCAATGGCATAAATCTAGGACTGGATCAAGATGTTAGGCGAATCTGGAACCAGCTGGCAACCCTATGCTCATCCAAACTCCTTAACAGCACTGCCACTGTTTTGCAAGGATTCGACACATTTTAAAAATGTTTCTGCTGTCACACTATCACTATCCGCGTTATGGGCTGTCAGCAATTTACTTACATCAGCCAAAACTGTTTAAAGAAACACTGCCCTATCAGCTTACAGTAGCATTGCCAACCGGCTGTTATTCAGCCGACCTGGTCAGTTTTTATATGGCCAGACTGGATGCCGGCAGAGATCTAAAACCAGCCGTTGAAAAGCCATTTTTTTAGCTCTGGCTGCCCCTGGTCCCATGGCCAGAGCAAAAAAACGACTTTTCATTAATCTCTCCTCCTTGCGCCCCCTGCAGCCTCACCCTCTTCTTGCGATCCAGCCATGGCGTCTGCATCCTACAGAGCCATGGCTGCGATAGGGATAATTTAAAATAAAACAAAACCAGTGCAGAGCCTTTCAGCCCTATGGAACCCCTGCTGTCGCATCCTGCCCTCAAAAAGAAGTTACGCTAAAGGGTGCGGGACACAGCAGCAGAGGTTCCAAAGGGTGTCGGAGAGCCGCGATCACCGTGGCTGCTCTCATTTAAGGTCTGCAGTGATTGTGGCTACTCTCAGGTGCTGCAGCCACAATCCTCGCAACAGTCCAGCACTCTAGAGTAGCCGCAAGCACCACGGGCCTTAAAATGGCTCTCCATGATCCCTGCAGGACCCCATATGCTGCCTGAGCCCAGCCCCACGGCTTCACTTTTCTTTTTAAATTCTGCCGCCACTGCCCAGGGCTGACTTGGGCTCACCACAGCTGCTGACAGCCCCGATCGCAGCCCGAAGCTGTCCTGCTGCCCTTCCTCAACACCCACAAAAAAACTGCAGCTGCATTTTCTTTAAAAAACAAAACAAAAAAAGCCTTCTCTGTCGCGGCTCTCCAGCACAGTCCAGATGCTGCCTGTTCTCCCTCTTCTGCTGATGCAATGGAACTCCAGTAAAATACTTCTTTAATTCATTTTTACACCTTGGGTTACATTAGCAATGACATATTTATTTTATTTTTATTTAACATCTTTTTTACACAGTCTTTCTTTGAGTCAAAACGGTTTGCAAAGAACATAGTGCATGAACATTGAATAACTCCATCAAGATAGGACTGGAAATGGGTTGATGGTGGAGGATGGGGGGACTGTAAGGAAGATGGATACTGGAAGAGGACTGATGCTGAAGTGTGGGGGGGGGGCTGGAACTAGAAGTGAGGATGCTTGGAGGGGCAGGGACTAGAAATGAGCTGCTGCTGGGAAGGACTGGGACTGGAAGGGAGCTGATGCTGAAAGGGGCTGGAACTAGAGGAGTAGCCTAGTGGTTAGAGCTTTGATTTGGTAGCCAAGAGACCCACATTAAATTCCCACTAGCACTCCTTGTAGCCTTGGGCAAGTCACTTAACCTTCCATTGCCTCAAAAGAAAAGCCTGGCAATCTACTTTCAGTCATACTGCCAAGAAAACCCAGAAGAGGGCATTGCCTAAAGCCCACAAGCAAGCTGTTCCTTTTTCAGTCTCAAAGAGATCCAAGCCCTCTCTGACTTGTTGGTCCAGGGAAATTGCCAGGTTGCATCCCTTTAATGCCAGTTCTGACATTTGCTGTCTTTTATTTTGCTCAATACGGGGAAATGCATTTCTATTTCTCTTGTGTTGCATTTCTGTTTCTTTTGTGTTGCACTGTACGCAAATCAGTGATAGCACCCATCTGTCCAAGAAGGGTTGACATGTCTTTAGTAGCAGACTGGCTAATCTACTGGAGGACTTTAAACTAGATTCGTTGGGGATGGGTGAAGAAAGCCCCAGGTAAGTGAAAAATTAAATACCTTTAGGAAAATGGGTAAAAGGGGCAACATATGGAAAGCAGTGTGTATAAATGCCCGTAGCATGGAAAATAAGATCCCAGATGTTGAGGCTTTAATGGGAGAGGCTGATTTGGAATTAGTGGTGGAAACAAAAACATGGTTCATGGACAACCATGACTGGGATGTAACTATACCAGGCTATACTTTATTCAGAAAGGACAGGGTAGGAAGAAGGGGAGGAGAAGTGGCACTGTATGTAAAAAATAATACTAAAGCTATGGAAATACAGGGCTTAAAAGGGAGAGAGGAGGCACTGTGGGTTAAATTAGAAAGTGGGAAAGAGAAATCTATTTGGATTGGCATGATATACAGACCACCTTCACAGGGAGAAGAGGTGGATGGAGATTTAATAGAAGACATACTCAGCATTGCCAGGAAAGGGGAAGTGCTACTGATAGGGAATTTCAATATGATTTTCAGAAGACTGTGTTCATGAAAAACTAGCTAAACTTAAAGTAGATAAAGCAATGGGACCAGATGGGATACATCCGAGAATACTGAGGGAACTTGGGGATTTTCTAGCAGCTCCACTGACTGACCTTTTCAATGCCTCATTGGAGTCGGAAGTGGTGTCAGAGGACTAGAGAGAGGCACATGTGTTTCCTTTACACAAAAGCGGAAGTAAGGATGTGGTTAAAAACTACAGACTGGTTAGTCTAACCTCTGTGGTGAGTAAATTATTGTAAACGCTGCTGAAAGAGAAAATAGTCAGGTTTCTGGAGTCCAACAGATTATTGGATCAGAGGCAGCATGGATTAACCAGAGGCAAGTCTTGTCAGACAAATCTGATTGATTTGACTGGTGACCAGGGAGTTGGACCGAGGGAGAGCCCTAGATGTGGTGTATTTCGATTTCAGTAAAGCATTTGATACCGTTCCGTACAGGTGACTTAAACAAACTGAGCAATCGAGGGATGGACCCTAAAGTTACTCCTTGAGTTAGAAACTGGTTGAGAGGGAGGCGGCAAAGGGTACAGGTAAATGGAGCTCACTCTGAGGAGAAGGAGATTACCAGTGGTGTGCTCCAGGGATCTGTCCTTGGTCAGATTCTTTTTAACATATTTGTTAGTGATATTGCGGAAAGGCTATCGGGTAAGGTTTGACTCTTTGCGGATGATACCAACATCTGCAATAGATTAGACACCCAGAAAGATGTAGATAACATGAGGAGGGATCTAGCTAAGCCTGAATAATGGTCTAGAATTTGGCAGCTGAGATTTAATGTTAAAAAATGCAAGTTCATGCATTTTGGTTACAGCAATCCAAGGGAGCAATATATTATAGGGGGTGAAGTACTTCTGTCTATAAAAGAAGAGCGGGACCTAAGTGTGATTGTGTCTGATGATCTTAAAGTAGCTAAACAGGTAGAAAAGGCAATGGAGAAAGCTAGAAGGATGCTTGGGTGCATAGGGAGAGGACTGGCAGCAGAAGAAAGGAGGTGATAGTGCCTCTGTATAAGTCTTTGGTGCGACCTTATTTGGAATATTGTGTGCAATTCTGGAGACCGCACCTTCAAAAGGATACAAACAGGATGGAGTCGGTACAGAGAGTTGCTACTAAAATGGTTAGTGGTCTTTGTTATAAAGCATATGAGAACAGACTTAAGGATCTTAATATGTATACTTTAGAGGAAAGGCAGGATAGAAGTGATATGATTGAGACGTTTAAATACCCCCGTGGCATAAATGCACAGGAAGAGAGCCTCTTTCAAATGAGAACAAGCTCTGCTATGAGGGGACATAGGATGAGGATGAAAGGGGATAGACTCGGGAGTAAGATACAGAAATATTTCTTTATGGCAAGAGTGGTAGATGCTTGGAATAGTCTCCCAGTGGAGGTGATAGAGATGAGGACAGTATCTGAATTCAAAAAAGCATGGGATAAACATGGAGGATCTCTTAAGGAAAAAAGGGGACAGTTGTAGTGGTTGATGTGGAAGGGCAGACTAGATAGGCCATGTGTTTTTTTTCTGCCATCATGTTTCTATGTTTCTATATTTCTCTTTTTGTTTTGTGCTCATTTATTGATGAAGGCCTATCTGTATTGTGTGTGTATACAACCAATGCTGTGTGTGTATACAACCAATTCTGTTAGTTTGGAATTTCTGTTTAAGGATGTGTAGTAATCTTGCTTGTTCAGCTTGTACATTGCCCTTTCTGCAATTATTTTTTGGAGGCAGGGGGTGGGGCAAGGGTGGGGTTGGTATGGGCGTAGTATGGCTAGCCACAGGTGGCAGGTTTCTCTCTTTCAATACGGTAAGGATTGGTATTACAGCCTCTCTCTCACTAGTCTTCCATGCTTCCAAGCCTGGATTCGGCCCCACCTCCTCCCAACATTTTCAGTTTCTAAAGCTGTGGTCCCTTCAAATTCAAAAGCCGCCATAAAGTTGCTTTCCTTTAGAGTTCCCCTGTCCTGCTCTAGTTCTGATTCCCAGCTCTTGCCATTTTTTTGTTTAATGCTAAAATGTGCATGGCCCCTTTAAAAGACTGTGGCTTAGCCACACACAGCTCTGCCAGACCTCAGCAGGACTCCAGCAACCTGACCCCCTCCATAGCCCCAATGCTACAATCACAGCTATCAGCTCGCCAAGGGTTCAATAGGGAGGTGTAGCTTAATGGTTAGAGCGAGGGAGCAGGAAGCCAGGATTTGAATCCTAGAGCTGCTCCTTGTGATCACGGGTAAGTTATTTAGCTCTCTGTTGCCTCAGGTAAGAATGTAAATTGTAATCCTTTTGGAGATAGGAAAGTACCTATTGTATCTGAATGTAGCTCAATTTGAACTCCTATCCTAAATCAGATTCCTGCCATCATAGCTGTGGTACTTTTATTCTTTTTTTAAATTTTTGGTGAACCAGGACCAAATGAAACCCCAAGCCCCATTCCCTCATCTTACCACGGCCTGATCTTTTTTTATTTTATTTTTTAAATCATAGCCTGAGACCATGGTCCCTTCACCTCAGCCCCTGACTCAGGCCCCACTAGTACTTTGGCCTCAGCACCTCACAACTGCCCCTCTAACAGCACCTCTACCACAGCCATCTCCTGCAGACCCCTGGCTATTTATTCTATAATTTTTTGAAATATCCATTTGCAATATGTTCAGTTGAATATCCTCAAATGAAGAAATACCAATATCACAAATCTTCATTGAGCCCACATTTTAAAAAGGATAGGTGTCCAAATGGCACTGTGAGAAACAATATTGAAAAGCTATTTTACAGATCAGAAATGTACAGATACCAGAATACTTGATTAGACCTTCTAATATGGACTTGCACTATTTTAAAGAAGTTCCTAAAATTCCAACCTTTTTGAAATGGCTCTATATAATCTTGTAGTCAACTGTTATCAAATACTGCACTAAGACCAAGCAAAAACACATACCCTTTTTTGAAGATCATTGAATAGCTTCAACAGTATATCTCTGTACTAGGAGAAAAATTAAAAATGGGTTTTCCTCTATTTAAAATCTAACATTCCTCCAGATGTTGATCTAGCTGCTGAGCTTCTATCCTTTCTATTAATTCTCCCCAAAAAGGTAGATTAGAGACTGGTCAAAAACACATTGAAAATTGAACATTTATAGAGTAAATTTATTCAACTTGTGTGGAAAAGATGAATCCCCTTCAGGTACCTTTATTACAGGTTGAATCCATCTTGTGCTAACGTCTATAGGTCAGGCCTAACAGCCAGCTTGCTCTGACTTTTTCACACTGAAACTGCAAATTCAGCAAAATCAGTAAAGATTGAGCTACAAAATGAGCTAATATCCTGTCCCAGAGAGTTTACACAATGAGAGTCTACAGCTAATGAAAAGGCTTCTTGGATGAACAAAGGAGAACGTAAACAAAGAAGACGAACATCAGTATCTACAGTTTATCTGCAGGAAACATGACTATCACAAAGCGAATGAGAATGGGGAGACAGGATGTCACAGAGAAAACTAAGGGTTAAAAGGTTAAGAAGCAGATTTGCTTAAGATAATGGAGAATGAGAAAAGAAGGGAAATCTATTTATCAGCAATTTTTAGATATAAATACGAGTTATGGAGAAGAAATCTTAATAGACAGACAGACGGTAGCTGATCTCACTGGAGTAAGGCTCTCTTTGTCCCAGGACCTTTTTTCACTTAAATAAGGTGCTCTGCTTGATATAGATGTATTGATGCTATGGATTGATATTGAAATTTGTACCTTATAAATCAAAAGTAGAGCTTGTGATGTTACAGACCTGATAAGATAAATAAAACTTTTTACATGCTTTTATGGAGGCACGAGCAATTTGTTTAATAAGGTCCTGTATATGTATGTTGGGGTCAAACACAAACAGCCAAAAACAAAAACAGAAAATCCCTAAATAATCTTAAGGGAAGCCCAGGAAAACCCCAACAAACTCCCATGGAGTTAACACGCATTGCAACAAATATATTTCATACCAATTTTATAAAGCACAGTATGTGCATGCAGTATAAAATAAGAGTGTAAGAAAGATATCATGGCAAATATAGGGATCAATCACTTAAGCCAGTCCTAAGGCTGGTGTAATTGTCCGTGCATAGATTTGCATATTCTTTCCAGCTTCTTTTGGGTTGGTCAGAAGAACAATAAGCATCTAATAGGTTCCCATTTTGGATATTTCACATAGGTGTCTGTTATAAAATTATCCCTATTATGCCTGAGGCAGCCATGAGGTTTAGCTTTTGGGTAACCCTTCCCCCAAGCTATGAGTTTTTACATAGTGATCAGCTTGCTAAGAGAAGACATAAAGGTTTCAGTAGGCACCCTTACCCCCCCACTCCAGGCCTGAGCACAATACCCCCTTGCCCAGAAATCAGCAGACTAGAGCATACCGGTTTGGACAGGTCACCCAGGCACCTTCCCCAGGGGCTGTTGATTGGTGGACAGGAAATACCTGAGACGAATGAGATTGTAGAATGAGTTTAAAAATGTACTGTATATAAGACAATGTAGGACGTCCTTCGGGGCTCAGACTTTTTGTGGAGGGTACCGTCTCTCTGTCTGGGCCTGTGTGCACATTAAAAGATCCTGTTTGCATTCCAGCCTGCCTGTGTGTTTCCTTCTGTGGGTGAGTGAGAGAATGAGAGCATTTTCAGCTGCTTGGCTGCAACATGCCAAACTGATCTTCCATAAGCATATCATAAATGGCTTTACTTATAGGTGAGTGTGAATTAAATATAATGAAAGTTAGAAAACGTAAATACACAAAAAGAGATATAAAGCATTTTTTTGTGCCATCAAGTTAATGCTGACTCCTTGTGACCCAGCAACACCTGGGTTTTCTTGGCAAGGTATGATTGGAAGTAGACTGCCAGGCCTTTTCTTCTGAGATAACAGAGGGTGAAATGACTTGTCATAAGGAATGCGAGTGAGAATCAAACACTGATCTTTTAGGTATGCGGCTGCTGCTCTAACCACTAGGCTAATCCTCAATTCCATAAGTTATGGCTCCACTCCAAGTATTAAAGTGTTAATTAGATTTTCACCAAATAGTTAGAGAGGACTCAGTCTAAGCAGTACAAAGGGTCATACAATCCAGGAGAAGCAAAAGTTGAGAGTTGAAAAAGTGATTTAATGTCTCAGAAATGGCAGACTGATCATGCCGCATGAAAATGCAGTGCTGAAATTAGTTCTTAGCATTCAAAAGGGATTTAAATTTGTCTTGATAAACATGCCAGTAGTATCATGTTGAATTTAAGTCCAAATGGGAATTTGAAAGTGACTGGTAATCAAAAATTGTTATGGCATTTCAAAATGTCAACAGCATCAACTGTACAGCTGTCTCCTGCTACTAGGTATCAAATGTCAGATGACATTGCCTTTGTATTTACAGGCTGCCACTGCTCCACGTCAACCAGTGCAACTTATGGGTATTCATCTAAGCTCAGTGAAGTACAATCAGAAAAAGCCCTCTATGTAGTAATTGTAATGGTACTTTGCTATTACAACGAATAGAGAAGTGGCCTAGTGGTTAAGACAGCATCCTCCGGCCAAAATATCTAGGGCTGAAATCCCACTGGTACACCTTGTGGCCTTGGGCAAGCCACTTAACCCTCCATTGTCTCAGGTACAAACTTAGATTATGAGCCCTTTGGGGACAGGGAAATGCCTACATTGCCTGAATGTAACTCACCCTGATTTTCTTTTGGAAAGGCATGAGCTAAATACTACTAATATACTACTCTGTAGCATGTGTTTTCCATGGACAGCAGGAATAAGTCCTCATAAATGGGTGATGTCTCTGACAGAGCGCCATGTAGGAACACTCCCCAGCTTCTATTAGAAGCTTTTGAGAGGCTCCACTGTATTGCCATCTTCTCCAGTCTGATAACAAAGCTGAAGCAGAATACATCTCCTCGAGGATGTGGGAGGGTTGTGAGGAATTATTTCTGCTGTCCATAGAGTAACTACCTTTTCTCCGTGGACAAGCAGGGAGTAAGTTCTTACGTATAGGATTCCAAAGCTACAGGCTTCCAAAAACCGAGGAGGCTGCTGAGAAGCCCAACGGGGGCAATTTTGAACTAGGAACTGGAGAGTCCACTATGTACAGTAGTGATAGTTAACAATACGGAACTCATCCGATTCAGCTTCTTTAACTTTTTTTTTTTTTTTTGTTGGTAGCCTGGATGGACAGAAGGCCTTGGAGGGGATGGAGTGGGATTTTAATCCCCAAAGACAGGGGTGGGCAATTCCGGCCCTCATGCACCACAATCCAGCCTGGTTTTCATGATGATCCTAATGAATATTCATAGACCTGTTTCCATACAATGGAAGGCAGTGTATGCAAATAGATCTCATGAATATTCATTAGGGACATCATGAAAACCAGGCTGGATTATGGTGCACGAGGGCCAGAATTGCCCACCCCTGCCCAAAGAGATGCTGGAGTACAGATTGGTCAAAGCTGTTGTCTCATCAGGACTCACCATTCAGACAGTAATGAGATGTGTATGTATGGACAGAAGACCGTTGCAGTCCTGCAGATATCTCCCAAGGAGACTGAGTTTAAGTTGGCCACCAATGCAACCATAGCTCTGACATTGTGATCTGTGACATGACCATCAAGGTTCAGGCCAGCCTGGGCATAAGCAAAAGCAATGCAGTCTGCAGCCAAACTGAAAGAGTACATTTGGAAATTGTAGGAGATATTATCAGTAACAGATAAATACAATGTATAAATACTCTGTCTGTCTAGGGAAAAACTGCTATTCTCCTTTTCCCAGGATTCCATAGGACCATCTGGCAAACAAACTACGTGATGAAACAAGAACCAGCTCTGTATGAAAATTAGATTTTATTTCTGATAGCAAAAATAGTGGAAATATTAGAATACTACCTCAGAAAGCTAATTTATTCTATTCAGCCCTATGTTACAATTACTGAGAGACCTAATCTCTGTTTTGGAAACCATTGTCACTGATTCACATACACTCTGACGTATAGTCTAAGCTAGCCCCCAACTTCCGGGAGCAATTAAAGACCAGTACCTTAGCTTTCAACAGTACACCTGTGGCTGTGGTCTGGGTCTGAGGAACAGATCGAAGTCAAGGTATGGCAGAAGTTCAACATTAGCTGAAATTAACTGCATGTTCACATATTGAGCTGCTGGACTGTGGGAGAAATTCACTCCATCCCGAGGCTTTGGCCTTGAACACTATCTGACTTCTCAGCCAGAGAGAAAGGGCAAGCAAACAGTCTATATCAGAAATTAGGCTTCCCAGGGGTTCTCCCAGCCACTGTAAGTTTCAGAGTACCACAGAGGTGTTTGCTGGACTACGTCTGTCTGCGCTCTCTTGGAGTTCTTTCTGCCCACTTCTTCTCTTCTAAGATCTTCCTCTTCTTTCTTTCTGAGTTCTGTCTCATTCTGAATTCTGGGTCTCTTTCTTCTTTCTCTGAGATCCGAGTTGGCTGGACTCAAACCCTGTATGTCATCTTCAGCAAATCCGGTAACAGCTAATAGGTGGTCCTTCTGCAAACAAAGATCCATCGTGCTAAAGTTGCTGAGGTGCCACTTCATACATTGTTGTAAATGCTAGCAGAACAAAGGTCTCAACCATGTTCTTCTGCATGCAGTCAGCTGGAAAAATACTTTTAAACTGGCAGAATTACTTGATCTGCAAGTTTTAATGCTGAGTTATTACAAAACAGGAATCCATCTTGTTTAATTCAGACTTTGGTTCAGAGCAGGCCCCATGGTTCAGGCTTTGGTTCAGAGCAGACCCCGTGGTTCAGGCTTTGGTTCAGAGCAGGCCCCATGGTTCAGGCTTTGGTTCAGAGCAGGCCCCATCTTGTAACAGGAAGCCATGCTAGTGGTTCAGGCATTAGTTCCTGAACAGGTACTAGCCCTACAAAATGGCAGCCCCTAACTTTCTGGGGTAAAAAGAAACAAACATCTGAATGGAGTTTTGGTGGGTCTTTGTCTGCTTTAAGTAAAAATCTAAGGCTCATTTTCAGTCCAACATGTGCAGCTCTGCTTCCCCTCTGTGGGCATGGGGCCTTGGGAAGAATGTTGGCAGGACGATTGACTAAGATCATATTCACAGACTACGTCCAACATGAACAGCCCTCCATTGACCACATAAGCACACAAGATCAAACACCCCACTGACAACATCCCCCATCACTTGCAGTCATATCCAGTTAAGAATTCCACAAATCCTTGACATCACAACCATCACCCCATATATAATATATCCCAGACAGCACATGATGTAACAATATCATAATGCCACTCAACGTTGTATATAGTTCTAGTTAAAATGTTTCTTGGAACTGTATATAGTTCAAGCTAAATGTTTATTGTAAATCTTTAAACTGTTTGCTATAAGCTGCCCAGAGCAGTATTTAAAACCTATTCCCTGTAAACCACCTTGATTACCTCGATAAAGTGGTATATAAAATAAATAAATAAAGATGGATAGCCAATACCACCTTTGGAAGGAATTGAGGATAAGTGCACAGGACCACTCAATTATAATGGATCCTGGTGTACGGTGGATGAACTACTAGAGCCTGGAGCTCACTTACCCTGAGTACTGACGTAACCACCACCAGAAACAACAATTTCTAGGTCAAGAACTTCATAGGGCAGAAATCGAGTGGCTCAAAGGGAGTTAACATGAGCTGCACCATAACCACATTGAGGTCCCAAGCCACTGCTGGGGGCTTGAAGGGAGGCTTTAAGAGAAGCAAACCTTGCATGAAGTGAACCACTAAAGGCTGGACTGAGATGGATTTTCCTTCTACTCCATGATGGTATGCCCCAATCATGCTGAGGTGGACTCTGACAGATGATGTCCTCAAGACCCAACTCTGAGAGATGTAAGAGATACTCAGTATGTCAGTGGAGCAACTGAAAGGATCTAGTGCTTGTTCTGTGTACCAGAAAGGACATTTCTTTCATTTGCATGCAAAAGACCTCCTTGCCGAAGCCCTTTTAGAGGCCAGCAGAACATCTGTCAGTTTGTCGGGCAGGTTAAGCTCCAACAGGACTAGCTTCTCAACATCCACACAGTGAGGGCCAAAGTCTAGACATCTTCCTTTGATATGAGGTCTTGAGCAGAGCTCAACTGTAGAGGTTCCCACTGGGAAAGTTGAAGCAGAAGGGGAAACCACTGCTGTCTGGATCAGAATGGCGCATTGAGTATCATTGTACCCCTGCCTGTCTGGAGTTTCAGCAGGTTCTTTGCTATGAGAGGTATGGGAGGATCAGCATAGAATAGGCTATTCCACCAGTGCAGGTGAAAAGCATCTAGTGCCAGCCTGTTGCGCAAGGCGACTCTGGAACAGAACTGATCCACTTGTACATTTTGTGGGGTGACAAATAGGTCTATCGAGGGGGTACCCCACTTCTGAAAGATGTGGGCTGTCATTCCCCTGTCCAGTGCCCACTATCCCATAAGTGATGGATAACTTCCATAACTGGACTGTTTCCCAACACAGGAGATGTGAACCTTAACTCTCCTGCTTGTTTATGTAGTACATCGTGATCTAATTATTGGTCTCAGTCAGGACAATTTAGTTGGCTAGTGTGGTGGCGAGGCCACGGGAGAGAAGGAGGAAAGGGGGAAAAAACAGGCATTTTCCTCTGGGAAAGGAATTAGCTCCAGGAGTTTAAGGGTTAAAACTCCAGAGTTAGAAAAAAACTCCCTGCAGAAAGTTGGTGTTAGAAAGACACGCCCTAGCTCCATGGCAACCAGCACTGCTCACGAGGAACAGCTGGGAGTGGAGATAGAAAACAAAAGGGAAATACACAGATATAAGGTGGAGGAAGTTAGAGGAAGGGAGGAGCATAAGCAGCACGAGAAGCATAAGCAGCACGGGGAGCATAAGCAGCAGCACGAGGAGCATGGAGGGGAGAAGGAACACGGAGCAAGGCCTGTACACAGAGTAAGGCATGAGCCCAAGGAGTCCTGCAGGAGGTACGGAAGAAATTCTTTGAGAGGGAAAGCTTATCAGGGAGACGAACCAAGCTATGAAAATGGCAGAGAGTTGTCCCCAGCAGAGCAGATGGAAACGGAGCCTTCAGCAGTAAAGTCTGAGGAGAGCTTATTTCCACAAAGTAAGGTGAGCACCTTAAAAGCCTCTCATAGCTTCCTGAGAGATAAGAAACCTCCTAATTCCTCCACGAGCCCTCAGCTGAGTGAGGAAGCCATATTACAGAAAGTTTTAAAGGTTTTAGAAAAGTTAAAGCCTGTTACTTCTGAGACAAGGACCTAGAAGAATCTGTGCTAGAGGATTTGCCCTCAGATATGGAAATGGATTGCTCTTTAGTTTATGCCCAAAACTGACAAGCTACAAGGTTTAGAAAGTAGGAAACATAGAAGCTTAGCTTTCAGTGGGGCAGTGCTGAGAAGAATATGCAAATGAGGTGCTGAGCTCTGAGGCTTGACTCAGAGATTTTTCAAAAGACTGTTTTGCAAGTGAAGGCCAGAGTTTGTAATTCAGCCTCTAAGGAAAGCCTGTGGGTGAGAGAAAATAGTTGCAGTAAGAGTGCCATTGGTCTGCATAACTTGAAGAGTGTAAAGTTTGTAACCAAGCGGGAAGCTGTTGTTTGGCAGGAAGAGTACTGGCTATTTCCACCTGAAGATATACTGTTGCCTGGCATTGTAAATAAGCTAACTTCAGAAGCAATTTATTCTGTTGATTTTGTTTCACTGGAGAAAGTATCCACCATTTTTATGTTTTGGTATTTTTGAACTGCAAAGTTCATTTGGCTGAAGAATAAATAAAAATCCTGTGTGCCTTGGAAAAACCTCTCGGCTGAATTCATTCAACCTCACAACTACATGCATAGGTGATTAAACAAGGGACATTAAAAAAAAATAAGTTCCGCCCCCCACTACTAGGCTACCGCCTGGCCAGTAGGGGGTGCGACACTAGTCATTCCTGGAAAGTCCTGAGGGTATTTGCCTTGACTCTCAATTCCAAGAAATTGATCTGGTATAGGCTCTCCCATACGGACCAGACACTTTGAATGTGTAGGTCATCCAGATGTGCTCCCCAACTCGGTTGTGTCTGTTGTCAATATTTTTGGAGGTGAAGGCTTCCAGAAGTGTAGAACCCTGAGCAGGTTCTGATGATCTGTCTATCAGTGTAGTGACTGGACAAGAGGTATGGTGACAGACACCTGGTTCCAAAGGTGGTTTGTGTCCTGATTCCACTGGTGCCAGAACAGAACCTTGAAAGACTCCACCGAACAGAGGAAGAAGAGCAGAGAGAATACTTCCAGATGACACTCAGAAAAAAACAAAAGAGATATAGGGAAAAGCAAGCATAAACAGTGCCAGTAAGGCCTATTTCCTGTAACAAGGATAATAGCAGAGAATGGTCCATCATGTCTAACACTGAGAACAAGTCATGGGAGACAAATAGAAGGGATTATACTTGGCCAAGTGTGAAGTGAATCTCATTGAATTTATTTATTTTTATTTATTTATTAACATTTCTTATATACCGCACTATTTGACATCAGCGCAGTTTACATGGAACAGAAACATCCGACAAAATTACATATGAATAACATCGAGAGGAAGGTTGCTGTGCTTAGCAAGGTCTAAAATTTGCATGCCTTGGATAGAGGGCCAGGGATTTATTCAAGAACTATGGAAGATGGAGAAAATAAATTTTCTCTAAGCTCTTTCCAAGACTTACCCACTCTAAGGCACATTTTAGATAGCATATGGAGATCAAAATTGAGCCATTGAGGTCATGATATACATCATTCCGACTGTATTTTAGAAAAGGTTATGCTAAATGTGGAACCTGTTAAACATGCACTCCTGATCTATTGTATTTTTACCAGTATATGGAGCCAGATGACCCATTTTGCAAATCAATACTTTGGAAAAATCAATGGGGGGAAGCTTGGCAACTTCTACGTGTAGGTGCCAGCACATATGTGTAGAAGTTGATATGTATGTCAACCATTTTCAAATCTGCATATATGAAGACCACCATTTAATAACCAATTTGCTATTTTTATTTACTTTTACTTTAGAAGGGGAATAAACAATGAGGTATTAAGGAGGATAAGCCCCCCAAATCACTCCTGGGGCTGAACACCTGGAAGCAACTGTAAATCCCAATGTAGACAGTCACAGTCATACACATCTACAGTATTCCTTATACGAAATGGGTAATACACGTGTAGATTTTTGATCTGCCCAGGCCATTCCCTAACCACACTCTCATCATACCCCTTGAAATTTCTGTGTAGAAAGGTTATCCATGTGGTTATGCATGTGTAAATTTACCCTTTCTAAATTACACATGGATGTCATTTCCACATGTAAAATGCCTGATTTTTCATGTGAAAACTGTGAATAACTCTCGTTATCTATAGTCAGGGTGTGATCTGACCAAGGGGTAATTGGGGTACTTCAGCCTGATGTCATACAGAGACCTGTCTACAAATACATTTCTGTTGCTTTGTGGACATGGAGTACCAATAGTTGTCCCATCATGGCAAGACTAGACAGCAGGGGCAAGGCGAAGCATGCTTTAAAGGTGCTAGATATAGTGGGCCTTACTGATATTCACAGCAGTGAATATCAGTCTTGAATAGACAGAGGGAAAATATAGAAACCTGAAATGTTTTTTATTCATTGAGGAAAGTGTAAATAATCTAAAGATCAGAGACATACAAAACAGAACATGACGATTTATGACTGCATTGGCTTACAAGGGTACACAAGGAATGATAAACTTATGTCTATATGCAGTAGAGAGAAACTACCATAGAAAGGTACAGTATACCCTGTAAATAAGAAAGAAGAAAATATGTGCTATGACAAGAAAGTTGTAAGCTAGAAATACATGGCTTAAAAATTTGAAGTACAATGACAAGGAAGTGCTAAACAATAATTAATGAAAGAAGAAATGTTATGAGAATAAGACAAAGAAATACCTGTGAGTATATTGATATTCACTCAAGAATGGGCCCAGCTTTTAGAATATGGTAATGTGAGAAATAATCTATGAGATGTAGTGCCTTCATAATTGTTAACAATCGGTACGTTTATCTAAAAAGGAGAGAATATAAGCTTGAGAAAAACAGAAGCCTTCATAAGACGTGTGTATCAATAAACAGAGATAATATACATTTGGCAAGAAATGAACTAGAAAACTGAATTTTGGCAGTAGAGCAGTCTAACAATAAAGATGACCTCATATGCAATTAATCTTCGGTGAAATGGGACTTAGAGTAACCACAGCGTCCTGCTACTCTCCATGAAGTATAATTACTAATCCTAACTATATCACAATGAAGTCTACTAAAGCCCACAGAGATCAATGAAAAAATCATGAGAAAATGGTTGGGTATTACATGGACGTTAATGTCTGTATTTGGGGGCAGCATCAGACAGTCCAGCAATAAAAATCAGATATGGCAGCTGTGATCCATGGTTTCTAGCATCTTTGTTTAGAAATTTTAGGAATAACGACTATATTACACAAGAGTCTGCAGGACTGAATGGAACAAGATGAGCTTTATAATTTAAGAATACATATACAGCATTGCTTTTACAAAAGAGTAAAAAGACTTTTGAACAAAATGTCCAATATAACAAAGATACTCAGGAAGACATGGGAAACAGGTGATGAAGAGCTAATGTCAAAATACTGAAAGAACCTGGGAAACAATTCTAAAGATTCAATAGGATTGATTTTCAAAAGATAAACCCTGACTCTAATCCTACTCTTGCCCAGGTAAGAGGGGCAGTTACTACAGGAGTAAATAACCTGCAATGTCCCAGTATTGCAACCAGTAGCTTCCATGGTAAATATAAACTTTTGTTGCTGCAGTGTCAAAGAGCTTAGCGTGGGGTATATTAAACCTACTCACCCCCCACCATCCTGATACCAAAATCTCCTCATTATCCTACCCCTGACAGTTCAATTCCCATCCACCTGAGACCCACCAGTAGTTGCAGTCCCATCCTCCCCAATATAAAACAAATTAAAAGCCTTCATCCCTTTGCATAAAGCACAATCCCCACTTCCCTGAACCCTCAAGTACCTAAAGAGGAATTCCTTGGTAACTAGTGGCGGGGAGGCGCAATCCCAAGTTCCCCCTTCCCCATTAATCCCCGCTTCAAAATGGCATGTCAATCCCTAGCAGTAGTCTCGCATCAGGCCAGTGTATTATTATTATTATTACAAATTATATTTATTTACCACATTTGATGTTGCTTAGCTTTTTTCATTAGTAGCTCAAAAGTTAATACATTTATTAATGTATAATCCATTCTTTGAAAACTGGTTATACCAGGGTGCCAGTACAACATAAGCAAACGTTTTCATAAATGTACAACATACAAATAAATCTAGCATAAATAGTAGCAATAAAATTTTTTAATATCAAACATTAAAAACCTACAACTTCCCCCCTTTCCTAATGATAGCATAATTACATTCCCCACACAACTCCCTAAGAAGTTGTTGCTAAAACATATAGGTGGTTAATGTAAAAACATTCTTGCTCTGTATATTACATAGTAAAATACCATAGAAGACTGAACCACTAACAGAGTTCTGATATGTGATGATTTACATCTTAAAACACAAATAAAATCCATAATATACAATGTTATTATCAAGTCCAAGTACAGCATACTCCCACAAGACAACATTAAAAGGAATAAGAAAGACAGGACAGGGGATCAGCAGGGCACTGGTGGGTGTTCCCAGAACATACCTGAGCTTTGGCTGGGTCACTTACCAGGACTAACAGTTTGAGAAAGGCAGGAAGCAGGGTCTGCTCTCCTGTACACCGGGCTCTTCAGGGTAGGGGACAAACACCCAGTGGTCCGGGTCCCTTTCCCCATCAGCTAGATGGTCCAGTCCCTTAGTCTAAGGATCTGGCTGTCTTTTCAATGGATTTCTCTCTGTGAGCGTCCTCGTGTACTGTGCCTCTCTACTCCCCACGGGAGGAAAACCTATCAGATGTGAGTTCTCAACCTGCCTTTACAGTCCTTGCTTCCTTCCATCTTTGGGCCGTCAGATCTCAGGTCTTCTCCGTGGTGGGGGTCTAATTGTCTGGTGGCTTTTCTCGGCAGTGCGGCTGGGGGCCAAACACATTTTTAAGTGGCAGAGGGGTTTCAGTTTGATTTTTAGTTGTAGGGGAAGCTGCAAGCCTTGGCTTTGAATGCGGCAGGCATGGAGGGATCTTTGGGGGCCTCTGAGACAGTTTCTGCACAAGTCTCAGCACCTGCGGTTTTGGCAGTAAGCACGGCCATTTTCCCTGCTCCTTGCATTTTATCTCAGGATGTTGAGAAGCATGGTTTCAAGCTTTCTCAGGGGCCTTCTACATCGGAGTCTATGGCTAAAGGGCTTCATGATTTTTCTGCCATTTCTTTTTCTCCTGACTTTAAAACTTCCCCAAGCTTACTGTCTCTTCCAGAAGTTGAGCAATGTGCCTCTGGCCTAATTTTGCTCCAACAAGTCTGATCAATTGGTCCAGCGCTCTTGGGGGTGCCCCTTCCTAAGAGGAAATGTGTTTAAAAGGCCTCCTGGCCCAAACATAGCCCCCCCCTCCACACACACACACATTCTCCAGCTTCCGATAATGCTATGGAAGGGCCTGTCAGACCTCTAGGGAGGAGGTTGCTGGGCCTGAGCTCGAAGAAGGAGAGATCCCTCAAGGAGGAGGACCCCAAGGGGGAGCTACCATCCCTGATTTCTCACTCACCTGTAGCGCTCAATATTATCACAGCGCCCTTGATGGCGGAGGAAGCATTGGAGGACCCTTTGATACAAAATCTTAAGTCTTCTCAAGCATCCTTACCTGTTCACCGCATAATAAATTAAACAAATGATAGAGATGGAATGGGATATCCCAGAGGCTGGATTGAAAGGGGGCAGAGCCATGGCTCAGCACTACCCCATTCCACAAGAGAAGGAGCTCCTCAAGATGCCTAAAGGTGGATACTCTTGTCTCTGAAGTTACTAAGAAAACTACTGTTCCCATGGAGGGCAGTATGGTAAGCTTGACACTTTCTTAAAACAAGCCTTTGATACTAGGGTGCTTGCTCTCCCAGGCTCCATCTTTGGGGCCTATGTCACCAGGGACGCCATTTGATGAATCCAGGAGCTGGTGTCAATGGACATGAAGCCTACCAATGCATCGTCACAAGCAGCTCAGCTCGAGTCAACCTCTGCTTATCTGGAGGACGCTTTCTGTGACCTAGTACAGATTTCATCCAAGACTATGGCCTCTATTATTGCATCTCAATGCCTTCTTTGGCTATGAAATTGGTCGGTGGATGTGTCATCCAAAACCCAGCTAAGTAAACTGCCCTTTAAGAGCAAGTTGCTGTTTGGGGAAGCTCTGGATAGTTGGTCACGGTTTTGGGAGAGTCTAAGGGCTTACGTTGCCAGAGGAGTGTTTGAAGGCCCCTAAGCAAGACACTGCTCCCAGAGGCCAGCCCAGGGACTATCAAAAATTCCGAGCAGCTCATTTTGCTCCCTACTAGTATGGTGAGTATGCACCCAGGGGGGCAGCTCTTTCGAGGCTATCAAGAATCTAGGAGAGACTTATGCCACTTCTCCAACCCCTCCCAAGAAGCCCCAATGAATTGAGGCTGACCCAGGCACAGGTGGTACCTGTAGAGGGTCAGCTACAGCAGCTTAATTCTGCCTGGGTCAGCGTTACCACCGACCAGTGGGTTCTGGAAGTTATCAGGGAGGGGTACGCATTGGAGTTTATGCATCTTCTCTCCCCCGCCTTCATGCAGTCTCCTTGCAAGGCCTTGGCCAAGCGGCAAGTGCTCTAGAGCATGCTACAATGGCTGTTGTCATTGGAAGATGTGTTGCTGGTTCCAACCGACCAATGCAGGTTATGTCAATACTCCATCTACATTGTGGTTCCCAAGAAAGACGGGTCCTTCCACCCTATTCTGGACCTCAAACATGTAAACTGCGCCTTGCGAGTCCCTCATTTTCGCATAGAGACCTTACACTTGGTAATTGTAGCAGTCAGGAAAGGGGAGTTCCTCTCCACCCTGAACCTCATGGAAACATACCTTCACATTCCAAACCAACCAGACCATCAGCAGTTCTTGAGGTGTGTGGTACCAATGGGCCATTTTCAATTCCAGGCATTGCCTTTTGGGTTGGCCACAGCTCCACGCACCTTTACCAAAATCATAATGGTGGTGGCAGTGGCGGTGGCTCTATGCCAACAAGGTATCTTAGTTCACCCATACCTTAATGATTGGCTGAGAAGAGCGAAATCTCAGGCCAAGAGCTTGACAGCCACCGAGAAAGTAGTGGTCTTCCTTCAAAGCCTCTTTTGTTTAGTGAATCTGGCCAATAGCAGCCTCAAGCAAACTCAGGAGCTGGTGTACTTTGGAGCATGCTTTGACACCAAGGTGGGGCACATCTTTCTTCTGCTCAAGAGGGCTCAGAAGCTACAAGCTTAAGTGTGGAGCTTCCTGCACATGATAGTACCATGCTGAGGGGGCTATCTGGAGATTCTGGGCTCCACGGTGGTGACCTTGGACCTCGTCTCATGGGCAAAGGCTTACTTGAGACCTCTTCAGTCAGCCTTACTCTCCTGTTGGCCCCTGCAACACCATCCAATGTCACGGCGGTTGGTCTGTCCTTTGACCATAATAGTGCAACTCGCCTGGTCACTGCAGCCAGTACACTTGGCAGTGGACATGCAACTGTAGCCCCCAGACTAGATTCTGGTGATGACCAATGCTAGTTTCACAGGGTGGGGGACACATTCCAAGTCAGAAGTGACACAGGGGCTGTGGTCTCTGGAAGAGAGTGCTTGGTCCATCAACAGGCTGGAAATGAGAATGGTCTTCCTGGTACTCTAGTTTTTCCTACCCTTGATCTCTGGGAGAGCTATGCAGGTCTGTTCCAACAATGAGACAACAATGGCAAATATCAACTGCCAAGGGAGCATGGGCAGTGCGATGCTGGCGGAGGAGTGTACCCTCTGTGAATCTGGGCAGAGGAGTATCTGGAAGCTCTCTAGGCGGCTCACATAATAGAAAAATAAAATATTCAAATCCACTACCTCTGTCGGCACAGATTGGACCCAGGAGAATGGGAGTTAAATGCAACTTTGTTTCATAAACTGACAGTCTTCTGGAGCATGCCAATCATGGATCTCATGGCATCTGCATACAACGCTAAGGCAACTCTGTTCTTCAGCAGGTGCAGGGAACCCATGGCTGAAGGATTTGAAGCCCTAGTGCAACAGTGGCTGATGGAGGGTCTGCTGTACGTCTTCCCTCTGTTGCCACCTCACAGGACATCTGCTCCAATGAATAGAGGCTCACTGGAGACAGGTGATTGTGATTGCTCCAGACTGGCCTTTTCGGCATTATTATGCTCAAACAAAGTCAATCTGCTCTTTCAGGGTCCGATACTGTTACCTTAAATGGATCAGCTCCTGCTTACGTCCCGGCTCTTGAAAGGGCACAATTAAGGTGTAAGGGCTACTTGGCAGTGGTGATAGCCACTATGCTCAAATCTCGCAAACACTCTACCTCGCTAGCCTACATCAGAGCTTGACATGTGTTTGAAAGTTGGTGAGAGGACGGGGGGATCCTGCCTTTTACTTCTTCACTTCCTGACTTCCTAGCATTTCTAAAGGCGGGTCTCAACAAGGACTTGGCCTTAAACTCCTTGCGGATCCAGGTGGCGGCTCTCTCTTGTTGCCAGGGTAAGATGCAGGGTTATTCCTTGGTGGCTCATCCAGATGTGGTCAGTTTACTCCGGGCGGTGAAGCAAGTCTGGCCGCCCATGTGAGCCACGGTGCCTCCGTGGGATCTCAACTTGGTCTTGACAGTCTTAACCAACAATCCGCTTGGGCCTCTCTAAAGGATCTTACTCTGAAGATGGTCTTCCTAGTGGTCATTTGCTTGGCACATCGCATTTCCAAACTGCAAGTTCTGTCTTGCAGGGCCCCCTTTTTACTCCTTTCTAAACAGAAGGTGGTGCTGCAGCCCATGAGTCCTTCCTGCCTAAGGTGGCGTTGAGCTTTCATTTGAATCAAACTGTGACCCTCCCGGGTTGATCTCACATCACAGACTCCAAGGACGGTTGTCAACTTCATTGGCTGGATATGCGCAGAACTCTGTGACACTACCTAAAGTGGATGGAATCCTTCCATACATCAGACCATCTAATGGCTTGTTCAGTGATCCATGCAAGGGGAGGTGGCTTCCAAGGCCTCAGTGGCCCACTGAATAAAGGAGGCTATTGCATCAGCCTGTTTTCTTAAATGCAAGCCGGCGCCAAGCAGTCTTAAAGCACATTCCACTAGGTCAGAAGTGGCCACATGGGTAAAGCACAGGATGGTACCACCAGTGGACATCTGTTGCTTGGCCACATGGCTGTTGCTACACACTTTTACACATCATTACTGGCTAGATGTGCAAATGGCTAATGATACACGTTTTGGGACATTGATACTCCAAGCCTTGTGGGTCCTTCCCATTCTTAGTCACTGCTCTTGTACATCCCACAAGTACTGGACTGGAGGGATGATTAGGAAGGTAAAATTAGACCTTACCTGCTAATTGTCTTTCCTCGAATCCCTCTAGTCCAGTCCAGGACCTCTCCTCTTTAGTCTGAAAATGACTCCTTTCTGTAGCATTTTAGGCTCTAGTGGATTAGGCTGGTCTGGCTGATCACACTGAAGGGTTCATCTAAGAATTTCATTGCATCTCTCACTGGGGTCTTCATCTCAGGGACTGCTGGATGGTCAAGCATGAGTCTGTTTTCTGACTTCCTTCTCGTGGTATATATAGTTCCATGATGTTTTTGTGGGTTAAGTGACACAGTTCATTGCTGTCTTAGTTGGTATGCTGGAAGGTATGTTTCACATGAGTGGCTAGTTATGTTCTCTATAAATCTGCATTGTCAACAAGATACTGGTTTCTGGTGCCTGAGGAGGGAGTTCTTCTACTGTGACATCAGAAATTGGATATGCTCAGTTCCTAGCTGCTGGTGGATGGAGATAACCCAAAAGTACTGGACTAGACTGGAGAGACTCAAGGAAAGACAATTAGCAGGTAAGGTCTAATTTCACCCTTTTGCTGATAAAGGAATCCTGAGGTCCCATTTTGCAAATCTATATATGGGAAAAAAATCAATGGGGGAAACTCAGTAATTTCCACGTGTAGGTACCTGGAAGTTGGTATTTCATAATTTCCATATGTAAGTGTCAGCACATACACTTGTAGGTGGCCATGTGCAAGCCTACACAATTAATTACAGATGTTGTTATCTTTATCTAATTACCAATTTGCAGGGGGGGGGGCAACTGAGGATCAAGGAGAATAACCCCTGAATCCCCTCTGTAAAATGCTGACTGAAATGAACACCTTTTAATAACCTCTATGTAATGGCTGCTCTGTGTTGGTTACAGTTGCCCGTTTCTTTTGTAATTTGGGTTGTAAATGCCTCTCCATGCAGGTTAGCCTACTCTATCCTTTTCAGTTTGGGTTATAACTGCCACTTTGTGACAGCTACCCCTGCTATTCTTTTTTGAAGTTTGAAATTGACATAAGTTTTGCTTTGAGAAGAAATGCTGTCCTTCCTATATAGAGACCCTCTGTGTTTATCCCATGCTTTTTGGAATTTTGTCACTGTTTTTGTCACCAGCATCTCCAGTGGGAGGGCATTCCAGGCATGCACCATCCTTTCCATAAAAAATATTTTCCTAATATTGCTTTTAAATTACATGTACCTGTCAGGTTCTCAAAATGTATACATTCAATGATGCTTATCCCAGGGATAAGCAGTGGATTTCCCCCACTCTATTTTAATAATGGTTTATGGGCTTTTCCTTAAGGAACTTGTCCCAAACTCTTTTAAACTCTTCTACACTAATAAATTTTACTGGTAATGAATTCTACAGTTTGATTACACATTGAAAGATGTACTCTGCACCCCCCCCCCTCACCTAATAACAGATAGGGCTCTTGGGTCACAGAAATCCACACACAAGGTAAGGAGAAGGTTAATTGATCTTCATCTTTAGATAATACACAAATCTGTAAATAATACAGAACACACTTGTATTATAAACACAGGACCAAAGCGCTTTGGGAGAGCAAGCTAGGTGTTTGCCTATGTTTACTCTGAAATCAAAGCTTTAGGCCTCTTTATTTATAGGTAAAGATTCCATTACACAGCATAATTTCACTTTATTATTCTACGTCTCATATCACGTATATTCATAATATACATATTTTATTCTACGTCTAGTGTTACGTATATTCATAATATACTTTTTTATAGGCATGCACTTCATAGACAATCATGAAAAGACATATATATATTCTCAGGCATGACTATGTAGGCCTTAATTCTAATTAATTCTAACACTGACAGTTTGATATCTCTGACCAGAGACAGCGAGACTGTGAAGCTAGGTAAACAACTTGCCTTTTACTTATCTTTCTAATAACAAGACTAATGTTTATGTTATCTAAACCTTTAACCCAATTTCTTCTACAGACTTTTCAAGGATAGTATTAAATAGGAGCTACAAATGATATTAACTCTTTCTTAGGGACTATAGCAATATAATGGTATTCACAGGGCCTGACTGTGTATCCAACCTGGTACAATCAAGCTTTCTTTCACACATGAACAAGTATTTTCTCCAATTAGTCTTACATTGTGGCATCACTGTATGTCCCATAGTCTTTCTACTTTTTGAAGGAGTAAGCAATCAATCTACATTTATCTGTTCAAATCCTTTCATAATTTTATAATCTCCTCAGATATCTCTTTCCCAAGTTGAAGAGCTCTAACCTTGTAAACCTTTCCTCAAAGGGTTATCCTTCCATTCCCTTTGCCATTTTGGAGGCTCTTCTCTGGACCTTTTCTAATTCTGCTGTATCCTTTTTCAGACATGGCAACCAGAATGGCATACAATATTCAACATGGAGGAAACAGCCAGAAAAGGGCATTAACAGAGGAAGAGGAGACAGTCAGGGAGAAACAGACTCTAAGCCATGGAGAGGTTGCCCACTGAAGTGGATCAATGTCTGCAGATTTTCTAGGACCAAAAGGACTCTATGTGCTTGCTCTCTGAGAAGGATAGGGAAGAGTTTGTTATTAAAGGCTACTGAGGGAGAGAGCCCAAGGATTCAGACTAGAGTACACAGTAAAGAGGCTGCAAGTTGATTAATTGAACTTGCTATTTGATTATATATTGAGGGTGACTTTTGACGTTTGGGATTCTTGTGTGTGACTGATTTTTCATAAGTAAACTACCAAGTTCAGAACCAATTTTGGCCTGGACTGATTATTTTTTAGGTGAAAAGGAGTGGAGAGGGAGCTGATAATATCATTGGCCTCCCAGTGTGTAGTGATCCTTCGTAAAGTATGAGAGTCTTAATTAATAGGGTGGGCCTGGATCCTGGAAGGTGTGCCTTTGGACTTTCTTACAGCACTTCCAGATGCTATAAAGGGACACAAAGACTGGCAGGGGTTATACTTTAATCCTAGGTTCACATAATCTCCCCTTCATTTCCCATACAGCCCTGCTCATCACTTAAGACTATGCACTGCACACCCTGTCAATCATTTATTCCATGCTTCCATCCATTGTGCTACACACCATTCAGCCGGAATTGTCCCACTTATGCATCCCATCCCAACCAAGCAACCCACAGATACTTGAAACCCGATGCTATAACATACTGTGCATACAGCATAGACAACTTCCAAGGAATAAAATATGCTACTTAGACACACATATAATCATATTTTCTCACACCCAACAGCCATAGCAGGAGTCCATCAAACATCCCATAGCCCCAGAAAAGGTCCACAACTTCAGAAACATGGTGTCATGCTAAATGAGCTGCATTCACATGCCACAGATAAGCCAAGGTGATAATCCAAAACATATCAATCAGTCCATTGCAGCAAAAATGATCTTCAGATCATTCATAGGTTCCTCTAGACTTCCTGAATTCCATCTGCTCCCCACACACTCCCAAAAAAGCTCCCATAATATATTAAGAAACTGGATCAAATCCATTTACATTCAGGTATGGTATATATTTCCCTTGTCCCTGAAGGGCTCACAATCTACATTTTTTTGTATCTGAGGCAAAGGAGGATTAAGTGGCTTGCTCAAGGCCACAAGGAGTGCCTGTGGGACTAAAAACCCCAATCCCTCTGAGCCTGAGGTTCCTGTTCTCCAGTGGGATTTGAACCCCCTGGCCCTCCAGCCTGAGGCAATTTGCCACAACTACTAGGCAACTCCTCCATGGACCATAAAAACCAATGGGTCATCAAACATGCCAATGGAGCTATTCAATGTGACTATCAAAAGGGCAGGGAAATATAACCCATATCACACATCCACTTTATTTAACTGGTTATGCAAAGAAAGGAATTGTTTGCATCAAGTAACCGTGACTTTATGCAAGTCTGGGAAAACAGAAATCAATGTGCCCTCATACTGCAGAGGTGCTTTCAACTTAGCTTGTTGCAAAATCTGCACCACTTGTGTATAGCGAAGCAGTTTCAGTATTATTGGTCACGGATGCCTATTGGCTGGATTAATAAAGGCAAGTGATGAATGTGCTCAGTAGGGCCTTGCCATGCTTCTGCACTATCTTAAACTGTGCAAATATGCCTCAGCCATCTGATCCCTAATGCCCACTTTAACTGAAATTGTATCCATAGTGTAATAAACAATAAAGTGTAGTTACTCACCTGAAACAGGTGAGATCTGGGAACAGCAGG
The DNA here is from genome assembly GCA_033557465.1 of Ichthyophis bannanicus. NCBI lineage: Eukaryota > Metazoa > Chordata > Amphibia > Gymnophiona > Ichthyophiidae > Ichthyophis > Ichthyophis bannanicus. Next base: position 1,202,684,450 of record CM066033.1, read on the forward strand.
AATTTGGTTTTCACATATGGGTATCGTCGGTACCGATGGAGCCTGTGCGAGAACTCTCCCCAGTGTCCAAGAGGAACGCTTTTGGGAGCATCCCTCAGCACATGCGCTCTGCCTTCCCACCTTCCCAACTCTCCCTCTTCAGTTAAGTTTGTAGCTGAGTGAAAGAATAGAGGGAGAGAGGAAAGAGACAGAGTGATAGAGAGACAACTCCTAGGGGAGGTGGGTGGGTTGTGAAGACTAAATTCCTGCTGTTCCCAGAGATCACCTGTTACAGGTGAGTAACTACGCTAACTCCAGGAACAAGCAGGAATGTAGTCTTCACATATGGGGACTCCCTAGCTGAAGATGCCAGGGAGATAGCCCCAGGAAGCTGCCACCTATAGTAAGGTGGACCATGCTTCCTCCCATGGATTTCTGGCATCCCACCAGGGTTGGTGGGTAGGAGATGACTTAGGTCTGAAAGAGATTTTGAAGAACAGCTTGGCCAAAGAAGGCATCCCAACGGGAGGCTTTATCTAGGCAGTAGTGGGCTGTAAAGGTGTATACCAAAGCCCAGGTGGCTGCTCAACAAATGTCAACAATAGACACAGAGTGAAGGTTAGCCATAGAGGCTGTCATGGCTCTCACATTATGAGCTGTGACATGGCCTTGAAGAGGAAGACTCTTACTCTCAAATGCAAAGGATATGCATCATGCAATCCATTTGGATAGAGTTCTCTTGGAGACTGGAAGTCCCAAATGACTAGAATCAAAAGCAATAAAATGTTGAGAAGACTTTCTATGTTGCTTTGTTCTTTGTAGGTAAAAAGTCAAGGCTCTTTTACAATCCAAAGTATGAAGATTTCTTTCTGCATTAGAGGCATGAGGCCTCGGAAAGAATACAGGAAGATAAATTGATTGATTTAAATGAAAAGGCGAAACCAACTTTGGCATAAAGTGTGGATGAGTTCTGAGAAAAACCTTATCATGGTGAAACCTAGTATAAGGAGGATCAGCCACTAAAGTTTGCAATTCACTAATGTGACGTGCAGAGGTGATTGCAATTAGGAAGATGACCTTCCAGGACAAAAGCTTTAGGGTTGTAGTGGCTAAAGGTTCAAAAGGCGGTTTCATGAGCTGCCTGAGAACTAGGTTTAAATCCCATGCCACCGGTGGTGGCCTGATGGGAGCCTTTGTTAATAGAAGGCCTCTCATAAATCTTGATATGAGTGGATGAGAGGAAATTGGTTGTCCATTTAGAGGCTTATAGGAAGCTGCAATTGCACTAAGATGGACTCTTACTAAATTTGTCTTTAGACCAGAATTTGATAAAGGAAGTAGATACTCTAATATCAATTCCAAAGGTATCATAATGGGGTTTAACCCCTTCTGTGAACACCATATAGTAAAACGTTTCCACTTGAAGGCGTAAGAGTATCTTGTGGAAGGTTTTCTAGAAGCCTGAAGGATATCCTTTACCAATTGGGAAAGGTTGAGATCCTGAAAGTCTAAGCTTTCAGCAACCAGGCCCTAAGATGCAGGGACTGGGGATTCGGGTGCCATAGCATCCTGTTCTCTTGGGAGAGAAGATCTGGAGCATAGCCTAACTCCAGAGGTGCAGCTTGACAGAGATGTAGAAGCAGGGGATACCACGTTTGGCATGGCCACCGTGGCGCTATGAGGATCATACGACCTCTGTCTCTCTGAAGCTTGAAGAGTGTTTTGGGGATGAGGGGAATGGGTGGGAAGGCATAGAGGAAGTTGTGACCCCAGTGAAAAAGGAAGGTGTCCCTTGCCTGGCAATTTTGAGCCAGAATTCTGGAACAGAACCGGGGAAGTTTGGCATTCAGTGGACTTGCAAATAGGTCTGTGTCTGGGGTTCCCCAGATCTGAAATATCTTGGCCACCTGATCTAGGTGGAGAGACCATTTGTGAGGCAGCGGTACTCAGCTGAGTTTGTCTGCCCAAAGGTTTTGAATTCCTGGAAGATATACCACTAGAAGGTGAATTTTATGCTCTCTGGCGAGGGCCTATAGTCGTAAAGCTTCGTTGCATAACAACAGAGAGCCCGTTCTGCCCTGCTTGTTCACGTAGAACATAGCTACTTGATTGTCTGTTTGGACTAGGACTGTCTTGTAGCTGAGCTGGGCATGGAATACTCGAAGAGCTAGATAGATTGCTCTGAGTTCCAGGAGGTCTATGTGAAGACAAGCCTCCTGTGGAGTCCAGGTACCCTGGGTAGAGAGATGATGCAGGTGTGCTCCCCATCCCACCAGTGATGCATCTGTTGTTAGGGTGGCCTGGAATAGGGGTTGCTGGAAATGAGATCCCACTAGAAGATTTTCCAGTTTTTGCCACCATTGGAGGGACAAAATCAGTCATTGTGAGTTTGAAATCTTGTCCGACAGATGTCCTGTGGTCTGTGTCCACTGTGTGGATAGGGTCCACTGGGCTGCTCGCATATGAAGGTGAGCATAGGGAACCACATGAACTGTGGATGCCATATGTCCCAATAGTTGTAGTAGTTCTCGAGCAGTTAGGGAGGACTTCACCGCTGCTTGAGAAGCTAGCTGCACTATGCGAAGACAGCGGGGTTGTGGGAGAAAAGCCCTTGACTGGTATCTAAACAAGCTCCTATGAACTCCAGGGACTGAGACGGAGCAAGTTGGGATTTTGGGAGGTTTATGACCAATCCCAAGTATTGAAGGATTCACATTGTGCAAGACAGTGCAGAGCTAGCTTCTAGAACCGTGGGGGCTTGAATGAGCCAGTCGTCTAAGTAAGGGAAGACGAATATCCCTAGGGTTCGCAGAAATGCAGCTACTACTGCCATGCATTTCGTGAATACTCTTGGTGCCGAAGCCAGACCAAAGGGAACAACCCTGTATTGGAAATGTTTTCCCTTGAAAAGGAATCGTAAGAATTTCCCATGATCTGGATGGATCAGAATGTGAGTATATGCATCCTTTAGATCTAGAGAACAAAGCCAATCCTGACTTTGAAGGTATGGCAGAAGATTTCCCAGAGAAATCATTTTGAACTTTTCTCAGAACATATATTTGTTCAATTCTCTGAGGTCTAGAATGGGTCTGTGTCCTCCTGTTTTCTTTGGAATAAGAAAATAGGGGGAGTAGAACCCTCTACCCTGCTGAAGAATGGGCACTTCCTCTATTGCTCCTTGAGCAAGGAGTGTTGAGACCTCTCGATCCAGTAGATTGTCTGTAGAGGTTTTGGAATTGAACTGTCTTACGATTGTAGGAGGGGGCATGCTGTGAAAATGAAGCTTGTACCCCTCTCCCACAATGGACAGAGTCCAATTTTCTGCTGTTATTTGGTGCCATCTGTTGGCAAAATGACACAACCTTCCTGGAATGTTTAGGGGTTCTGGACCTTTCAGAGGCAGGAAAGCTAAGTTCTCTATGAAGGAGTCAAAGCCCTTGAGGGGGCTGGGCCTGTGGAGCTGGTTGAGCTCTAAGGCCTTCTGGCTTCTTTTGTCTGGATTGTTGTTGTTGACCCTTCTGGGCAACCTGACCCTGAGCTTGCCCTTGCTGGGTATAGGATGGATAAAACTTCCTCTTTTTGCTGAAAAAGGGGTTTTTATAGGGTTTCTTTTTGGCTGGAGTGGCTGTAGATTTTGAAAATCTATCTAAAGTGATATTGTCAGCATCTATCTCATTAGCCTTTTCCTGCCAATTCTTGCCAAAGAGGTTTTCTCCTGTGCAAGGGATGTTTCCTAATTAATCCTGTACCCAAATCTCGAAGTCTGATGCCTGAAGCCAGGCAATCCGACGTGTACCAATGGAAATAGCCGAGGTTCTGCTGATGCATTCAAAGCAGTCAAAGGCTGCACGATTTACAAACTTGGAGACGTCTTGAGCATGCTTGACAAGAGTAAGGAAGTCTTGTCATTTGTCATCAGGGAGAAGGGGGCTCATAAGATCCAAATCTCCTGTGACCTCTTTGAGGAACATTCCCATATATAAAATATATGAGCTGATCCTAGCTGAAAGCATGGAAGCCTGAAATGTTTGACGCCCAAAAGTGTCAAGAGTCCTGCATTCATGACCTGGAGGATTGGATGCATGTCTTTTTGCACTTTTCATCCTATGCATTGCTGACTCCACTACCATTGAATGGTGTGGCAGCTGAGTCTTTTGAAAACCAGGACATGGTGGAACTCGATACATGGTATCGAGTCTCCTAGAATGAGGATAAGTGGTCAAAAGTGTCTCCCACATTCTGAGCATCAAATCATGAAGAATTTCATGAATGGGCAGAGTGACTGCTTCCTTCGGAGCCTTAGGGTATTGGAGAATTTTCAATTCCTTTGCTCTAGGTTCTTTTTCAGGAGCTACCATGATTGAAAGGCCTCGGGCCACATCACAAAAAAAATCCTGAAAAAACGTCTTCTGGAGACATTCTGCGTTGGGGAGAAGAGGAGTCTTCCAGGAGAAACACTCTGGTACCGGAAGAATTATCAGAGTCATCGGAATCGGAGGATTCAAAGTATCTCTGATCCCGATGTTCATGCAAAGCACGGTCTCGGTATCGATCAAAGTCAGTACCGAGTTGGTTAGGTACCAATCTGTCAATGCCAGAAAAAGTCAGTATGGAAAGAATTCCCACCAGGGCCGGTACCGTCGGTGCTGGTACCGGTATCTGTACTGGTGCTGGCACCGGCATCGGTACCGGTGCCCGTTGAACTGCTGGTGTCAACAGTACCGCAGCTGTAAGGAGAGCTGCAAGACTGCGTTCAATAGCGAGGAATCTCTGGTCTATCTACACTGCTGATGCCTGGGTATCAGTACCAGTAAAAGCGGCCAGAACTCCTGAGCATGGCACCAGTAGTTCTGCCGAGGTCGAAGCCTCGAGAACATCCTGGAACCCCATTGATGCTTTGGAGGCCGAAGCCTTCCGCCTGGGCTGTTTTACCAGTGCAGTTTCCTCAAGGGCAATGCCAATGGCCTCTTGATGCTTTGAAGGAGAGTTACCCTTTGAGGACCAGCTCTTGTGTTTAGTTACCTGAGATCCATGGGAGGAAGACGAGGCTCTTGAAGACGTCGATGCAATGGACCTGGCATCCGAAGAAAAGAGGGTACGGAGCTTTGCAGCTCGGTTCTGTCTTCCTCTTTTAGTCATCCCCATACAAGAGAGACACTCAGATGGAGAATGGTCAGGGCCTAAACATTTTAGACACTAGTCATGGGTGTCGGTGACAGAGATGGTGCTGCCACACTTAGTACATTTTTTAAAACCACTAGCTGGTTTTTCCATCTTTTAGGACAAATGGGGCCTAATGCCCAAAATGGCACCTAGCACCAAAAAGAAAACGTTTCTGAAGAGAAACAGTTCAGAAGTATATATATATTTTTTTTTAGAAAAGAAGAAAAAAGAACCGGCAGTACCAGTAGGTGTCGTGCGGAGGCAGATGCGACCACAAGAAAGCAAGTTTAAAGAAGAAATTTTCTGCGGTGACAGGGAATGTGCCCTGTCGGCTCCATGGAAAACAAAGAACTGAAGAGGGACAGTTGGAAAGGTGGGAAGGCAGCACGCATGTGCTGAGGGATGCTCCCAAAAGCGTTCCTATTGGACGTCGGGGAGCTTTCCTGCGCAGGCTCCGTCGGTACCGATGATACTCATATGTGAAGTCTACATTCCTGCTTATTCCTGGAGATTAAGCAGATTTCATCATAGCCACTACCTCTTTGAATTCCATTAGAGATTCTCAATTTTCTTTTATAATGTCCTTCTTAATCTGCATAATTTTGCTCAGCAGCATAAGAACATAAGATATGCCATACTGGGTCAGACCAAGGTTCATCAAACCCAGTATCCTGTTTCCAACAGTGGCCAATCTAGGTCATACGTACCTAGCAGTTTCCCCAAAAGACACAGGTTCCACAGTGCTTGTATTGGGTCAAGGATTGATATCCTGGGTCCCTTTTTAATAATGGTTTATGGACCTTTCCTCCAGGAACTTGTCCAAAGTAATCTCTTCCTTGGCTGGGCCTGGTTGATTCAGTGGCGAGGGTGAATCCTGTTTAGCCCATTTCACTTTGGAACCCAACACTGGGGAGAAAGCTAACTTTCCAGGTTTTGACATCATGGTTTTAGCAAGCTTTCTCAGGATTTCTGAACCTTATCTTGCACTAAAGAGTGGAAGCTTCCTGTAACTTTATCAGAAAGCTTGCTGTTAAATATATGCAGAAAATTCCCACTTCCATTAGCTATACACATAGCAGCAATATTCAGCCACTATACATCTCATAGATAAGTGGTTTAAATGAGGATTGCTTTATTGCAGGCCTAAATTAAACCACTTAACTATACTGATAGTATTGGAATGTTGGTACCAAATAAAACAAAACTGCAGAGGTCATTCGGGCATCCGGAACTGAAGTGTGCAGAGATCATTCGGGCATCCAGAACTGGAGCTTTCTGTTTCGTTACAAGGCCACAGACTTACCAGCCCCCCCCCCCCCTCCCATATTTGCTGTCTTCTTTTATGCCATGTTTATTCTTTTTATGATTTCACAAGTTTAATTTTAAACCATGGAGGGTGTAGACACTGCAGTATAGACAACAAATAAATAATTGATGGAAGTTGAGGTAACTGGCCCTGCAATGCAGGCATAGGAATGGCAGCAGCTGCAGTCACAGCCACATGCATTGATGGTGCAGGAGCAGCCATTGCAGCTGGAGCAAGAGCAGGAATAATAGCCAGTGTGGAGACAGCGACATCCTTGGTGAAGGGCAGTATAGCCTCGGTGGCCATATATCTTTTGCCAATGCCACCCTCCTGGCTCTTCTCAAGGACCAGGTGGTCTCTGCCTACCAGCTGAAATCAGAGGCTGATGTCAATCCTCTCACAGACAGGTCCCATGCCATATCTGGTTTAGTGAAGCTGCCAAGATCTTTGCATTTTATGGCATCTGTCTCTTTGCAGACCTCTGTGAGCATAGTTTGTGGAATCAGCCATACCACTGGTTCCTGATGTGTCTACCATTGCTATGGAGCTGGTTCCTGATGTGTCTACCTTGAGGAGCTGGGTTAACAATTGCATTCTTTCCTGAATGACAGGCCACATTTGAGGGCCCAAAAAAAGAATTTTAATATCATTGCTGACCTACCTAATTTTATGGAAGCTACTGATTGCATACATGTAGCACTTATTCCAGCTAGTAACAGGGAAGCTATCTTTCATAACCATACACACTTTCATTCTTTGAATGTGCTGATGGACTGCACTACATGTGTCTCATAGCATTATAGAAATAAGCAATAGTAGTAATGGTCTGATCCATAGATGAACATTATGAATATGGTGGCTGGGTTCCAAGTGTCTACCCATTGTTCCTATATCATATGTTACTGCACAATATTCCAGCATTTTGAAGAGGAAAGGTATGGTGACGGAAGGCTGCTGGGCAGAGCCGGGCTAACCACTAGACAAACTAGGCGGTGGCCTAGGGCAGCAGACCATGGTGGGCAGCATCACTACCCCCCCCTCCCCCCAGGAAGTGGCAGCTGAACTGCTACTTCAGCACTGTGATGGGCTTTAAAATGCCTGCACACATGCACGCAGTTCCAGCCTGGCACTCCTGCCCACCCTCCAAGAAAGTTACATCAGAGGGGGCTCAGGAGCAGCAGGCTGTGAGCACGCATGCACGCGGACACTTTAAGGCCCAATGAAGTGCTGAAGTGGCAGTTCAGCTACAGCCATTTCAGCGCAAGTGGGAGCAGCAGAGGCGGCATGGCGGGCTGGGTGGAGGCAGAATCGTTGGGGGGGGGGGCAGCGGCACAAAGGGTCTGCCTAGGGTGGCAGAAACCCTTGTCTGCCACTGCTTCTGGTACCTGTTGGTCTCATATTTTCTAACTTGTTGGTCAGATGTTGCCATGCTAGTGTAGCTGCCCTTCTAACACGCCTCTTCTACTGTCTCATTCATAAGACTTCCTATCCAAAAAGCCCCTCCCAAGGCCTGAGACACACTTGTCAAACACAAATACATGAACATGCATTTCCTTTACCATCTGGTTCAACCCATGTTAACACCATATGTCAGTCTCTGGGAGGCAGACCTTCCCCTCCCCCAAATTGTCTCAATTTGGTCCTGTCCTTTGGCCCTATCATCTTTCTCTCCAACATCACTATAGTGTAAAAGGCTAGCATGAAAGACAAACCCCACTGCTTTGACTTGCAGGCAGAGGGGAGCCATAGTGAACTATAACATTCAGAATCTCCCAGTCATTGACCTTTTGATAGTCGTACCATTGTTGTCATTCAGTTGTGTCCTATTTAGACACATTTCTAGTCAGTTCTTGGGGACAAGCAAAACCCCCAAAGCACAAATGGGCTTGTAGCACTAAGGGCTAGATATATCTATAGATATATACATTCCCTCACCTTTCTGGGACAGATACCAACCGATGCTAAAATATAAAGTTTTGTTAATAGATGCGGGCTATACGCTTACTAACGCACCTAGCGTATAATGCATGAACAGCTCTTTGCGGTCTTTCTGCTCTTAAATTTGTGGGTATTCCATTTGCTTTTGAACTACTGATGTTTCCTACCATAATCTCTGAACAGGAAATTCTTGAAATCAGTGCACCTGCCCATCATCCCCGATTCACTGGAGACAGGATGGTAGCACTTACAATGCTGAAAAATTATCCTTCCTCCCTGCTTGCAGCTCTACTCTTCTGCTGTCTCCTCTTGTCACTGTCTTGGTGTACGAACTAACCACAGAGCACTTGGCGACCTCCAGACTACTGACCAATCTCATAATGGACTTCCAGATGGTTTTCTTGGAGGCTGATGATATCTTGAGGTTCTGTTTGCCATACACCTGGGAGTAGTTGACACTTAACATCTCCAGCAGCAAATCATTCACCGGAGAAGCACACAGCACGCTTTCACCAAGATGTCTTTAAATGTGTGTGTGTGGGGGGGGGGGGGGGGTTCTTTCCTGGCAAACAGTCTGGCTGTCCCTCCCTGCCTGCTCCTACCTGCCACTTGTCTCCTCTCTATGCTCCTGATCACTTCTGCCTGCGGGTATGTGGGTGAGGTGGCTACGTGCTGGACCTGCCCCTTATGCGACTACTCTTTACCTTCTTACCTGCCCAGACTGCTCTCAGTCCCTGCAACATTCCTGTCACTGATGTGCCTCCTTATTCTGTTCCTGGCTGCTACCAGGCCCCCTGCTACTCCTAGTCTTATCTCTCCACATACACCCTCCTGGCTTCTCAGTGAAACCTCCTGAGATGAGCTCGGCCTGGACCTACCCTTTCTATCTATATCATATAGAAAGCCAGTCACATGCCTCCCACTATTCATTCATGCCCCTTTAACAGTGCACTATACACCTTGAACACTGAAAAGAACACCAGCAAACCAAAAATACAGAAATAGTGCACTGTGTTTTAACATTTATCAGATAAAATTCCCATTCTCACTCCACTCACATCCAGAAGCAAAGTCAATGATTCCTCTGTAAGACATTCCAACTGGCCAGTTCTCTCCACTCTGCTCATAGCACAGGCAATTATGCAAAGGTGGGACTGTGCAATGAGTCAAAACAGATAACGAGCAGTATATTATTGTTCCTGAATGTAACTCACTTTGAATTACTACTGGAAAGGTTTGAGCTAAATACTGATAATATCACAAGAAAAGAGATGAAAAATCCATGTGTATTTTAGATGTGTTGACATATTTTAAATCGAAAATAACCATTAACTTTGAAACAAGAAGTTTAGAAATGTTCCTATTAAATGATGATATATAAAGAAAGGATTACAGAATTTTTTGGATGAGAAATCTAATTTCTTAAACTGGCAGAAATTCCATAGATTCATCAAACTGGTTTACGAACCCTTTCTGATGAAATGGAATTGTTGTTGGCACAGTACATCCAGTGAAATCTGCCAGCAGCTTCAAGCAAGCCTGCTGCATCTTTCCAAAGGCCTACAGAAAGCAGTTCCACAAATAAAAGACAAATCACAGGGCTGAGGTAGCAAACCGTTGAAATTTCAAAGACACATAAATCTAGCCGTTTCAATCTGTTGCACACATCTTTAATGAAAAAGCATGATTTTAAATAATCCAATAAAGGAGATGTAATATAAAGAATAAAATCTCTCATTAGTTTCCTGGTTTAAATTGAAAAAAAAAACCCAAATATTGCTGATAGAAAGGGACAATTTTAAGAAGCATTTTCTGCATGTAAAGCAAGTTGTACTTAGGGAAAATGCCTATTATAAAATTGCATGGAGGTTTATGCACCTAAAAGGTAAGCATGCACAACATAGCGCGTACTTTCATAAGAACATAAGATATGCCATACTGGGTCAGACCAAGGTCCATCAAGCCTAGTATCCTGTTTCCAACAGTGGCCAATCTAGGTCACAAGTACCTAGCGGTTTCGTAAAAAGACCGAGGTTCCACAATGCTTATATTGGGGCAAGCAGTGGATATCCTGGATCCCCTTTAATAATGGTTTATGGACCTTTCCTACAGGAACTTGTCCAAACCTTTTATAAGACCGACTACACTAATAGCTTTTACTACATCCTTCTGTAAGAAATTCCAGAGTTTGATTACACATTGAGTGAAAAAATATTTTCTCTTATTAGTCTTAAATAGGTTACACTGTAGCTTCATTGCATGTCCCCTAGTCTTTCTATATTTTGATGGTGTAAACAATCAGTCTACATTTACCCATTACACTCCATTCATTAATTTATAGACCTCTGTCATATCTCCCCTCAGCAGCCTCTTTTCCATGTTGAAGAGCCCTAACCTTTTTAGCCTCTCTTCATAGGGGCATTCTTCCATCCCCTTTTCCATTTTGGTGGCTCTTCTCTGAACCTTTTCTAATAACGCTATATCCTTTTAAGATACGGCGACCAGAATTGCATACAATATTCAAGGTGCAGTCACACCATGGAACGATACAGAGGCATTATAATATCCTTTGTTTTATTCTCCATTCCTTTCCTTATGATTCCTAAATGATGCCTAAATCTTTTTCCTGGGTGGTGGTTCCTAATGTGTAACCATAGTTTGTGTTGTTCTTTTCTAGGTGCATAACTTTGCACTTGTCCACATTAAATTTCACCTGCCATTTGGATGCCCAATCTTGCAATTTATCAAGGTCCTCTTGCAATTTTTCACACTCTTCATGGGTTTTAACAACTTTGAATAATTGTGTGTCATCTGGAGTTCTGATAACCTCACTCGTTATTCCCATTTCCACGTCATGTATGAATATGTTATAAAGCAGCAGACCCAGCACAGATCCCTGTGAGATACTCCACTATTCACTTTTCTCCATTGGGAAAATTGGCCATTTAGCCCTACCCTCTGCTTTCTATCTTTAACTAGTTCCTGATCCACAATGGTACACTGCCTCTTATCCCATGACTTTTTAATTTCGCCAAGAGTCTCTCATGAGGGACCTTGTCAAAGGCTTTCTGAAAATCCAGATACACTATATAAACTGACTTACCTTTGTCTACCTGTTTATTCACACCTTCAAAAAACAGAACAGATTAGTAAGACAAGACCTTCCTTGGCTAAAGCCATGTTGGTTGTCTCCCATTAAGCCATGACTATCTACATGTTCAGTAATTTTGTTCTTTATAATGGTTTCTACCATTTTTCCCAGTACTGTTGTCAGTCTCACTGGTCTGTAGTTTCCCGGATCATCCCTAGAACCCTTTTTAAAAATTTTCGTTACTTTGGCCATCCTCCAATCTTCAGGTATTACCAATGGTTTTAAGGTTAGTTCACAGATTACTAATAGGTCTGAAATCTCATATTTCAGTTTTTTCAACACCCTTGGATGTATACCATCTGGTCCAGGTGATTTGTTATTCTTTGGTTTATCATGCAATAGTGGGGTAATTTTAGAAGGATCCTATGTTAACAACTATTGCAGCTTAGTAAAGGTGCCCCTTAGGAAAGGGGTTCTAGTTGTTAGCATGTGTTCTGGTGTTTCCTGAAGGTGTGCTGGGACATGCATTGACAGCTAGCACTAGACCACAACCATTAGCACTAGCAGATTTCTATGCTAACTGTAAATCGCTAATGTGGGTGGTAAGAGGGATAACTAGGGGCAGAGAGTGGGCACGGTGAACACTGCACAGTTAGTGTGTGGGTAAACACTATGTGCTAACTGACCCTTGTAATTAGCATTGGTTCGCCTATCACTACCTCAATAAGTGGAATTAAGTGCACCTGCTCTATTTGTTATGCCGTGCTAGAGCACAGTGTTCCATGTCAACAGGCTTTCAACACCCCCAATGGTTAACATATTGGTGTTGCACCTAATGTGCCATAGTTTGGTGCTATTAGCACATTAGGTGCAGCATTATAGTGCCCTTTAGTTAAAGGGCCCCTTAGTCTACTTTCTTGGATTGTATTACCCTGCAGTCACAGAATACTATTTGCAATCTGTTCTCTGACTGTGAGACACAAATGGGGATGAGGATAAGAAAATGTGGGCTATTGCTAGGAAGTAGAGTATAGAATTAAGTGCTACAATAGAAGATAAAGTTTCTCAGATTAGAGCAGGTTTCTCCATTTCATGCACTTTTGTAATACTACACACATCCAAACCACAAAAGTTTCACTAACAAGCTTGCTAAAGATTGCTTTGGTTTCAGCGAAAAGAGAGTATGCTTAGCATGGAAACACTCTCAGAGCAACAGCATCTTGTTCAGCCACAGCAGAGCAGTTTTAATGCTGCTGTTTCCCCGCTGGTGCTGATAATTGATAGCTCAGCACTCATCGGGCCAGACTGTATTTGACTGTTTTCTCTGGTTTTGTCTGGTGGATGAGTGCAATTATTGTTTCATTGGTGGTAAAGTGCTACAAGTATCATGGGACAAACATGTGATTAGCATATGAATATACCACAGAGTGTGCATAGCAGCCATGGCACAATCAGGGGGCATGGTGGCGGGAAGGGTGTATGGCTGTGCTAAGCACATCTCTAGAACATTAGTAGGGTATGCACAACTGTAGTGAAGGAGCATTATAAAGGCATTCACTAGAAGTACCTTGCTATTGCATACTACCGGTGTGATGTTATTGCCAGCAGTAAGCCACTAAATCCCTGCAGATGTATCATAAAGCTTACCCTACTAACAGCCTTACCCTACTAACAGAATATCCAGTAAAGTGGCGAGTGAAGGATAGAGAGAGTTGGCCTGGGAATAGGCACATCACACAGTACAGCTCAGAGAAATGGGACAAAGTGCAAGGGAGCAGGGCATGCAAATCAAGGAAGCAAACACATGTATAGGCACTATGCTGCAGTCCTTTCTAGGCAAGATAGGGTCCAAATGTAGCATCTGAATGAGCTGGAGGCCCTTTAAAGAAGGCAGGCAGGGTGTCAACAATGGTCACCATGTGGAATGTCTGTATGAAGGCCCCTCACTCTGAGGCACCCAGGATGCCAGATTACCTAGACTGCAGTGGAAGGTTTCCAAGCCTCTGGAGTAGCAAAGGATTAAGACCTCTTCTTATCACTCCCCGCATACATCTTGCATAGTATGCATGCTAGCTGTCCCCATATTGGAGTGCTAGAGCAGATCTGCAGGCTCAATAAAATGACTGCATACATGTAGAAGATATTAGGGGTGGGGGGCATTTAACTCCTTTAGCCATCCCACAGGAAACCCACCCACGTGGTTGGGAAGAAGTCTATTACAAGACACCAATCTCTCCCCCACCATGGAGAGAGACAAGCCACAAGACATCAGATCTGTGCAATGTCTCATCTCCTAGGCAGAGGGCTCTATACAAGCACATTGATGTTCAGGGGTAGAACATGAGTTGATAGGCCAAAGACACATCCTCCTATGGTTTGGGTGAGGGGCCATCTGCCACAGGAACAGGGTTCATGGCACTGATATATAAGTGAATACATGGAATATCTGAGATAAAATTTTTAAAAAGTCATAATTTGGATGAAAGCATTGCATGGATTGTCTATACATATTTGTTTAGATGTTTTCAATACATTAATATGTTGCTACTGTTTTTGGAAGGTAGATTTAAGTGATTTTGCAGTGATGAGGGAGGTATAATTTTTTAGTTCTGACTTAGCCTCCAGGTGCACATAAACACCACAACATGGCCCCCTATCCAGACCATCACCTCCCCTGCATTGGGTGGGGGGGGGGGGGCATGCAGTGGTGCTTATGTGCACCTGGGGGCTATGTCAGTACCAAAACATTATACTTCCCTTGTCATTTTGCCAGTTGTGGCAACTTCTCATTTTTATGCCCCTCCCCAAGCTGTACTCTGATATCTGCAACTTTGGCTATGTGGCCAGTACTGGCTGTTTCCCCAACTACATGCCCTATCTCCCAACTCCTCTGCAGCTGATAACACCAGCAGCCCTCCCACATCTATCCAGTGCAAATGCAGACCTGAACATCATACTTTCAGTCTGTGAGTGTAAATGCGAGTGTGTGGATGTATATAGATAGATATGCATTTCCATTCTCCCAGCAGATATACTCAGGTGCTGCAGGCCCAGATGTTGTGGCTGCCAGGCTGCAGTGCTCCGCTGCTGTGGCAGCAGGGCTGTCCCAAGGGTTTCTGCCACCCTAGGCAGAAACCCTGGCCCTGCTTCTCCCCCACCAAGCTGCTGCCACTGATTCCATCTCAGGATGGAGAGGCAGGCAGCGGCAGTATTTCTAAAGGTCGCAGCAAAAAGCAGTCACTTTTGGCAATACTGCTGCTGCCTCACCCTCATGAGATGGAATCAGTGGCAGCTAGTGGGGGAGGCAACGGCAGCTGGAAGGGCAGCCGGTCATGTGTGCCGTTGCTGCCCCCACCCGGGTCGGCCGCTTTGCTCGCCTAGTGGACAGACATGTCTGCCATGCAGGGCCAAACATGCTGCCCATTTGACACTAATGTCTGTGATGGGTGCCTGGACATTGCTATACCATCATTGACAACACTGGATATGTGTAGGAGAGTTCAGGGCAACAAGTCTGTTGACACGTCTTCCCTTTCCAGAACGTTCTTTTCCATCAAGTTATCTTACTGTCCCCTGGACCCCTTCCCTTCCAGGTGACTAGCAGACCTGCCATTAGGCTTCATCCCAGTTATCTGAACAATGCTTAATTCCTCCTTCTCATCTGTTTCCATCCCCTCTGATTGGAAAAAAGCACTCATCTACCCACTCTTAAAAGGCCCCAAACTTGATCTCATTGATCCCAATCATTACTGTCCTGTTTCTAATCTTCCATTCTTAGCTAATCTTGCTGAAAGATTTATATTTCGTCAATTGTCTGATCAGCTTGAACATTCTCTTGCCCTACATCCCCGTCAATCAGGATTCCGACCTTCCAACCGCACAGAAACCATTAGCGATATACACTCTTACTTAGATCAAGGATACTATGCTCTTGCTTTCTCCCTTGATCTTACAGCAGCTTTCGACTTGATGAATCATAATAATCTTCTTTCTGATGTCTTTGAATAGAGTCTTTGGGTTTCTGTCCTCTCGTGGTTTTCCTCCATCCTCCAGTATTGCTCCTATCAAGTTCTTTGACATGATAGCTCATCCTCTCCCTTTTCACTTCCCAGCAGGGTATCACAAGTGTCTGCTCTGTCTCCTCTTTTCAATATTTTCCTTTCATCCTTGGCCACTCTCATCCAATCTTTCTGGATCACTTTTTTACTTTTATGCTAATATTCTCCTTCAAGCCCGCTTGGATAGTGTGTCCCCTGATCTCTCTCTCCACTTAATTCTGCATTAGCCTCCTTCTCAGCTTGGTTACATGACAATGTTCTCAAATTCAACCCTAGTAAAAACAACCGCTACATGGATTACTGGTTCCTCCTGTGCCTCCTCACTATCACCTATCTTGTGCTCCCTCCCCATCTCGCTCCATTCCTCCTTTTAATACCTGGGAATACACAAATTCAGATCTCTCCTTTTCCATGCACATTTCCTATCTATTCCGTTCCACCTTCGCTGCCCTACAGAGATGCAGGACCCTTGGCCTTTTTTCTTGACCAATCAGCCATGACTACTATTCTTCTCAGCACTATGATTTCTTGTTTTGACTATTGTAATGTCTGTTTCACCAGCCTTCCACAGCATCAATTGAAAAGCCTACAAACTATACAAAATGTCACTACAGGCACCCTCACCCAAGCCAGAAAGTATGATCACGTATCACCACTCTTGATCCAACATCACTGGCTCCCCATTGCTCAGTGGACATACAGAAAGAGCAGGTGAGGGGGAGATCTGGAACTACAGGAGACTGAGATGAAATCAGGATAGGCCAGCAAATCATTTTAAGAGGAGGAAGAAAGGAAGGGGAGGAGGAGGACAACCCCGAGGTGGAGGAATTCAATATCAAACTCCTAGTCCATATGGAAAAAGATAAATATGTTGGGCTCTAGGCAAGGGAAAAAGATTACCCAAGTTAAATTTAACATCTAGAGTTAGGAGAATGATAATTAAGATGAATAAGGCCATATCCAGTATAAAGGGGACATTTATTGACATCACTGAAATAAATCAAATACAATAGTGTGTGGCTAAAATTATTACTGCAAAAAATATTACAAATTAAAGTGCAGGTCCAGAAGAAAAAGAGAACAGTTCCTCCTTGAAAAAAGTGCACTGAAGGATAAATATAATCATTGTGTGTGGAGGTATCCCTGATAGATGGGTATCTAAAAGGATTAAGATCATCAACAATATCGAGGAAGATCCAAGACATCAAGCTGAAGCAAGCTGCATTAAACAGAAGACCTGAGATTTATAATGTTCAAATAATAGCAGAGAATCCAGCAAGAACCAACAACAAGCCCGAGCAAAAGCGACCGATGACAGTCACACAGGAAATCTCGCCGGAATCACGGTACTGTATATCACCTCCAGCAAAACGCTTAATTTAGAAGGGACTGGTTACTAATTATTGGGACTGATTACCGACTCAAAAGCTCCTGATTGCTTGCATGTACCGCACTGCCGATCGTTCTGAATTTTCACTGCTGAGTGTACTGTGAGTATCTCAATGCTGATTGCATGCACGTATTTCACTGCTGAGTGTACTGTATTTCAATGCTGATTGCATGCATGGATTTCACTACTGACTATACTGTGAGTATTTCAATGCTGACTGCATGCACGTATTTCACTGCTGAGTGTACTGTGAGTATTTCAATGCTGATTACATGCAAGTATTTCACTGCTGTGTCTACTGTGAGTATTCCTCTTCTGATTACATGCACGTTTTTTTCTGCTGATTACACATAAGTATTTTCACTGCTGTCACTAGATAGTTGCCATAGAACAAACTAGCTATTAAAGGACTAGACAGGATACACATCGCCTGTGTAGAACACATACACGCCCCACCAGTATACACTTCCTCAGCAAGGAAAGTCCTGCCACACACAGGACGCACCGAACCCCAACTCAAAATGACCATATCCATTATAACCCTAACCAGTCTATACCTCCTCAGCAACGTCCTTAATGGTGCTCTCTCCTCTACCTTCAGCCACAACCCGATTCCGATTGTATGTGGCCAAGGAAGGAGACACCACAATAGCACACACCATACACCAACAGAACCCTCCCAGAACCCTCACCCATACTTAATCCACATACCACTTCAATACACCACAAAAACCAAAGGGGAGCAAAACCAGAACCCACGCAACCTGAAGTGTGCTCTCATAAATGCACGGTCAGTCCTTAAAAAGTGGCCAGTCATCACCAACTTCATGTCACACCTCAAGCTAGACATCCTGCTAGTGACAGAATCCTTATCAATAAAAAAGTAATATTCGTTCAGAACAACCCTTAAGGTACTGAAGACTTACTAAAACACTATAAAGGCACTTTGATAAATCTCTACTAAGAAGGTCTCAGATTTTTTGGCATTCTTTGTCAGACTAACGTCTGTACTGAATGTCATGCCTTTATTACATCAACGACCTTCATTTAGATCCTTTTTTAATCAAGGAACTTATTGGAAAAAATCAATACTCTCCATTTCCAAATATGCTTAGCTTTTGTTTGTACTATTTTTACTGCTCAGTCGTAATACTCGATAAAAAGCTCCTCTTTTATTATCCACGATCCAGCACTCTCCCCAGGTACCGCTATGGTGTTTCACCGCCTCAGTTTCATCAGGGGATCGATTCCAAACCCTTGTGTGTTCTACGTGAATAAAATCAAAAATTAGTGCCTGCTATTTCCCTCTAAAAACACCTTAATTAAAGAACTATATATAAACCCATAAAAACTCACCCGCCAGGTATCAAAAACACATTCCTAATGCTGCCCACGTCCGTATTTTCCGTAGGTTTAAACCATGCTTTTGAACAATTACGTGTTTAAACCATGCTGGCAGTTTTTTGGCTTTCCTTCCACTTTTCTTAAAGCATGGAATACATCTGGTCTGTGCTTCCAAGATAGTATTTTTAAACAACGCCCATGCTTCATGTAAATCTTTAACCTTTGCAGCTGCTACTTTTAGTGTTTAACTATTTTCCTTATTTTATCATAGTCTCCCATTTCAAAGTTAAATGGTAGTACTGTGGATTTCCTTGACATCCTCCCTCCATTTATTAAATCAGATGTGATCACTATTGCCAAGTGGCCCCAACACCCTTACCTCTTGCACTAGATCCTGTGTGCCACTAAGCAATAGGTTCAAAATAGCTTCCCCTCTTATCAGTTCATGAACCAGCTGCTTCAAGAAGTACTCATTTATTTCATCTAGAAACTATCTCTCTAGCATTTCCTGCTGTGACATTGATCCATTTGATACTGAGGTAATGGAAATCAGCCATTAGTACTGTGTTGTAACTTTAGTTAGCTTCCCTAATTTCTTTTAGCATTTCATCATCCATCTGTTCATTCTGGCTAGGCGGTCAGTAGTGCCTTCCACTTTTTACATGGAATTTCTATCCATAGAGATTCTACAGCATATATTGTTTCCTGCCAAACTTTAATCTTGTGTGACTTAATGCCCTCTCTAACATAAAGTGCAATCCTTCCATCAATTTGATCTACTCTATCATTGCGATATAGTTTGTACCCAGTTATCACAGTGTCCTATTTGTTGTCCTTCTTCCATGAGGTCTCTGAGATTCCAATTATATCTAACCTTTCATTTAGTACTATATATTCTAACTTTCCCATCTTATTTTTTAGATTTTTAGCATTTGCATACAGGCATTTTAAAGGTTGTATTTTATTCATATTAATCTGGTTATCAGTTGATAAGGGTAATTTGGATTCTTTCAGCTCAATCTGCTCTGTACTTAGGGGCATCTGGGTTACTTTTATCTTAATTGGAACCTCTCTATCGGGATGTTTATGTTTATTAGAATTTGACATACTGTCCTAATTTCCCTCTTTTGCTAGTATCTTTCAAGGATACATCACTTTGAACCATGCACTCTTGGGCAACTGTCAGCTTTTTCCTATTATCTCCCTTTTAAAGGCTAATGCTAGCAGCCTGATTCCATCCCAGCTGAGGTGAAGCCCATTCTTTTGGAAAAGCCCCTCCGATCTCCAGAATGATTCCCAGTTCCTAACACATTCAAAACCCTCCTGCTTTCACCATCGTCTCATCCACATCCTCTGCCTACCTTGTGGGTCCTGTGCATGGAACAAGAAGTATTTCAGAGAATGCTACCATGAAAGTTCTGCATTCCAACTTCCTACCTAACAGGCCAAAATTTGGCCTCCTGAAACTCCCTCCCATGCTTTCCTATGTCATTGGTAAAAACATGTACCAAGACAGCAGGATCCTCTGCAGCACTATCTAAAACTTTGTATAGGTGGCGTGATCCTCATGTCCACCAGTCACCCAGTTATCTACATGCCTAATGATGGAATCACCAACTATAATGGCCATCCTAACCCTTCCCTCATTGGCCCATGTTCTTGGAGAAACCTCCTCAGTGCAAGAGGGTTTAACAACAACTGGAGGACAGGTCCTTGCTACAGGATCACTTTCTGCCACACCAAGGATATGCTCTCCTTTCACGTGAACTCTCTCCTCCATGACAACAGAGAGGCTGCCAGACCTGAAGTGGTACTTCAGTACAACATCCCTATAGGTCTTGTCTATATACCTCTGTCTTCCTTAGCTCTTCCAAGTCTGCTACTCTAGCATCCAGAGATTGGACTCGTTCCCCGAGAGCAAAGAGTGCCTTCTACCTAGTGCACATGTAAGAGCCCCTTACAAATTGGGAGAAAATCGTAAATATAACACTCAATGCAAAATACTGGATAGCCCCTATCTTGCTGCTGGACTGCTCTCTGCATCTTAGTTTTAAGGTTTTGTTAAGATATTTAAGTTGCTTACTCAGAGTCATTAGGGATAGTTGCACAGTCACAAATATGCCTAATAGGTTTAAGGGACTTTGTTCATAGGATTACTTTCAGGGCCTTAATTAATTATGCTATATCTGATGATGATACCCAGCTACACCTGAAAGTGAATTTGATTACCTCTGTCCCTGTAAGAACCTATAAATCCAAGAATATGCCTGGGGTGGGTGGGGGATGGGTGGGGCGGGAGGGAGGGAAAGAAACACTTAATAGGTGCTAGCTTGCTAAAAGAGTGACCAGAATGACTTTAAAAAACACAATTTTAAAATAGACAGAGATTTTATCAGTTTAAACCCAAAGAGTTCCCTTTAATCCAAGAGTGAGAAATTACCAGTAGGTAAATACTTACAATTGCAGAATCCTTCCCAGCAAGAGCAGCATTTCGCAGTAGTCCTGCCTTCATACTGCCTAACCCTTACGTTTGAGCTGCATGCTCATGATGCACTATAGCAAGGCAAGTGCAACTACCACCTAGTCTGAGGCAGGAGATAGTTGCACCCACACTAGGGCATCTTTATGCTGGTTGTGCGCTCAAGTATTGTGGGTGTTCCTGCCAGGCATCACACTGTCACCCTCTCTCCAACCATTCTCCACCTTAACCCCACATATTTGCATGCTACCCGGGTAGTGTGTCATTTTTAGCATGGTCACATTCTGGCCACACTCTCCTAGCTAACAGTTGGCCAAAATGTGCATTAGCCTGTGCTTAACCCCACGCTCCTGGTTACTATGCTTTAGTATACAGTCCCCTAAGTCATCATTTTGAATATTTGTTGCATTAGATTCTGAAAACCTTTACTAAGAAATAAACTTTGTATAATTCCATGTTGCACAGTAACTAGTTTTTGCTCTGGTCAGTGACAGAGTGCATATGAATTCCTATGGCTCTTTTCCAAATCATTAGTGATGACAGCTTGCATCTACCAAACCTAGTACACAACAAATGATAAATAAGCTAAAGTCCGGGCATTTGTCCATAGCTAAACTGTAAATAAATACTTCATAGTGTTTTGAAGAGAGTGTTTTGACAGAATATATATAAGAAATAGAAAATATACCTAGATATTGATTAAAAATCTATCTTCTCGATGATACCTATAATCTGTAATAAAATAAATTGGAATGCTTAGAGGCTATACTTTTTTTGGCCTTATATGAAATGCCTACTATGCTGTGCTAGGTATGCAGATACTACATCTGACCTGGTATTCAGCAAAGGGAGGCCATGTTCTACTTGCATTCAGTGTTGACAGAGGATAGATAGGGCAAGTGGCGCAATACATCATCCCAGCCCTTAAAAAATATTAGTGTAAATCATTTTAACTCTCATCTTTTTTCTTTTAATCAGTATTTAGAAAACAAGTTTGTAGGACCATTACTTCCTCTAACAGGAACAATCCACTAGCTTTCTTTATTATAATTCCATTTTACTGATATAATAAAAATCAATAGGCCCTATATATTAAAAAGCCAAAAAACACTCATCTGAAGTTACTGTAAACATTAATCCTCTTTCAAGAGCAAATTCAGTAACCGTCCAAGTCTTCTAATAAGGTATTTTCACCCTTTTTGCTAGGTTTAATCACCACCCCTTTATAAATTCATTCTCCCAAAATTAATTACATTTATACGTCTCTAAAAATCACATATCATTATCTAACATAATTCTAAGTTTCAAATTCCAAACTAGTCCTACTTGAGGGAATCATGTCTTTTTTTGCCTCCGGAAGCTAGAGGTGTTAGATGCTTTTCTCATTTAGATGAACTCTATGGATGATAAATTGCATTTTAAGATGATCTGTCATTTAGAACAGATTGAATTTCTGGATATATTGATTTTTTAAAGAAGATGAAAGATTGAACACTACTTTATATAAAAAAATCTCTTTAATGTAATAATTTTTTGTGATTCCATCGTCACTGTCTGTGGAGATTAAAGCAAAGCTTAGAGGACTTGGATATGGCTCAAGCCTTTTCTCAGAGGTTAAGTTATTTTCCCTGCTCCTAGTAGCATAGGGTTTAATGCAGTGCTAGCACATATTTTGTGGAGGCGTTTCCTAGTGGTTAGAGCAGTCGCCTGGTAACTAAGAGACCAGGATTCAGTTCCCATTGGCACTCCTTGTGGCCTTGGGCAAGTCACTTTATCCTCCATTACCTTGGAAGAAAGGTCTGGCAATCTACCTCCCTCACACCTTGACAAGAAAACCCAGTTGAAGTTGGATCGCCAGGAGTCAGCACTGACTATGGCATACATTGCAATTTTCAACACGCATTTTGGCTAACAGTAACTGATAGCATGCGACCAGAAGGCTCCCACACTAAAACTGTCATGCTACCCAAGGAGCATGCAAATAGACGGGTTAGTTTAGAGTTGAGGTGCAGAGTGGAGGAAGCAACCATGCATAGCTGGAGTGACTACATTAGTGGTGTATGAGAGGCACAAAGATGCCAGTAGCTCATGTGTAACTGCCACCAGCCCCTGACCAGACAGTTGTCGCACCTGCTTTGCTAGTGCATCACAAATGCATGGTCTGAGCATGACTACCACAACGCATCCCACACATATAGCAATGAGAACACTGGATGCCAATGTTCACAAGTGAATCAGTCACTTGCCTAGGGCACCTTTATCAGGGTGGCAGCATGGTGTGAGATGCACTACAACCTAACAGACACAAAACTGGGGTCTGCAGCACATAAGTATACCTGCTGGGAGAGTGAGCACATATCTACATACTGCATGCAGCAAATGGCTGTCTTGACAGTATGATGTTCACATCTGCTTTTGCACTGGATAGATGCAAGAGGGCTGCTGGTATGATGAACTTCAGAAGATTTGGGAGGTAAGGTCAGTGCTCAGTGAAACAGCAGTACTGGCAGCATTGCCAGGGTTACAGACAGCAAAGTAGAGCTTGGGGAGGGACATGCAAATGAAGTGTTGCAACACCTGGAAAAATGAAGGTTTGGCACCAATATGTGATATCAAATAACTGCCTCCTCTGCATGATGAGCCATGTAGCAGTATATAAGTGTACCTGGAGGGCTATGCTGGTGCCATGGACCCTCTTCCCATGGAAATAGGGCCCCTTACTCTCAACACAGAAGGACATGTATTTGGCCTACTGGCTCAGATCAGATATCCACATTTCTTGCACTAATTAAGGGCTATTTTGGTTAGAATTTCTGCTTAGTGTTCTTCCTCCCCCCCAGGCCCTTTCCTAGGGGATGAAGTGTTCTACAGACCTCTGAGTTTGTGGGCTCCCAAGCGTCTGTGGTTCTTCATTTCCCTGACAGCTTTGTGTTTAGGTTGGGAGCCTCTTAGGGTTGCTGCCCCAAGATGGTACTACCCCCCCAGGAGAGATTAGGCTACAGGGATGAATGTGCCATGTGATGGGCTAAAGAGGTACATCATGGCACTATGGACTCCATGTGGCGACAGAGTTTGGTAGCAGAGTGCCCCAGTTATCAGTTGATGAAGCCATTACGTCTCACATCTGTGCAGTCACTATGCTGAGCCTGCTGTTCCATAAGCCATTCATCCTTGTCATCTTCCTCACTGATATAAGGCAGAAAGGAGGAAAGGGAATTTGGATTTAGCCCATGCCTTTTCAATAGTAGCTCAAGGCAAGTAGAATTTAGGTACAGTTGGTATTTCGGTATCCCTGAAGAACGTTAGTCTAAGTTTGCATCTGAGGCAATGAAGGGTTAAGAGACTTGCCCAAGATCACAAGCAGCATCAGTGCCATTTCAAACTTGCTTTTTTCTGGCTCTCAACCTGCTGCTTGAACCACTAGATATATAAGTTAAGCAGCCTAGGATACCAGGGTAGGGTATTTTATTAGATTGTCAGAATGATCGATAAAGCTGGTCCTTGATCTGATAAAAGGGAAACTACTTTAGGTCTAGTTCTCATTGGAACAGAGGACCTAGTGTAGGGTGGAACCACTTGATAATACTGATCATATTGCAGTCAAATCTGATAAATCACTAGGAGTATCTGAAGTAATGCTATTGCAGTAGCATGCAATTTCAAAAGAGGAAAGCTATAATAAAACAAGAAAATTGAGGAGAAAAATACTAAGTTGCTATGAGGATTAAGGGGTATTTTTTTAAGGGCTACCTAGATTTATGTGCCAACAACACATGTGAATTCTGGTATTTTAGTCATTTATGTGCATATGTGGTTACTTACACACGCAAATGACTTCATAAAATATTGAGTGGCCTGAAAGTATAAGTGCAGTTTGCATGGCGCATACTTTCAGTGCATTCACAGTGGGCATGTGCAGGGATGACATTTGGCGGAACATGGGCAGTGCGAGCCCTTCCACATGTAGATTATAAAATTATTTACTTTACGTGTGTAATTGCAATAAGTAGGCCCAGCCATTTACACCAGCTCTAGGGGGGTATAAGTGATAGCAAAGTCAAATACAATGCATTCTATTCATTAAGAAATGTAATAAAAAGACAAACCAATTCTTATGTTTCTTAAATGGTGAGGTAAGAGGCTAGTAAAGACAAAAAGGCACCTTTTAAAAATTGGAAGTTAGATGCAAATGAGTACAAAAGGAAAGAGCATAAACACCAGCAAGCTAGATGAAAAACAACAATAAAGCCATTAAAAAAGAATTAGAGAACAAACTTGTCAGAGACAAAAAACACGCCAAGCGGTTCAGTTTATGCTTGCTCTTGAGCTAATGTGATTTACTCCACACTGTTGCGTTGACATATAGCATGTGCCTCTGAAATGTATATAATCTGCACTCACACTAATACTGCCCACTTTCCTCCCCTATCCTGCCCATCTCCCTCTATATCACGAGTTACTTACTTAGCACTGAAAAATGCTGCACTATCTATTAATGCAGGCTACTAGCATTTGCTATCTGCCATGTTAACAGCATAGTTTAGTAAGTGAACATGCCCCATAGTGTGGCCAGGCAGACCCCATCCTGCCACCCTCCCATTCTGCCTCCCCCTTCCTATGAGCTCTGGCTCCCTCCCAATAAGCTCTTGAAAGACTAGAAAAAGGAGTCTTGAAGGACTAGAAAAAGGGGCTGTTACTTCTGGAGAGAGATCTGCAATTGTGAGTATATACTTCTGGGAATTTTCTGAAAGGAATTCTTTCTATTAAAGCTATTTAATCTGTGAACCCACTATTTTTTGTTAAATCAGTCAGGGCCTAGTAGCAGCAGTTTAAGTTTACATTTAAAACACAGCTTTATGGTTAAATTTCATACCCAGCAGAGAGCTTGTAGTTTAAATTTAATAGTCTTTCAGGGCCTAGTATCAGCAAAGTATTTTTAGTTTAAATTTAAAACACAGAAGAGAGCTTACTGGTTAAATTTGGAACCCAGCAGAGAGCTGTTGTTTAAATTTAATAGTCACTCAGGGCCTAACATCAGCAAAGTACTTTTAGTTTAAATTTAAAACACAGAAGAGAGCTTTCTGGTTAAATTTAGAACCCAGCAGAGAGCTTGTAGTTTAAATTTCATAAGTTAGAGCCTAGCAGCAGCAAAGAGCTATAATTTAAATCAAATAAGAATATAGATTAGCACAAAAGGCAAAACAGGGTCAGTACTCTTTGAGCAGCAAATAAAGTCTTCTAGAAACCTTTACAAAGAGGCCTTCTACCTAGGGGGCAAGAGATCTGTGAAACCTTTTCAATAGGTGTTAACACCAGGTGGCAGTTCAAAAGGCCATTTTGAAAGACTCCTTCTATCCAAGCAAGGACTGTTAATCATCCAGGACGTTGGTCACAGCTTACCTCAGCAGTACAGGCATAAATAGCTCAACCAGAACTCTGTGATCCTCAGTCATGAAGGACTAGAAAAAGGGGCTGTTACTTCTGGAGAGAGATCTGCAATTGTGAGTATATACTTCTGGGAATTTTCTGAAAGGAATTATTTCTATTAAAGCTATTTAATCTGTGAACCCACTATTTTTGTTAAATCAGTCAGGGCCTAGTAGCAGCAGTTTACGTTTAAATTTAAAACACAGAAGAGAACTTTCTGGTTACATTTCATACCCAGCAGAGAGCTTATAGTTTTAAGTTTAATAGTCACTCAGGGCCTAGTATCAGCAAAGTATTTTTAGTTTAAATTTAAAACACAGAAGAGAGCTTTCTGGTTAAATTTGGAACCCAGCAGAGAGCTGTTGTTTAAATTTAATAGTCACTCAGGGCCTAGCATCAGCAAAGTACTTTTAAATCAGTCAGGGCCTAGTAGCAGCAGTTTACATTTAAATTTAAAACACAGAAGAGAACTTTCTGGTTACATTTCATACCCAGCAGAGAGCTTATAGTTTTAAGTTTAATAGTCACTCAGGGCCTAGTATCAGAAAAGTATTTTTAGTCTAAATTTAAAACACAGAAGAGAGCTTTCTGGTTAAATTTAGAACCCAACAGAGAACTTGTAGTTTAAATTTCATAATAAGTTAGAGCCTAGCAGCAGCAAAGAGCTATAATTTAAATCAAATAAGAATATAGCTTACCTCAGCAGCACAGGACAGGGTACTGTGTAGCAGCCCTCTTTTAATAAGTCTTATTTCCCTCCCTCCCTCCCCACACCCTCCCACCCCTGGGATAAACGTAGCTTTATAGGTACTTACACATCTTAAAAGACAGGAGGTGCTCTCAGGTGAAGCTTGTTACCCAAATCAGACAGGTGAACAAGGTATATTAAACGTATTAGGTACAGTTTTATTGGTATAAATATCCATAGCAACCCTTAGTAAGTAAAGAACTTAAATATCTAAACAAAAACTTAAAACTAAGATGCAGACATAGTTACATATATAGTTACATAGTAAATGACCGCAGATAAAGACCAGCATGGTCCATCTAGTCTGCCCAGCAAGATGGCAAGAGTAGGTGCACCTGTCACTCTGTGCAGGCCACCCCTCCCCATGTCTTTGTTTAGGGGTAAACCCACCACTCCATGTAGGACACCCCTATTTGTTGAGACGTTATATGGTTCAGAAGTTAGATGGTAGTTTATTTTGTTTTTATCCTATTGCTGTAAAGGGATCCACTGTGTTTGTCCCATGCTGTTTTGAATTCCGTCACCGTGTTTGTCCCCCACCACTTCCTTCGGGAGGGCATTCCAAGCATCCACCAACCTTTCAGTGAAAAAATATTTCCTGATATTGCCTTTCAATTTACCACCTTGCAGCTTCATGTTATGCCCTCTAGTTTTACAGCTTCCCCATCTTTGGAAGAGGTTTGTTTGTTCATCATT
Organism: Ichthyophis bannanicus; assembly: GCA_033557465.1. Classification (NCBI taxonomy): domain Eukaryota; kingdom Metazoa; phylum Chordata; class Amphibia; order Gymnophiona; family Ichthyophiidae; genus Ichthyophis; species Ichthyophis bannanicus. Next base: position 1,202,712,069 of record CM066033.1, read on the forward strand.
TCTCTTTAAGTATTTAAAGGTCTGAATCATATCTCCCCTATCCCTCCTCTCCTCCAAAGTATACATATTTAGGTCTTCAAGTCTCTTCTCATAAGACTTCTGATGCAGGCTCCAAATCATTTTGGTCTCTTTCCTCTGAACAGTTTCCAGTCTTTTTACATCTTTTGCAAGATATGGTCTCCAAAACTGAACACAGTATTCCAAGTGAGGCCTCACCAGTGACTTATACAGTGGCATAAGTACCTCTTCTTTTCTGCTGGTAATCCCTCTCTGTATGCAGCCCAACATCCTCCTGGCTTTTGTCACCGCCTTGTCGCACTGTTTTGCCACCTTGAGATCATCAGAGATAATCACACCAAGCTCTTTCTCCTGAACTGTGCATACCAACCTTGCGCCCCCTATCTTGTACATTTCTCTTGGATTTCTGCTACCCAAGTGCATGACACTGCACTTTTTTGCATTAAATCGTAGTTGCCAAGCATTAGACCAGTCTTCCAGCTTTTGTAGATCTTTCCTCATGTTAACCACTCCCTCGGGGGAGTCCACGCTGTTGCAAATTTTTGTGTCGTCTGCAAAAAGACAGACTTTTCCATTCAGTCCTTCAGCAATATCACACACAAATACATTGAACAGTGCTGGACCCAGGACTGAACCCAGGGGCACCCCGCTAATTACCTTCCTCTCATCCGAGCGAGCTCCATGTACAATCACCTTCTGTCGTCTGTCAGCAGTCCAGCAGCGGGATGGGGGCTTTCCAGTCTTTTGCACTGAGTGTCACATGTATGATTTTCTCCCAGTTGTTGAGAGGTCTTACGTGTGCATGTAGGTGCAAGGAGCACTTTGCTCTAAAGGAACAAGTCCGTTCTCTAGAGGGTAGAGCAGCAGACTTGGAAAACATAAGAAAGACAGAGAGGTACATAGACGAGACCTACAGGGATATAGTCCTGAAGTCCCACCTCCAGTCTCGCAGCATCCCTGTTGCCATGGAGGAGAGAAGTCACGTGACAGGAGAGCATCACCCTGGTGTGGCAGGAAGTGATCCTGTAAATAGGACCTGTCCTCCAGGTGATGTAAAACCCTCTCGCACCGAGGAAGTTTCTCCAGGGCCATGTGCCCATGAGGGAAGGGTTAGGACAGCCGTTATAGTTGGTGATTCGATCATTAGGCATGTAGATAGCTGGGTGGCTGGTGGACGTGAGGATTGCCTGGTAACATGCCTGCCTGGTGCGAAGGTAGCGGACCTCACGCGCCACCTAGATAAGGTCTTAGATAGTGCTGGGGAGGAGTCTGCTGTCTTGGTACATGTCGGTACCAATGACATAGGAAAATGTGGCAGGGAGGTTCTGGAGGCTAAATTTAGGCTTTTAGGTAGGCAGTTGAAATCCAGAACTTCCAGGGTAGCGTTCCCCGAAATGCTTCCCATTCCACGTGCAGGACCCAAAAGGCAGGCAGAGCTCCGGAGTCTCAATGCGTGGATGAGACAATGGTGCAGAGATGAGGGGTTTGGATTTGTTAGGAACTGGGGTACATTCTGGGGAAAGGAGGGGCTTTTCCAAAGGGATGGGCTTCACCTTAACCGGGGTGGAACCAGGCTGCTGGCATTAACCTTTAAAAAGGAGATAGAGCAGCTTTTAAACTAGATAATAGGGGAAAGCCGACAGTCGCCCAAGAGCAGATGGTTCGGAAGAATGTATCCTTGAAGGATACTACCAAAAGCAGAGAGGTTCCAAAAAAGAGTAAAGTAGCCCAAATGCCCTTGAGTATGGAGCAGACAGAGCTTAAAGATTCCAAATTACCTATGTCTACCAATAGCCAAATTAATATGAATAAAATACAGTCTCTAAAATGCTTGTATGCAAATTCTAGAAGTCTAAAAAATAAGATGGGAGAGTTAGAATATATAGCACTAAATGAGAGGTTAGATGTGATTGGAATATCAGAGACATGGTGGAAGGAGGACAACCAGTGGGACACTGTGATACCTAGGTACAAACTATATCGTAATGATAGAGCTGATCAAATTGGTGGAGGGGTTGCGCTCTATGTTAGAGAGGGCATTGAGTCAGAAAGGATTAAAGTTTTGCAGGAAACAAAATTTGCTGTAGAATCTCTATGGATTGAAATTCCATGTAAAAAGGGGAAGGCAATGACGGTGGGGGTGTACTATCGACCGCCTGGCCAAAATGAACAAATGGATGATGAAATGCTCAAAGAAATCAAGGAAGCTAACAAATGTTACAGTGCGGTAATAATAATGGGCGATTTCAATTACCCCATTATCGACTGGGTCAGTGTCATGGCAGTACATGCTAGGGAGATAAAGTTCCTAGATGACATAACTGACTGCTTCTTGGAGCATCTGGTTCATGAACCGACCAGAGGGGAAGCCATATTAGACCTAGTCCTTAGTGGAACACCAGATCTACTGCAAGAGATAAGGGTTTTGGGGCCACTTGGCAATAGTGATCATAGCATGATCGCCTTTGATTTAATTAGTGGAGGAGGGATAGTAAGGAAATCCACAGTATTACCTTTTAACTTTCAAAAGGGAGGCTTGGGTGTTGTTGAAAAATACTATCTTGGAAGCCCAGACCAGCTGTATTCCACGCTTTAAGAAAAGTGGAAGGAAGTCCAAAAAACTGCCAGTATGGTTTAAAGGTGAGGTCAGAGAGGCTGTTGTTGCCAAGAAAGCATCTTTCAGGAAATGGAAAAAAGAGCCAAACGATGAAACCTGAAAAGAACACAAGCACTGGCAGGTCAAATGCAAGGCATTGATAAAGAAGGCAAAGAAAGAATTTGAGAAGAAGCTTGCTGCAGAAGCAAAAACGTGAAATAACGATTTTTTCAAGTACATTCGTAGCAAAAAACCTGTGAGAGAGTCAGTTGGACCATTAGATGATAGAGGAGTTGAAGGGGCACTAAGAGGCGACAAGGCGATAGCAGAGAGACTGAATGAATTCTTTGCTTCGGTCTTTACTGAGGAAGAGGTAGGGATGTTACCCATGACGGAAGTGGTATTTAAAGGTGTGGAAGAATTGAAGGAAATATCGATACATCGGGAAGATGTCTTACAACTATTAGATAAACTGAAGAGTAGCAAATCACCTGGGCTGGATAGTATACATCCAAGGGTGTTGAAAGAACTGTAATATAAGATTGCAGACCTGCTATTAGTAATCTGTGAACTATCATTAAAATCATCTCTTAATACCTGAAGATTGGCGGATCGCCAATGTAACACCAATTTTTAAAAAGGGTTCGAGGGGTGATCCGGGAAACTACAAACCGGTGAGCCTCACGTTGGTACCGGGAAAAATGGTAGAAACCATCATAAAGAATAAAATTACTTAGCATGTAGATAGTCATGGCCTAATGGGAGACAGTCAACATGGCTTTAGACAAGGAAGATCTTGTCTTACTAATCTGTTATGTTTTTTTTGAAAGTGTGAATAAACAGGTGGCAAAGGTGAGTCGGTTGATATAGTATATCTGGACTTTCAGAAAGCCTTTGACAAGGTCCCTCATCAGAGACTTTTGGCAAAACTAAAGAGTCATGGGATAGGAGGCAGTGTACTACTGTGGATCAGGAACTGGTTAAAAGATAGAAAGCAGAGGGTTGGGCTAAATGGCCAATTTTCCCAATGGAGAAAGGTGAATAGTGGTGTACCCCAGGGATCTGTGCTGGGTCCGCTGCTTTTTGACATATTCATAAATGACCTGGAAAGTGGAACAACGAGTGAGGTTATCAAATTTGCAGATGACACAAAACTATTTAAAGTTGTTAAAACCCAAGAGGATTGTGGAAAATTGCAAGAGGATCTTGATAAATTGGAAGACTGGGCATCAAAATGGCAGATGAAATTTAATGTGGACAAGTGCAAAGTTATGCACCTAGGGAAGAACAACCCAAACTATGGTTACACCATGTAAGGTTCCACATTAGGAACCACCACCCAGGAAAAAGATTTAAGCGTCATTGTGGATAACATATTAAAACCCTCGGCCCAGTGTGCAGCGGCGGCCAAGAGAGCAAACAGAATGCTAGGTATCATAAGGAAAGGAATGGAAAATAAAACAAAAGATATTATAATGCCTCTATACCGTTCCATGGTGAGACCGCACCTTGAATATTTTGTGCAATTCTGGTCGCCGTATCTTAAAAAGGATATAGCGTTATTAGAAAAGGTTCAGAGAAGAGCCACCAAAATGGTAAAGGGGATGGAAGGATACTCCTATGAAGAAAGGCTAAAAAGGTTAGGGTTCTTTAACCTGGAAAAGAGACGGCTGAGGGGAGATATGATAGAAGTCTATAAATTAATGAACGGAGTGGAACGGGTAAACGTAGATCGACTGTTTACGTTATCAGAATATAGAAAGACTAGGGGACATGCAATAAAGCTACAGAGTAAACTATTTAAGACTAATAAAAGAAAATATTTTTTCACTCAACGTGTAATCAAACTCTGGAATTTGTTACCGGAGGATGTAGTAAAGGCTGTTAGTGTAGCTGGGTTTAAAAAAGGTTTGGACAAGTTTCTGGAGGAAAGGTCCATAAACCATTATTAAGAAGGGACCCAGGATATCAATGCTTGACCTAGTACAAGCATTGCATAACCTGTGTCTTTTGGGGAAACTGCTAGGTACGTATGACCTAGATTGGCCACTGTTGGAAACAGGATGCTGGGCTTGATGGACCTTGGTCTGACCCAGTATGGCATATGTTATGTTCTTATGTTCTCTTATCTCACCATGTTCCACAATCCTCCTGCGGCAGCAGCAAGTTTGTGAATGACATTTCAGTCCAGGGTTGCCCAGATCCTGCAGCATCCCGCCATCTCCTCTCACAGGACTTTCTATTACTTTGGAAAACCTGCAAGGGGAATGAAGAGGTCAGGACACCACAAGGCTGAATTTCATTACCAGATTTGCTGCTGCCATTCAGGACTGGATTGCCAATTAATGGGAGCTGCAGGCTCAAACTCAGGCTTGGCATTTGGGGCAATACTCCAGTGCCTATCAAAGTTTAGCACTGGAAGCAGTTGCCTCTATTTCCTAAATCCAGGCCTGTGGTGAAATGAATAAATGGATATTAAGTTCTGGGGCAATGCAATGCATGCCTTTGAGTCAGTCCTGACTCCTGGCAACCCAGAAGCTCCTGGGTTTTCTTGGCAGTGTCACCAGAAGTAGATTGCCAGGCCTTTCTTCTGAGGCAGTAGAGGGTTAAGTGACTTGCCCAAGGCCACAAGGAGTGCTAGTAGGAATCAAACTCTGGTTGCTTGGTTACCAAGCCAGTGTTCTAACCACTAGGCTACTCCTCCACTCCAGTGCTGGTGCAGATGACTGTTATGATAGCATTCAACCTGTTGGGATATTCTGGTTTAGGAATAGGTCTGCTTAGGTTTTGCCTTATGTGCTGTTTGTGATTATAATCCTGCCTGTCTGCGGCTTGCACGAGCACCCTGCATGAATGGCACAAGAAGACAGAGCAAGTGGGCTATCCAGGAACAAGAAGGTGTCAGTGGCCTAGTACAGTCTGGAAGTAACCTTACTCTGCATAGGAATATGCGGTGTTAGGCCCAGAAAGCAAATGCAGGCCAGCCCAGAAAATAATTAACAGAAAAATAATTAAAAGAAAATTCTCTAGCCCTGAAGAATGAATGCAATCAGTGCCGGGAAATAGAAGGCCATAAGTGGGCCCCAAGGAATGCAGGAGAGATGCGCTCCACAGCTAGGGTTACCAACTTTTTCACCGAGAAAAACCCGACACCTATGGCTCGCCATACTACACCCATTCTCCGCCCCTGGTCCACCCCTGCCCCACCCCCAGTCCCACCCCTGCCCCGCCCCCAGTCCCACCCCTGCCCCGCCCCCCGTCCCACCCACCCTGCACTCCAGCCCCACCCACAAAAATTACCGAGCATAAGTGTTGGCTAACTCCCTTGGTCAGATAATAATTAAACTGGGAACCCCAAAAGCCAAACATGAAATCTACAACACTGGAGAAATAAAACTATAAAGTAATTTCCTCTTGCACTAAACAAAAACCCAAAGATGTTAGCAATACACACTTCCCAGACCAGACATATTCCAGTTAATAAATTCAAAATAAAAAGTATTTTTCTACCTTCTGTCTGGCCTTTTATTTTTCAGCTGCAATTGCTCCAGTCACTTTCTTCTGGTTTCTTCGTGTCTTCTGCGAGCTATCCATTTGTCCTTTCCTCTCTTTTAGATGTTTTCCAATCTCTCTATATCTGCTTTAACATACTGATCATTTCCCTTTTGCTCTTTCCCCCATTTATTTCCTTATTCCTTTATCATCCACTCAAATTTCACCCTTCCATTCTCAATCCCCTCTTACTCTCTCAATACCCGGCCCATCATAGACTTTTCTTCCACACAAAATATCTATCTTTTCCCCTCTCCATTCTCATTCTCATTCTCATTCCCCATCCCCATCCCCTTCTAGTCCTTCCCCAAAATCAGCTCCCTTACAGTTCTAGACCCATCCAGCATCCACTCCCTTCTAGTCCCATTCTCCCATGCCCCCACATCAGCCCATTTCCAGTCCTAGCCCCACATATGCTCTTTTCCAGTTCCATTCCAGCCCCCCATCAGCCAATTTCCACTTCAAGCTCCCCCATCAGCCAATTTCCACTCCTAGCCCCTCGTCAGCCCACTTCCATTTCTTTTCCAGCCCCCATCAGCCCATTTCCAGTCCTATTCCAGCTCTTCATCAGCCCATTTCCAGTGCTAACCCTCCCATCACAGGCCATTTCCAGGCCTAGCCCCCCCCCCCAAATCACAGCTCATTTCCAGTCCAAGTCCCCCCATCACAGCCTCTTTCCAGTCCTAGCCCCCCCCACCATCAAAGCCCATTTTGCAGTTCTAGTCCCCCCCACCATCACAGCCCATTTCCAGTCCAAGTCCCCCCCAACCATCACAGCCCATCTGCAGTCCTAGCCCCCCTAATCACAGCCTATTTCCAGTCCAAGTTCACCCTCCCCCCACCATAGCCCAATTCCAGTCCAGGCCCCCCCCCATAGCCCATTTCCAGTCCAGGTACACCCCCCACCCCATAGCCCAATTCCAGTCTCGGTCCTCCCCATAGTCCATTTCCAGTCCAGGTCCCCCCCCCCATAGTCCATTTCCAGTCCAGGTACACCCCCCCATAGCTCAATTCCAGTCCAGTCCCCCCCCCCCATAGCCTATTTCCAGTCCAGGTCCCCCCATAGCCCATTTCCAGTCCAGGTACACGCCATCACAGTCCACCCAGTCGTTGGCCTCCCCCCCCACCAAAGCCCATTTGTAGTCCTAGCCTCCCCCCCCCCCCCCGTCACAGCCCATCCAGTCCTTGGCCTCCCCCCACCCCCCTCCGGCCTCCCCCGGCCGGCCCCGTGGCTGTTTGAGGTGCTTCAGAGGGAGCCCCGGCTCCCTCTGTACAACCGCCAGCATGAAGATCCTTTTCCTTCACGCTGGCGGTTGTTTCTGTGAAGCCGCAAATGCTGGGAAAGGTTAAAGGGCATTACCTACAAAAGCATTCTTAACATTTGTCAAGATTGCCTGGGCACAAGGGACCCGTGCACCAGGGGAAAAACAAACAAAAAAACTCAGATCACAGTTTCTTGTCAGCAAAAAAGCTCCTCTTTTGAATGATTTTACCTGAGAAATAGAGTTGGCTTGGATGTTTTGAGTGCCTAGGTGAGGAAGAGAGGGGATTAAAAAGGAGCAACTTTCAGTGTGAGTGATTAAATGAGTTTATGAAAGTCTGAGAGAAAGTGTGTTTGAGCTGCTGGGGGTTAAGGAAGGAGGTGAGTGCTAGGACAGGAGGTTTATTTATTTATTTGAGGGTTTTATATACCACGCTCTTTACAATCAGCTCGGTTTACAGTTAAAACAAATTTGTACAGTGCAGGCGGCGTCCGCACTGTACTTACAAGGAACAGGGTTTACAACTTGGCTAACTGGGGAGACTATGTACAGGCTACTCAGTAACAGGCTACTCAGTTAAGCAACTGAGTATTGTTGCTTAATGTTTGTTTCCATTATTGATAAGCTAAGTTTATAGGAATTAGTCTGAAACTGGGAGAGGGGTGAGAGGGAAGAAGACAGGACCCATAGTCAAATCGGGTAAGGAGAAGTTAGGAATTCTTTTGGAAAAGAAGTCAAAACAAGGAGTTTACTCAGAATTCCAACCCACAAGCAGAAGAGTATCCAAGCAACATGCCAGAGAGCTTTCTCAATATACGGACCCACGTTATAGAACTCTCTCCCTAATACCCTGAGGGATATTGAAGACTGCGGGGACTTTCGAAAAAAAACTAAAGACCTTCCTATTCAAGAAGTACTTTAGCCCTGGAACCTGAAAAAAGAGTAGTTACTCACCTGTAACAGGTGTTCTCCAGGAGCAGCAGGAATCAGTCCTCACATATGGGTGTCATCGGCGCCGATGAAGCCCCAGCGGAACATTTCCCCAGCTTTCTAAGAAAGCCTTTGGGAATGCAGGCACGCATGCGTGGTTCCCTTCCTGCCTAAAGGTGCCATCTTACCTCAGTCAAATGACATAGCTAAGAACAGCACACAAAAAAATGAAAAATATAAACTATGTACAACTGAAACTCCAAGGGGAGGAGGGAGGGTTGTGAGGACTGATTCCTGCTGCTCCTGGAGAACACCTGTTACAGGTGAGTAACTACTCTTTCTCCAGGACCAAGCAGAACGTCAGTCCTCACATATGGGTGACTCCCAAGCTCTGGGCTACCAAGAAACCCAAGCTGAACAATAGGACTCCCTCTAGTCCCAGCTGCAAAGAAAGGCTTTTCAAGGACACAACCCCCACCGGTAGCCCAACAGAGGACAGGAGTGCAGGAGTTGCCTAAACCTCAAAGAGATTCCGGAGTACTGCCTGGCCAAAAGCACTGTCCCTACGGGACTCCCTCTCCAGGCAGTAATGGGCTGCAAAAGTCTGGCTTGAAGACCAAGTTGCAGCCCTGCAGATGTCTACCAAGGGCACAGAGCGGAGATGAGCCACTGAGGCAGCCATTGCCCTGACACGATGGGCCGTGACCCTACCCTGCAAAGGAAGGTCAGCCGCCTTGTAAGCCCAGGTGATACAGTCAGCCACCCAGATGGACAAGGTACGCTTGGACACAGCTAACCCCAACTTATTGGGGTCAAAAGAGACGAAGAGCTCAGTAGCCCTTCTATGCCCTCACGTATGGTCAAGGTAGAAGGATAAGGCCCTCCTACAGTCCAGGGTATGCAGGACTGCTTCAGTCTGGCTAGCATGAGGCCTAGGGAAGAATGTTGGAAGAACCACCTCCTGATTGAGGTGGAAAGAGGAGACAACCTTAGGGAGGAACTTTGGATGAGTCCTGAGGACTACCCTGTTCCTGTAAATCCTGGTGTAAGGCCTGTCACAGACCAGAGCTTGAAGCTCACTCACTCGCCTAGCCGAGGTAAGGGCTATTAGGAAGAGTGTCTTCCAGGAGAGGAAGCGTAGTGGACAAGTAGCCATCGACTCAAAAGGTGGTCGAGTCAGCTGCTGCAAGACCACATTCAGCTCCCACTCAGGGGCAGGAGGAAGGATGGGAGGCTTGAGCAAAAGCAAGCCCCTGAGAAAGCGGGACACCAAGGGGTGACCAGAGAGAGACTGCCCTTCTACCAAGGAGTGGTGAGCTGCTAGAGCTGAGAGGTGGACCCGAACAGAATTGGATTTAAGACCCTGATTTGACAAGTGCAGTAAGTACTGAAGGACTACTGGCACAGTACAGGAGAAAGGATCCTCTGTATGCAGCTGACACCACACAGAAAACCTTTTCCATTTGAGAGCATAGGTTTTCCTAGTGGACTGTTTCCTAGAGGCTAGGACAACCTCCTCAACTTCCTGAGGTAGGCCCCAGGGAGCCAAGACTACCCTTGCAGCCTCCAGGCCATCAAATTGAGAGATTTGAGATTGGGGTGCAGAAGGGAACCCTGCTCCTGTGAGAGAAGGTCGGGTTGCAACCCCAGGGCAGTGAGGGATCCACCGCCAGTTGAAGAAGAAGTGGAAGCCAAGGCTGCCTCGGCCATCTGGGAGCCACCAGCAGGACCAAGGCCTTGTTGTGAAGAATCTTGAATAGGGTTCGGGCCACCAAGGGCGTGGGAGGAAACGCATACAGGAGGCCTTGAGACCAGGGAATCAAAAAAGCATCTGCTGCTATTCTCAGAGGATGCGGTTGCCTGGAACAGAACTTTGGCAGTTGCTTGTTTATTGGGCTGGAAAAGAGATACATCGAGGGAAGACACCATTTCAGGAAGATCTTCTGAACCAGTGAAGGATGCAGCTGCCACTCGTGGGGCTGCAGTATTCTGCTCAATCTGTCTGCCAGATAGTTGTCCTGTCCTGGAAGGTACACCGCCTTGAGAAGCATGTTGTGCTTGAGGGCAAAAGAACAAAGTCCCTGAGTCTCTCGCCAGAGAATCCTGGACCCAGTTCCGCCCTGTTTGTTCACATAAAACATGGCGACCTGATTGTCTGTCTGAATCAGGACAGACTGGTGAGCCAGGGCAGGTGTGAAGGCTTTGAGTGCCAACCGAATAGCTCTGAGTTTGAGGAGATTGATCTGGTGTGCAGCTTTCCAGGGAGACCAGAGGCCCTGGGTGCACTTGCCCAGACAATGAGCTCCCCAGCCTAGCAGGGAGGCATCTGTAGTCAGCACTACTGCATGACCTGAGATCTGAAAGGGCACCCCCTTCAATAGATTGGGTGGGTGCAGCCACCAGTTGAGGGAGTGAAGAAATGGTCTGGACACCCTTATCCTGTCTCTGAGGCCGCCTGTGGCCTGGGACCACTGAGTCTGAAGGCACCACTGTGCAGGCCGCATATGGAGTCTGGCATTGGGGGTCACATGTACTGTCGAAGCCATGTGGCCCAGAAGTCTCAGGCAGAGTCTGGCGGAGACCAGGGACCTGTTGAGAAATTGACTTGCCAAGTCCATCAACCTTTGTGCTCTGTCTTCTGGCAAGAATGCCTTTGCCAGGAGAGAGTCCAACCTTGCCCCTATGAACTCCAAGTTCTGGGAAGGGAGCAAAGTGGACTTTGCGAAGTTTATGACAAACCACATTGGAGAAGAGCAATGGTCCTGAGGGTGGCTTGATTGGCCTCTTGGCTTGTCTGACCCCTGATGAGCCAGTTGTCCAGATAGGGGAAGACAAAGATGCCCTGATTTCTCAGGTAGGCCACCACCACGGCTAGGCACTTTGTGAAAACTCTGGGGGCGGAGGTGAGGCTGAAAGGCAGCACACTGTACTGATAATGGTTTCCTCCCACGATGAACCTCAGATACTTTCTGTTGTCTGGACGAATGAGGATGTGAGTGTAAGCATCCTTTAGATCTAAGGAGCATAGCCAATCTCCCTGCTGTAGGTAGGGCAGAAGAGGGTTCCAAAAGTAAGCATCTTGAACTTTTCTTTCACTAGGAACTTGTTGAGGTTCCTGAGGTCCAGAATGGGACGAAGGCCACCGGTCCTTTTGGGCACCAGGAAATACCTGGAGTAGAATCCGTGACCTTGTAAGTGGTGAGGCACAGGCTTTACTGCCCTGTCCACCAACAGACTCTGAAGCTCCTGACACAGAAGGTCTGTGTGCAGGGGAGGCTTTGGAGGTTCCCCTGGAAAGTAGGGGGGTGGCAGTTGGTGAAAATGGAGTGCATAACCCTTGTGGATTATCTCTAGCACCCAACTGAACCCGGTGATAAGGGGCCACTGGCGGGCAAAGAGGGCGAGATGACCTCCTGTGCAGGGTTGGGGGAGCAGTGGAGGAGAGGCTATACTCAAGGAGTCAAAAACCCTCACCGTGCTGAGTGGTAGTAGGGGCCTGAGGCTTGGGGGTCCTCTGCCTACGGGGCCCATTACCCTGGCCCTTGGCTTGCTGACCCTTTGTGGCAGGTTGGGCAGCTTGATATTGAGGGTACTGTTTGTAGGCAGTGCCCTTCCTCGGGTAAAAGGGCTTTTTACCCAAGCCCTTCTTTTTATGAGAAGGGGCAGAGGTCTTCCTCGACAGCCTTGTCCTGGTGAGGTGCTCGGTCTCGAGCTGAGCGGCCTTCTCGGTCATGGGCTTGCCAAAAAGGTTTTCACCTCGACAAGGGACATCGACCAACTTGTCCTGAACCCATGGCTCGAGGTCCGATGACTGCAGCAATGCCTGGCGTTGGGCCGCAATGCCGGCTGCTGCAACTCGGGCCGAAGCCTCGAAGCCATCTTAGGCGCCACGGGACATGAACTTTGAGCAGTCCCAAATCCCCGAGGACAAGGACTTAAATCTCTGCAAAGGTTCCCCGGAGAGACCAGCAGAGAATCTGGCCAACTCCTTGGCCAGATCCCGCAAGTACATGCCCATGTACAGCTGGTAAGACTGGACATGGCAAGCAAGCATCGAGCCCTGAAAACACTTTCTACCGACGCCATCGAGGTTTCGGGCCTCCCTGCCAGGAGGCACCGCGGAGTGCATCTTCTGACTTTTCAGACGATGCATGGCCGATTCCACAACCATGGAATGGTGTGGTAGCTGTGCTTTTTGAAAACCAGGACTCTTCCAAGTCGATAGATGGAATCGACTCGCTTGCTATGAAGCGGCGCCGAGGCTGGTGCCTCCCACATACGGAAGAGGAGCCGTTCCAGCATCGGAGGAAGCGGGACAGTAAAGGCCTCCTTCGGAGGAGAGTCATACTGCAGCGCCTCGAGCTCTTCAGCTTGAGGCTCTTCCTCTGGATCCGCCGGGATAGCCAAGGCATTGGCCATATCCCAGACGAACTCCAAGAACCGGGTATCCTCCGGAGGGGACCTACTCTGGGGCTCAGACTGCGGTGAGTCCGTAGGGACGCACCGAGTCTTAAAGGTATCGGGAGACTCCTCGTCCTCCGTTTCCCAAGCCGACTCGTCCGAGGAAGAGTCGGGGTCCGACCCCGCGGGGCCCTGGGGCACCCGCCCCGACGCCGGGAGCACCAGTGTTGACGCCCTCGGTCCCGAACGGGAGGTTGAGGGAGACCACGACCGAGGTCGACTCCGAGCCACGATGGACTCGAGTATCGGCTCGGTCTCCGGGGTCAACTTAGAAGTCAATGTCCCAGTGGTCGGGGCAGATGCCCCAGACAGGCTGGCCATCAGTGCCCGCTGCTGCTCCATGAAGGCAGACATTCTGCTCTCCAAGGCTGTCATCCTGAGACTCAGCTCGGGAGACGCAGCAGCCACCGACTTGGGCCCCGGTGGCACCGGGCCCGACGTCGGCTCCCTGGGAGGAGAGTCCACGAGGACTATGGGGCTTACGTGTCCAGCAGACTCCGGCTCCACATGAGGAACTTTGGCAGGCTTCTCCGGTTCCACAGGCCCGGGGCGACGGTCGGGGGTCTTAGACCTGGCCTTCGAGGAGCCAGGGACCTCTTCTGACGATGCCCTCGTGAGACGTTTCTTCCTCTTGCGTTCCCGGTCGGGGGACCCCCTGTCCGAGGAGCTCCGACGGCGCTCGGGATCGGAATCCTGAGATGATGAGGTCCGGGCCCGGCCAGAGGCTGAGTCCGAGAAAAGCCTTTCCTTTTGCTGCTGGCGACTTCAAAGTGCCTTGGAAGACATTTTTCCACAGGCCCCGCATGACTTAGGATCGTGGTCGGGCCCGAGGCACCGAAGGCAGCAGTCGTGTGTGTCGGTGAGAGACATCAGTTTCTTACACCGATCACACTTCTTAAAACCACTGGAAGCCATCGGGAAAAAGAGAGCCCCCGCGAGGTCAAAGGACCGGCCTTCCAGGGAAAAAGCGAAAAAAGGGGGCGAACGCCAGCCACAAAGGGCAAAAACCGAAAAGAAAAAAATCGGGCTCGATACCGGTGTACCGAACCCGGCGGGAGGGGAACCGGCGTCAAACCGGAAGAAAAAAGCAAAAAAATCGCTGAAAATCTTATTTTAACCGGGAAATAACTGGACACACGTCCGGTGGGCTTCACGTAAAAAAAGAGACTGAGGTAAGATGGCACCTTTAGGCGGGAAGGGAACTGCGCATGCGTGCCTGCATTCCCAAAGCCTTTCTTAGAAAGCTGGGGAAATGCTCCGCTGGGGCTTCATCGGTGCTGATGACACCCATATGTGAGGACTGACTTCCTGCTTGGTCCTGGAGAAAAAATGTTCCATTCCAAGACAATCCCTTTTACATAGTTGTTTCTGTTACATATGGAGCCCGATTCACGTAAGGACATATCTAGGCCGTCCGGATGGCCCCCGAGCAAGATGGGCCAGTTAGGACCTGATTCTGGACTGCGGCTTAGGCCTCCCTCTTCCCCACCGCCCGATCCATGCTTGGCCTGCTGGGACCTGGGTGTCACTCAGGGCCTAGTACCAGAAAAGCACTTTTAGTTTAAATTTAAAACACAGAAGAGAGCTTTCTGGTTAAATTTGGAACCCAGTCAGAACCTAGCAGCAGCAAAGAGCTGTAATTTAAATCAAATCAGAATATAGCTTAGCCTAACAGGCAAAACAGGGTCAGTACTCTTTGAGCAACAAATAGTCTTCTAGAGACCTTTACAAAGAGGCCTTTTACCTAGGGGGGGCAAGAGATCTGTGAAACTTTTTCAATAGGTGTTAACACCAGGTGGCAGGTCAAAAGGCCATTTTGAAAGACTCCTATCCAAGCAAGGACTGTTAATCACCCAGGAAGTTGGTCACAGCTTACCTCAGCAGCACAGTCATAAATATCTCAACCCAGAGCTCTGTGATCCTCAATCTTGAAGGACTAGAAAAGGGGACTGTTACTTCTGGAGAGAGATCTGCAATTGTGAGTATATACTTCTGGGAATTTTCTGAAAGGACTTCTTTGTATTAAAGCTAATTAATCTGTGAACCCACTGTTTTTTGTTAAATCAGTCAGGGCCTAGTAGCAGCAGTTTAAGTTTAAATTTAAAACACAGAAGAGATGTTTCTGGTTACATTTCATTCCCAGCAGAGAGCTTGTAGTTTAAATTTAATAGTCACTCAGGGCCTAGTATCAGGAAAGTATTTTAGTTTAAATTTAAAACACAGCAGAGATCTTTCTGGTTAAATTTAGAACCCAGCAGAGAGCTTGTAGTTTAAATTTCATAATAAGTCAGAGCCTAGTAGCAGCAAAGAGCTGTAATTTAAATCAAATCAGAATATAGCTTAGCATAAAAGGCAAAACAAGGTCAGTACTCTTTGAGCAACAAATAAAGTCTTCTAGAGACCTTTACAAAGATGCCTTCTACCTAGGGGGCAAGAGACCTGTGAAACCTTTTCAATACTGATCATATTGCAGTCAAATTTGATAAATCACTAGGAGTATCTGGCAGGTCGAAAGGCCATTTTGAAAGATTCCTTCTATCCAAGCAAGGACTGTTAATCACCCAGGAAGTTGGTCACAGCTTACCTCAGCAGCAGAGGACAGGGTACTGTGTAGCAGCCCTCTTTAATAAGTGTTATTTCCCTCCCTCCCTCCCCAACACCCACCCACCCCTGGGATAATCGTAGCTTTATAGGTACTTACACATCTTAAAGGACAGGAGGTGCTCTCAGGTGAAGCTCGTTACCCAAATCAATCATACACTCAGGACTTGAGATTAATTAAGCTTCAGGTGAACAAGGTATATTAACGTATTAGGTACAGTTTTATCAGTATAAATATCCATAGCAAACCTTAGTAAGTAAAGAACTTAAAGATCTAAACACAAGATTAAAACTAAGATGCAGACAGCAGTCCAGCAGCGAGATGGGGGCTTTCCAGACTTTTGCATTGAGTGTCACATGTATGATTTTCTCCCAGTTGGTGAGAGGTCTTACGTGTGCACTCCCAGTTGGTGAGAGGTCTTACATGTGCATGTAGGTGCAAGGAGCTCTTTGCTCTCAGGGAAAGAGTCCATTCTCTATAGGCTAGAGTAGCAGACTTGGAAAACATAAGAAAGACAGAGAGGTACATAGACAAGACATATAGGGATATAGTCCTGAAGTCCCACCTCCAGTCTGGCAGCATCCCTGTTGCCATGGAGGAGAGAGGTCACGTGACAGGAGAGCATCACCCTGGTGTGGCAGGAAGTGATCCTGTAACTAGGACCTGTCCTCCAGGTGATGTAAAACCCTCTCGCAGCAAGGAAGTTTCTCCAGGGCCATTTTCTCATGAGGGAAGGGTTAGGACAGTCGTTATAGTTGGTGATTCGATCATTAGGCATGTAGATAGCTGGGTGGCTGGTGGACGTGAGGATCGCCTGGTAACATGCCTGCCTGGTGCGAAGGTAGCGGACCTCACTCGCCACTTAGATAAGGTCTTAGATAGTGCTGGGGAGAAGTCTGCTGTCTTGGTACATGTCAGTACCACTGACATAGGAAAATGTGGTAGGGAGGTTCTGGAGGCTAAATTTAGGCTTTTAGGTAGGAAGTTGAAATCCAGAACTTCCAGGATAGCATTCTCCGAAATGCTTCCCGTTCCACATGCAGGACCCAAAAGGCAGGCAGAGCTCCGGAGTCTCAATGTGTGGATGAGACAATGATGCAGAGATGAGGGTTTTGGATTTGTTAGAAACTGGGGAAAATTCTGGGCAAAAGAGGGGCTCTTCTGAAGGGATGGGATTCACCTTAACTGGGATGGAACCAGGCTGCTGGCATTAACCTTTAAAAAGGAGATAGAGCAGCTTTTAAACTAGATAATAGGGGAAAGCCGACAGTCACCCAAGAGCGGATGGTTTAGAAGAATGTATCCTTGAATGTATCCTTGAAGGATACTACCAAAAGCAGAGAGGTTCCAAAAAAAGAGTAAAGTAGCTCAAATGCCCTCGAGTATGGAGAAGACAGAGCTTAAATATCCCAAATTACCCATGTCTACCAATAGCCAAATTAATATGAATAAAATACAGTCTCTAAAATGCTTTGTATGCAAATGCTAGAAGTCTAAACAATAAGATGGGAGAGTTAGAATATATAGCACTAAATGAGAGGTTAGATATGATTGGAATATCAGAGACATGGTGGAAGGAGGACAACCAGTGTGATACCTGGGTACAAACTATATCGTAATGATAGAGCTAATCAAATTGGTGGAGGGGTTGCACTCTAGATTAGAGAGGGCATTGAGTCAGAAAGGATTAAAGTTTTGCAGGTAACAACATTTGCTGTAGAATCTCTATGGATTGAAATTCCATGTAAAAAGGGGAAGGCAATGGTATTGGGGGTGTACTATCGACCGCCTGGCCAGAATAAACAAATGGATGATGAAATGCTCAAAGAGATCAAAGAAGCTAACAAAAGTTACAGTGCAGTAATAATAATGGGTAATTTCAATTACCCCGGTATTGACTGGGTCAGTGTCACGGCAGGACATGCTAGGGAGATAAAGTTCCTAGATGAAATAAATGACTGCTTCTTGGAGCAGCTGGCTCATGAACCAACCAGAGTGGAAGTCATATTAGACCTAGTTCTTAGTGGAACACCAGATCTAGTGCAAGACATAAGGGTTTTGGGGCCACTTGTCAATAGTGATCATAGCATGATCGCATTTGATTTAATAAGTGGAGGAGGGATAGTAAGGAAATCCACAGTACTACCTTTTAACTTTCGAAAGGGAGACTATGATAAAATGAGGAAAATAGTTAAGAAAAAACTAAAAGGAGCAGTTGCAAAGGTTAAAAACCTACATCAAGCTTGGGTGTTGTTGAAAAATACTATCTTGGAAACCCAGACCAGCTGTATTCCACGCTTTAAGAAAAGTGGAAGGAAGTCAAAAAACTGCCAGTATGGTTTAAAGGTGAGGTCAGAGAGGCTGTTGTTGCCAAAAAAGCATCTTTCAGGAAATGGAAAAAAGAGCCAAACGACGAAACCTGGAAGCAGCACAAGCACTGGCAAGTCAAATGCAAGGCATTGATAAGGCAGGCAAAGGGAAAATTTGAGAAGAAGCTTGCTGCGGAAGCAAAAACGCGAAATAAAGACTTTTTCAAGTACATTTGTAGCAAAAAAAACCTGTGAGAGAGTCAGTTGGTCCATTAGATGATAGATGGGTTAAAGGGGCACTAAGAGGTGACAAGGCAATAGCAGAGAGACTGAATTAATTCTTTACTGCAGTCTTTACTGAGGAAGATGTACGGATGTTAACCATGACTGAAGTGGTATTTAAAGGTGCGGAAGAATTGAAGGAAATATTGATACATCGGGAAGATGTATTACAACCATTAGATAAATTGAAGAGTAGAAAATCACCTGGGCCGGATGGTATACATCCAAGGGTGTTGAAAGAACTGAAATATGAGATTGCAGACCTGCTATTAGTAATCTGTGAATTTTCATTAAAATCATCTGTAATACCTGAAGATTGGAGGATCACCAATGTAGCGCCAATTATTAAAAATGGCTCCAGGTGTGATCCGGCAAACTACAGACTGGTGAGCCTGACGTCAGTAGCGGGAAAAAATGGTAGAAGCCATCATAAAGAATAAAATTAATCAGCATGTAGATAGTCATGGCCTAATGGGAGACAGCCAATATGGCTTTAGATAAGGAAAATCTTGTCTTACTAATCTGTTATGTTTTTTTGAAAGTGAGAATAAACAGGTGGACAAAGGCGAATCGGTTGATATAGTGTATCTGGACTTTCAGAAAGCCTTTGACAAGGTTCCTCATCAGAGACTTTTGGCAAAACTAAAGAGTCATGGGATAGGAGGCAATGTACTATTGTGGATCAGGAACTGGTTAAAAGTTAGAAAGCAAAGGGTAGGGCTAAATGGCCAATTTTCCCAATGGAGAAAGGTAAATAGTGGTATACCCCAGGGATCTGTGCTGGGTCTGCTGCTTTTTGACATATTAATAAATGACCTTGAAAGGGTTATAATGAGTGAGGTTTTCAAATTTGCAGATGACACAACACTATTTAAAGTTGTTAAAAACCAAGAGGATTGTGGAAAATTGCAAGAAGATCTTGATAAATTGGAAGGCAGATGAAATTTAATGTGAACAAGTGCAAAGTTATGGACCTAGGGAAGAACAACCCAAACTATGGTTACACGATGCAAGGTTCCACATTATGAACCACCACCCAGGAAAAAGATTTAGGCGTCACTGTGGATAACATGTTAAAACCCTCAGCCCAGTGTGCAGCAGCAGCCAAGAGAGCAAATAGAATGCTAGGTATCATAAGGAAAGGAATGGAAAATAAAAAAGGAATGGAAAATGAAAAAGCTGAGTCCCTGTTCCGAGGGAGCCGCTTTGAGCCATCCCGCCCCCAGCAACACTCCTGCCCAATCGGGGCAGTGGGAGACCCGACCGGGCAGCTCCAGCCACCTCAAAAGCGGTGTCCCTGCTCCAAGCGAGCCGCTTTGAGCCAGCCCGCCACCAGCAACACTCCTGCCCAATCGGGGCAGTGGGAGACCCGACCGGGCAGCTCCAGCCACCTCAAAAGAGGCATCCCTGCTCCGAGGAAGCCGCTTTGAGCCAGCCCGCCCCCAGCAACACTCCTGCCCAATCGGGGCAGTGGGAGACCCGACCGGGCAGCTCCAGTCACCTCAAAAGTGGAGTCCCTGATCTGAGGGAGCCGCTTTGAGCCAGCCCGCCCCCAGCCAACACTCCTGCCCAATCTGGGCAGTGGGAGACCCGACCGGGCAGCTCCATCCACCTCAAAAGCGGCATCCCTGCTCCGAGGGAGCCGCATTGAGCCAGCCCGCCCCCAGCAACACTCCTGCCCAATCGGGGAAGTGGGAGACCCAACCGGGCAGCTCCAGCCACCTTAAAAGCGGCGTCCCTGCTCCAAGGGAGCCGCTTTGAGCCAGCCTGCCCCCAGCAACACTCCTGCCCAATTGGGGCAGTGGGAGTCCCGACCAGGCAGCTCCAGCCACCTTAAAAGTGGTGTCCCTGCTCCGAGGGAGCCGCTTTGAGCCAGCCCGCCCCCAGCAACACTCCTGCCCAATCGGGGCAGTGGGAGACCCGACCGGGCAGCTCCAGCCACCTTAAAAGCGGCGTCCCTGCTCCGAGGGAGCCGCTTAGAGCCAGCCTACCCCCAGCAAAACTCCTGCCCAATCGGAGCAGTGGGAGACCCGACCTGGCAGCTCCAGCCAACTTAAAAGCGGCGTCCCTGCTCCGAGGGAGCCCCTTTGAGCCAGCCCGCCCCCAGCAACACTCCTGCCCAATCAGGGCAGTGGGAGACACGACTGGGCAGCTCCAGCCACCTTAAAAGCGGCGTCCCTGCTCCGAGGGAGCCGCTTTGAGCCAGCCCGCCCCCAGCAACACTCCTGCCCAATCGGGGCAGTGGGAGACCCGACCCGGCAGCTCCAGCCACCTTAAAAGCGGCGTCCCTGCTCCGAGGGAGAAGCTTTGAGCCAGCCCGCCCCCAGCAACACTCCTGCCCAATCGGGGCAGTGGGAGACCCGACCGGGCAGCTCCAGCCACCTTAAAAGCGGCGTCCCTGCTCCGAGGGAGCCGCTTTGAGCCAGCCCGCCCCCAGCAACACTCCTGCCCAATCGGGGCAGTGGGAGACCCGACCGGGCAGCTCCAGCCACCTTAAAAGCGGCGTCCCTGCTCCGAGGGAGCCGCTTTGAGCCAGCCTACCCCCAGCAACACTCCTGCCCAATCGGGGCAGTGGGAGACCCGACAGGGCAGCTCCAGCCAACTTAAAAGCGGCGTCCCTGCTCCGAGGGAGCCGCTTTGAGCCAGCCCGCCCCCAGCAACACTCCTGCCCAATCGGGGCAGTGGGAGACCCGACCGGGCAGCTCCAGCCACCTTAAAAGCGGCGTCCCTGCTCCGAGGGAGCCGCTTTGAGCCAGCCCGCCCCCAGCAACACTCCTGCCCATTCGGGGTAGTGGGAGACCCGACCGGGCAGCTCCAGCCACCTTAAAAGCGGCGTCCCTGCTCCGAGGGAGCCGCTTTGAGCCAGCCCGCCCCCAGCAACACTCCTGCCCAATCGTGGCAGTGGGAGACCCGACCGGGCAGCTCCAGCCACCTTAAAAGCGGCGTCCCTGCTCCGAGGCAGCCGCTTTGAGCCAGCCCGCCCCCAGCAACACTCCTGCCCAATCGGGGCAGTGGGAGACCTGACCGGGCAGCTCCAGCCACCTTAAAAGCGGCATCCCTGCTCCGAGGGAGCCACTTTGAGCCAGCCCGCCCCCAGCAACACTCCTGCCCAATCGGGGCAGTGGGAGACCCGACCGGGCAGCTCCAGCCACCTTAAAAGCGGCGTCCCTGCAGGGCACGCCCGCACCTGAGGGCCTCACCAGAGGGCCCTTTGGCGTGGCCCTTAGACGCGGCCCAGAGGCGCAAACAGCTCCACTAAAGCAACACGAATGCCAGAGCAAAAACAGTGAAAAGAACAACAGGAAACAGGAAATCCACTACAGCAGCATTCCACTACAGCAGCGATTCACTACAGCACCGAAGACACAGCAACGGCAACCAACGACCTCACTGCTCCGTGCAATCAACACTGAAGCCCAGCCCGTTCCCCAAGCACCAGGTACCCTCACCGATTATGCCACCTTTCTTAGCCCCCATCTACCTTCTCACCCCCCTCTTGACCCTCTGCCCCCCCCCCAATGCACTCAACAACCTACTCTGGCCCACTCAATCCACTCAACCCACACTCACACACAAACCGAAACAAACTCACTCACAGGCTCAGCACACATCCACTCACATCACCAACCCCCACCCCATCTCCACATCACCATCTCTCTAATCAATGCACGCTCTGTTAGAAATAAATACCACATGCTCCGTGACCTAATCACAACTGAGCAGGTAGACATCCTATGCATAACAGAAACCTGGCTGACCGACACAGACGCAGTACTAATGAACCAACTAGCCCCAGAAGGATACACCCTCCATCACTGCTCCCGAGAGCACGCCAAAGGAGGGGGAGTCGCCATCATAGCAAGAACCAACCTCCACTTCAGGACCCATTCCTCGGAAACCACCACTGAAGCTGATCTCCTCACCCTCACCAACAAACACCTCTCAATATGTCTAATCTACCGTGCACCCACCGCAACCACTGACCTACCAAGATTACTACAACACATATCAGAAAGCCCCAGCTCGACTATGGAACATCCTAGGAGACTTCAACCTCCCATCACTTCAAGAAGAACATGCAACAACCTTCCACACCGCTATGACTGCAATGGATCTGGTACAGATCATACAGGAACCCACCCACGAAAAAGGCAACACACTAGACCTCATCTTCCTCAACTCCACAAACACCGCCTCAGCAAAGAACCCACGGATCTCGCCAGTACCATGGTCTGACCACCACCTCATCACCTTATCCCACACATACCAACATAAGACCAACAAGGACGATAGACACCACATAAGACGATTTAAACCATTTAACAAAAAGGACTTCTTAGAACAAATTCTACCCAAACTACAAACAAACTCCAATGACATCAATGACCTCATAGACAACTGGAATACTACGATCTCCACAGCGTCTGAAGCTTCAACAAATATAACCATCACCAGACCCCCTTCCACAAGGGCTAGATGGTATACTCCCAGTCTCCGAAAGCTAAAAACAAAACTCAGGAGAGCTGAAAGAAAATGGAGAAAAACCAACGACGAAAATGACAAAATAAAATACCTATACGAACTCAACGCGTATCACTATGAGACTGACAAAGCAAAGAAAATCTACCACATGAAAATCATCAATGCCTCCATAAACAAACCTCGTGAGCTCTTTCAGATAATCAAAAAGCTGACAAAAACACCACACAACTCTGACCAATTACCGCAGAGTCCACCAGAACTACTGGCCCGTCAATACAAACAACTACAACAACCACAAAACCCGCAGCTAACCTCACAGTCAACTACAGAGAACCTCCACCCCAACTTGCACAGTGACTGGACCACTTTCAAAGAAACATCAACAGAAGAAATTTCAATCACTATCTCCTGCCTCCACACCACCACCTCACCGCTGGACCCATGCCCCACTGACTGGATAAAGAAATCAAAAAACAAACTGAGCACACCATCAGGGGCGGCCCAAGGGGGGTGCGGGGCCATGTGCAGAGACTCGGTGCGGGGCCTCATTTGCATAAGGGACCTCATTTGCATAAATATTTGCATAATGTTACCATACACTAACTTTTAGTAAACATGCCTCTTCATGAGTGTATGGATAAAGAAAGACAAAGATTTCTACATTACTATAATCCAGTGCCAACCGCCAGGCACATTAGGAACTACTACAAACACTGCCCATTTAGAACCCATAGCAAACCCACCGTATCCTAACAGCACTACCAGGACTCATAAAGCACCATACCCTACCTACCAAAAGGCAACACTGCAAATATTAAAGCAATACATTTCAGAGAATAACAATACATGACCTACTGGGGAAAGAGAACAAGTGACAATGTCAAATAGCAATTACATAAACAGAATACCTCAGCTCAGTTACACATGCAGAACATAGACCATCACCAAACAAGGAATCACAATTTAAAAACAGGAAGACAATAATTAAACTGGGAACCCTAAAAGCCAAACATGGAATGTACAACAACAATGTAGAAATAAAACTATAAATTAATTTCCTCTTGTACTAAACAAAGCACAGACATTAATAATGCACATTTCCCAGAGCTGACATATTCCAGTTAATAAATTCAAAATAAAGAGATATCTTTGTACCTTTTGTGCATTTTTTTTTCAGTTGCAATTGTTCCAGCCACTTTCTTCTGGTTTATTTGTGTCTTCTGCTATCTCTCCATCGTCTGCTGTCCATTTGTCCTTTCTTCTCTTCTAGCTTTTTTCCATTCTCTCTCTACATCTGCTTTAACATAATAATCTTTCTCCTTTTGCTCTTTCCTCATTCCTATTTCATCCACTCAAATTTTACCCCTCCATCCTCAATCCCCACTTAGTCTCCCAATACCCGGCCAATTGTACATTTTTCTTCCCTCCCACACAAAATATTTTTCCCCTCTCCATTTCACTCTCCCAGCCCCATCCCATTCTAATCTCCCCCAACATCAGCTCCCTTTTAGTTCCAGCCCCACCCAGTATCCGCTCCCTTCTAGTCCCCACATCAGCCCATTTCCAGTCCTGGCCCCCCATCAGTCCATTTCCAGTCCTAGCTCCCCCATCCATTTCCAGTCCTATCCGAGTCCCTTCATCAGCTCATTTCCAATACCAGCCTCCCATCAGCCCATTTCTAGTCCTTTCCTAGCCCCACCATCAGCCCATGTTAAATCCTAGCTCCCCTCCACTCAGCCCATTTCTAATCCAAGCCCCCCATGAGCCTACTTCCAGTTCTAGCCCCTCCATGAGTCCATTTCAGTCCAAGTCCCCACCACAGCCCATTTCCAATCTTAGCTCCCCCCAACACCCAATTCCCAGTCCTATCCTAGCCCCTCCATCAGCCCATTTCCTGTCCTAGCTCCCTCCCCTAAGAGCCCATTCCAAGCCCCCCTTCCCATCAGCTATTTGCAGTTCAAGCCCCCTTCCACTCAGCCCATTTCCATTCCAAGTCCCCCTCCCCATCAGCTATTTGCAGTTCAAGCCCCCCACTTCCCCTCAGCCCATTTCCATTCCAAGCCCCGTCCCCATCAGCTATTTGCAGTTCAAGCCCCCCACTTCCCCTCAGCCCATTTCCATTCCAAGCCCCATCCCCATCAGCTATTTGCAGTTCAAGCCCCCTTCCACTCAGCCCATTTCCATTCCAAGCCCTCCTCCCCATCAGCTATTTGCAATTCAAGCCCCCTTCCACTCAGCCCATTACCAGTCCTAGCCCCCCATAGCCCACTCCCAGTCCTAATCCCACCAGCCCATTCCCAGTTCTAATCACCCATCACCCAATTTTTAGTTTAAGCCTCCCCATAGCCCATCACCACTCCTAACCCCCCCACCCCCAGCCCCCATCACCACTCCTAACCCCCCCCACCCCCAGCCCCCATCACCACTCCTAACCCCCCACCCCCAGCCCCATCACCCATCACCACTCCTAACCCCCCCACCCCCAGCTCAGCCCAGCCCAGGGAAAATTTAAAATAAAAAAAAAGCTGTCTGCTGACGCTTCCGGGGCCACCGCGGCAGAATCGAGTGTGCCGCGGGGCCCCCCCTGTGCCCGGCAGAGCCTGCCCTCCCCGGTATCAGCTCTCTGTTTCTAGCAGCAGTCACACGCACCGGCTTTCAGAGCGCGAAGGGACTAGTTTCCCTTTCGCGGCTCTGTTAAGCCCGCGAGGGCTGATGGGAACTTCCCATCAGCCTCCGCGGGCTTAACAGAGCAGCGAGGGAGAAACTCTCCCCTCGCGCTCTGAAAGCCGGCGCGTGTGACTGAAGCTGGAAACAGAGAGCTGATACAGGGGAGGGCAGGCTCTGCCGGACACAGGGGGGGCCTCGCGACACACTCGATTCTGCCGCCGCGGCCCCGGAAGTGGCAGCAGACAGCTTTTTTTTTTTTTTTTAATTTTACTTTTGGATCGGAATGCTTTTTGCGTGGGGCCCCCTGAAACGCGGGGCCCTGTGCAAAAAACATTCTCTCTCAATGGACGGGCCGGCCCTGCACACCATTAACCTGTATCGTCAACGAATCCTTCTCCAGAGGACACATGCCAGACGCACTCAAAACCACGATCATCCCACCTTCCTTGAAAAAGCAAAGCCTGGAGCCTCTCGACCCTGCATCCTACAGACCCATAGCAAGTCTACCTTTCACAGCCAAAATAATCGAGAAGATCGTCCAGAAGCAGCTTCAGGAACACCTGGATGTTAACAACATACTGGACCCTCAACAACACGGCTTCCGCCCGCTACATGGAGTCGAGACCCTCATGACCACGCTGATGAACACCCTCCTCACAGGAATTCAAGGAAGACACTCTGGATACGCCATGATCTTCCTCGATATATCTGCAGCCTTTGACACCATCTCCCACAACATCCTCATACACAGACTACAGACTATTGGGATCAAGGACTCCGTGCTGAAGTGGTTTCAATCCTACCTAACTAACAGACAACAACTAATCCGCACCAGCGCCTCAACCTCCCCCCCATTCCAACAACACCAGGGAGTACCCCAAGGATCCACACTATCAGCCATGCTCTTCAATATTTACCTCCAGCCACTCTGCACAGTCATACGCACCCACAACGTCAGCTTCCACATCTATGCTGACGATATCATGCTCTACGCCCCCATTACAACCACAAACCCAACAAACACCCACCTATCAGCATGCTTCACCGCAGTATCTGACTGGTTACAAACAAACAACCTATCCATCAACATAAAGAAAACTGAAGCCCTCATAGTGACAAAGGACCCAGACTTCACACCACCCACACACCTCAACATAGGAACTACAAGCATCCAAATACAACCACAGATAAGATACCTGGGCATTATTATTGACCAAGCCCTCACCTTAAAGCAACAGATCACTAAAACCTCCGGAACTATATTTCATAAGGCAAGAACAGTGCAACGTCTCAGACCCCTCCTGGAACATCAAGACTTCCGAACAGTGATGCAAGCCATGACACTCCCACATCTGGACTACTGCAACATAATCTACCATGGCCTTCCAGCCACACACATCAACCCCCTCCAAACTGCATTAAACACCACTGCAAGAATCATTCAGAGCGCAAAGAAAACCGACCATATCACCCCAATTCTGAAAGAACTACAATTCTCCCCCTTGAAGCACGGACAAAATACAAAGCCATCCTACTCACCCACAAAGCTATCCATCAAACACAGGACACCCAGCTTCGCACCCTACTGGCTCGTCCAGCCCACGGCAGATCTACTAGACAAGCCTCCAGCATTTCCCTCACCGTCCCTCACAAAAGAACCAAATGCTCGCAACGGACCTGCAATCGAGCCTTTGAACTTTATGCTCCATCCTTATGGAACTCTCTACCGAGCTATCTCAGAAACAATGCCGACCTACTATCTTTCAGAAAACAGCTAAAAAACATCCTTTTCCAGGAATACTTCAACTCGAATCCCACTGAAAAACCCACAAACCCCTGATCTCACCCACAATGAACCTCTTACTCAAAGCTACCCTAACCTGTCTATGTCCAACGTCTGTCCTATGTCCAAAGTCTGTCCTATGTCAAAATCATCAATTTTGCCTCCCCGGTGATGGCCCCACCCTTGTACTTAATTCCCCCACCCCCTATGTAACACCTCTTTGACCCGGTGAAAAGCGGTATATAAATACAGCTAAATAAATAAATAAATAAAACAAAATATATTTTGATGCCGTTCCATGGTGAGACCACACCTTGAATATTGTGTGCAATTCTGGTCACCGTATCTTAAAAAGGGTATAGCGTTATTAGAAATGGTTCAGAGAAGAGCCACCAATATGGTAAAGGGGATGGAAGTATACTCCTATGAAGAAAGGCTAAAAAGGTTAGGGCTCTTTAACCTGAAAAAGAGATGACTGAGGGGAGATATGATAGAAGTCTATATATTAATGAAAGGAGTGGAATGGGTAAATGCAGATCGATTGTTTACATTATCAGAATATAGAAAGACTAGGGGACATGCAATGAAGCTACAAGGTAAACTATTTAAGACTAATAAAAGAAAATATTTTTTCACTAACGTGTAATCAATCTCTGGAATTTGTTATCGGAGGATGTTGTAAAGGCTGTTACTGTAGCTGCGTTTAAAAATGTTTGGACAAGTTTCTGGAGGAAAGGTCCATAAATCATTATTAAGAAGGGACCCAGGATATCAATGCTTGACCCAGTACAAGCATTGTGGAGCCTATGTCTTTTGGGGAAACTGCTAGGTACGTATGACCTAGATTGGCCACTGTTGATAACACATACTGGGCTTGATGGACCTTGGTCTGACCCAGTATGGCATATCTTATGTTCTTATGTTCTTAACTAGCTACTGGGGAAGAGCTGAAGACTTTTCAGAGTAAAGCCAGCATTTATGATGTGGTTGGATCAAAGCCCTCAGGACGTCTGACTGCTGATGTAGCTGTGCATGAAATGAGAGTCAGAAGCTGTAAAGATGTCTTACACATTGGAACATGGAACATACAAAGCATGAACCAAGGGAGGTGGTCAAGAATAAAATGGAACGTGTACAACTTGATCTGTTGGGTGTCAGTGAACTGAAATGGATTGGTATCGGGCACTTTGCATCAGATGATCACATGGTCTACTATGCTGGAAATGAAAGACAAATAAGAAATGGTGTTGCATTTATAATAAAGAAGAAACTTGCAAGAACCGTAATGAAATACAATGCAGTCAGCGGATGCTTAATCTCTATTTGTCTATGAGGAATGCCTATCAGCACAACTTTAATTCAAGTATATGCCCCAACTACAGCTGCAGAAGAGAATGAAATTGTAGAGTTCTATGAACAAGTACAAGCTGAAATTGACAGAACATGCAACAGGATATCCTGAGAGTCATGGGTATCTAGAACGCAAAAGATGGCAACAAAGAAGAAGGCAAAGTAGTTGGAAAATATGGACTTGGCAACAGAAATGAAGCTGGAGAAAGACGGATAGAATTCTGCAAGATCAACGATCTATTCATCTCAAACACCTTCTTCCAGCAACACAATCGGCGACTGTACACATGGACTTCACCCAATGGATTGTATAATAATCAAATTGACTACATCTGTGGAAGTCAACGATGGAAAAGCTCTGTAACATCAACAAAGACAAAACCTGGAGCTGACTGTGGTACAGATCATCAACTACTAGTATGCAAACTCAAGCTAAAGTTGAAAAAGAGCAAACCACCCATCAATGCAGCAAAATTTGACCTTGAGAATATACCACTGGAATTTAAAGACTGCCTGCAAAATTGATTTCCTGCTTTAGATACAAATGACAGAGCTCCAGAAGAGTTATGGAATGACATCAAGAAGGTTGTGTTGGAAGAAAGCGAGAAGTCTCTACAAAAGGTGAAAAAGCAAAAACGGCCAAAATGGATGACGGAAGAAACTCTGAAAATTGCCCAGAAATGCAGAGAAGCTAAAGCCAGAGGAGAAAGAAAGACAATCATAGAACTCAACAGGGATTTCCGACGTGCAGCAAGACAGGACAAGGAAAAGTACTACAATGATGCATGCAAGGAAATAGAAGCAGAAACTATTAGAGGAAGAACAAGATTGGCTTTCCTTAAGCTACAAGAGTTAAAGAAAAAGTTCCAGCCTCAAATTGGAATGTTACAAGATGCTTATGGTTCTATGTTGAATGATGCTGAGAAGATCAAGAAAAGGTGGAAGGAATATACAGAGTTTTTATATGATAAAGATCAAGTGGACCAACAGCCGTTTCAACCTGCACCTTATGATCAGGAACCATTGGTGATGGAAGAAGAAGTTGAAGCAGCATTGAAAGCCTTATCAAAGAACAAAGCACTAGACGTTGATAGCATTCCCATAGACGTATTACAGCAATCTGATGCAGCTTTTACCGTACTTACAAGGCTCAGCCAAGAAATATGGAAGACAACATCATGGCCAACTGACTGGAAAAGATCTGTGTTTATACCAATACTAAAGATAGGTGAACCAACTGACTGGAAATTATCGCACAATCGCTCTGATCCCACATGCCAGCAAGATTCTACTGAAGATTATTCAAAACAGACTACAACCATACCTGGAACAATAACTTCCTGAAGTGCAAGCAGGGTTCAGGAAAGGGCGAGGAACGAGAGACATCATTGTGGATGTGAGATGGATCCTTGAAAAGTCTAAAGAATACCAAAAGGATATCTATTTGTGCTTTATCGACTATAGCAGGGCTTTTGACTGTGTAAACCATGAGAAACTCTGGGCCACATTAAGAAGCATGGGTATACCAGAACAACTGATCATTCTCTTGCACAATCTGTACATTGATCAAGAAGCAACAGTTCAAACTGAACAAGGAGAAACAGAATGGTTTAAAATAAGCAAAGGTGTAAGACAAGGCTGCATACTGCATCAAGTGGAGGAGTGGCCTAGTGGTTGGGGCAAAGTACTTCAGGCTGGAAGGGCGGGGGTTCAAATCCCAGTAGAGAACTGCAACCTTGGGCTGGAAGGACTGGGGTTTCTAGTCCCACAGGTGCTCCTTGTGGTCTTGGGCAAGCCACTTAACCCTCCATAGCCCATGATCCCTGTAAAGTAGTTATCTCCAAGTTATAATGCCCTGTTCAATGTAATTTCAGTTTGTTCAATGTAAACTGCACTGATGCAGAATAGCATGGTATATAAGAGAATGTAAATAAATACCTGTTTAATTTATATACAGAACAAATCATCAGAGAAGCAGGATTGTGTGAAGACAACAGGGGTGTGAAGATTGGAGGAAGACTCATCAACAACCTTCGCTATGCTGATGATATCACATTACTGGCTGAAAGTGAAGATGATCTGAAACATTTGTTCTCACAAAGAACATAGACTCAAAATGGGTCTGCACCTTAATGTAAAGAAGACAAATGTCATGACAACTGGCATAATCAACAGGTTCATTGTTGAAGGAGAATAAATTGAAATCGTGAACAGCTTTAACCTACTTGGATCAACTATCAATAAAGGAACAACAAGCAGTCAAGAAATCAGATGACACATTGCTCTTGGCAGAATGGCTATGAAAGACCTAGATAAGATTCTCAAGAGCAGAGATGCTCTCTCCATACAAAGATTTGACTTGTTCAAGCCATGATATTTTCAATAACATCATATGGATGTGAAAGTTGGACAGTGAAAAAGATAGACAGGAAGAAAATTGGTGCCTTTGAATTATGGTGCTGGCGGCAAATACTGTGTATACCATGGACTGCCCGAAAAACAAACCAGTCGGTACTAGAGGAGATCAAACCTAAGCTTTCTTTAAAAGCTCAGATGACAAGACTTTGACTTTCATACTTTGGACACATCATGTGAAGAAAGAGATCATTAGAGAAAGACATCATGCTTGGCAAGATAGAAGGTCAACGCAAAAGAGGAAGGCCAGCAATGAGATGGATCGATACAATAACAGCAGCTACAGGTACCAGTCTGTCAACAATGGGCCGCCTGACTGAAGACCGAACACAATTTAGGACAACTATCCAGAGGGTCACCATGAGTTGACACCGACTTGACGGCACTTAACAACATTTGACCCAGACAGATTTAATGGATTACTTTTAAATAGCTAGAATGGAATATTGGCACTATCCAGTTAAAATATTTAATCCACCCTGAAATGTATCTGATTCTTCCATGTTGTTGTTAAGTGCCGTCGAGTCGGAGATATCCATACAAAAGTACTGTATTGGTTGAGATGGCAAATTCAAAAATGAAGGTTTATCATATTAAGACTAAAAGTTAACCAAACAAGTCTTTTTCATATCAACTCTATTTTATTAACAAAGTAAAAAAAAATTATCACCGGTTGGATCACAGGTAATTAAATTTGACTGGGTAGCAGTCATATAGCATTCAATTGAACACCGCCTTCTTTCATTGAGGTGGAACACCAGGAAAGGCTACCAAGTGAGGTCTGAAGGTAAATTTTACATAGCATGCTGAGAATAGAATTGAGATATCAAGGTTGAGATATGCTGAATTTCGGCAGTGTTTTACAAAGGCTCTGCTGAACGTAGAACTTTTTGCAAACTACATATAAGGGCATGCAGGAACTTATGTGGACATCTAAAGGGAAGAACGTTTTTGCAAATATAAAAATGGAAAAACAGAGCATACTGTACCTAACATGGCTGTTTCTATGTCATAGCATCAATTTTGCAAGTTCTGAAAAGAAATGGCAAACCCATATGTATAAGAGCTGTATGTATGCAGCCAAAGTACTGAGCCTCCAATTTGTGCTAATTTTCATTTTGGAAGGCTATATAAATAATATGGCTGACATTTTGTCCTGCGATTAGTTGGGTTGGACGTATGGTCCAGACGTCAAACCCGCACTCAGCTCCCGATGCCGATTCTGTTGCCAGCACTCCCTGCACATACGCAACATTTGTGCGGGGAGCAATGGACATGGATGGGAGGGGTCGATGCTGGGATAGAGCAGGGGCCAGCTGCCGAGATGTACAGAGGCAATTCCGATCATGCCTCTGTATGTTCCCCGGCACCGAGTTATACACCCAGCTTATTCCACCCCAATGGTAGAATAAGTGCCAGGCACCTCACTATCTGCGGTCTGCAGAACCCCTAGCCCCATCGTGCCACCATGGTACAGCACCTGCCAGCCAATCCTGGTCTTGGGGGCCACTACTGAGGATCAGACGGTGGTGTGCTGGGGCCACTCACTTTGGCCTTTCTGCAACTCTGGCTGGACGTGCCAGTTCCATGGCAATGGGATGTCACTACACCAGCAGACCATCCAGAGTGTTGTGCAGCCTGGATGGGCAGCCTCCTCGACATCTCTCTCCAGAGACTCAGGTGCACACCGGACCGTCTAACTGCCCGATTCCATAATTGCGGGTACATACAGATCCCACGGTTGTGGAATCAGGTCCAACTTAGTCCTGTCCAAGTTCTGGGCATTCAGACAAGCCAGGCATGCACACTACAGAATCAGCCTCCATGAGATTAAGCAGAATAACTCCCTTAATCATGTGTATAAAGCATTTTTCAAAAGCCTATTTAAGCCTCAGAACAGATGTAAATCCCAGCATGGACATCTTTGCCCATATACTGAATTCCCTTTGTAAAAATAGGGAACATATATGTAGATATTTAGCCAGCCCAATCCATGCCCAAACTATGCCCCCACCATATCCCTTTGGAATTTCTACAGGGTATGGATCCCCACATGTAAATAGTGGCTTCCAAAAATCACATTTAGATGCCTTAAACAAACTGTTACTGATGACCTTTTGTGTATAGTTTTTGTAAATAGTTGAAAATAGTTATATTACTGTTCCATGTAGTTGTGTTGTACATAGTTCAAACACCGTTCCATGTAAAGTATACCCATGTATACATAATTGTTACTTGTTCAATGTAAACCGCCCTTGATCTCTGGAAGGGGCGGTATAGAAGAAACTGATAAATAAAATAAATAAATAAATAAAATAAATCTATTCCTTTTCTCCATGTCTAAAAGCTGTTCTTTACATGTGGAGATGCTTCTAAAATAACCCCCATAGTGCGATATTTTAGAAGGCTGCATAGGACTTACAATTCTGGTTCAATTTTATTTGTTTTGATTCTTTCCCTATTTTCAAACATTTTTTCCTGTTCATTTCACACATTTTTTAATAAGAAATGTTTAACATACACTGATTGGCTTAACACACATTAATTTGTAGGTTAACAATGGGATTATCACTGATGAGTTTTATACAACTTGGCAATACATCTTTGGGCAATTATCAGAAGTAGTTTACATAATAAAGGTCTGATTATTGTCATCATCTCTCTGTGGCACAGAGCACATACCGGTAATTTTACCTATGCAAAAAAAGTAGGCAGGGTCAGGTCAGATGGGTAAGTACACATTAAGATAGTGGGTCCAATATTCAGCAGCAACAGCTAGCCATTGCCACTGAACCTAAGACCCCAATATTCAATACCAGGGCCATAGCTGGCTACCGACATTGAATATCTGGTTAACTTCAGTGGCAAAGGTTAGGCCAGCCTTTAAGGTGCCGAACCTTTGCCGCTTAGCAATAACTGAGCTGCTGCTAAATATCACTGCTGCTCGGTAATTGCTAGGTGCCACCTCCACTCCGTCACTGGAATGTCTCAGTGCTAGCCAGCTAGCACTGGGGCATTCAGCGGCTCCACCTGGAGGTATTCAGTGGCACTAACCGCGTTAGTGCCGTTGAATATCCTGGTCACCATGATTATGTGAGGAAACTGTGAATGGGAGTCTAGCATAATAAGCATCTTAATCTTATCTCTAAGGATAATCCAAGAATTAAAGACAAACTAAAAACTGGACACAGAAACAATCCTTCTGCTCAAACAGCCTCCAATATATCTGGATTGAACTTTAAATATTGTCATTTAAGTCATTCTGCTGCTGCAGCCAAGCAGTTATATAGTATCTTGCTGATACCATCTTCGCCTTTCTCTTTTGTTTTTTTTTTTTAATTCTTTATTTTCGTTTTATAACAACAAAGGAAAAGGAAGACATACAGCTAAAAGACAGATACATAAAGTGTAATACATACACCAAAGTAAACCCCTGCCACCCCCCTCCCCCCTGCTTCTTCTCTAGAAAACTAATCATTCCCGAAGCGGGCGTGTACTTACATTATTGTGTTACGAAACCTAACGGTGATCTGAAACATGATGAGTGCACATTATACAGGCATGTTGGAGCAATGAGCAGATTGTACATAATCATTAAGCATCTGCCATTTAGACAAGCGAGAGTGAGGTTGGGCATGGGGAATAGCTCTCCGAGGTATCTGCTCATATTTACTATATAAGCAGACGAGGTTCCACCATTCATTGACAGTAAGTCGAGAGCTATCCTTCCAATTCCTCGTGATTAAGCATATGGCTATACCCAGCATGAAATCAAGGAGAAAGCGACCCTTCTTAGGAAGAGAGGGGACCTCCGCCACAGAGCGGAGTCCCACGATCTTCCAAGAGAGAGGTTCGTGAAGGTGTAAGATAAATTGAATACAACCCCAGACCCGCCCCCAATAAACCTGTAGTTGAGGACATTCATAAATAACATGAGCGAAGGTTCCCACAGCAGTATGGCAAGACCAACACTGGTCCCTAGCATTTGTGTTCCATTTGGCTATTTTTTCTGGGGTATAAAAGCATCTGTGTGCAAAAAAGAAAAGAGTTTGGGTAACAGAGGCAGACCGGGAAAACCCGCACTACTTTGCTCCAGAAAACGCTCCATTGCACAGGGGTTAAAGTGGTTTGCAGTTCGCGCTCCCAGGCTTGTTGGGCTCTAAAAGTGGCCGTGTCTGTACCCTGACATAATATTTTATAAACGTTAGAGGCTACCCCATGTGTACTACTAATAGAGTGAACTATCTCTAATAGCCCGTCCTCAGTAGGGGCAGAGGGCGGCATGATTCGAGCACTTTTGAGGCAGTGTTGAAGCTGCATCAATTGAAAGTAGTGTTTCGCTGGTAACGCAAATTCCTTTTGTAAATCAGAAAAGGTTTTCCAACGAGCTGCAGAGAAAAGCTGTTGGGGTGTCCAGATCCCC
The DNA here is from genome assembly GCA_033557465.1 of Ichthyophis bannanicus. Lineage (NCBI taxonomy): Eukaryota > Metazoa > Chordata > Amphibia > Gymnophiona > Ichthyophiidae > Ichthyophis > Ichthyophis bannanicus. The sequence goes on from CM066033.1 coordinate 1,202,747,201, forward strand.
CTTGAGTACCAGGGTTTCCATGCTATCGTTCTATTTAGGACTTGAATTCTGGGGTTATTCCATAGCGGGAGTCCGTCCTGAGGACATACGTTCGGGCCCAGTGATAGAATGAGAGTGTTAAAGGCCGCAAGAGTATCGACAATCATTGGTGGATGGCGGGTGTCTACTTGATAGGACATACCGGGGAGATGGGTCAACGGAATTGGGCTACTAAGCTCCTCTTCTATGTCAAGCCAAACTGGTCTGCTGTCTGTTGAGGCATCTAGCCATCGGGCACCTTGCTTAAGTAGGAAGGCTTGATGATATCTAAGAAAATCAGGAAATCTGGTACCCCCTCTTTCCTTCGCAGACTGTAGTTTTTGTTTAGCTATCCTTGGTGGCTTGCCCTGCCAGAGATAACGGACGAGAAGGCCCTCAATATCTTTATAAGTATGTAGCGGGAGTAAGCATGGCAGCATTTCTAAAATGTAGTTCACTTTGGGGACTATCATCATTTTCACAGTTTCTAAGCGGCCCCACCATGTAAGAGATAAGGGAGACCAACGATTCGTGAGCTCACGGACTTTGGAGACTACCTCTTTGGCATTAAAACTGATAGTGTCTTCTAAAGGAGAACAGTAATGGACCCCGAGATACTTCACCATGCGGGATTGCCAAAGGAAGGGAAAGGCCTGTATGTCAGCCTCATGTACCCAGCGGTTCAGTGGGAATGCCACAGATTTGGTCCAGTTAATTTTATAGCCCGATAATTGTGAGTATCCGTCAATCAGATCCAAGACAGCTGGAACCGAATCGAGGGATACGAAAAGCATAAGGTCATCTGCATATGCAGAGAGTTTAATCTCCCTATGACTGAAGGGGACACCTCGAATACGTGCGGACTGTCTAATAAGGAGGGCTAGGGGTTCAAGAGCTAGATCAAAGAGCATTGGTGATAGGGGGCAACCTTGACGCGTGCCTCTTTGGAGATTAAATGGCTGAGACTTGATGGCATTTACACAAATACTGGCGACGGGTTGAGTATACATGACTTGGAGATATCGGAGGAAGCCCTCCCCAAAGCCATACCATCGGAGAACTGCAAATAAGAAGGGCCATTCTAGGCGGTCAAAGGCTTTTTCGGCATCCAGGGAAAGACCCACCCATGGATGATCTAGATTGGCAGCACTGGATAGCACATGGCACAAGGTCCGAGCATTGTCAGCAGTTGATCTGCCGGGTATAAAACCGCATTGGTCGGGGTGAATTAGGGTGGCCATCCTGTCAGATAGCCGGGTGGCCAAGATCGTTGCGAAGATCTTATAATCGGCATTAAGTAGGGAGATTGGACGGTAGTTGGCGGTTAGCAGCGGGTCTCTGCCTTCTTTCTCAAATACTACCACATTAGCTGCAGAAAAGGATCCCAAAGAGGATGTATCTACCGCAAGGGCAGTAAAATAGAGTTTTAAATAGGGAACTAAATCTGCACTGAACGTTCTGTAGAATTCGGTCGGGAGACCATCGGGCCCTGCGGCACGGCCCGAGGCTGTTCGTTTTAGGGCAGATTGGATCTCTGAAGTAGAGAAGGGTTCATCCATCGCATCCCTATCATCTTCAGAGAGGGTCGGCCACTGAATGCCAGAAAGCAATCGCTCGAATGTCTCTGATGAGAACTCACATTCAGATTGATATAGGCGGGTATAGAAATCCCGAAAGAGCTCTACAATGTCGGAGTCTGTGGTCACTATGCCCCCTCCCTGTGGAGCTCGAAGGGCCGCTACGCGTTTGGCTTCTTTTTGACCTTTCAAGGTGTTGGCTAAGAGTCGACCGGCTCGGTATTTTTCACGATAATATGTCCCTCGCTGAAGCTCAATACTCTTAGAAGCTGCAGTTGAGAGGATTGAATTATATTGAAAACGGAGACGCTGTAATCGAATTAATACACATGGATCAGTACGTGAAGTTAGAACTCGTTCGCCTGCTTTTATTTGTTGGTCTAGTATGAGTAGCTGCTGTTTGCGTTGTTTTCGCAGGCGGATTTGATAGCTAGTGATCGTTGCTCGAATGGCCGCTTTGAAGCCCTCCCACCAAGCCCAATTCGCAGTATCCTGGGGTAGATTAAAATGGAAGTAATCCTGTATGGCTGCTCGAATTTCTAACTGGAACTCTGGCTGAGTTAACAGGGCTCTATCAAAGAACCAGGCCCCCGAATTCCCTTGGGGTGCAGTAGTGTGTGTAATTGAAAGGAAATAGCAGCATGATCTGAAATATGTTGGGAGTGAATCTTTGCAGTGTCCACCTGAGGAACTAACAGTTTTGATATTAGAAAGAAGTCTATGCGAGACTGGGATTTATGAGGGGAAGAGAAGAAGGTGAAGTCAAGCTCATTGGGGTGTAGTAACCTCCATAGATCAACTAAAGCAAGATCTTTGATCAGGGAGGTAAGCGTGGTGTGACTCTTGGGGGGACCACTTGTCCTAGGCGGCTGTTTGTCAATCAGGGGATCAAGGACTAGATTGAAATCCCCCCAATTATCAATGAAGTATTAGCAGAGGCCTGCGCAACCTGAGCAATGGTAGCAAAAAAGGCAGGGTCATCCACATTAGGAGCGTAAAGGCATATACATGTAACTTCAAGGCTACCTATCTTGAGGTGAACTCTGGACCATCTACCTTCTGTATCTGAGCTAGTCGCAATAATAGTAGCATGCAAAGATTTCCTAACCAGTATGGCAACCCCACATTTCTTAAAAACGGCTGGGGAATAGGCGGCCACCATGTAAGGTTTAATATTGAGTTTAAGAGTTTCCTTCGAATTTAAATGCGTTTCTTGGAGAAAAATCAGATCCGCAGCTTCCTGACTTAGGTAGCTTAGGATTTTCTTCCGTTTTATCGTATTATTGATCCCTTTTACGTTCAATGAAAAAATCTTACATGGTGCCATCAATCAGTAATAGACATTTTAGGTAAGGGCGCTTGAAAACATACAACATAATCAGGATCTGTGCAACAATGACATAATCACCGAGTATTCTGGCTAATACACCCCATATTGAAAAGTATGTACCAAAGTATCTTAGAGAAGAAGCAAAACCCCCAAAGAATATGGCGACCATATGTCTGCGGGAGGAGGCCCTAGAGAGGAAATAGAAAGACATGAAAAAAAAGAAAAGAAACACCAGAGTCCATAATTAACACTGTCTCTGATACTCATCGAGGCTACTGTGGGTAGATGGAGTCGGGTCACAGATATCATCAAAAGTAAGGCAACAAACTGCCCTCGCCAGACTCTTTGCTGGGCTGCGGCAGATCCAATATGGCAGGTACAGCGGATATGAGAATACTTGCAGGAGTATTCTGGAAGTCAGCGCATCAAGTCGGCTTCTTTGGAATCCAAAAACTCCGCTAGTAGATCAGGGTCCTCAAATGTTCTTGTCTGATTGTGAAGCGTGACTCGGAGCTTGGCCGGGTACATCAGGCCATAGCGTGCTTGTAGTTGTTGAAGCCTCGGCCGGAATTCCAGAAAGCGCTTTCGGCGGTCGACCGTGGGTTTAGCCAAGTCGGGATAGAAGGAGATCTTGTGGCTCTCAAACTCCATATGGCCCTTTGCCCGAGAGGCATTTAGAATTTGCTCAACGTGTTGATATCTCAAAAGTCGAAAAATGATAGGCCGCGGGATCTTCCTGTTGAGCGTTATGCTTGTGGGTACACGATGAGCGCGATCGATCTCCAAATCTTTGGTAAAGGTGATTTGGAGCAGGGAAGGGAGGATTTTGCATAAATACTCTTTCATGTCTCCCGATTCCGCTCCCTCCGGTATGCCCACGAGCCGTATGTTGTTGCGGCGCGCTCTATTATTGCCATCTTCCACTTCTTTCTGCAAGGCCCGCACCTGACGTTCAACTTTGTCGAGTTTGGACAACCGGGCCGTATGGGAGTCCAATATGCTCTCCATTTTGTCCTGACGCGAAGAAAGCCCTTCTAGCTTGCTTTGCAGCACACCAAAATCTTCCCGCAGCGCTCGGAGTGCTTCACCGTTTGACTGCACGAGGTTTTTGACCCCTCTAATCTCTGCGAGGATTTCCTGCTGCATTTCGGGGCCCTTGCGCACGGCCAGCCCCTTCTGCGGGGACGGAGGTTCAGTTTTGGAGCGTTTGCCATGAGAAGCCGCTGGAGATCCAAATTCCAGGCGCGTGGGTTTGGTCCTCGCCATCTCACCAATGTGCCCCGGCAAGATCAGAGTAGAAGTTCCAAGTATGTACGGTGTTAATTCAGGATTCTGAGTAGGCCTCTCGGGAGCCTCAGCGTTATGCGACCATCCCGCTGGACATCAGGCTCCGCCCCCCTCGCCTTTCTCTTTTGGGTGAACACCTGAATAGTAGCTATTCTGCTCATTTTCCTTTGCTCATGAAGGGAACACATGGGTATCCCTTCTTTCTTCCTCTACTATAGCTTTAAAGGAAGCTGGGTTTTCAGATGGGGAAACTCCTTGGTAAGTCTCTATTTTTGGAGAGAAAGGGTGGAACAAAATTTCCCTAATTTTCCCTTTGAAAATTGGTGTAACTTATGCATATGCTTGCTGCACAAGCTAGGCATTCTCTTATAAATTTAGCCTCACACTGTCTCTTGTTTTATGCCACATACTCTAGAAAATTTGAACTGAAGTATAGAAAAATCATTATCAAATAAGTCCATAAACCCCTACTGAAAGCACATATCACTCTCAAAAATACTTTTTTTTTGTCAGACTTTGCCCAGAAATCACCTATTGGAATTCTCTTTTGTTCACTTAAGTCCTTATACTTTAATTTAATACTTTGAAATCATCAAACATGGTACCTGTGAAATTTCAATCCAATAATATAGCATTGGAGCTGAGCAAATCCCCCCAAATTACCCTAACATAGCACTATGTTTCGGACTCTTGAAATCAATCCTTATCACTAGTCCTGTTTCAGAGGATTGAAGGTTCACTAATCTGATATCCATCAATTTTATAAATATTTTATTTTCCACTCTTTAGCTCTTTCATCATGCCTCCAGCAGTGTTGAACTTTCTCCAAGGTTTGTTGATGACAGTGCAATTGCATGTATTAAACTACAATAGTATGCTCGAATAAGGGACCTGTGAGCTGAGCTGTATTTTAGAATACAAGTCTGGATGCCCTCAAGAGGTTAGCATTCTACTCAACCTCTGATTTTAATGATGTGATGTTACATCTCCAAGTGAGATTGTACATCACACCATTGCACAACTGTATTTATTGTACTATTTTTATCATACTATTTTGGTTTAATGCATGCCCCTGGTTCAGTCTTCAGCCGAAACATGTTGGACTTTTTATGAATTTTAATTGTTTCTGTGGTAGTTATGATTTTATTATGTTGCTACTCTTTAGTTGATCAAATTGCTGTGCATGTGGAGAGAGAGAATATCCTCAAGTACCAAGAAATGCAGTCAGAGACCCAGAAAATGTGTCATAAAGATACAGATACATATACAGGGTGGCCCAAAAAAGTGAGAACAACTCGTAGCATATAAGTTATTTAAAAATTCAAAAAGACAGATGTAAACAATTGACAAATTAAAAAAACAAAGATGGTGACCGGAAATTGTCGAAATATAGATGTTATATAGCTAAAAAAGGTAAATAAGTAAACTATTTAAGCTTTTAACTTACGAGATGTTCTCACTTTTTTTGGACCACCCTGTATATTTCCAATTGTATTAGTGCAATTTCTGATTAAAAGCAATTTTTAAGGACACCGTGATACATTGCCTATATATATGGTATCCTATGAACTCTGTGGTATGATACAAGTATTGCATTGAGCATTAGCAGTAAATTTTAGAGACTGAAATCATACTCCACAAACTCTTGCTTTGGTGTAAGGTTCATTACTGTCATGGTATTTGCAAAACTAACCCTTCTTGATACATTGCCCCCTGAGGGACGTAGCTTTGGATTCAGTCAAGGTGGCTGCTTAATGTGAGAGCTCTGCTGCTCTTTTCAGTATCTTTATCCATTCTTGGAGCTGTGTGGTCTAATTTACATTCTAATCTATCCTGTTACCTTACTGAACATTGAGGTTTATGGAGAACTTAAAGCCCAGCAAAATCGATCAGCTCTGTAAATTTGAGGTAGAAGAGACACAAGACAGACTCTAACTCTGGAGAAAATGGTGCCTGATAAGACTCATGCAGACTCTGATGGCACAGTCTTGGCTGAGATTAATGGTCTATGGGAGCTTATTGAATCACAACTGAGTTCGATATGGATATAAAATCAGAGCTTGCTAGTCTGTCAGCCAATTACAGGCTTCACGCTCATGGCTCAAGCAGGTTGAGCAATGTGTCACTACCATGGAGGCTTCCACATGGCATATTCAGGATAATTCTAATGTTATTCATCGATTACAGTTAGATGTTGAAGATCTCGCCAATTCGCAGTCACTGATGTAATATAATAATTCTTGGTTTAACGGAAAGAGTGGAAGGTAGTGACATGATTGTTTGTTTGTTTTTCTTACTACTTTACTTCAACAGCAGTTGGGCCTTCAGTTTTCACCAATGCTAGAGACTGAGAGAGCACACAGGGTGTCATCACAACTATCCAACTCTAAGTACCCAAGACCACTGGTGACTAAACCTCTGCATTATTAACATGCTCTACTGTAGCAGCAGATAAGCATGCAATAAATAAAGCCAGGAGTCGTTTCAAGGATCCAAGCCAGTTTAATGTGCACATGGCTCCAGCAATAATCAAATTCAAAATGGCTGAGCAATGGCTTCTAGTAAAACAACAACTTTTATAGCTTTCTTGTCCATTCTAAGCATAGGCAAACTTTTCATTGGTCCCAGTACCCCTCTCACCCATCTATTGGTCCCGGTACTGATATGGCTACCCAATCGGGACTCTGGTCTGGGCTCAGCACCTGGTTGCCCCCCTTCTAGTCCCAATTACAATGGTCAGTGTCTCTAACTTGTTACATCTCTCCTCCAAGGTCGCTTAGCTTGTTAAAACATATGGGAAGCAGGGCACTGTAACCTTGCTTTTTGCAGAGTTAATTAATTCCATAGAAGCATAGCACACCTTATCAGTACCAATTAAACTTGTTTTTCTATATTTTCTAAGTTTCGTTTCTGCTTAGCTATGTTCAGTTAAACTGAGTTAAGTTTCAATTCTATGGTGTCATCATTCAGGGGGGTTTTCATTCCTCTGGGCCTAACTACAGGCTTCAGTTACAGGTCAAGCTGCTCAGGCCTGTCTGCTTAGTTCAATTAGCATGGATCATAGGCCGTCGCCTACCACATTCCCCCCTTTGATTATTCTCACCCGCATGTTAATAAGGTGTGAGAATCAAATCACATAATACTAGGTAAAGGTATCACTCTGTGGTATAGGGTAGTAAGTTCACATAGCTAGCATCTTTGTAGCTGTCTTACGCTCTACAGTGTTATTAATAACTGAAGTTATCATTTGCAAGCAAAATGGCAAGAAACAAGGGAGCAACAGGCAGATAGTCAAAGTCCATAGTTTGGCAAGAGTGGAAAAAAGAACTAAAGGATTAGAAGGTTCAGTTGCATCTTTTGTTGTGCTGTCGTAAAGCTTCTGATTTAGACAGACCAGCTGTCCATCCTTCGTAGTAGATTGTGGTCCAGTCCGAACAAAACACAAACTGTCAACAATGGGGTGGGCCAATACCCACTCACTAGTAGTATTATGTAAATCAGTCTGATTGTATAGGATAGAATAGTTCAGTTCTTGCGTCTCCCAGGGCCACTGATCTCCCATCTTAGTTCCTCCACAATAGAAACAGTCAGAAGTGTGGAGACTAGATGCTATTGCTCCAGTAAGTTCAAGAAACAAGTTCTGGTGGTGGTATGAGGAATTGCAACGGTGGCTTGCATAGCCTTGTAGAAAGTCAAGATCTAGAACAACTTTTGGATTGGAGAGTATACCAATGCAAGTATAGGAAGAATGATAAAACAAGGTCTGAGTGACCTTCGGTCCAGTTCATGTTGTACTTATACAGGCTGCCCAGGGAGATAAGGCAAAAGTCATTTCAAAGCACTCCAAGGCTGCTGCCAAAATAAAGCAATAATAATAATTCATAATGGGCATAGTCTCTGGAAAATTGGTGGAACTGTCGACTTCCACAACAGATAACAGATGTAGGGTTGATTGTAGATCCTCAAGCTTCTGCCGTACGTAGACCTACCAGCTTTTTGGCAGGAGTAGGGCTGTAGATTCCAAAGTATCACTGTCCTCTGGGATGTCTCAATTTCTTAAAATATCATAGCATAGTCTCTTAGGCTATTATTGCTTCCTTAGAGCAGTTCACTCTTTAGGAGATCAAAACAGTCTTTTCAGAGTATTTAAACACAGTCTCTTAGAAGATTCAATTTCTTAACACAACACAGTCTCTTTCTGATGATTGCAGTTTTTTTTTTTCCAGATGTGAGGCTTACCTTCAGATAAACAAACAGTCTTGAAACAGTGCAGTTTCTGAGGGACCAATAAGTCTTAGGTCCGTGGTTGTTGTCGTAGGGTGAGGTGCAATGGAGTCTCAGGATGCTGTACAGTAGTCCAGTGATCAGGTTCAAGAGCAGCTGCTGGCTTCACTTGATTATGATGGGTCCAAGGTTCAAATTCTGCGACTTTTACTGCAGTTGGAGTTGACAGGATGATGACATAGGGTCCTCTCCAATGCAGGGCTAACAGTATCTTTCTCCACTCTTTGATCCACACCGAGACTCCAGGCTTGAAAGGATGCAGGGGTGCAGGCAAATTGATGAGTAATCGATTTTGTACTCAGGTATGAAGACTCCTGCAAAACAGAACTTAAAACCAATAGTTCATGTCTAATAATTTCAGATCCTATCTGTCTCATATCTCCTTTTATTTCCTATACAATAGGCAGGGGTTGCCCATACAGAATCTCAAAAAGGGAAACTCCTAAAGACTTAGCAGGGGCTAAGTATATCCTAAGAAGGGCTATGGGAAGAACCTGGGGCCACTTCAGGTAAACCTCTTGGCAAAGTTTAGACAACTGAGATTTCAGGGTTCTATTCATACATTCTACTTTTCCTAAATTCTGAGATCTATAGGCAGTATGTATCTATTAATATCAATATCTTGGGGCTATACTTAATGGACTTGCTTCCTAAGGTTATCCACCCTCATTCTTTGTACAGGGCCCCATATGCATGCAAGGTTGTAAGGGTATACTTGAAATCTGGGTACACATTTAGACAGGGCTCTTTTCCTATTGTTAGTGCTCTAGTGAGGACTATCAGTTCAGCTTTCTGTGGTGAAGTTTCTGGGGCCAGGGCTGAGGACTCAACTACCAAATCAGGGGTCACCACTGCATATCTAGCACAACAATGTCCATTGATGATGAAACTGCCTTCAGCCACAAAGAAAGTCTGTTCAGGGTTCTCCATAGGGACATCAGTCAAATCCAGGTGGCTTGAGAATACAGTGTCCATAATTTCTAAACAGTCATGATCAGGGGATCAAGACCAACTGATAACAACATAGCAGGATTGAAAGCTTGACTGACCCTTCAGTTGTATCTGGGGTTTTCACACAACATACTCTAATACTTCAACATTCATAGATTTGTTAGCTAGTAATTTCCTTTGTATTTCATATTGGTTAGAACAGAGTGTGGTACAGTAACTTGAAGATCCTGTCTCAAAGGGATTTTTCTTTTAGTTTTTGCTTACTAGGAAGGCTGTAGCTGTAACAGCTTCTCAAATAAGGTCCAAGAGATTGAGTCAACACTCCCAGAACATTTCCTTGCGACTCATGAACATAGAGACTGCAAGGTTTTCTGGACATCGGGTAGACCCAGAACTGGTGATAACATCAGAGCGGTTTTCAAAGATCAAAAGACTGCATTCCTATTCAAGTCCCCATTCCAATGGAGACTTTTTCATTCCTTTGGTAGCTTGATACAATGTGATACAATGGTTTTGCTAGCAGCGCAAAATTGGGGATCCATATACAACAGTACCCTGTGGCACCCAAGAAGGCTCTCACTTGCCTCCTGGTGGTTGGAGTAGGAATACTGCATACAGCTGCTTTGCGTTCTGGTAAGGGTTCCAGGCGTCGAATTCCGCTGGACAACTGGAATCCTAGGTATTTAACTTGTTTGACATAATTATGCTTTGGCTCTTGAGACTTTGTATCCAGCCTCATTAAAAAGGTGCAAGAGTTCACTGGTGGCTGGTGGACATTCACTTTCTGAGTTGGTGGTTATGAGCAAGTTGTCCACATATTGAAGTAGAATTTTTTCTTTTTTTTTTTCTGGAGTTTCTGGATAACTTGTCAAATCTTTTGCTGAGTGAGGCGAGTTCTTGAATTCTTGAGGTAATCTTGTCCAGATGAGTTGGCCCCGCCTCCTTGTAGTGGGGTCTTGGGCTAAGCGTATGCAGAAAAAAACATCTTTTTAAGTCCAGAATGATGAAATGTATAGCTTCAGCAGAGATCAGTTCCAAGAGAATATAAGGATTTTGGTACCACTGGTTGTATAGTTTCAGCTGCATCATTCATTCTTCTTAGATCCTGTACTGGGCGGTAATCACCTGTCCCAGGCTTCTTGACTGGCTTGAGGGTGACAATGGCAGGGGCTATGTTCTTCGCTAGGCCAGGTGGATTATCTTCTGCCCATCCTCCAGATGGGGCTATGAGGTTGGTAAGTGTACAGCTTGTTGCTTTGGATGCAGGTGAATAGAACCGCCATTCTTCTTCTTGGGGACAGTTAACACCATCAGGCCAGCAGATTATGAGTTTCATTTTTTTCTTCCTTCAACAGAGGATATCTGTGCTTGAAGCTTTGCAAGCAGGTCTCGGCCCAAAAATGGAATAGGGCATTCAGGCATATACAGGAACTGGTACATTATTATTATTATTTTTTTTTTCTAGTTCACACATGTGGTTCTGCAGAAAAGGCTTTGCGAGAAAAACACAGGGGCTACTGGCTTTAGTATTCTGCTCCTGTATCCCCCATTAAAGTCCATATATTGGTCCCCTATTTTTCAGACTGACTCCTGGGGACCCAGGGAAACTGGAGAGTCCGGTCTGGCCTAGTCTTCATCCATGCTGTAGCCCTCTTCGGCTGCCACTCACGCTATAGCTGCTTCACTCTCGTGCTGAAACACTGTGCTTGGTTTATTGTTTTATGACTTTGCAATCAAGTACTCCCTCGGGAGTCAAGATACGGGCATTCACTTCTCTAATGTCCTTCTTTTTCTATAATGGGCGCACTCACACCCAGTTTTCACATCCGCTGCTCCTTCGATTAGGAAAACCTCCACATCATCCAACTAAAATATCTGTTCTCTTTTTTCCATCTTACAATTTTTACATTCTCTGTCCTTCTTCAACAATCCACATACTTTCTGATAAACTTTCATTTAACCATTATGCCCGCAAATTCATCCAGTTCTCTGCAATTTCCGTTCATTAGTTCAATCAAGTCCTAAAACTTCTCAGTGCAGTTTTTTTTTTTTTCAGTTCTAAACAAGTCTGGTCAGCTGACTTTCACTTCTAGTCCGGAGGGGGTGGACATTCCCCTGTTGCAGAGGTGGCTAGCAAACTACTTGGGAATCTGTAGTCCCCCCCCCTCTCCTGGATTCTGTTTCTCCTAGCAATGCTCTATCCAGGAGGTTGATTTTTTTTTTAAAAAACATTTAACCAAGAATCCTATGTAGGGGAACTATTCTCTGTACAATCTGATAAACACGGGAAACTACGGGGCCATGAAGTAACTCTGGAATCTGCATGGACTCTGACCCCCCTTCCTCCCCCCATGGTGACGTAGTTAACAACAGACAGAAGGTGGTCTGTCAGGCTGCATTTTCCTGTGACTAGGCATAATAATCTCATTCTAAATAAGTACAATTTAGATAAATTCCTTCAAATATAAAACTATTTTTTTGCAACATGTTATAAACAACAATCCCAACAGAGAGAACTATTACGTATGGCTGGAAGAAACTAGCTGCCAGCCGTAATCTGCACTTAAGGTGAATAACGTCTCTGCAAAAGATTACAGTTTAGGAAGGAGATATTCAAAAGACATTCCGGATACTTTTTTCAATAAAGCGGGTGGACATCTAGAACACAAATACACATTTTCCTTCCTAGTTCATTTTATTAACAATAAACATGTCTTCTATGAGGCGCTTGCTGTATCAGGAACGAAAAACTCATACACGATTAACCCCTCATTCACTCAGGATTCAAAGCACTTTTTAAGTTGCGATCTGCAAAGTCCTGTCAGTGTTCTTAACCACGGCTTTGTAGGGCAAAGGGAAAATACAAACATCCTTTCCTATTGAAACCGGAGACCTACATGATTTCTGCTCGCTTGATCTGTACAGGAATTCGAGCAGGAATTTAACCCTTTCCCGGCTAAGTACAATTTAAAGCAATCACTAGAAAACTAATTATAAATTCATCTCCTATCACACTTTGAATGAATCCTTTATTTTAAACAAGCAAGAAACTTTTCAATCGGGAACTGCGGTTTCATATTTTTTTTTCTTTTTTTTTTTCTGTCCTCTTGCTGTGTGGCTCGTTGGAAACAGCTTAGCTGTTCACACACACACACACACACACACACACAGAGACAGAGACATGCCGGCATTCCAGGCTAAGCCCCAAAACTATCGGGACCCACAATCCTGACTAAACATTCTTATTAAATGATATATATTACATAACCACAGCAGAAGGAACATTATTATTAAACTAACAGCATTGAGATTTAAACCTGAACAGAGTTAGAAAGACACTGCACATTCTTTCCTTCAGACACGCCCCCTGTCAGTTTTTCACACTGTGCAGTAGGAAGGCAAACTGGGTCAGACCAGCTTTTGGATTTTTAAAATAACTCTAGATGTTTGCGTCTTCTTTCTGCTTTACTAATACAATTTCTTAATCAGTGAACTGTCACAAATTACTCAACAGAATACTCTCACATTTATAACAGAAGGGAAACTCGTGGTTTCAACAGAGAACAAAAAACATACAGGCAGACAATACACAAACGCTTCACAATCATGCTAGCAACGTATCTTAGAATGCATTCCTTTCTATCTATTCTGACTAGTCATATCCAATTTCCCAATTACAAAGAGACGGGAGTTTCACCCTGCTTTACTTATGCAGGGGTAGTCGGCCCGTCTTGGAGAGCTCTTTTACCAAATGCAAATTCAAATTCCAAATTCCAAAAAGGCAGTGGGTTCACCTCGCGCATACTTATGCAAGGTTAATTGGACCGCCTTTGAGAGGTGATCATGCTCTCTTACCAATTACCAATTTATCTCGAGATTACCAATTCCAAGTTCCAATGGCAGCGCTGCTCTTTCTATCTCTGTCTAGACATACCAAAAAAACCCAGTCCTGTCTGCTCTGACTAGGCTGAATCATGATTCTCTATAACAGCTGTACCTTGCGAATACTCATGCAAGGATTTTCAAACAAAGACTTAAGTCTTACCAAACACTGCAGTTCTAACTCATCTGTCTAGACAGGTTTTCAACACTATACTTACGGATCCGGTCCCTGATACCTCACCAGCTTCTGAGTTGGATCCTGGACTCCCCCGGGATCGGAAGTGTTGTTCCAGCTGGAACCAGTGCCTGCCGAGGCCAGGCAGAACTCCCTCCGATTCAAGAGGATCGGTGGGCCCAGGGAAATTCCCCTGCGTCGGATTGGCATGGTTCCAGCCGGTCCAAACCTCAAGGCGAATTACGTGGATTTATTCACTTGAACACTATCCACCACTCGCACTTCCCGGCCAACGCACCAAGAATATGTAGCAGCAGATAAGCATGCAATAAATAAAGCCAGGAGTCGTTTCAAGGATCCAAGCCAGTTTAATGTGCACATGGCTCCAGCAATAATCAAATTCAAAATGGCTGAGCAATGGCTTCTAGTAAAACAACAACTTTTATAGCTTTCTTGTCCATTCTAAGCATAGGCAAACTTTTCATTGGTCCCAGTACCCCTCTCACCCATCTATTGGTCCCGGTACTGATATGGCTACCCAATCGGGACTCTGGTCTGGGCTCAGCACCTGGTTGCCCCCCTTCTAGTCCCAATTACAATGGTCAGTGTCTCTAACTTGTTACATCTCTCCTCCAAGGTCGCTTAGCTTGTTAAAACATATGGGAAGCAGGGCACTGTAACCTTGCTTTTTGCAGAGTTAATTAATTCCATAGAAGCATAGCACACCTTATCAGTACCAATTAAACTTGTTTTTCTATATTTTCTAAGTTTCGTTTCTGCTTAGCTATGTTCAGTTAAACTGAGTTAAGTTTCAATTCTATGGTGTCATCATTCAGGGGGGTTTTCATTCCTCTGGGCCTAACTACAGGCTTCAGTTACAGGTCAAGCTGCTCAGGCCTGTCTGCTTAGTTCAATTAGCATGGATCATAGGCCGTCGCCTACCACACTACAAATTCTGATGAAGCAAAAGTTAAACCTGAGCCTATTTACCAAGGAAGGAGTTTTCTGGTTATTACAAAGCTACAGCAGATAAGTGGAAGTCCTTTTTGAATCTCAGGCCTGCTCTGAAGTCCATCAAAATGCAATATGGTCTCTTTTATCCAGCCTGGCTCAGAGTTGCTCATAATAATGTCACAACATTTTATACAGACCCGAAAGAACTGGAGGAATTTCTGGCACAAATGTCAGGTTCTACCTACATGGAATAACTTCTCTTTTTTTTTGTGGCATGCTACCTGGCATTTATTTAACTTTTGCAGTAGCATGCGGTTTCGGCATTGTGAATAGACATGTACTGTAACCTCTGCTAATCATGTATGAAATTATACCTGGTTACTGTTCCCTGCTTAATGTCAGCACTATGCTTTTAGATGGCCTGGGGACATTGAGTGCCAGTGTAATTTGAACTGTCATATCTTTGATATGCATGCTGCTTTTAAGGTCATGAAGGTACTACTGCTGTCCAGACTGATGCTGTTCCTGTTGAGTCACACAAGTCTAGTTCTCTATAGATTGCAGCTGCACCAAGGAGGTTCATAATGTTGCCCTAGATACATATATTACAACAGCTGGCTTAAATCAAGCATCTCACCTGTGAAGACAGTTGTGTCCTGATGCCTGAAGGATCAGTCAGAGGTCAAGCTTGCTGCACACACACATCTGATGAAGCTCACTCCCCCCCCCCCCCTCCAGCTCACTGCAGTAAGACCAGCAGGTGATATAGAAGCAGTACACCAGTATCATGTTGGGAGGTAAGTTGAGGGGCATGCTCTCGAGGGGGGGGGGGAGTTACCGATTAGTGTATATGAGAATACATTTCAGGCTCACAGCTTTTGGAAACACATTTGTGCTACTAGACCTAGGCAACCTGTGATCCCAACAGGTTGCAACTACAAACAGAAAACCAACTTTCTGCCCCTTAATGGTGTCTCACACAGTATGGCTGACAGAGCAGTATGTTGTGTGCGCAGCCACAATGCCAAGGCATCACACGCACACACAGTGTATTGTTGCAGCTCCCATTCCTATTCATACACACACAGACATGACCCCACTGTCCCAAAGCCATGAGCCCATATCAGTCATAAGATGATGTTCATACTTGCCCATTAAGCCTCCTCGATATTCTTGCCAGGGATGGGAAAGCCAGGGAGATCCCACATCTCTTTTTATGCTTGAACATAAGGGCAAAGACAGCTTGGTGTGTGCATACTATAAGCACTTGATATGCAGCTGGTTTTGTTGCATCTTCTCACTGTCCCTGAGGACTTTACAGAGGAATATGAGAGTGATGGCAAGGAGAGAAGACAGCAGGGTTGCTGCTGGAAGAGATGAACATGCAGAAGCAGCAATGGAAATATAGGAAAAAAGGGGTGTGCAACATCTCTACAGAGAAGAGAATAAAGCTTCCTCCTCAAGTCTTGCTGAGTACCATCATGTGGTGACCCTCTTGTATAAATCTATACTAAATCTCATCAAGGCAACATTAGAACTCAAGTCATCCAGGATAAAAACGTGCCCACCCATAGCTTATGCACGCACTAGGGCTAACGATTGTGATTGCAATAGAGCAAACACTGCAGATGTAGATAACATCCCTGCCACAGATAAAGGTCATGGTGAGCACTGGACCCACTGCGGCAGGAAATAAACCACAGAAATTAATGAAAAAATTAAGAGGACTTCTGCAGATAAAGAGGAGATAATGAACTGCTATTTTTATGCTATAAACCCTACATTTAAATCAAGAGGGTAGACAAAGAGAATTTGCCAAAAACTGGAAGATAGAGGAAAAATGCCACAAGAAAAACTGCAAAAAGCAACAGATGCAAATTTAAGGTCTTTAATTTCACAGATCAAAGTAAAGAAGTATGTGAATGAAAGCATCTTGAAGTAACTAAGGGTTTCCATGGAAAAAAGAACCACAGGGAGGAGGAGGAGATCTCGGTGAGAGTACTAGAAGAAAGGAATACACAGAAAAAGAAGGCAATTGTGGGAGAGATGGCGATTAGAGACCTGGAAATGCAGGAAAGTGAGATGAATACAGGACAGGTCAACAAATCAACTGAAGAGGAGAAAAATGGAGGAGAAAGACCCAGAGGTGGAGGAATTCAAGACTGAACTCCTTGTCCACATGGAAAAAGATGAATATGCTGGGTTCCAGGTAAGGGAAAGATTACCCAAGTTAAATTTAACAGCTAAGGTTAGAAATAAGATAATTAGATGAACATAGAAACATATAGTAACATAGTATATAATGGCAGATAAAGAGCAGTATGGTCCATCTAGTCTGCCCAGCAAGGCAGCAAGAGTAGGTGTACTTGCCGCTCTGTGCAGGTCACCCATCCCAATATAAGAGATAGTTACGTTTAGTTTGATCTTATCCTGTTGCAATAAAGGGATCCACAGTGTCTGTCTCATGCCATTTTGAATTCTATCACTGTATTTACCCCCACCATTTCCATTGGGAGGGCATTCCAAACATCCATCACTCTTTCAGTGAAAAAGTATTTTCTGGCATTGCCTTTCAATTTACCCCCTTGAAGCTTTATGTTATGCCCTCTAGTTTTAAAGTTTCCCCGTCTTTGGAAGAGGTTTGTTTGTTCATTAATACTCTTTAAGTATTTATTTATTTAGTTCACATTCCTATATACTGCCTTATCTGGCAATCAAGGTGGTTTACAATGAACAGAACTTGAACATTACATCAAACAAGGCATTTAAAGTTCTGAATCACATCTCCCCTGTCCCTCCTCTCCTCCAGAATGTAAATATTTAGGTCTTCAAATCTCTTCTCATAAGTCATCTGACGCAGGGTCCAAATCATTTTGATTGTCTTCCTCTGAACCGTTTATAGTTTTTATATCCTTTGCAAGATATGGTCTCCAAAACTGAACACGATATTCCAAGTGAGGCCTCACCAGCGACTTGTACAGTAGCATTAGTACCTCTTCCTTTCTGCTTGTAATTCCTCTTTGAATGCAACCCAGCATCCTTCTGGCTTTTGCCACTGCCTTGTTGCACTGTTTCGGCACCTTGAGATCCTCAGAAAGAATCACTCTGAGGTCCTTCTCCTGGTCCGTGCACACCAACCTCTCGCCCACTATCACATGCAATTCACTTGGATTTCTGCTTCCTAAGTGCATGACACTGCACTTCTTCACCTTAAAACTTAACTGCTAAGCATTAGACCATTCTTCCAGCTTTTGTTAATCTTTCCTCATGTTCTCCACTCCCTCAGGGGAGTCCTCTCTGTTGCAAATTTTCGTGCCATTTGCAAAAAGACAACTTTTCCATTCAGTCCTTCAGCAATATCCAAATACAGGGACCATTTATTGACATCACCAAAATAAATTTAATGCAGAATGCTAACAACTAAAGTGCAGGGCCAGAAGAACAAGAGAGCAATAATAGTTCTTCCTTGGAAAAAGCACATTGAAAGATAAATACAATCATTGCAGGTGGAGGTATCTCTGATAGATGGGTATCTAAAAGTATTGAGATCATCAAAGATATTGAAGAAGATTCAAGACATCAAGCTGAAGCCTGCTGCATTAACAGAAGAAGATCTGAAATATATATGCTCCAACAATAAATTGAAAGTAGCAGCAGAAGCGCAAAGACTACAAAGATATTAAGAAAACAGAAAAGAAAGATATTGAAATAAACTATTTAGAGAGAACCCAAAACAATTATACAGGGAATTGGAAAAGAACATTAATATGGTAAAAGCACCACCAACCAAAGCTGAAAGAGAAACCTCTGGAGAAAACTATATGAGTACTCTATAGAGCATTATCAAGAAGCAGAATGGTTATCCTGCATATTGGAGCATTTAGAAAAAGCAAACATCACACCTATGGAATAGCTTGCAGTACCAACAAACGAGCTAGTAAGCAGGTTAAAAGAGCCCCAATATGGAAGAGCCCTGGACCAGATGGAGCAACCAACTTTTGGCTCAAACAGTTAACATCACTCCACCAAAACCTGGCAAATTGAAAAAAATAAATTGTTCAAGCAGCCGGTGGCAATACCACCTTCCTCATTCCAAAGGGGGACCCAAGTAACATTCCCCAAAATTATAGACCAATAACTTGTCTACCTACAATCTATAAGCTTTTCACTGCAATAAATGCAGACAGAATATATGATCATATGCCATCCTACAGGGTCTTCCAAAGAAAACCCTCAACATTCTCCAAATGGCCCAAAATGTTGCGGCTAGGGTCATCATGAAAAAGAACCTCACTGATCACATTACCCCTGTACTAATCGAGCTTCACTGGCTCCCCATTGCTGCCCGGGTAAAATATAAAATACTAGTAACCACCTTCAAACTGATTCATAACATAGCACCATCCTTTCTCTCCACCCTTATCAGCACGCAACCACCCAACAGAAGCAGGCGAACAGTCCACTCAAATACACTCCATGTTCCCCCAGATATCAGATCTGTAAATACCACTACTAGCCAACGAGCATTCTCCTATTTGGCCCCGTCCATCTGGAACCACCAACTACCACCGGAGCTAAGAGCTGTCAAAGACCTTATGGAATTCAGAAAGAAGCTCAAGACACATCTTTTCCAGTGCCAATACAATCTGTTATAATCCCAGGGGTTGAAATGATACCCCCCAATGAAACATGGTGGCAATTTATGTAAATAAGTAAATATGTAAATATGTAATGCCTGAATCATTCCCATATGACCTTCCCACGTGTGCTGTGCTTTCTCCGCCAAATCAATGTATGTATATTTCTAAATTTTGACGTGATTGTACAAATCCGTTTCGTTAATCAAACCGCTACTGATCGCTGGAAGTAGCGGTATACAAATGTATGCTAAATAAATGCTAAATAAAATATTGAGTCTACTAACATCATGGCAATAGACCAAAAGAGCAATAAGAGGGGAGCATATGTAACTAAAGACCAGTTAACAATGAATAAGGCCATCATGGTCAGCGATAAGAAAAGCAGAAATCTCAGAATAGCATGGATTGATTATAAGAATGCAGCATCCCATACTCTTGGATAATAAATTGCCATAAAATGATAAAATAAATCCTGGTTTGATAGAGTACATTAAGTTCACCATGACAATTTGGCAAACTGCACTCTTTTTGAACTATGGAGATGGTTAGTTCATCATTCCTAACATTAAGATCCAGCGAGGAATATTTTAGGAAGATTCCTTGTTGCCACTTCTGTTTTGTATGGCGCTTAATCCAATGAGTACTCTCATCAACTCTTTGGGATACGGATTTAGTCTGAATCCTAAAGAAGGTAATAACCCAGAAACAACATCCTATTTACTATTTGTAGATGATCGGAAACTCTACAATTCCAGCGACCAACAATTAGTAGAGTAACTCCATGTTGTGAAAAGCTTTTCTGATGACATCAGGATGACTTTTTACCTTGACAAGTGTGCTAAGGCAACTTTTTTTTGGAGGAAAATTGAGCTACATGGAAAATATCTCTCTGGCTGAAGAATGTGACATCTTGAACCAGAGTAGAGAAAGGAAGAATGTTCAAGTACAAATTACTTAAAGAAAAGATCAGTAAAGAATACTACAAGAGATTAAAATCAGTATTGTAAAGTACTTTAACCTCATGGAATAAGACACAAGCCATCAATCAGCTGCCAAGTTTTGTATTTTCATACAGCTTTAGGGTTGTGGATTGGCCTCTTAAAGATCTTGAAAAACTAGATGTGTGAACAAGAAAACTCCTCCATGCCTATGAGGTAATTTAGAAGAATTAGGGCCCATGTTTTTTCCTGCACGTACTTCTCCTTTGTACATCTGGGCTGAGCTGGACATAAAAAAGGAGATCAATATTCTGATCCCATGGGGCACGTCTAGCCCCGTGGGATCAGAATTGCAAATAGGCATGTACGTGCAGGCCGGGACTGTGATTCAGTCCTGGCCTGCATGTACATGCCTGCCCAACTAACTCAGTCAGGGCTTTTAAATGGAGCTGCAGCGCCATGGCATCATGTTGCCATGGTGCTGCTGCTCCATTTAAAAACTGTAATGCCGGCCGCCGCAAAATAGAGTTAATTCCCTGCAGTCTGACCCCGATTCAGCCTCCTAAGACCAGGGTCGGGCTGCGGGGAATTAACTCTTCCCCCCCCCTCGACCCATTCGCATCCTGGAGCTGAACAAAAGAAATGTCCAGGGAAGTTATTCCACCCAGGGGATGGAATAACTTTCCTACACATTTTGCCGGCCTTGGACGTATAGGGCTGACATTCAAATTGGCCCTCTACATCCAGGGCCTGCGACTGCACACTGCCTGCCCACTCTCTGCCCCCATGCCACCTTTTCCCCGCCCCCATCTAACTTCCCCACACAACTGGTAGGGATGTTAGGAAGGGAAAGCTGGCACAAATAGCAGGGATGGACATCCCATTGGGACATCCATCCCCATTATTCGTGCATCAGAATAATCTCCTCAGTGTATGCCAAGACTGTACATCCCTAGAGCTGAAGGAGAGCTAGACCTCATAGAGATGAATTACACATATAGAGCTACTATCATAGGCCTCAGGTCTACCTAACTGCATCATCAGATCCAAATATACAAAAAGTGCTGAAATATGAAAGTAAAAATCCAGAATCTGTCTCCATCATCAAACATGGACAAGTGTTTTGATGACTATAAGGAATGAGTGAAAATCCACAAACATACACAGGAAAGGAGGTAACAGATTTTGCAAAACAAGAGAAAAAAAACTCTTCAAAGAATTAGATCAACAAACAAGAAAAAACAAGTGGCAAATGCATAATAACCGAGGTATCTGGATGCCCAACCCCGGCCTGAGCCCCTCCCCCACCACAAAAACCCACCAACAACCCTTACCACTCTGACAAAGCACGCTGACATCGGGTATTGGTGCAAAATTGCTTGGTCGCAGCTTTTATTTAATGGTATTAGAACACCGGCCCAACATGGGCCAACTCAGCAATTACAACAATAACAGAATACACCCCCCCCACCCGTCATCCGGATGATGCCCCCCACCAGCCGTTTCTAGCAAAGTGGTGCACCATCCACACCCCCCCCCCCCGTTGCCCCCTACCGCCCGCCTCACCATGTTATTAGCAAAGGCTGGCTCAAGGGTTGCCAATTTTCCGGGCAGAGACCCCAGCCGGGACGTCTCCCCCAACCTAAAGAGCAGTGCCGCTCCCGTGGAAAGCGGCATCCACCTGAAATGCCCCGCCGGGTCAACAAGCACCAGCTCGCCACCCCACCACCGGTGCAAGGTAGACCACTATCCTTGCACCGCCCCCACCACCGAAAGTTGCGACCAGCACCAAGACTCCAATGCCTCCTGCCAGTCATTTAAGAGTAAGTCCTGCCCCACCAGGGCAAGGTGAACCCCATCGAGCCGGTACAGACCGGCACAAGCAACATCCACCCAAGGGTGCAGTACCTGAAGCCCACCCGTCTGTTGGACCCAGCGCCCAATCTGCCGGTTGATCTTTACCAGACCCCTCGACCAACACCGCTGAGTCCAGCAAGCAGGACGGGGAATAATGTCCGACCAGATAATGGCCACCCCCGGGAGAACCTCCCGCAAATGAGCAATGTCTCTCTGCACAATCCTGATGAGTTGCCGGCAAGACCAACTTGCCAAGTCGTTGCCGCCCAGGTGGAGCAACAGCCCAACCGGCCGCCGCCGCAGTCCGATATCCGCCTGAACACAGGCCACGAGCTGTCCCCAACGCATGCTGCGGTGACCCATCCAGCACAGCCACACTCCAGACATAGCCAGACCGAGGTGGGCACCTAACGGCCGAACCGCCGCCCGACGCTCCGCCCAGTAGACAAAGGAGTGCCCAATGATCCACCAGTCTCCGGAGCACAGACCATCTGAAAGCAGAAAAGAGCGGACTGCCACCAGCAAGCAACTCTGCAATAGGAAGAGAAGACATTAGTACCCCCAAGCCCCCCCCCTACCACCCCTGTAGGCGGACCGCCGCTCGGACACCACGCGGCCCTGTTCCGCGCCGCCGGAGGCTGATGGGCAAACATACCCTGCATAGGCCCCCGAACGCCACCTGCCAATGCGCTGAATAACACGCGTGTCGAGGCCCTCGGCTGCCGCACTAGTAGCTGCCCCAATCCGGAACGAATGCGAAGCGTAACTCCGATCAGCACAACCCAAGGCACGCAACACCAGACGCAGCACAGCCGTAAACTGGAACTGAGTCACCGGCTTGCCATCAGCGTGAATGAAAAAATAGCCACGTGCCGCCAGCCGCCGCTGCACGTAGTTGCACAGTGCACGAACTGGGCAGGGCAACAAGGGAGAGATGGCGCTTAACAGGACCCAGCCACCTTTTCCAGACTGATCCGTCTTCGACCGCGGTAGGAAGATCCGGACCCGCGCCGGATCCACACGGACGTGCTCGACATCAAGCTCACCAAAAGCCCCCCGTCTCGCGGACCTAGGGACGAGCTCGGACACCCGGAAGGCACCGAAAAACACCATAGTAAACAGCGCATGAAACAGGACTGCCTCGAAACCGGAGGCCGCCGCAAGCGGTAAAGCCTCGCAAATTTGCAACAAAAGCTCGTGCGATACTGGGAGCCTCCAATCCCGTGACCCCGGTTGCACCCTAGCCCAGCCAGCGAGCAACCGCCGGACTAGAAAGGATACGCGAGGGTTACCCCAACCAGCGGCCTTACAAAAGAAAGAAAATCCTGCCAACACTCCGGTGACCGCCGAACGAGCCCAGCCCTCCTTCTTAGCCCACAACACGAACCAGACAACCAGTCTGTCGGGTACCGCCCCCCAAGACCAGACCAGCGCGCTCACAAACGCACTCACCTGTGAGTAGCCCCGCCAGTACGTCGCCCAAGTACTGCGCGCCACCGATGCGGCCAGCAAAGACATTACGTCGGGGTCCCAACCTTCCAGAGATGTTACGGGACCCGTGAGGCCAGCTCGTCCGCCCCTGGAGCCAACCGCCGGAACAGCGCCCACTGAAAACGGGATAAAGCATCAGCAATGGAATTCTGGGAGCCCGGCACATGCCGTGCCCGAGCGGTGACATTCAGATGCAAGCAGGCCAACACGAACGCCCTCATCAATGAAGCTACCCTCGGACATCGAGGCGCATGCCGGTTAATGACCTCGACAACCGCAGCATTATCACACCAGAACACAACCCGCCGATCACGCAGCCGGTCCGGCCATACCCAAAAAGCCATCACTATCGGGAAAAGCTCCAAAAAGGTGATGTTCCGGGTCAAACCGGATCGTATCCAATCCGCAGGCCAAGGCTCCGTACACCAGGCACTGTGACAAAAGGCACCAAAACCGGAACTGCCAGCCGTGTCTGTAAACAAATGCAGGTCGAGATTCGAGAGCTCAGGCAACTGAAGCACGGAGCAACCGTCAAAACCGGCCAGGAACGCATCCCAGACCCGCAAGTCCTCCCGCATCCCCGCAGATACCCGGATCCGATGGTGAAGGAGGCGCAATCCCGCCATGGCCAAGGATAAACGCCGCGCAAAGGGGCGCCCCATGGGAAGGACACGGCAAGCGAAGTTGAGATGCCCTATCAATGACTGAAGTACCCAAAGGGAAATCTTAGTGGCGGAGCCGACAGAGGCCACCAACTCCCGGAGCCGCTGGATCTTCGGTGCCGGCAAGCGCACGACCATAGCAACCGTATCAATCTCGATGCCTAAGAAGGTAAGGCGAGTGACTGGTCCCACAGTTTTATTGGCCGCAATGGGAATGCCAAAGGCAGTGGCCAAGCCCAGGAAAGTTCGCAAGAGAGTGGGACAGGTGGAGGTCCGCCCCAGCCCGACAAACAGGAAATCATCGAGGTAGTGCACAATGCTGGAGACCCCCGACTGCCACTCCACGACCCAATGCAAGAAGGTACTAAAAGCCTCAAAATAAGCGCAAGAGATCACACAGCCCATAGGCATGCACTTATCAAAGTAGAACTGTGCCTCGAAATGAAAACCGAGCAAAGGGAAAGCCGAAGGGTGCACCGGCAACAAACAAAACGCCAATTCGATGTCCACATTGGCAAGCAGGGCACCGGGCCCACATTGGCACACAAGGGAAATGGCCACATCGAAAGAAGCATAATGCACCGTACAGAGCTCGCGAGGGATGCGGTCATTAACAGAATCGCCCGGAGGGCAAGAGAGGTTGTGTATCAACCGGAACTTGCCCGGCTCTTTCTTGGGAACCACTCCCAATGGCGAGATCGTGAACGGGGAAAAGGGGGGCGCCGAGAAGGGGCCCGCCACCCTACCCATTGCACACTCTTCTGAGATCTTCCGTCATACGAAATCGCCGTGTTCCCACACGGAACCAGCATTGCGAAGCCCCCCCGCGTGGATGCACCCTGGACGGGGATGCGAAAACCTCGCGAAAACCCTCTTAAAAGCAGACCGGCCATCCTCCCATGACAGGACCGCCCGTACTCCAACAACCACGGGCGCATCACCTCGACCCTGATGGGGGTAGGGGCCAGCGCCCCGCCCACCGTCTCACTTACCCCCCGCAGGGGCTCCCGCGACCCCCTTTCTGCTACAATTTGTGGCCGTGTGCGCGCCCCCACACAAGGAGCAAGCATGTTTGAATTTGCAGTCGGGGAAGGGGCAGGATGCCTTGTTGAAGCGCCAGCAAACATCCCCCCCAATGGCACCCCCCCCGGACTGGGGCAGAGCAGAGACGGAGGCTCGAAAGGAATGCCCCCCCAATGGTGCCGGAGACGACCCCGCCTTTGCAACCGCAGCACCTGATCCCCCAACCCGACCCCTCACGGACATCTGGGTCAACCAAAGATTGATGTCCTTCGTCCCCCACAACAAATGACTATTCTCCTCCATTTGGTCCCGAAACTCCTCGTTATAATTCAACCAGGCCCACACCTCATGCGCCTGGGATGCCGCCAAAATGTTATCGGCGTAAGCCAACAAGGCCCCGTACTGGTCCGGGAAATAGTGCCCCCAGACACTCGCTAAGCGCAAGAAGGCACGGGTCCAGTTAAGGGTATTGCGAGAGACCTTACGCACCCTGCCCGCCTTTTCATCTTCCTTGCGCTTCTTCCTGCTCTCACCAAAACGCTTCCGACCGTCGAGCAGACGGAAGATATCAATGTACTTGCGACGCTTGATCCACCGGCGCAACTTCCGCGGAACGCACTCCCACAATTCTGCGCAACGTACGACGGATGTCCCCACACCCGTCCCGCCGTCAGCCGGTGCAGGTGCAGAGCAGTGTGAGGAGGCCGAGGACGACGTCGAGGAAGAGGAAGACGCCCGCCTACAGCGACGACCCCGCCTACGTTTGGCCTTTTCTTTCAGCGCCCCAACAGAACCCGGAACGGAATCAAGGGCCCCTCCCACCGCCCCGCGAGAGAGCCCCGCATACTCACCAACCCCACCGGAGGAGTCCACTGGAGCATTCCCAGGTGCCATTCCAGGCGCCGCAGCGACCAGCTCATTCACGGAACTCGAAGGACCTGTGCCAGCTGGCCCAGCAGCAGTAGCCATGGATGTCGAAGGCATCGAATTCTGCGGGCCCTGCGAAGAGAAAGGAGAAAAACCAGCAGCCAGAGCTCCAGGAGTAATAGGCGCTGCACTCGGCCCGGCACCCCACCCATGAGCCGAAGACCCCAAACCCCCGGCATCCCACGCAGCAGCGCTCCCAGCCACCCCACACCCATCACCGAACCAGCCACCCCAGCCCCCCCCCATTGCCCTAAGCCACCCCACGGAACAGCCCCATACGCCCACGGACCCCTAGGACCAAAGAAGCTGGGAGGAAGCGGGGAACCAAGAGGGGCGGGGGAAAGGCACCCATCGACTGGGGGAGGTGAAAAACCAGAGGGCCTGCCCGCCCCCCCTCCAATGACAGGCCCACGGCCGGAATCCCCGTGGACCCGGCCCCACCAACACCCAGGCGACCAGGATCCTCAGCAACCCCAAGCGCCACTGGCGCGCCAACACCACCTGAAACCGCCGGGTAAGGGACCGGCGCTCCGTGCTCTGCCCCTTCAGACGCGTTCTCGAGCACGGAAGGCAGAATATCGGCCCCCCGGCCCTGGGCCCCTCGGGACCTGCCGTGCCCGCGCCCTGGCCTGACCCCACGAAGGGCACTGGGGACCGGGGAAGCAGTGTGCACCGCTCTACCACGGCACAGAGGCGTGGCCCCATGACTCGCAGCTCCCTGCCCCCGGGCTGCACCCCGCGGCCCTTTTCCCGCATCCCACCCAAGAATACGCCGGGCCATGAGCCACCCCAGGCGTCAGCACTGCTAGCCCAGAAAAACCTGTTCAAAGGAGGGTGTGCAGTGGCCGATGCAACTAGGAGATGCACTAAATGTTATTGTAAGTGCTGCTCTCCCCCTGTATTTTTTTTTTTTTTGACAAGAGCACAGGGCCCTCCCGTCCCCAAATCGCCCCCCTAGCCACGCACCCCCCCACCCCCACCAAACCGAGCACCCAGACAAGGATGGGCCGAGCAGAGCCCCCCATGTGCCCAACAGCTGGCTCACACGCGGCGTTTTTTTTTTTTTTTTTTAAATGTGTCTCGGCTCTCCAGCAGAGGAGAATACCGGGGCCTGACCCAAGCAACCCCACCGATGGAACCCCCAGCAACCGGCGCACTGCGGGGCGAGGCCTACCCACCCATAACCACAGAAAAAACGGAGCCCCACCAGACACAAACCTTCGCGCAGCGCGAGCAAGCAGGAAGAGGGAGACAGCCAGCCGGCGATCCCTCCTTGCTCGTGCTGCCCCGCCCCCATGACCGCCTGCGTGGTCCAATCGCCGGGCTCCACCTGACCAGCGTGGAGCCCCCGGTGCAGATGCCCGGCCTGCCACCCAGCCACAACCCCCTCCCACAGCAAAACAGAGGCCTGCCGCGTGGTCGGGCCCCAGGAACCCGGTTACTGGGCCGGCCACGGGACCGGGGCCCGGTGGCTCAGCCTGAACATACAGTGGAAAATACAGAGTGTTACTCTAGGAACTCTTTGTCAATGAAGAACGGAGACATGAATGGTTAAAGAGACATTAACTGAAATTGAAGGATGAGAGATTGATAGCTGCAGCCCAGGACAGTGACTTATAGACAATATGGTTTTACAGTGAGCATTGAAAAATCTGGCAAAGCAGACATATGTCAATTCTTTGGCAAATAGCTGGAAACAGTGACTAACCTCATAGCTGGTTGTGAAGTTCTGATGACAGGAAATTTCTATACACAAAGGCACAATAAAGTAGCATGCCTTATCCATTGGAAACTCTGTAAACACTACAACATCACTGTATCTGAAAAGCACTGGGATCATGATCCTAAAAGAATTACTGAGAAAGAAGAGGTTATGATCACCTGGGATGTTCCAGTTCCAACCAATAAAAAGCTGGATCCAAGGAAGCTGGATACAGTGGTAAAGGAGAAAATCATCAGAATGGCATTGATTATAAAGGTGTCAGTTCCAAGCGACTATGCTGTGAATCGCGTTGAGAGGGAGAAATTCTTCAGGTACCAAGCAATGCAGTTGGAGACCAAGAAAATGTTTCAGAAAGATAACAAGTTATTTCCCATTGTGTTGGATGCCACAGCCTTAATTAAGAGGAATTTCCAAGCACACCTTGATAAATTACCCATACATGTAACATCTTACAAACTCCAGGGGGACTCTCTTTGGCACAATGATTAGGTCCGTGATAATCAAAAAATAAATATTAAAACAATTTAAAAAAATTTAAAAAAATCCACCCTAAATAAAACAATTGGAAATAACTACCCATATATAAATTGTGTTGACCGCTAAATGAATACATAAAAAAGGGGGAAGCAGAGGTAATTTTAAACCTCTAAATACAACAGATATTTAAACCCCCTACTAACAATATGCAAACTTCCCATGCAGGGGGAGACTATCAAAACAGGAGATTAGTTGCAGATAAGCCGCTTGTCTCACATTGGCAATTAATGGGTCATAAATTATCAGATTTAAAATATTTTGTCATCAAAAAAGTCAAATTAAATTGACGAGGAGGAAACATTAATGAAACCCTTTTGCGTCTTGAACAGCATTATATTTATAATTTAAATAGCCTGCATCCAGATGGTTTGAATATGGATAAGGATTTTTCAGTTTTTCTTTAGATTTTCCAATATTGAGTCATTATATTTGGTTTCCTCTTTCTTGGCTTTTAATATATGGTTTCAGTAGGGTTCTTGTTTATTGCCCCCCTTTTTTATAAGACAAGTATCTCCTGGTTTAGTTTTATAACCTCAGTTGGAGATTTTGTTTGTCCTGTCTAGTGTTTTGATAGTCTCCCCCGGCATGGGAAGTTTGCATATTGTTAGTAGGGGGTTTAAATATTTGACTACACATCATCAAATTAACATCTTTATAAAGTTCTTTGTGCGCAGCTGCTGGCGTTTTTTTGATTTTGAATTGTAGTAAGGTGGTGCCGACTTTACGGAGTCGACAGTGGGAGCTTTCATTTATAACATTCATGTAAGGTTTGTTTCTTTTCTCCCTTGTTTATGTGCCTCATTGTCGAAAGACTCACTTTATTTTTGTCTATTATGTTTTATGTCAGCCCAAAATAATAATTGCTTATTGGGGCATTAAAGTATATTTGGTGTTCATGAGCTGTCCGGTTTCTGACACTTTTTGTCTTTCTCGAGGCATTTTGCCGGTAGAAGATGGTGTGGGTTAGAATTTTACGTGTTATAGTATAATCGACGTTTAGTTTTAATCAAGCTGTCATTGTGAGACGGTTATTTTTACAAATAGCTTTAAATTAATTAATTTTTTGGCTCTGTATTCCCTCTACACATCCTCTTAGTAACTTTTCAAATTTGGCTGTTTCTGTCATTGTTTCAGTTCAGACACAAGGGAATTTATGTTTTTTAAAAATAATGTGGGTAATTCTTATTTAGATTGTGGCTCCCTCGAGGCCATTTTTTGAGCGGGAGGTTGTGCTTTAACTCCTCATTTTTTAAATGCATATTCATGTGTGATTTCAAAACGGGGTGGTGGATCCATGGTCCTTATTAGTTTACAAGTCTATTGATCAGTTGTGCGCACCTAAGTAGCCCGTCTTTTTAAACTCCCCCTTTTTTCAACGGAGATTTTTAACGTTTTTTCATGTGCATGGCATTTAAGAAAAAGTTTTTTTATCAGCTAATACAAATAGAGGTATTAATAGATCGCCAAATGTGTCTTCACATAATTTAATATGCATATATTCATCCTAGTTTTCTCTAAAAATTCTAATTGCAGGGCTATTATTATGACGGCACAGCTATGAGTTGGGCTTCACACACTATTTTGAGATGCCGTTCTCATCAGTTAAATTTCTCTTTTTGTAGACGCGCTATTTAACAACAGTCAATTCCGTCCAGATGCTATATACATATATAAAAAAATATCACCAGTAGATTATATAAAGTATATAATAATTACATATGCATGATTTTATTTTAGTGTTATTAAATTTCTTTTGAATACCTGCCTGCTTGTTTTCGTGTGGCGGAGGCGCGGTGCAGGAGCTGGTGGGATGCTGCGGCGTGGCCGCGCCAGGCAAGCGGAGCACGGCCTCTTCCCCCCGTGGGAGCAAGCATAGCCAGTGGAACAGTGAGGAGAGCGGCGGGGGCTGGGTCGGAAGGAGCGGATGCAGCCGGGCCCGTGGAGCGGTGGCGAGGGCAGCAGGTTCTCAACAGTTCCGGCGTGATTCGACAACCTCACGCGTCGTTGGAGTGCACTACAATGGAGGCATGTGTTGTCCCCGAATCAGATACTTGCTCCTTTACCAAGTTAGGAATAGATAGTTCAATAACTACTGCTAAGTTCTGGAATTAATAACTACATGATTAAATAGGTTGGGCAAACAGTAGTGGGGAGATTGGGATGGTTTTGGGGGGGGTTTGGGGGAGGTGGCTGGGTATGGGTTCCATTAGCGGAACTTTCGGGGGTATAGCCGGAGGTTGGCGTATGGGTGGGGGTGGGGCCCATTACCCATAGTAGCTGGTTTTAAAAAATAAATAAATAAATAAATAGCTTTGGACAAGTTCCTGGTGGACCGGTCCCTAAACCATGATTAAGAAAGGACCCGGGATGTCACTGCTTGGCCCAGTGCAGGCATTGCAGAACCTGTGGCTTTTGGGAAGCTGCTGGATATGTCTGGCCCAGATTGGCCACTGTGGGGGATGGGGTGTTGGGCTTGGTGGACCTTGGTCTGACCCAGTGGGTCATATCTTTGGTTCTTATGTACCGTGGCGCATGGGGGGGGTTATGGGGGGTGGGTTATGGGGGTGTGTGTATCCATCAGTTGCATAGCCACCTTTTCGGAATTGAATAAATAAATAATTTCCTGTGTGGGCAGGGTGCTTCGGCGAGGCGTCAGTGGTTTGACGAGGGGCATTGGGGGGGGGGGTCTGAGATGGGTTGGGGGCATAAGAGAAAAAGGGGGGGATAGCTTGGCGCCGGTCGGGTGGGGAGGCTGGGAGGGCTCGGGGGGGCATGTGCTCGGGCAAAGGGGACACCGAGCGGTACGCAGGGCTTGGGTTTTGGGGGTGGTGGGTCATGGGTTGGGAGAGTGGGCGGGGGGATCTGGGGGGCTATTACATCCAAATGGAATGGGGGGTTAGCGAGGGGTCGCAGCACTGGGCAGCTCCAAGGCGGGAGGGGGTCTCGGGGGTGATGGGATTGTGGGCCTTCCGATGGCGGGCGGTGATGAGGCTCGGGGGTGGGGGTGGGTCAGTGCGGGGGTCTCCCAGAGGGCTGGCCGTGGTCTGGAAGGTTATTCACCAGTAGGGGGCCCTGACAACGACAGAGCTGGCTTGGGGGAGGCCTTGGTCCATGTGGAGCGGAATGGTTGCGGGCTGGGCTTCCTTTCGGGCTTCAGTGGTTTCCCCACCTTGGTTTTCTTTTGTTGTTCTCTTTGTCTCCACAGGTGGCGTTCAGAACTAGGCACACTGGCAGGTACAGTGGAGGTGGCCAACTGCAAGCAGAGCATACAGGACAGGCTGCACCAGTTGCCGAGGATGGCGGACGATTGAGGCTTCAGCCATCGGCAGCAGGGTGGCCGAGACTAGGGCAGCAGGTGAGTTGCAGGCAGCCGGGGGGGCCCGTTCGGTGGCGGAGATCGCGGGGAGGAGCAAGGGTTACAAGCGTGCCATATGGGGCAGTAGTGTTGGGGTGGCCCCACTGTGTGGGGTCCTTCCCCGCTTTGTTCACCTACTATTCGACCGCGTTGTTGGGGGGCGGTTGTTGTTGCGTAAGGGGCGGGAAGCCGTGTTTCGAGGGGAAGGGGCTCTGGGATAGCGTCTGAAGACTCTGGTCGGAGGAGTCGGAAGCGGCGATAGATCTGGAGGGCAGAAGCGCGGCAGGACTGGTGGATGAGGGGCCCATTAGACCTCCATGCCGGCCCCTCGAGCATTCAGTGGGGGGCTGCCGGCCTACTACACTAATTCGTTTAGGGGCCTTAAGGATTTGGCTTCGACAAGTCCCGCTGTGAAGAGGGGGATGTATTAAAGGGCGTGGGGATTCTTGGACGGTTTTGGGGTCCGGTATATGAACTGTGGGAGCGGCCCAGGCACGAGGTCCATGGGTTGTGCCACTTCGGCACGGGTTTAGGTTCAAGTGGGAGATATTCAACACAAAAAAACAAACAAACAACGCCAAACAACACAATGACGAAGCTTGGAAATTCTGGCGGTTTCCTACCTCATCGGTGTTGGTGGGGCATGCCGGTAATGTTCGCATCCAGTGGAGCAGGGTACGGGTCATGCTGGGTGTGGATCGGACGGTTGCATTGGTGGGCAATTTTGGTCTTGGGGCGCGGTTGGCACAGGGTTTGCGGAATCCGCTTGATGTTGTGGACAGTACACCTGTCGGAGTGTCAATGGTGGTTTCGGCTGTGACGGTCGAAAATGCCTGACGATAGGCGGTGCATTTTCGGTTGCCTACTTGAGGTTTACTACTTTCGGTACAGATGGGGGGGGGGAAGTTAGGTTGGGCACATGGATTTGCAGCATGGGCCTGGGTAAGACGGAAGGCCCGGTGCTGAGGAGTGCCGGTTCTGCAGGGATTTTGGATGTCGTGGATTTGGCGGATCGTCTCCTTCTTGATAAGACGTCGATACGGGGGGTGTTCGGGATGACTGAGTTGGCTGCATTGTGCTTAGCGTTGAAGGAAACGCAGGCTCCCCTGATACATGGTTGCTGCAGCAGTGGGTGTTGGCAGCTGCAGGAGTGCTTGTAATGCCCCACAGGATTTAGGAATCAGAGGTTATGCGTGCGGATTGTGGTGCGGGCTTGAGGGGCATTCTATGCTGGGATTGCCAGTATAGGGGGGCGGGAAGCCTTCATTGGGTGTGTGGGCGTGTGGACAGCTCGTAGCAGGCTGGGCGTGACTCCTGCCTATCTAGCAATAGCCTTCCGGGAATTGTTTTCCAGTTAGGGGCGGGAGGGCTGTAGCTCATTAGGCGCGCAACTGCAGGTTAGTGGAGTGGGGCGACAATGTAGCAGTGGTCGGAGCTGGGCAGTGGTGTTGGAAGGTTTGCATCGGAATGGGGGGGACGCGTCTCTGCATATCCCAGATGGCTCCAATGGGATGGTAGACGCGTTTTCCCATTTTGAAGGGGTATGATGGTGACCCCGGAATGGTGCAGGGTCCCGCGGACGGGCTGGACCATGGGCCGGGACGGATGAGAGGCGTACGAATAGCTGCAGGGGTGGGAGTATCCATGGTCAACGCCTCTTGACACTGGTGGGTCTATTACACGAGGGCTGCGGGGGAAGGATGCTCTGCCTTACCGGGGGAGGGGGGGCAGGTTTACAGTATGTCGCATCTCTATTCAGGGCAGTGAGGTCGGGTAATTTCTTTGCGGTCCACAGGGGTGGGTCCATAGCTATTTCCAGCACGGCAGGGGTGGGGGGGGGGTATACTGTGACAGCGGGTATGGGCAGGCAAGGGGCTGTTGCGGGTCATCCTCGCGTAATCAGAAGTGGACTGCAAGGGAAGGAAGTTCCAGGTATTGAGGGGATTGCTGGGCTAGTGTTCTGCCCATTGGACCCCTTGTGGTGTTAGTTGCACGTAGGGGAGGGGAATCTTCAGGTATGAGGATTCAGGGTGGGGGCAGCGTTGTCAGTTCAGCGGGACTGAGGATGCGGCGCCAGCACGCCGAGATGGGTGCTGTGGTAAGTTCAGGGGTGTTGGGGGATGGTGTGTCCGCGTTTCGGCGACGGCATGAGGTGGTTCACAGCCAGCCCGTACGATTTTGGGGGCAGAGACCGGGGGGGGGGGGGGGGGTCGTGGAGGTGGTGACGGACTAATGGCTATAAGCATCGGAGGAGGGGGAATGGGGGTTTGCGGGCTGGTTTACGCTTCGGGGAGGCGCAGGGACATACAATTGTTGGAGGCTAACTGGTTGGAGTTCAGGGTGGTTGGAGTTCAGTAGTGGGTCAAGGCCTAGGGTAGGTTGGCTGATGGTCATCCCATCGTGTCGGGGGATAGTGAGCGGGAATCAGTGTGGCTGGTGTGGGCTCTTGTGGTCAGGATCCGGCTGGGGTGTCGTTATGGCTGGGTGAGCACGGTCGCATTTGGACCGCTCCTAATGCCTTTGCTCGGTCACCCTTGGGATCGAGGGCCTAGCCGGCATGGAGCGGGTTACAGTTGCTGAAGGGCAATGATTGGATTAGGGAGCGGCCAGTGGTGATAGGAGTGGTAGCGAGGACTCTTGCGGTACTTTGGTGCAGGTTTCCCAGTGGGGTTTCTGTGGTGGACTTCATGTCAAGGCTGGCTGGCAAATTTTATAATAAATAAACAACAAAATACACAACCAACGGGGGGGGGGGGGGGGGGGGAAACGGCTGTGTGTCAGTCGGGGTCCGTGTGCAAGACGGTTTAGCTAATCAGACCTTTGTGCATGGAGAATAAGGTTGCATGGTGGTTCAGGGGACGGAGAGCACTTATCCCCTATGGGGGACTTGCGTGGCAGCAATGGCTGGGGTGTGACATGTGTGCTTAGGTGGGGTGCTCACCGGTCGCAGCTTGTGTGGGGGGGCGGCTTCGGGACATTAATGTCACCGGTGCCGGTAGAGGGATCCCGGAGGTCCGGGGTCCGGCGCTGTAGGCCTACCGGGGTCAGGGGCGGGGTGCCCTCGACCTGACATTAATGTCCTCTGTGCCGGTGGCGGGATCCCGGAGGTCCGGGGTCAGGAGCCTTAAGCTATACTTGGGCTGGGGGCGGGGTGCCCCCGACCCGGACGACCCCTGGCTGACTTTTGCTAATTACATGGCGAGGTCGGGGAAAGGGGATTATGAAGATTGCCGTTGGCATGACCGTGGCAGAAGTGGAGGCAGGGTCACCTTGCTAATAGCATGGCTGGTGAGGCATTGCTCCGCTGTTTGGATTGTTAAGAGGATTATTCTTGGATTGTAATGTTCGGTATGTTATAAAGGTTAATAAAGCTGCGACCGGTTATTTCCCAAGAGCGGTTGTCTGTGTGCATTTTGTGGGCAATGAGGGAGGAGCTAAAAGTGGGGGGGGGGGGGGAAGAGGGTTGGATGGTTAGTGGGGCCTGGAGCACCAGGTCCGAACTACCTCGGTTACCGTCCAGTTGCTATATACATATATAAAAAATATCACCAGTAGATTATATAAAGTATATAATAATTACATATGCATGATTTTATTTTAGTGTTATTAAATTTCTTTTGAATACCCCATTTATAGGATTAATATTATGACAGCATAGCAACATCTAATTTGAAGTTCAGGTAATTCATTTAATTTATAAATTTGAGATTATCTATGTATGTATATTTTATCCTAATAGTTTTAGAAAAATGTTTTTATGCCTTTTATGTCCATAAATCCTGGGTGTTATTTTCCTCATTTGTAGCCACCTTTCATGGTCTCGTCCTCATCCCTCAATATTTGTTTCCGTTGGTTTTTTGCTCCGTTCTCTAATGATAATGGTTTTGCTTTGTTTTTTTAACATCTTAGGCTATCTAATGATTTTATGATAGGAGTTATTTTCAGTGATTAAGGATACAATATACAGGTATGTTGTTTTTATTTATCTTTTAATGTTATTTATTAGTTAATATTTCTGATGAATTCATAAATTAAAGTTTTTTATATATATATATTTTTTATATATATATTTTTGAGCTATATATATGCTTTTTAGCTGTATGTTTCCTTATTATATAGATTTTTATGGTAATTTTTCATATTTATAGATTTATTTATATGTTTATATGTGAGTTGTTAATTTTTTATAATTATTGTTTTATATTATCTGACATTTAAGTATTATGAGTTATTTATTCTGTTACAATTATTATTTGGTATTTAATATGTTTCATTTTTTATTTCTCCTATTATGAATAAGTGTTAAACAATATTTTTTGATTTATTTGTTTAGCTCAGTATATTGGCTGTACTTCATTGTGTTTCCATATTTTATTTGCTCAAATTAGCATGTTTTATTTATATGGCTTTATTTATATGTCTTAGTTCATTCTCTATGTTCTATTTTAACATTCATTCTTTTTGATTTTATATGTTTTTTAGCCATTCATTGCCCCTGAGGAAGGTTTTTACGAAACATGGCCTGTTTTGGGCCAGTGGCTGAAGTGTATTTAATAAAGGTTTTTATTTCTACACGTCTGTTTGTTTGCAGTCCACGCTTTTTACTGGGTTGGTTGTTGCACGTGGACCCGTGCTTGTTGTGTTGGTTACCTTGGCTAACATACCCTGTAATCATAGGCTGAGACTTCCTGAATTTCAAGGACCTCTGGAACCAGAGGAAGAACAACCCAGAAGGGGAGATGGTGGACGGCTGTACAGGTCATGGCCATTTGATGGACCCAGACCTGGTTGGGATAAACTCCAGGACTCCCAAGTCTATCAGACAGCGCCAGTTGGAGACCATGGGACAGTTGTAGAGGAGAGCTGAGAGGCCAGAAAGTCCCCTGAAAGCCCTATAGATAGCTCTTGAGAGACTCCACTGGGAAAACCCAAGTATGGGGGCAGTTCATCTGAGCAGACGAGCATAGGGAATCTACGTCAACACAAAAGAACTCAAGGGGATGAGAAAACATACTCCAGATGCAGGAGCAATTAAAGGATGCTGGAGAAACAGTGAAACTGTATTTAGGGGAGACACAGAGGCCCCAGGCCGGTGCCTATCAGTAAAAGAAAGTACAACAAGCTTTTCAACCTGGGAACCGATCCTGGTTCTCCACCTCGCAATGGGGGGGGGGGGGGGCGGGGGTCGGCTCTCCTCTACATGGCAAGGCCCCCTATGAGGTGACAGAGCCATTGGGAGCTGCTGACTACATCATTTCACAGCCAGACAAAAGGAGGGGAGTCAGAGCCTACCCTGTGACTTGGCTGGAGGCATGGACTCCTGTCCTAACTGCAACAGTCCAAGGACCCAACATGCAGCTACCTTCAAACGCAGACCAGGCTCTGTTTGGAGAAGCCATCTCAAATACCTAGAAATGGAATTGGACTCGCCGAGTGTGGCAGAATAAAGATTGGTTCTCCATTTTACTTTCCATGATATTACTAAGGGGCTGGGAATGCTGGATCCTTCACTGTCTAGGATTGAGCTGAAGGGGAGGGGGTTTATGTGATGGGGTGTTTGGGAAACACCCCATCACCCACAAGGAAACTCCCCAGCCAAGTCTAGCAAATGAGGTATTGCACTGTAAATGCCTATCCCTTTAAGAATAAAGGTTGGAAAATGCCTGGGAAGGGTGTGGCCAGGCTGCAGGCTTTATCTCAGGAAGCAAGGGACCTGGGGAGAGAGAAGAGTCAAAGGTGTTCTAGAGTACGGAGTGACCACCTACCTCTAAGGAGACACTAGGAGAAGGTAGGAGCTGGGGTGTTTCCACGTTGGTCAGTAGTATTGTGGTAGTACTGCTGTGAACCCAGAGTGAAGAACTTTGGAAGATGGGAGAATTGTTTCTCTGCTAAAGCTGTGAAACCCAGAGTGAAGGAACTTTGGGGGAGGGGAGAACTTTTTCTCTGTTTCTCTGCTACTGCTGTGAACTCCCTGTAAATAAAGCATTTTCCTTTAACCCTCCTCCTGGCTCCATGGGGATTAGTGTCCTGCCCGCTCGCAGTGTACTACATCCTATTATTCTTAAGTGAGCTACACTGTAGTTTCATTGTGTATCCCCTAGTCTTTCCACTTTTCACTATAATGTAATGTTGCAATCTTGAATATATACCTATATTCAAATCTAAATTACATTTATATGATATCTGTCTAGCTACAGCCGTCCAATCTGTCCTGAAAAACTGGAAGGACATTAATTCCTTACTCTTCATTTTTGGTGGCATTCTCTTTTTTGTACTATAAAATGGAGAAGGTTTGTGCTGAGAAGCTTGGTAGGTCAGCCTGTGTTGAGAAACTGGAAACCATTGGATATCTACCTTCAATAAAATTCCTGGGGGTTGTTGGTGGAGAGGAAGAAGGGAGGTGGAGTGGTTAGCTAGCGTGATCTTTTTTTAATCACTTCTTGTATTTTCTTTTATTTTTTCTTTCCTTTTCTTTCTGTTCTCTTCATTTTGTGTCGCTACTTATGACCAGGTTTCTTTTTCTTTCTGATTGAATAGCTGATAATTCCTGAAATACAGTATTTGTTATTTGAATGATAACTTTGGTCTTAGTTTTGACTTACTTTGATCTTGAGATATTGTCAGACGGCTGCCTAGGGTGAGAACTTACACAATCTTGACGATGCATATATTCATATGATTCTTGCAAGGTATTGTGGGTATTGTAGTTCATTCACTCCCAAACACAGCTGATGACAATAATTTGAGTTGTGAAACCAAGTGGTAAGATCAATAAAATACTTCTTTTATTGATGGGGTTTAATTCACCCAGCACATGTATGCTTGATAGCACTATAAATGAGGTTACTTGCTTGCAGTGTTTAAAATGGATAACAAAAAGTCACAAAGTAAACCAGAAAACAACCTTCAGCTTGTCAGGCAATTAGCTAATGTTTTCTTAGCAAATAATTACCAAATACAAAGGCACAAAGAAAAGAATAAACTTTGCTGGTTAGGTTAACTTCTGCTTATTTTCCATGCAGATCTCAGCAGTGATTCTCCCTTGCTCACACACACAATCAGGTGCAGCCCTAATTACTATCAATGGACCAGCTGTAAGCCTTTAGCTGGCTGGCTGCTACTGTGTGAACCCAAATCCTGCTTTAAGAGCTGTTTGCAGTGGAAATAAAGAACAAAGTTAGGTTTCTTTGTGATGGCTGATGTGTTTGCTCATAGAAAACTAGCAATAGCATTTAGATAAAGAACAGTCCATGTAAATAGTTTCATCTGCTGTATTTCCCCCTGCATCAACAATCATAGGGTCAATATCATACATTGGCACAGATGAGTCTTTCATTAAGGCACTATCATGAGAATGCTTATTCCCTTGCTGCCATTCTCTATTATAGATAGGGTCTGGATCAGTGTTCATACCTGAGCCTCTCCTGCTATCATTATTCCTCTCTGTATAGCCTGGCCAATATGTAATCCAATTCTGATGTCCAGCCTTCCAATCTTGATCCCTGGACGCTGGATCTTCTCTCACATACCTTCTGGCCTTGGTCTGAAAGTCCCTTCCACATGCAGTCTTCTCTCTTCCAGGTAGCCACTGGTGATTCCTATCTCTGCCACTCCATTCCTCTGGCTGAATCCAGTCCAATGGACTCTGCTGGCTTTTGGAATACCTCCCAGTATGAGTACTGCCTTGGAATCTCCCAGACCTTCCAATGGCCTTTCTTCTCTTCCTTCCAGAGAGTTTCCTTCTCTCTCTATCTGCTTGGCTTGGCTTCTGTTTCTCCAGGTGATACTGGTGCTTGTAGCCGTTGCTGTCTCTGTATCTCTTCCTCCCTCTGTAGCTTTTGCTGAAGCTCTCCCTGAAACTCTTTCTGTGGCTTTTGCTGAAGCTGTTCTTGAAGTTCTCCCTGAAACTGTTATCTGAAGAATAAGCTCTATTCTTATCCTGTTCTAATGTGTGCTGCTCCCTAACACAGCGCAGCTGTGTTGAATCAGGCCCTGCCCTTTGAGATGAGTGCTTAGGGATTACCTCATAGCTCTCTTGATTGCACACACATTCTCTCACTTCAGCCCCTCTCATGGCTGCTGGAAACCTGGTGCATTCTGGGACTGGTAGTCTTTTATGTGAAAACTCTGTTTTCTTGCTTCTACCAGAACTGACAGGTTGCTTGTTCAGAGTCACATCATCTTTTCTATAGCTCCTACCTGAGCTATGATAAGCTTCCTTATCACAATATATGCTCTCATTCGCCTGGTCTAGTGCACATGTTGATTATAAGCATTCTTAAGTGTTTTGTACTTTTTATGTTATTCTGCAATAAAACATTTGGAATATGAGACATTGCCCCTATGAACCCCATTAAACTCTATGTAGGAGAGCAGCTAAAGGAACATAATTGAAACATATCTAGAAATTTATAAAGAGTCTCAAAATGAAAAAAAAAAAATAATTATATATACATTATCATTCAATCATATTTATGGTCCATGTTTACTAAATGTTAGTACAGCATGCTATCTGCTACTGTGCCCCTAGGAATAACATGGGTGTTGAAGCAAATATCACACTAATCTTTAGTAAACATGGACCAATGTGATTGCATTTCTATTAAAAACATACAATGCAAAAACTTCTTCATATATTGTTATGTTCACCTATATATTTTGTGAAAAAAAGATGTAAAGCCTTAACTAGATGAGGTTAAAGTATTCCATGCTTGTTTCTGTATGGGTCTGGTTGCCTAGAAATATAAGTGTTCCACTTTATATTTTTTTGCAGAGATTTGCAAATCTATTATTACTCTTGGCTCTAGTACTGCAGATCACGTTAAAAGAAATTCATGCATAATTAAGAAAAAAATGAAAGACTTTGCGGTTACAAAAAAGAAATAAGGTAAAATTATTCTCCTATTACAGAGTCCCCACAGAAACATAATGGAAATAGTTCTAGCTGTCTGCCTCAGATGGCCAAGTAACCAAGGGTGGCAGACTATAGCAGTCTATAATCAGCACATTAGGGCCATTCAGCAGTACCACACTGCATAGCTAAAATAATGAACAATGTAATAACACCTTTGATAAGTGATGATAGTTAACAAGAAATGGAAAGGCAAGATTCAAAAACATTATTGAAACTAGTCTACTGAAGGAAAATCACCATGGAATTAGTGTGACAAAGATTTCTTAAATGAAAGAGGCAAAAAATCAAAGGAAGATGCAGAATATTGTCAGAAAAATAAGTCCTTCATTCAAGAGTTTGACACTCAGTCAATAAGGATGAATAAGTAGCCATTATCTGTCAGGTAATGCATTGGAGAGAAAGAATTGAGAGCTACAGGAAAAAGCAAATGGGTCCAGTTACTAAAGTGCCTTTATATGTAAATGATTGCTAAATGATTTTGTTAATTAATAAAGCAGTCAATGTGTTCTAAAACTGTGTTAATATATTAGTGTTAATATTAACCTGCTTGCATTACCATCACTGTGATATATTACACATAAGTCAAAGAACGTCCATCATGAAATTGCATGCTAAAAATCATTTGTATTCTGATGTGACTAGTGAATATTGCATTTATATTGATTTGAGTTAATTTCCCGGGACAGCGATAATGTACATATCAAGATATACAGTCAAACCTCGGTTTTCATTTGCCCCGGTTTTCATACGCTTCGGTTTTCAACGTCTTTTCTGACTGAGATTTTGTCCCGGTTTTCATGCATTGCTTCGGTTTTCAACGTCTTTTGACTGAGATTTTGTCCCGGTAGCAGGGAAGAAAAGCTGTCAACGTAAGCAGGAGATGTTGCATGAATGTGGGAGGCAGTTCTTTCTCTTGCAGGGTACGTCTGAAGCTATATCATTAAGATTTTCTGCCATTCTGAAGCATTGAGCAGATAATGTAAAGGTATTTTAATGGACTGAATTCAATGTGATTCCGAAGAGAGCTGGGCACAGCAGCTTGTCAGGGGTGGCTAAGGCCAGATGTTAACATACTGTACTGTACAGTACTGTACTTAGCTTGCTTTCAGTGATGTTAAATGTTCATTTATCCATTTCATTAGTCATTTATATTTATTTCTCATTGTTTTCTGTATGTAAAAATATAGTTATTCTCTATAAAATGTATTTTTTGTGAATATTTTTGGGTGTCTGGAACGGATTAATTGGATTTACATTATTTCTTATGGGAAATATTGCTTCAGTTTTCATACGTTTCGGTTTTAGTCAGACTTTTTCGAACGGATTAATCATGAAAACCGAGGTTTGACTGTAATTCAGTTATATGCTAATAGATAATATTTTAACTTGCCAGTCATCAAGAAAAGCCCTTGATATCTGATGTTTATCTCACACCCACACACCAAAATATTGAAAAATAACCTTCAATAATCCAATGTGTACACTACCTCAGTATAGCCAAAGGATCTCTGAGCTCCCTGTCTCCTTCACCTGCTAGATTCCCCCCCACACACACACACACACTTAGGGGCATGTTCACTAACATGTGCTACCAGGCTAGTGCAGGATTTGATGCCATGCAAAAAGGTAGTGCGGGGTCCCATACTAAAAACCATATGCTACCTTGGTAGTGAGTGTCAGGATAGGGACTAGGCAGGACAGGGCATTCTTGGCACAGCACAGCTAATGTGGGCATTAGTGGCCTACACTAACTGTATCTGATGCCGGTAGCACAGGTGCAACTAATACCACGATAATGAGGGTGTTAGCTGTACCCGTGACTGTCTTGCCATGGTAAAAGACAACATTTCTGCACTAGCTGAAGGGAGACAGATTTACACACACACACCTGCAGTTGGTTCAAAGCCTCGAGTTGGTAATGTGACCGAGATGAGTGTTATCAGATCAGGGCTAGTAAACATGCCTCTTAGATAGATATAATTTTCTTACCCATCTTTTGGATGAAAAAAATATCAAAGCAGTTTACAATCCATAAGAAAAAAAAAATCCAAGATATAGGAGATTAGTTCAGTGGTACATCCTGCCTCAAAGTTCATAGATGAAAAATTTGCTGGAAAAAATAGGTTTTAAAATTGAACTTCATGAATGAGGTCTTCAGTCTTTGATGAATTGGCAGGGCATTCCAGAGATGTAGTGCAAGGGATAAAGCTACAGCGTGACAAACTCTCAACATGAATTCTTGAAAAGTCCAGACAGAGGAATGGGAGATCAATCAATCTGTTAAACAGTTGGGTTGGTCGTATACACAGCACAATGGATAAGTATCAGAATTTTTAATTTAACATGCTAACTTACCAGAAGACAGTGTTGAGAAGCTAACAGACATGAAACATAATCAAAACTCTTAGCCCCCATAAGCAGGTTAACCTCTATAATTGAATCAATTGAAGACACTTGAGTGAAGCCAGTGTTAAAACCATTTTCTCCAGGAACAAGCAGGAAATCAGTCCTCACCTATGGTTGATGGTGCCAACGGAACCCGTACAGAACATTTCCCCAGCTTTCAAAGAAAGTCTTTGGGACATGCTACCACATGTGCATGGCCCCCTTCTCACCCAAGGGTGTCATCTTGTTCAGTCTCCTTTTTTCCATGGAGCCCAATAGATGCTTATCCCATTTTCCCAGAAAATTCCTTTAAAAATTACCTTTAATAATGTTTTTTTTTTCCCGATTGCATACCAGTTCCCCTTCCCACCTCTAGCCAGCGCCATACTCAGTGCCATTCTAAGCTTTTTCCTACTTTTTTGACCTGACTTGCCCTTGACCAGCATTCATGCCATTTTTTGCCCGGGGTCATCAATCCCGGCAGTGTGTCCCGTACCATGTCTTCTGGTGGGTTCAAAAAGCTTGACTGCTGCAGCTAAACCATGTCGGTTACAGATACCCACAACTGCTGCTTTTGCTGCCTCTGCCCGGACCATGACAGTACCACCTGTGCTGGGCCATGACTCCAAAAACCAACAAGAAAAGGTCACAATTGCAGGGGAGGATGTTCTCTCGGTCTGACTCAACCCCAGCTTCCCGACACTGAGCCCCAAGCTGGGCATCTCCCATGAGGTCCAGGTATCTTCGGAGCCCCGTGGCAGTGGCTCCTCCATAAAGTTGCCAGACCATGTCAAGAAAAAGAAAAAATCATCGACTCCATTCGAGGTTCCACCGGGGAAACCCGGCAAGGTCCCGTGGTGGGACTTGGGTGACTCTGAGCAGCGCTCCCCTAAGGTCTCTAAGAAGGAGTCCTCAGCCAGCAGTGACCATGCGAGGCTCCCCAAGGCCTTGGTCCTCATTAAGGACACACTCGCAAATGTGCCAGCATCGGGCCCGAAACCCTCGGTGCCCACGCCGACTGCTGTGGAGCCTTCTGGCATTGAATCCAGAATGGTGGC
The DNA here is from genome assembly GCA_033557465.1 of Ichthyophis bannanicus. Taxonomy (NCBI): domain Eukaryota; kingdom Metazoa; phylum Chordata; class Amphibia; order Gymnophiona; family Ichthyophiidae; genus Ichthyophis; species Ichthyophis bannanicus. Next base: position 1,202,791,169 of record CM066033.1, read on the forward strand.
CCTAGAGCAGAATATCTCTGCCATCCAGGCCCTGCAGCAGGCGATGATGTCAGGTTTGTTTGCATCATCTGCCCTGACAACCGGGCACCTGACTGTGGGGGAGTCCTCGGGCTTCAAGCCAGGCCCTGAATGCCACAGGCCTCGGATGAGCCCTTGGCACCAATCGAGGTCCCGGTCCTCCGGGATCTGGTCCTCCCTGGCCAGTTTCCAGGAGTTGGACACAAGACCTACTGTGGGATCCCAGTTTCTTGGGTCTGGCCTCGAGGACCGGGAGTCCCGAGCCTCAGAGTCCTCAATTCCCTCTGGCTCTGATTGGGAGACCAACACCAAAGTTCCCTTGAGACCTCTTGGCACAGAGACGTCCCTACGGAGTTGACTCTCCCAGAGCCCCGGTGCCATTCCCCTCCCGAGGATGTTGCCTTCCACGACTTCATCCAGGTTATGACCCGGGTCCTTTCGGTCCCGACCAAATCAAAGGAGGACCCGCGTACCAAAGAACTGGAGATCCTCCAGTATGAGTCCCTGTCAAAGGAGACTCTCACAGTCCCGGTGCAGCACATCCTCAAATGTCTGCTCTTGCGGATGTGGGAGACCCTGGCCTCAGTGCCAGTGGTCAGCCGGCATTTCAACACCATCTACCGCATCAAGAGCAATGTTCCTGCTAAACTGCGTTGGGTCTGCTGCCAACATTCCTGCTAGCGTACCTCCCCCTGCCAGCAGGAATGTTGGCCGTGGACCCAGCGCAGGTTAGCGGGAACATTGGTCAAGAGTGTCCTGGGTTTCAAAAAATCGCAACTCCCACATAACTCCTTAGTCGGGGAGACCGCAATGCAAAAGCTCAAAAGCCAGATGAATAACTCTTCTGTTTCCCTGGGCAGGGAGGCACAAGCCCTCAATGCCCTCAGGCACAAGTGTTTCCAGGGCTCCATGCTGAGTTGTCAGATACAAGCCTATGAATTGTACATAGACATATACCTCAAGGGCCTCATCTAAGAGCTGTCAGGTTTCTCCACAGACCTCACCTGGGAACCCCCCCCAGAGGTTCCAAGCCCTGACGACTGGGATCCAGGACTGTTCAAAGTTCCTATCCTGGGCCACCTACGATGGCTTTGAGTCCATAACTCGGGTAGCAGCAGCGGGCATCGGGTGCAAACAAAATCGCTCAATGTCCCCTACACTGGGCAGAACTTGTTTGGCAAGCCCATAGCTGACAAGGCAGCTGAAATAGAGGCTGACGTCGTGACCAGGCAAAGGCTTTCAAGAAAAAACTCAACCCTTCCCCGAAAGAAAACATTAGGGAAGAGACCACTCTTCCTGAAGAAGAAGGGCTTTTTCACCAGTGCCATTACCAGCCTTACTCGGAGCAACAGCAACAGGGCACTCAGCCCAAGAACCACACTCATGGGCCGAGAAAGCCAAAGGCTCACTGGCCCCCACCCAACCCAGGAGACCCCACAGGGGGCTGCCTGGCACTCTTTGCCTGCAGAAGGGCAGGTGTCACCTTGGACCAGTGGGTCCTACATTATTTATTTTATTTATTTATTTATTAACAATTCTTATATACCGCACTATTAGACATCAGCGCGGTTTACATTAAACAGAAAACATCCAACAGTTTACATCTGTCTGGTCATTACATTTAACAGGAGGTATAACTTGGCGAAATAGGGGAAACTAAATACAATGGTGGTTTATCTATTAAAGGATATCATGGTTAACTATATACAAAGTGTTACCAACAGTGTATGGAACTGTTTGTTATCTACAGAGTAAAGTTGGCCTGTTGCGAGGGTCTATCCATTTGGCCACTCCTGCTATTCACCTGATGGTTGTGATCGGAGCTGTCATTGAGATATTTGAGGAAGAGGAAATGTTTTAGCGCCTTTCTGAACTGACTCAAATTGGTCATTGCTCTGATTTGTGCTGGTAAGGTGTTCCATAGGTTTGGGGCGCAGAGTCGGAAGGCTCTGTTAGATGTTGATCTGTTGCATCTTGTGGTTTCTATTGGGATGACCAGCGTGTTCAATTCTGCTGTTCTTCGCGGCCTGTTTGGTGCAAGTGGTTGTATGAGGTTGGAGAGGGAGGAAGAGGTGAGTCCCATAGCCGCTTTGAACGTTAGCAGCAAGGTCTTGAAACTAATCCTTGCTTGGATGGGGAGCCAGTGTAGCTGTTTTAGAAGGGGTGTCATGTGGTCTCTCCTGGATGCCCCAAGGAGTACTCTCGCTGCACTGTTCATGGCTAGCTGCAGGGGGTTCAGGGTGGACTGGGGGAGTCCTTGTAGTATGGAATTTGAGAAGTCGAAGTGGGGAAGTATAAGAGCTTGATAAATGGTCCGGAAGTCTTCCGGTTCAAGTAGTGTGCGTAGGTGTCTGAGGGATCTGATTTTAAAGTAGATTGCCTTGACTGTATTGGCTATGTGGTTCTTCATGTCAAGGTGTTGGTCTAGCGTTACTCCAAGGTAACGTATTGCATGTTTCACTTGGAGTTGGGCATCCTTTACGTTAATACAACTAGGAGGGGTGAAGTTGGTGTTCCTCGAGACGAAAAGGACTTCCGTCTTTTTGTGTTGTATTCTCAGATTTTGTGATAGCAGCCACTCTGATATGGTATCAAAGCAGTTAGTCAGCGGAGTGAGGTCTAGGCAATCGAGTGATATTGGCATATATAATAGAACATCATCTGCATATATCATGTAACTGACATTAAAGGATCTGATGATGTCGCAGATGGGTTGAATGTATATATTAAACATCAGTGCAGATAAGGAGGATCCTTGCGGTACACCTTGGCTTTGTTGGAATGGTTCAGATGTATCTCCGTCGACTCGGACATGTTGCCATCTATCGGACAGGTAAGATTTGCACCATACATGTGGTGAAAGACAGCTACCTCCTCATATTTCAGCAAACACCCCAAGGGTTCTTCCCCAGAGAGCTGGTGCAGCCTCTCCTTCACCAGACCTTGCTCCTCTCGGAGTTCACAGGTCTGCTCCAAGATGGAGTGGTAGAGAAAGTACCCACGCATTTATGGGGAAAAGGCTTCTACACCAGGTATTTCCTTGTCCCCAGAAGGACAGAGGGCCTTAGGCTAATAATAGAACGGTGAAAACTGAACATGTTTCTGGTGAGGGAGAAGTTCAAGATGCTCTCCTGTGGGACCCTGCTGCCCTATCTCCACCAGGGAGATTGGCTTTTCTTCTTAGACTTAAAGGATGCATATACTCACATCATGATCCATCCCTCCCACAGACAGGACCTAAGATTTGTGGTAGGAGGAAAGCACTTCCAGTACAGGGTACTTCCAAATGGCCTGGCCTCCTCACCAAGGGTCTTTGCAAAGTGCCTGGCGGTTGTGGTCACCCACATGCGCTTAAAAGGGCCTGTGTCTTTCCCTATCTGGACAACTGGCTCATCAGAGGCAGCATGGCCCTTGAGGCCAGACAAGCTACAGAGTGAACAATCAGCCTCCTGCAGCACCTGGGGGCCATTATCAACTACCCCAAGTCCCACCTCTCTCTAGCACAGAACCTGGAGTTCATAGGTGCCCAGCTGGACATTTTGCATGCGAAGGCCTTCCTTCTAACAGAAAGAGCACAGCGACTCATGCAGCTAGCTGGAGAGGTGCAGGTTCACTGGCTAGTCCTGGCCCGCCTCCTCCTGCACCTGCTGGGCCACAAGATCTCAACAGTCCAAGTTATGCCCCTAGCCCGCTTGCACACGCGGGCAGCCCAGTGGTGCCTCTGCTGTCAGTGGACCCAGGCCACGGGCAGGCTACAGGACAGAATTGAGGTCACCCATCAGCTAATGGTATCCCTCAACTGGTGTCAGTCCCCGCGCCACCTCCAGGCAGGGGTGCCCTTCTGGGTGCCTGTGCCACAGAAAGTCCTGACCACAGACGCCTCCTTCCTGGGTTGGGGGGCACACAGTGAGGACTTCTGCACTCTAGGCAGCTAGTTGCACCCGGAGTCTCTCCTGCAGATCAACCTCCTGGAGCGCAGGGACATCTTCCTGGCCTTGCAAGCATTCCCCCACCTCTTATGCAAACGCCCTGTGCTGATCCAGACCGACAACCAGGTTGCCCTGAACAAGCAGGGGGGTACAGGCTCGTACTCCCTCTGTCGGGATGCAGTGACCCTCCTGTCCTTTGTGGTGTGCAACAGAATGTTCTTGTGTGCGGTATACCTTCCAGATCAGGACAATTGTCTGGTGGACAAACTCAGCAGGGTCCTGCAGCCACATCAATGGCGTCTGAAACCCAGGGTGGCGCACAGGCTCTTCCACCTCTGAGGCAGGCCTGTGATGGACCTTTTTGTCTCCCTGGACAACACGCAACTACTCCACTTCTGCTCGCACCAGTCACACCCGGGGAGAGTGGCAGCCAAAGCCTTCCTGATATCGTGGTCCGAGGGCCTACTCTATGCCTTCTCACTGACACCATTGGTGGCCAAGACCCTTTTCAAGGTCCAGAGTGAGCAGGCATCAGTGATTTTTATTGCCCCCAGAGGGGCCAGGAAACCCTGGTTCCCTCTGCTTCTCTCCCTGTCGGTGGTGCTCCCAGTCCCTCTGGATCAGGATCTGGACCTTCTCTCTCAGGAAGAGAGCTCCCTCCTGCACCCTAACTTGGGGTCACTAGCTTTGATGGCCTGGTTGCTGAAATGGTAGCCCTGGCTCCTTTCAATCTCCTGGAGGAAGTCAAGGCAATCCTCCTGGCCTCCCGAAGATCTTCCACCAGATGGGCATATGCTTTTAAGCGGAGAAGATTCTTTGTCTGGTGCACAGAGAGAGCAGAGAACCCTTTCTCCTGTCATGTGCAACTAATACTGCAGTACTTACTGCACTTCTCGCATGCTGGCCTGAAGTCTAAAGTGGCTTTTCTAACATAGTAACATAGTATATGACGGCAGATAAAGACCAGTATGGTCCATCTAATCTGCCCAGTAAAGTAGCAAGAGTAGGTGCACTTGCCGCTCCATGCAAGTCACCTCTCTCCATGCCTTTGTTTAGGGGTGGACCCACCGCTCCGTGTAGGTCACCCCCATTTGTTCAGATATAAGAGATAGTTATGCTTATTTTGATTTTAGCCTGTTGCTATAAAGGGATCCACTATGTCTGTCCCATGCCATTTTGAATTCTGTCACTGTGTTTGCCCCCACCATTTCCATCGGGAGGGCATTCCAAGCATCCACCACCCTTTCTGTGAAAAAGTATTTCCTGACATTGCTTTTCAGTTTACCCCCTTGAAGCTTCATGTTATGCCCTCTAGTTTTACAGTTTCCCTTTCTTTGGAAGAGGTTTGTTTGTCCTCATATGCTTTATAATGAAGACCACTAACCATTTTAGTAGCCACCATCTGTACTGACTCCATCCTGTTTATATCCTTTTGAAGGTGCGGTCTCCAGAATTACACACTATACTCTAAATGAGGTCGCACCAAAGACTTATAGAGAGGCATTATCACCTCCTTTTTTCTGCTAGCCATTCCTCTTCATATGCACCCAAGCTTTTGCTGTCACCATTTCTACCTGTTTAGCTACTTTAACATCATCAGACACAACCACGCCTAGGTCCCGCTCTTCTTTAGTGGACAAAAGTACTTCACCCCTATACTATATTGCTCCCTTGGATTGCTGCAGCCCAAATGCATGAGCTTGCATTTTTTAACATTAAATCCCAGCTTCCAAATTCTAGACCATTCTTGAAGATTAGCTAGATCCCTCCTCATCTTATCTACACCTTCCTGGGTGTCTGCTCTATTGCAGATTTTGGTATCATCCGCAAAGAGGCAAACCTTACCCGACAGCCCTTCTGCTATATCACTAATAAATATGTTAAAAAGAATCAGACCAAGGACACGCATTCCTGGGGCACACCACTAGTAACTTCCTTCTCCTCAGAGTGAGCTCCGTTTACCTGTACCCTTTGTCGCCTCCCACTCAACCAATTTCTAATGCAAGCAGTAACTTTAGGGTCCATCCCTAGGGTGCTCAGTTTGTTTATAAGTCACCTTTGAGGAACGGTATCAAAGGCTTTACTGAAATTGAAAAAAACACATCTAGGGCTCTCCCTCGTTTCAACTCCCTAGTCACCCAGTCAAAGAAATCAATCAGATTTGTCTGACAAGACCTGCCTCTGGTGAATCTATGCTGCCTCGGATCCTGTCATCTGCTGGACTCCAGAAACCTCACTATTTTCTCTTTCAGCATGTTTCAATAATTTACTCACCACCGAAGTTAAACTAACCAGCCTATAGTTTTCAACCACATCCTTACTTCCGCTTTTGTGCAAAAGCACCACATGAACATCTCTCCAGTCCTTTGGTACCACTCCCGACTCCAACGAGGCATTGAAAAGGTCAGTCAGTGGAGCTGCTAGAACGTCCCCAAGTTGCCTCAGTATCCCATCCGGTCCCATTGCTGGGTCTTCTTTAAGTTTAGCTAGTTTCTCACGAACATAGTCTTCTGAAAATTGTTCAAGACGCTCCTCACTTCTGTTCCTGTTTGTGGGTGTTTTCTGAGGTCCTGTTCCTGGTTCTTCATCTGTGAACACAGAGCAGAAATATTTGTTAAGCAATTCTGCTTTATCCTCATCAGTTTCTACATATTCCTCCCCTTCACCCTTGAGTCTGACAATACCACATTTGTCCTTCCTCTTCTCACTAACATATCTGAAAAATGTCTTATCCCCCCATTTTATTGCATTGGCTATTTCCTCCTCTTTTTGAATCTTTGCTTTCCTGACTATTTTGCTAGATGCCTGTCTTCCTCTCTCTGTGATCTCTTGTATTTCATGAAGGCCTCCCTCTTTTTCTTCGTCTTTTCAGCTACTTCTTTTGAAAGCCATAGCAGTCTCCTTTTCCTTTTATCTTTATTTACCATTTTAACAAAAAGGTTGGTTTCCCTTAAAATATCCCCTTTCAGTTTTGCCCACTGGTTTTTTCATCCCCCAGCTGTTCCCATCCCGCTAATGACTTCCTGAGTTATTGGCCCATTTTCGGACTTTATGGTACCACATTAAAATGGTTTCAGTCATATCTTACAGAGAGACACTTACAAGTAAAGATAGGTGACAAAGCATCTCAACCCATAAGAGTTTTACAAGGAGTTCCACAGGGCTCTGCCCTCTCTTCCCTTTTATTCAATATCTACATACAACCAATTTGCAACATCCCTTCAAAGAATGACATTAAGTACACCATCTATGCAGATGATATAATGATATTTACACCTGTGTCAATCAATAACCCTGACTATCATAGAATTACAGATTGTCTCCTACAAATGTCTGATTGGTGTAAATGTAATAACATGGAAATCAATTTCAACAAAACTGAGGCCTTATTTGTATCTCGAAACCCTGATTTCCCTCCTCCACCTGACATCTTGATAGAAGATTCTATTATTCCCATTAAATCTGAAGTAAAATATCTTGGGGTGACCCTTGACAGAGAAATGAATCTGAAAACACATATAAGTAAGACAATCAGGAGCGCATATTACAGAATGAAGATTATTAGAAGATTAAGACCACTACTCGAAACAACCCACTTCCGTAACGTCTGCCAAGCTTTAATCACGCCATTATTTGATTTTTGTAATCCTATATATCTTGGCCTTCATAAGCAGTCACTAAAACCTTTGCAACTCGCGCAAAACACTGCTGCTCGAATAATCTTCGGATTATCAAGCCAGGAACACATAACTCCTATTATGAAGGAGCTACATTGGCTACCTATAGCTTATCGTATAAAATATAAAACCACTATATACATTTTCAAAATCAAACATCACTGTTCTGCAAACAGTCTGGCTACTCTCATTCAATCAGATGTCAGCAAAAGACCTAGAAGATTAGGATCTACCAATAGAGTCAACACATCACTTGACTTTAGAAAAGCACGTAAAGAAACAACAGAAAGGGCATTCTCGTTTGCGGCACCAAAGATTTGGAACTCTCTTCCAAATGATTTAAGAGCAGCTCAGGACCTTAAAGACTTTAGAAAGCAACTAAAAACTGTCCTGTTTATTGAGCATTATGGTCTAACTGAATAATTAATTCAATGTTTAAGAGAAAAACAATCATTTAGTAAGCTGTATTATAGCTCACGTTGTATTATAGTACACAATGTAAATAGCGCTTTATATCTTTCTGTAAAACACACTATGTTACTTTACATGTAATTATCATTACTACATGTTCATATTATCACTGCTTTTATATTTCTTGTTTGTTAAACCGCTTTGATTGTTTGATAAGGCGGTATAAAAATATCATTAAATAAATAAATAAATAAATACATAAAGTTATTTTTCCTATAGTCTAAGGCCCTCACTTTTGAATGGATTCTAACAGCCCTAGTCCTAATACTGAACCACACCATCTGGTGATCTCTGGATGCAAAATGATCTCCCACTATAACATCAGAAACACTTTCACCATTGGTAAGTACCAAGTCCAGTATGGCCCCTTCACGTGTGGGGTCTGTTAACATTTGCCTGAATACAGTAGTTCGTCCTGTAGAGAATCCAGGATCTCCTTACTTCTAGATGATACTGCAGCAGGAATGTGCCAATCAACATCTGGCACATTGAAATCCCCTATCAGTAGCACTTCCCCTTTCCTAGCAATGCTGTGTATGTCTTCAATTAACTCTCTATCCACCTCTTCCTCTTGTGAGGGAGGTCTGTATATCACACCAATGCAGACAGATTTCTCTTTCCCTCTTTCTAGTTTAACCCACGATGCCTCCTTTCTCCCTTTTAAGCTCTGTAATTCCAAAGCTTTAATTTTACTTTTTACATATAGTGCTACTCCTCCTCCCCTTCTTCCTACCCTGTCCTTTCTGAATAAAATATATTTATTTATTTATTTATTTAACTGCATTTATATCCCGCTTTTCACCGGGTCAAATAGCCTGGTATAGTTACATTCCAGTCATGGTTTTCTGTGAACCATGTTTCTGTAACTGCTAATAAATCCAAGTCAGCCACTCCCACCAAAGCTTCAACATCAGGGATCTGATTTCCCATGCTATGGGCATTTATACACACTGCTTTCCATATGTTACCCCTTTTACCCATTTCCATAAAGGTATTTAATGTTTCACTTACCTGGGGGCTTTTTTCAACCGTCCCCAACAGATCTAGTTTAAAGCCCTCTTCAGTAAGTTAGCCAGTCTACTACTGAAGGCGCATCGACCTTTCTTGAACAGATGGATGCCATTTCTGCTCTGCAACCCTTGGAACAGCATCCCATGGTCCAGGAAACCAAAACACTCTTGATAAGACCATCCAGGCAGCCATGCATTCATCTTCAGGATGCAAGCCTCTCTGCCTTGGCCTTTACCCTCAACAGGGAGGATTGAAGAGTACACCACCTGTGCACATATCTGCTTCACCCTTTGTCCCAGAGCCATGAGGTCGCTTTTGATACGCTCAGAGGGATACCTGGCAGTATCATTTGTGCCAACATGGATTAGCAACATTGGGTAATAGTCAGTGGACTTGATGAGTCTCGGCAAACTCTCCATAACTCTTGGATTTTTGCACCAGGCAGACAGCATACCTCTCTGGACCTTAGGTCTGGTCGGCAGATGGACGCCTCAGTACCCCTTAGAAGAGAGTCACCAACCACCACTACCCTTTGCTTCCTTTTGGTCACTGATTCTGCAACTTTGGGGTACTTGAGCTCTGATACTTCCCTTTCCAGGGATGCTTTCACCTCCTCCACTTCCAGGGCTGCATAATAGTTCTTCAAGTCAAGGACTGGAGAAGTTGGATTGGTGATTCTGCAGGCCCTGGTGACTTGTGAACAAAGAAAAAGGAGCGCTGTTCTTGCAAAAGTTCACCAGGAGCCACAAAAAGCAAGAAGCCAAGACGTCAGGACGATTCAAATCAATTTTATTAATACAGACCCCAACGCGTTTCGGCAATCAATGCCTTCATCAGGGGGTAGCAGCTACAATAAAATATAATATAATATAAACTTAAAAACATAAAAAGAAAAAATCAAAATTAGAAACAAAAACATATATAATATGATCTTATGTAATCAAGAAGGACTGGTGAAATTCTTACCAATATAGTTAACAAACAAATGTGTATAAACGCAGGACACACACATATAATGAAAAATAATAATTAATAATATTTAAAATGAACAGCATCAATATCCTAAAAAGGATTGTAAAAAGGTATTATATAATCAATAATCAATAATTTTGAAGCAAAAGTTTTCCAAAAAAGTAAAGAAAATTCTTGTATTAATGTAAACATGAAAGAAAACAAATCAAAAACTATTGTACTCACATGTAACCCTATTTATGGACTGTTAATGTAATCTTAAGTCCAGGGTTGGGCATATTCTGTCTCACAATATTAAAGAGACTTAGTATCGCCTGTCTTAGACTGTAAATATAAAACAACTAAAGATAATCACACAGAATTGAGCATAGAGCGTAGAATTGAGTTAAGGTCAATCATATGGAATAGATTATGCATAAGGGAAAATGACAAAGACTGGATTCATGAGCAAATCTTATGCCTTATTATATTATGGATATCTGCTGAACAGCAAACCAAATATAGAAATCTAAATACACAAAGAATATTAAAATTATGAATGATAGCCAATGAATCATAGGTTGAGAATCTTCATCAAAACAAAAATCAAGCCAAAGAAATTATAATAATTATTTCAATAATGAGAAATACATAAAAAAATGAAGATATATATAAATGAAATATATATATATGTATGAAATAAATAAAGTAAAACAATAAGGTAAAACAAATTATACATATACACATTTCATGCCATGAGTATGAAGATAACATCAATGGTCTAAAAATCAAACTAATGAATGTCATAGTTAATTAATAGGGATTTGTACTGAACAAAGGAACCAAACATTGTAAAATGATGCTTCCTGTTAATTTGTTATACAAGATAAATTGACTATCTTGTATGAACTAAACATGTTTTATATAACGAACTGACAAATAAATTAAGTCGATTATCTTAATTGGTCCTCTATCCTGTAATGAAACAAAGGTGTTTTACTTATAAAAGAAAGATGTTTTACTTATAAAGGAACTATTGAATTGAAAATGGGATATGCATGAATTTTGATAGATGTTAACGTCTTTCTAAGTTAATAGCGTTGCTGCCTTGATGTTGTGGATCATTAGTATTCACCTATAAAATGCATGAGTTACTTAACCATGATATGGTATCGCGCAATTTAAATGTAGAACTAAAGAAATACACGGATCCATAAGGTGGCAAACTCGGAAGCGTATTGTGCCGGTACTTGTTCAAAAATAGACATAATAAATGAACTCGAAGGATGGAGAATGACACCTTAAATGTACATATAAAGACCTTAAAATACATACAGATGGAAATAAAATGAAGGTGATGATAATAAAATAAAAGTAAAATACCTTAAACACATAGATTTATGGTTCTTCCAAGTTCATTGCCTATGTCGTAAGGACACATAAATAGTGTTAAAATTGCCATATATCCTAGCTTTTACTTAAAAAGCATTTTTAAAGGAGAATTGCTAAACTGTAAAGTGACATATGCCAACGGTATAGGAAGATACACGGAAGATATTAAATAAGCATGAAAAATGCGTTTAAGAAGCAAAAATGTGCTTTACGTTCCTATTTTTAAAAAACCTCACCTATACTAAAAAGGTAGCATCTAGGTTTAAAAAATAATAAATGAGTGTCTGAACAAAGGCGACCAATAAAAATCATGACTTACAACTAAAGATAAAATAGGTGTCTTAATAAAGACAAGCTAAATCCATGGCAAATGATTAAATATTGTCGTAGTACTTAAGTAGCACCCATGCTATCTAGTAATGTAGAAGTTTTTACTCACGTTGATTTTACGATCGAGTACAAAGATTGTCCGCCTTAGAAAGCTGCAAAACGCTAGTACTGCTCACATGAAAGCGAAAGTGAAAGTATACTGGCTCCGAAGGGTATAGTATAGCCTTTTAAAATTGGCGCCAAAAAATCAAGGAAACTGATTGGAGGAAAAGTGATGAGGCGAAACGCGTAATGGCTCACCATAATGTTAATGAAAACGAAGCACTTAAAACCAGTGTATTATATATGTACGTAAGAACCTTTCGATGATGATGAAAAACTGCGAAACATAAGAGGTAGTGTTGTTTATAGGAAGGAACAATGCCTAAGCAAATTCATATCTAGGTTTAACTGGGTTGATGGAAAAATGCTAAACGGGTCTCTGTACTTCACAAGAAGACGGATAGGTCTATCTCTTGGTTAAGACCATCTGGAGATAAGCTTTTAAACTCATAAATATATCTTTGTTCCAATTTCAATAGTTTGTTGTTTATGTCTCCTCCTCTCCAATATGGTTTGATCCATTTCAAAACTAGATATTTCAAGTCATTGATTTTGTGGTCGGCAGCAATCCAATGAGAAACCAAAGGTTTGTCTATGATTTTCCGGGAAATGCAGCTTTTGTGCTCAGTGATCCGAGTACGAATTTCTCTTTTAGTTTTGCCAATATATACAAGATGACATGGGCACTGTATAAGATAAATTACATTGGACGTTCTGCAGTTTGTATAATCATTCAGGTATATCTTATGTCCTGATTTCGAATCCGTAAAGCTATTTTTAGATGTAATGGTATGTAAACAAATAGAACATTTTCCACAACTATAATGTCCCTTGATTTTGGGGGGAGCATGTGATCTCATAAGGGCTGATGGGACAAGTGTGTTAGCTAGATTAGTATTTCTTTTATAAGCAACCATAATATGTTTTGTATCAAACGCTGGCAATGTGGTGAGTAAATGCCATTCCTGTCTAAGGATGTTCACTATTGACTTCGAATATTGTGAGAATGTTAAAGCACAAACAACCTTGTTCGAATTTGTAGAAGTCTTCTTTTTTTGTAACAAAACAGAACGATCAGTAGTACAGGCACGTAAATATGCTTTTTTGATGCTCTCTTTAGGGTATCCTCTTGTTTTGAACCTATAATGCATATCAACAGAGTGACGTTCAAAGTCTCTATCTGTAGTGCAAGTTCTTTTAATTCTGAGGAATTGACTTACCGGTAAGTTTTGTTTAAATGCTCTATTATGGCAACTATCATAATGAAGGAGAGTGTTGCGATCAGTGGGCTTTCTATATAATTCTGTGACAAAGCCATTATGGTCCTTCTTAATCATGATATCAAGGTAAGGAATTTTTTCAGAACTGAAGGTGCCCTCAAATTGTAAATGGGGGTCTAGGGAATTGAGCCACAGAAAAAATTCTTGTAACTTGTCTTCTGGACCATCCCATATAATCAGAATGTCATCTATATACCTCTTCCATAGAAGGACATTAGATGCATAAGGGTAAGTGTTCAGATATTGTGCTTCAAAATTAGCCACATAGAGATTTGCCACGTCTGGAGCCATGGAGGAACCCATGGCAACCCCTTTCACCTGTTTATAGAAAAGACCGCGGAAATAAAAGAAGTTCTCTGACATAGCTATGGAAGCTAACTGTACTAGAAAAGCCGTGGGAGTACGTACTGGTCGTGTCCTTTGTATGAGAGTATTGGCTAGAACTTCAAGTGCAGCCTGTTGAGGTATATTAGTATATAGAGAGTTTATGTCCAAAGTAACAAGTGTAAGCTGATCATGATATTGATTAAATTCTTGTAAAATATTGATGATGTGTGTAGAATCACGAATATAAGAAGGTATCTGTACAACAAAAGGTCTGAGGTGAATGTCAAGAAATTTGGAAATGGGTTCCAAAACTGAACCTATAGCAGAAACTATTGGGCGACCTGGTGGTTTCTGTAAAGATTTATGTATTTTAGGTAAAATATAGATGGTGGGAATGATAGGATGTGTTACACGCAAATATGAAATCTCATTGGGTGTAAGGTACCCTGCTTCCTTTCCTATGAAAAGGAGAGTATCAATTTTCTGTTGTATCATTGGTGTGGGGTCGTCAAATATTTTTTGATAGAATTGTTGATCATTAAGTTGTCGTAATATTTCATTGATATAGTCTTCTCTATTCTGAATAACTATGGCACCGCCTTTATCGGCTGGCTTAATTATGATGTCATTGTTAGATTGTAATGTCTTAAGCGCCTGTAGTTGTGATTTATTCAGATTGAAATAACCAGGCCGTTTGTTGTGTCTATATAGATTGTCAACTTTTGAAAGAACCACATTTTCGAATGCCGAAATCATGGTATTGGTACTGGGCGGGATCCACTTAGAGGGATCTTTGACCACAGACGGGTCCATAGTGTCATCAGGAGTTTTTGAAAAATGGTCAATAATTCTCAATTTCCGGAAAAATTTATATAACTCAACCTGTGTAGTAAATTTATCATGCTGTCTAGTTGGTACGAACGACAGCCCTCTATTCAAGAGAAAAATCTCAGTGTCTGATAAGGTGTAATTGGATAAATTAATAACCCCACCTAGAGATTCCAATCCAATTGCCTTTTGGCTGTGAAGCTCTGAGTTCGATTTGTTCGATGGGGCTGAGAGAATTGTTGTTCTTGTTGTCTCGTCTGCCTGTTGGTAGGCGACTTGGGTGATATGCCTCTGCCACCTCCTTTCCATAGGGCAGACATGAGAAAATCCCGTTTGGGACTGTGGGGTTGTCTTGGAGGAATCGGTGCAGAGGAAGAGAAGAGTGAACCAGAGGGTTCAACATGATGTGGAGAATGCTGTCGTGATCTTTTATAGGTTCTTTCCTGATCTTGTATAGGGGATTCTGATTTATTCTGTGCACGCCCATCATGTTTATGAGAGTGTTTAGATGATCGTCGTGGAGACCTAGCTGCCTTCTTGTATGATGTACTTCTGCGCCTATTTTTATGTTCCGTTTTATTGTAGGTCCAATAGTATACTGTTTGAAGTTTATAATCTTCCTCGTCCCTCCTATATTTAGTTATCTTCATACTCTTTATTTCTTGCTTATATTCCAGATTATTTTTCTCAAATTCCTTCATTTCATTATCAAAGTGTTTATCCTGTTTTTTAAGATTCTCAACCTCTGGTAACATGGCTGTGAGGTCATCGTCTTTAAAACTGAGGATGTCCCTCCATGGAGTGAACATGGCTCCACCAAAGAGCAAACAAAGAAAAAGGAGCGCTGTTCTTGCAAAAGTTCACCAGGAGCCATGTTCACTCCATGGAGGGACATCCTCAGTTTTAAAGACGATGACCTCACAGCCATGTTACCAGAGGACCCCTTTTTCACTACTGATGATACTACTCCTGATATAGAAGAGGAATGGAGGGAACTCGTTTGGACAACACAAAAGTATATCCGAGAGGATTTTCACGCAGCTTCATTACTTGAGTATTGCCGCAACAAAATTATCCTAGAGGATTAAGGATTCAAAAAGCCCCGGGCATGTTCCGGGATGACAAGAAATTCATGTCGGACTGGTTGAAGATATTGAATAAGTGTTCTTTAGATCTTATGATCTTGTTAATAAATACATCCAAACGCAGGACAGCAGTTCTCAAAACACAGATTGAATCTAAGGTTGAGAATCTTAAAAAACAGGATAAACACTTTGATAATGAAATGAAGGAATTTGAGAAAAATAATCTGGAATATAAACAAGAAATAAAGAGTATGAAGATAACTAAATATAGGAGGGACGAGGAAGATTATAAACTTCAAACAGTATACTATTGGACCTACAATAAAACGGAACATAAAAATAGGCGCAGAAGTACATCATACAAGAAGGCAGCTAGGTCTCCACGACGATCATCTAAACACTCTCATAAACATGATGGGCGTGCACAGAATAAATCAGAATCCCCTATACAAGATCAGGAAAGAACCTATAAAAGATCACGACAGCATTCTCCACATCATGTTGAACCCTCTGGTTCACTCTTCTCTTCCTCTGCACCGATTCCTCCAAGACAACCCCACAGTCCCAAACGGGATTTTCTCATGTCTGCCCTATGGAAAGGAGGTGGCAGAGGCATATCACCCAAGTCGCCTACCAACAGGCAGACGAGACAACAAGAACAACAATTCTCTCAGCCCCATCGAACAAATCGAACTCAGAGCTTCACAGCCAAAAGGCAATTGGATTGGAATCTCTAGGTGGGGTTATTAATTTATCCAATTACACCTTATCAGACACTGAGATTTTTCTCTTGAATAGAGGGCTGTCGTTCGTACCAACTAGACAGCATGATAAATTTACTACACAGGTTGAGTTATATAAATTTTTCCGGAAATTGAGAATTATTGACCATTTTTTCAAAAACTCCTGATGACACTATGGACCCGTCTGTGGTCAAAGATCCCTCTAAGTGGATCCCGCCCAGTACCAATACCATGATTTCGGCATTCGAAAATGTGGTTCTTTCAAAAGTTGACAATCTATATAGACACAACAAACGGCCTGGTTATTTCAATCTGAATAAATCACAACTACAGGCGCTTAAGACATTACAATCTAACAATGACATCATAATTAAGCCAGCCGATAAAGGCGGTGCCATAGTTATTCAGAATAGAGAAGACTATATCAATGAAATATTACGACAACTTAATGATCAACAATTCTATCAAAAAATATTTGACGACCCCACACCAATGATACAACAGAAAATTGATACTCTCCTTTTCATAGGAAAGGAAGCAGGGTACCTTACACCCAATGAGATTTCATATTTGCGTGTAACACATCCTATCATTCCCACCATCTATATTTTACCTAAAATACATAAATCTTTACAGAAACCACCAGGTCGCCCAATAGTTTCTGCTATAGGTTCAGTTTTGGAACCCATTTCCAAATTTCTTGACATTCACCTCAGACCTTTTGTTGTACAGATACCTTCTTATATTCGTGATTCTACACACATCATCAATATTTTACAAGAATTTAATCAATATCATGATCAGCTTACACTTGTTACTTTGGACATAAACTCTCTATATACTAATATACCTCAACAGGCTGCACTTGAAGTTCTAGCCAATACTCTCATACAAAGGACACGACCAGTACGTACTCCCACGGCTTTTCTAGTACAGTTAGCTTCCATAGCTATGTCAGAGAACTTCTTTTATTTCCGCGGTCTTTTCTATAAACAGGTGAAAGGGGTTGCCATGGGTTCCTCCATGGCTCCAGACGTGGCAAATCTCTATGTGGCTAATTTTGAAGCACAATATCTGAACACTTACCCTTATGCATCTAATGTCCTTCTATGGAA
Organism: Ichthyophis bannanicus; assembly: GCA_033557465.1. Lineage (NCBI taxonomy): Eukaryota > Metazoa > Chordata > Amphibia > Gymnophiona > Ichthyophiidae > Ichthyophis > Ichthyophis bannanicus. Next base: position 1,202,808,428 of record CM066033.1, read on the forward strand.
GAGGTATATAGATGACATTCTGATTATATGGGATGGTCCAGAAGACAAGTTACAAGAATTTTTCCTGTGGCTCAATTCCCTAGACCCCCATTTACAATTTGAGGGCACCTTCAGTTCTGAAAAAATTCCTTACCTTGATATCATGATTAAGAAGGACCATAATGGCTTTGTCACAGAATTATATAGAAAGCCCACTGATCGCAACACTCTCCTTCATTATGATAGTTGCCATAATAGAGCATTTAAACAAAACTTACCGGTAAGTCAATTCCTCAGAATTAAAAGAACTTGCACTACAGATAGAGACTTTGAACGTCACTCTGTTGATATGCATTATAGGTTCAAAACAAGAGGATACCCTAAAGAGAGCATCAAAAAAGCATATTTACGTGCCTGTACTACTGATCGTTCTGTTTTGTTACAAAAAAAGAAGACTTCTACAAATTCGAACAAGGTTGTTTGTGCTTTAACATTCTCACAATATTCGAAGTCAATAGTGAACATCCTTAGACAGGAATGGCATTTACTCACCACATTGCCAGCGTTTGATACAAAACATATTATGGTTGCTTATAAAAGAAATACTAATCTAGCTAACACACTTGTCCCATCAGCCCTTATGAGATCACATGCTCCCCCCAAAATCAAGGGACATTATAGTTGTGGAAAATGTTCTATTTGTTTACATACCATTACATCTAAAAATAGCTTTACGGATTCGAAATCAGGACATAAGATATACCTGAATGATTATACAAACTGCAGAACGTCCAATGTAATTTATCTTATACAGTGCCCATGTCATCTTGTATATATTGGCAAAACTAAAAGAGAAATTCGTACTCGGATCACTGAGCACAAAAGCTGCATTTCCCGGAAAAATCATAGACAAACCTTTGGTTTCTCATTGGATTGCTGCCGACCACAAAATCAATGACTTGAAATATCTAGTTTTGAAATGGATCAAACCATATTGGAGAGGAGGAGACATAAACAACAAACTATTGAAATTGGAACAAAGATATATTTATGAGTTTAAAAGCTTATCTCCAGATGGTCTTAACCAAGAGATAGACCTATCCGTCTTCTTGTGAAGTACAGAGACCCGTTTAGCATTTTTCCATCAACCCAGTTAAACCTAGATATGAATTTGCTTAGGCATTGTTCCTTCCTATAAACAACACTACCTCTTATGTTTCGCAGTTTTTCATCATCATCGAAAGGTTCTTACGTACATATATAATACACTGGTTTTAAGTGCTTCGTTTTCATTAACATTATGGTGAGCCATTACGCGTTTCGCCTCATCACTTTCCTCCAATCAGTTTCCTTGATTTTTTGGCGCCAATTTTAAAAGGCTATACTATACCCTTCGGAGCCAGTATACTTTCACTTTCGCTTTCATGTGAGCAGTACTAGCGTTTTGCAGCTTTCTAAGGCGGACAATCTTTGTACTCAATCGTAAAATCAACGTGAGTAAAAACCTCTACATTACTAGATAGCATGGGTGCTACTTAAGTACTACGACAATATTTAATCATTTGCCATGGATTTAGCTTGTCTTTATTAAGACACCTATTTTATCTTTAGTTGTAAGTCATGATTTTTATTGGTCGCCTTTGTTCAGACACTCATTTATTATTTTTTAAACCTAGATGCTACCTTTTTAGTATAGGTGAGGTTTTTTAAAAATAGGAACGTAAAGCACATTTTTGCTTCTTAAACGCATTTTTCATGCTTATTTAATATCTTCCGTGTATCTTCCTATACCGTTGGCATATGTCACTTTACAGTTTAGCAATTCTCCTTTAAAAATGCTTTTTAAGTAAAAGCTAGGATATATGGCAATTTTAACACTATTTATGTGTCCTTACGACATAGGCAATGAACTTGGAAGAACCATAAATCTATGTGTTTAAGGTATTTTACTTTTATTTTATTATCATCACCTTCATTTTATTTCCATCTGTATGTATTTTAAGGTCTTTATATGTACATTTAAGGTGTCATTCTCCATCCTTCGAGTTCATTTATTATGTCTATTTTTGAACAAGTACCGGCACAATACGCTTCCGAGTTTGCCACCTTATGGATCCGTGTATTTCTTTAGTTCTACATTTAAATTGCGCGATACCATATCATGGTTAAGTAACTCATGCATTTTATAGGTGAATACTAATGATCCACAACATCAAGGCAGCAACGCTATTAACTTAGAAAGACGTTAACATCTATCAAAATTCATGCATATCCCATTTTCAATTCAATAGTTCCTTTATAAGTAAAACATCTTTCTTTTATAAGTAAAACACCTTTGTTTCATTACAGGATAGAGGACCAATTAAGATAATCGACTTAATTTATTTGTCAGTTCGTTATATAAAACACATGTTTAGTTCATACAAGATAGTCAATTTATCTTGTATAACAAATTAACAGGAAGCATCATTTTACAATGTTTGGTTCCTTTGTTCAGTACAAATCCCTATTAATTAACTATGACATTCATTAGTTTGATTTTTAGACCATTGATGTTATCTTCATACTCATGGCATGAAATGTGTATATGTATAATTTGTTTTACCTTATTGTTTTACTTTATTTATTTCATACATATATATATATTTCATTTATATATATCTTCATTTTTTTATGTATTTCTCATAACCGGGGATCCATACCAGGCGCTCGCCATCCTCCCCCACCCTCCTAGGTCACCCCCCCCCCCTTCCCCCCTCAACATTCCCCATACAATTACACAGACACAATTGCTTGGAAAGAAAACCAGGTCGCAGCTTTATTGCCCATACAATTAACATTTTAACAGTCAACAATAACTTAACCATGAATTCCCCCCCCCCCCCACCTCCGGCAGAGCGACCCGTCACCCGCCCTACTATTAGCAAGGTGACGTCGCTTCCGCCCCTGGTCCGGTCAACCACCGGTCCAGCTCGAACCACCCCTGCTCAACCTCGCCATATCACTAGCAAAAGTAAGCTCAGGGTTCACCGGGTCGTGGGCACCCTGCCCCCCCCCCAAGTAGCTTATGTCTCCGGCCCCCGGAAACCTCCGGGCCCCCCCCCCCCCCCCCCCCCCCCCCGCTGCCCCCCCCCCAAAACCCCCCCAACCCCCCCCCCACCCTTCGGGGTGGGGGGGGGGGACGCTGCCGGCTCCCCGCAGACGGACCATGTGCTCTGCGCGCCCCCGCGCCGCCGAAGCACATGGCCCGTCCACTCTTCTGATTGGATGCTGGCTCACTCGCGAAGCCAGCATCCAATCCTTTTTAAAGTTGCTCACAATCTCCCCCCCCCCCCGCGACCGATGGGCCCGCGCCCGGCTGGAACCGCCGGTTACCGGCGTCCGCCGTGACGCTGCCCGCGGCCTTCTCATAACCGGGGATCCATACCAGGCGCTCGCCATCCTCCCCCACCCTCCTAGGTCACCCCCCCCCCTTCCCCCCTCAACATTCCCCATACAATTACACAGACACAATTGCTTGGAAAGAAAACCAGGTCACAGCTTTATTGCCCATACAATTAACATTTTAACAGTCAACAATAACTTAACCATGAATTCCCCCCCCCCCCACCTCCGGCAGAGCGACCCGTCACCCGCCCTACTATTAGCAAGGTGACGTCGCTTCCGCCCCTGGTCCGGTCAACCACCGGTCCAGCTCGAACCACCCCTGCTCAACCTCGCCATATCACTAGCAAAAGTAAGCTCAGGGTTCACCGGGTCGTGGGCACCCTGCCCCCGCCCCAAGTAGCTTATGTCTCCGGACCCCGGAAACCTCCGGGATCCCGCCACCGGCATAGACACAACTATGTGGCTTTGCCGCCCCATTACCCGGGCAAAAGCTGCGACCTGCCCAACACCCTCTCCAATGCCTCCTGCCAGTCATTAAGCAGAAGGTCAAGCCCAACCGGAGACAAATGCACCCCATCCGACCTGTACAACCCCGTACAGGCCACATCAACCCAATCATGCTGCACATGGGACCCCCCATGCTCCACCACCCACCTCCCAATCTGCCGGTTGATCTTAGCCAACCCCCGAGACCAGCGCCGCTGCCCCGCGCACACCGGTCGGGGGATGACATCAGACCAAAGCAGCACCACCCCAGCAAACATTAACAGAATTCGAGAAAAATCCCGCTTGGCAGCATTAATCAATTGCTTACAAGTCCAAGAAGTCAGATCATTACCCCCCAAATGCAAAAGAAGGAACCCGGGCTGTGTGCGAAGACGCGCATGATGACGAAGCAAGGGCATTAGCTGTGGCCACCTCAGTCCTCTCTCGCCCAGCCATGAAAGCGTCATCCCAGCAGACTCTAATCGCAGGTGCCGCCCAAGAGGCCGTTCCTCAGCACGTCTGCCAGCCCAGTAGACAAAGGAATGCCCCAGCATCCAACAGCCCCGCACCACTCTGCCCCGTTCTGCAAAGAAAACACAGTGTTAATGATCTGCCCTTGGACTGCCCGCATATCACAACCGCACATAAGTTTGAAAAGCCCTGGACCGCCACCCGCCGATCGCCTGTATTTGCGCCGGCGACAAGCCAACCCCGGCCGCACTGGTGGCCGCCCCGATGCGGAAGGAATGCGCCGAAAAATGTCGGGTGTCCTCACCCATATGCCGCAGCCCCAACCGTAAGACCGCAGTCACCTGGTAACGAGTGACTAGGCGAGTATCGGCATGAACAAAAAACCCACCCGCCGCCCTAGGCCGACCCTCCATATATGAGCGAGTCGCCGCTACCAGGCAGGTAACCCCACCAATCGCTCGCAACACCACCCACCGACCCCGACCGTGCGGATCGGTCTTGGACTGCTGCAACAGCACCCGCAGGGAATCCCGTGCCAAGTGTACCTGATGTGTCTGCAGACACCTACACCCCCCCCTGCTCCTGGAATCAGCCACCAACTCACCCACCCTGAAGGCTCCAAAAAATGCCAGACAGAAAAGGGCCTGGAACAGGGTAACCTCGTAGGCCGAAGCAGCCACCGCCGGCAACGCAGCGCAAACCCCAGCCAGCAAGCCATGCGTGAGCGGGCGACGCGCATCCGGAAATGGAGGATGAACACGTCGCCAACCCTGCATCAACTGCCGCACCAATGAACCCCCCCCCCACAGGGGACCATCCGAGCACTCTAGCGAAAAAAGAAAAGCCCGCTAGGTGCTGCCGAACAGCCGACCGGGAGACGCCCTGTCGCTTGGCGCTCAGAACATAGCCCCCCAATAATGAATCTGGTACCACCCCCCCTTGCCATCCCAGCCCCTGCAGGAACGCCACCACTCGCCGGCAGCCCCGACAATAAGCAGTCCACGTGCCGACCGCCAGAGAACACCGCAGCAGCTCCGTCATCTCCACCGCCCACTGCTCCATAAGCTCCATGGGACCTCCGCTCCTACCGGATCCGCCTCCGGGGCCAACAGCCGGAAACGCTGTAATTGCAAACGAGACAAAGCGTCAGCAATACCATTCTTATGTCCCGGAATGTGCCGCGCCCGCAAGGTCAGATTCAAACGTAGACAGGCAAAGACCACCCGCCGCATTAAAGCCGCCACATCCGCACATCGAGGGGAATAATTATTGACCACACTCACGACGGCTGCATTATCACACCACCACACCATCTTCTTATTACGCAACCGATCGGGCCACAATGCCAACGTCACCAAGATAGGGAACAGCTCCAGAAAGGTAATGTTAGTTAGAAGGCCCGCTTCCCCCCAAGCGGCCGGCCATGGGCTCGCACACCACGATCCCCGGAAGTAAATCCCTAAGCCCACCCCCCCCGCAGCGTCGGTGTACAACTGCAAGTCCTCACTCGAACAGTCCTCTTCTACCAGAACCGTCGATCCATTAAAATCCTGCAGAAAGGCATCCCACACTGCTAAGTCCTCACGCAGACACCTGGAAATCCGAATACGATGATGCGGTTTGGACACACCACACGTAGCCAGCGCCAACCGCCGGAGAAATACACGACCCATAGGAATCACTCTGCATGCAAAGTTCAGGGACCCCAGGAGAGCCTGCATTTCCTTCAGGGTATACTTTGCCGAGACGAGCGCATTGGCCACTAGTACCCGCAACTTCCGCACCTTGTCCGTGGGCAAACGCGCTATCATGGTCGTGGAGTCCAACTCAATGCCCAAAAAATTGAGGGTCGTGGCCGGACCTTCCGTCTTCTGTTCTGCCAACGGGACCCCCAACGCGCCGGCCACAGAAACAAAACCGTCCAACAACTGTTGACACTGCGAAGTGTGGGCTGCACCCACAAAGAAAAAATCGTCCAAATAATGAACCAGATCAGCACAACCCACCTGCGTCTCAACAGCCCAGTGCAGAAAAGTGCTAAAAGTCTCAAAGTAAGCACACGACACTGCACAGCCCATGGGCATGCATTTGTCGAAATAATACTCGCCTGAGACCTTAAAACCCAGCAACGGAAAGGAAGAGGGGTGTACCGGAAGCAAACGAAAGGCGGACTCGATGTCCACCTTCGCCATCAGCGAGCCATACCCGGCCCGCCGAACCAATCGCACCGCCTTATCGAATGACGCATACCGGACTGTGCAGCACTCTCGTGGAATATGAGCATTGACCGACGAACCTTCAGGGTAAGACAAATTATGAATTAAACGGAACTTGCCCTGCTCCTTCTTGGGAATCACCCCCAACGGAGACACCACAAAGTCCTTAAAAGGGGGGTCTGCAAAGGGGCCCGCTATCCGACCCAACCTCAATTCCCCCGCCAACTTCTCGCGAACCACTGCCGCAAAACGCCGCACCGACGGGGCGTTTCGCGCAGCAAAAGAAACCACCTGCCCCGCAACCGGAATAACAAAACCCTGCGAAAACCCCTTGAGAAGCACCCCTCTATCCCGCCCCCGAGGGTACGATAGCAACCAGTCCCGCAATACCTCGAGCCGAATAGGGGATGGGGCCAATGCACAAGTCGCCCTATCACTTAGTGGAGGGCAAGGGGCCCTTTCGCACACATTTCGCTGCGGCATGCCCTCCCCCGCAGACGGAACAGGCATGCCGGAACTTACAATCCGGGAACGGGCAAGACGACTTGTTAAACCTCCAACAAACGTCGGCCCCTGCCCCTGCAGCCGGCTTGCCAAGGCTCCCCCCCCCGCCCCCCCGAAAGGGCCGGTTCACTACAGGAATGGCCGCCCCCCCAACCTTCCCACCGCTGCCCCCGACACCCACCCCAGTGGACCTAACGGACATTTGGGTGAGCCACAAATTGATATCCTGCGAACCCCAAGATAACAACTTGTTCTCCTCCATCTTATCCCGAAACTTCTCGTCATAATTGAGCCAGGACCACCCTTCATGGACCTGAGAAGCCTCCAGAATCGAATCAGCATAGGACAAAAGCATCCCGGACTGCTCCGGCCAATGACGTCCCCAAACACTCGCCAAGCGCAAGAAAGCCCGCACCCAATTGACCACTGTCCTCGCCACCTTCCGAACCCTACCAGCCTTTTCATCCGCCTTACGCTTCTTCCTGCTTTCCCCGGATCGCTTACGACCCTCCAGGAGCCGAAAAATATCAATATACCGTCTTTTGCGAATCCTCCTTCTCAATTTCCTCGGAACGCCCTCCCACAATTCCGACAAAACCGTCACCGCAGCAGAACTGCCTCCCGCCGAACCCTTCACTGCTGCCGGCCCACCACCAGCAGAGGACCCCGTGGAAGAACTGGAAGAAGTGGACGAGGACGAACCAGATCCATGACGCCGCCGGCAAGTATGCTTCCTCTTCCTAGCCGCCTTACCAGAGGTATCCGCCCGCGCGCCACTCCCAGCCCGAGCCGCGTGCTCAAACGCCGACACACCCGAGGTACCCTGCTCTATTAGCAACTCCCCAGCGGAACGCTCTTCGCCCGCAGCCCCGCCGGCTGGTGCCAATGACAACTCACCCGTAGCCGAGTCCAACGCAGACGACTGGGTCGCCCGCTGTTGCTCCACGCCGGATGAGGACCGGGACTCTCCACTGAACCCCAATCCGGAGGCCGCACTGATCGCAGGAACTGCCGGCAGAGGATGCATCGCTCCCGCAGTGGCACCACCAGGAACCTGAGAAGACAAGAAAGGGAAAAAAGCAGGAGGAACCGCCGCCGGCCACACCGACGGCCAGGCCCCTGACCAATCCCCCTGAGAGGAACCCAGCCCACCGCCCAGCCAATGCTCCCAACCCGCTGGCCCCAAGGACCCCGCCCCCATCGGAGAACCGGGCAGGACGCCCCCAGCCCCCCCAGCACCCCGCCGTGACCCACGGGCCCCAGCACCCCCCCGTGGCCTCACCCCCTCGCCCCGCTGTCCCCCAACTGCCCCAGCACCAGACCCGCGCCCTGAAGACGCTCTAGCTCCCCGCCCCCCCCGCAACAAGGCAGGAGCCCGTGCCCTGCGGTCCCTGCCCCTGCCAGACCCCTGAGCCTGAGAACCAGGCCCCCGGCCAACACTCCCAGAGACCACAGGCAGGCCCTCCCTGTCCACCCCCAATACAGCCTGTTCCAAACCCCGCGGCCCCCCCGGGTGCCCCACGGCTACCCTAGGGCCCCGCCGGCCCAACAGACGCCGTCCGGGAGCAGCCCCTCGCTGCCCCCGCCCCCCTTTTGCGCCTTTGCCCCCCCCAGCCATAGTTAGGGAAAAGAGGCCTTGCAAACAAAAAACCCCGGGACCCACCGCCCACACAGGAAGCCCTCCGGGACACGACCCCACCTACCGGCAGGGAAGGAAAGCAAAAGAACCCCACAGGGACAGCCGCTCACTCCGGGAGCCCCCCCTGCTGGCCGGCAGTGAAGGCAATGAACGCACTGCCGCGGGGACTGCAAACCAGCAGGCCGGAGCGGAAAATACTCCGCTGCACCCTCTCGCGCCGCTCAGCCGCCTCACCCACACCTCACCTCCGGAACGCAGCACCAGCACTGGACAGGCCGCTCACCGCAAGCTCTCAGAAGGTGAGGAACCCCAGCAAAAAGTGAGCTCTGTAAGTTTTAGCTCTGCCGCCGAAGCACATGGCCCGTCCACTCTTCTGATTGGATGCTGGCTCACTCGCGAAGCCAGCATCCAATCCTTTCGAAAGATGCTCTCAATCTCCCCCCCCCCCCGCGACCGATGGGCCCGCGCCCGGCTGGAACCGCCGGTTACCGGCGTCCGCCGTGACGCTGCCCGCGGCCTTCTCATTATTGAAATAATTATTATAATTTCTTTGGCTTGATTTTTTGTTTTGATGAAGATTCTCAACCTATGATTCATTGGCTATCATTCATAATTTTAATATTCTTTGTGTATTTAGATTTCTATATTTGGTTTGCTGTTCAGCAGATATCCATAATATAATAAGGCATAAGATTTGCTCATGAATCCAGTCTTTGTCATTTTCCCTTATGCATAATCTATTCCATATGATTGACCTTAACTCAATTCTACGCTCTATGCTCAATTCTGTGTGATTATCTTTAGTTGTTTTATATTTACAGTCTAAGACAGGCGATACTAAGTCTCTTTAATATTGTGAGACAGAATATGCCCAACCCTGGACTTAAGATTACATTAACAGTCCATAAATAGGGTTACATGTGAGTACAATAGTTTTGATTTGTTTTCTTTCATGTTTACATTAATACAAGAATTTTCTTTACTTTTTTGGAAAACTTTTGCTTCAAAATTATTGATTATTGATTATATAATACCTTTTTACAATCCTTTTTAGGATATTGATGCTGTTCATTTTAAATATTATTAATTATTATTTTTCATTATATGTGTGTGTCCTGCGTTTATACACATTTGTTTGTTAACTATATTGGTAAGAATTTCACCAGTCCTTCTTGATTACATAAGATCATATTATATATGTTTTTGTTTCTAATTTTGATTTTTTCTTTTTATGTTTTTAAGTTTATATTATATTATATTTTATTGTAGCTGCTACCCCCTGATGAAGGCATTGATTGCCGAAACGCGTTGGGGTCTGTATTAATAAAATTGATTTGAATCGTCCTGACGTCTTGGCTTCTTGCTTTTTGTGGCTCCTGGTGACTTGTGTCCAACCTTTGTCATTCTGTAGGCACCCATCTTCTCCTCTGCTAGAGAGCTTGGTTGCTGCAGGAAGCATCTCATCAATGTACTTCTCATTGTCTTGAATGCTTCTCAGCCTCACCATCTCCTCTGAGTTCCTCCACTTGTTTCCTGAGAGCACCTTGCACATGGAACTGGTCCTTCAACTGGCATTGGGACCTCTGTCTGGACAGAGGCAGAAGCTGTAACGGGGGCAACAACTTTAGTGATACGATTTTTCCCAACCATTGCTCTGTTCGTGGAACTTAGGTATCTGTTAAAGCAAAAGAGAGAGATCTACCAAAGTGCCAGCCAGTTTCCCAGCTGTACTTTCAGAGAAAAACAGTTAAATCTCTTTAATTATATTCAAAATGTGCTGTTCCAAGTCGCTGTGTTTGGTAATTGGGGAGGTGCCCTATAAAGCAAGACTGCTCACTAGGGATGCGTAGGAGTTGGGGGGGGGGGGGGTAGGGAGGGAACTAACTCCTGATTATTTGTCAGTAGCTCAAAAGAGTTACTAAAATTATAAAAAGCAGAGTTTTAAACCTACCCCACTAAAGAAATATTTCTCCTTTTAAACTAAAGCACCAAAAAGAACGTAACTTTGTTTTAAAAATGTACCAAGACCCTTTTAAGAGATCCCAGAGCTAGCAATTTAAAAAAAAACAGAAATTCTTACCTTTGTTTGAAATGTATAGACCCTGTTAGGAATGCCTCAACAGTGCAGGGCTCTGAAGCCTTTTATGTAAGCCTCAACTGCTCTCAGTTCTTTCACAGACTAATCAGGCCCACTAACTCCTGACTAGGTGTCTGTAGCTCCAAAGAGCTGAGAAATATTAACATATTAACAAAACTGCTGCTAAAGCATACCAACGATTGAAGCTCATCAGGAGACTTCAACCAATCCTCAGCCAGAACCATTTCTACACCGAATGCCAAGCAGTCATTATCCCAATATTGTACTACGGAAACTCCTTATATCAAGGTCCACCCATAAAATCTACCCACCCACTCCAACTGGTACAGAAAACCACAGCATGCATCATTACGGGCACAGCCACACATGAATCACATCTATTCGCTAACAACTGCACTGGCTACTGATAACTGCACGGGCGAGATTCAAGACAACTATAAACATATTCAAGATTATGCACATATGCTCAGTGGTTGTACTTCACGGCTTACTGACCAAGAACACAACCAACAGACCCAGATGAGCTAAGAGTATTAACAAACTCCGCATACCCACAGGGCACCATAAAACAAAACAAGCTACCTCCAACAGAGCCATATCACTCTCAGCGCTGGCCCTCTGGAACTCCCTTCCAGATGAATTAAGAGGCATAAACAACATCAAGGATTTCTGCAAATCCCTTAAGACCCTCTTATTCACCAAATACTATGATCGAGTAACCTAAAGAACCCCCGCTCCACCGACACGCATGAAAGAGATTGAAGAACCAACTAACCAATGTCTCTATGTACGTCTTGTCACCCCTCCCCTTTGGTTCAATGTAAACCCACAATTGTGCCCATTAACCACTTTGATTGAAGGATAAAGTGGTATACAAATCTGGTTAAATAAATAAATAAAGTTACTAAAGCATAGTTTTAAACCTACCCCACTAAAGAAACTATTTCTCCTTTTTAACTAAAGCACCAAAAAGAATGTAACTTTGTTTTAAAAATGTACCAAAACCCTTTTAAGTGCTCCGAGTCAGAGAGCTAGCAATTAAAAAAACACAAATTCTTACCTCTGTTTGAAATGTATAGCCCCTGTTAGGAATGCCTCAACAGTGCATTATTGATAGGTGGGGCAATTTGGAATATTTAAGCTCTGTCTGCTCTGTACTTAAGAGCATTTAGGTTACTTTTGTCTTTATTGGAACCTCTCTGTTGATATGCCCTAACTTCATTTTTTTGGTAGTATTTTTCAAGGATACATCATTCCAAACCATGTGATCTTGAATGACTGTTGGACTTCTTCTGTTATCTAGTTTAAAAGCTACTCTGTCTCCCTTTTAAAGGTTAATGCTAGCAGCCAGGTTCCATCCCAGTTAAGGTGGAGGCAATCCCTTCAGAAAAGCCCCTCCTTTCCCCTGAATGTTGCCCAGTTCCTAACAAGTCCAAAATCCTCTTCTTTGTGCCACTGTCTCATCCACGCATTTAAACTCTGGAGCTCTGCCTGCCGTTTGAGTCCTGCACATGGAATGGGAAGCGTTTCTGAGAATGCTACCATGGAAATTCTAGATTTGAAATTCCTATCTAAAAGACTAAATTTGGCCTCCAGAACCTCCCTACCACACTTTCCTATGTCATTGGTACCAACATGTACCAAGACAGCAGACTCTCCCCAGCACTATCTAAAACCCTGTCTAGGTGGCACATGAGGTCCACTATCTTCACACCAGGCAGGCATGTTACCAGGTGATCCTCACATCTAACTGACACCCAGCTATCTACATATCTAATGATCAAATCACCTACTATACCATCTGTCCTAGACCTTCCCATATGGGTACATGGCCCTGGAGAAACCTTCTCAATGTGAGAGGGTTTTACATCACCTGGAGGACAGGTGCTGGCTACAGGATCACTTGCTGCCATAGCAGGGTGATATTCTCCGGTCACATGACCTCTCTCCTTCATGGCAACAGGGAGGTTGCCAGACTTTAGGTGGGACTTCAGTACTACCTCCCTGTAGGTCTTGTCTATATATCTCTCTGTCTTCCTTATGTCCTGTAAGTCTGCTACTCTAGTCTCCAGAGATTGGACTTGTTTCCCAAGATCCTAGAGCTGCTTGCGCCTAGTGCACACATCAGACCTCTCCCCAAATGGGAGAAAATCATACTTGGTGATAGTCAATACAAAAGACTGGAAAGCCTCCATCTTGCTGCTGGACTGCTTAGTTTTAAGGTTTTGTTTAGGTATTTAAGTTGTTTACTTATTTAGGTTTACTGGTGATACTTACACTAATACAAGTATACCTAATACGTTTAATGGACTTTGTCCACCTGAAGGTTAATTAATCTCAGGCCCTTAATTAATGTATTCCTGAAAGTGAATATGGGCATCTGCTTCTCTTCAATAGGTTTAAGAGCCTATAAAGCTAAAATTATCCCAGGGGTGGGTGGAAGTTGGGGTAGGTGGCAGAGAAAGAATAAAAGCTGGCTTTCTACACAGTGCCCTGACCTGTGCTTCTAAGGTAAAGTCTTACTAATTACCTGTGTGATTCATACAGCTCTTGATTTGATAGAGGGGTCTTTCAAATTGCCTCTTTGATATGTTGCTTGCCCTTAACACCTATTTAAGAGAACTTCACAGATTTTCTGCCTCCTAAATGGAAGGCCTCTTTGCAAGTACAGTGCGGATGTCGCCGCACCGCACTGTGCAAATCTGTTTTAAGTGTAAACCGAGCTGATTTTAAAGAGCGCGGTATAAAAAAACCTCAAATAAATAAATAAATAAAGGTCACTAGAAATGTTTAATTCTTTCTACTCAGAGACTATTTATGCTACTTGTATGTTAAGCTACACTCTGATTTGATTTCAATGGAAAGTTCTTTGGTAGTGCTAAGACCTGACTGACTCAGTTATAACATAGATTTCTAAAATACACAGATTTATCAGCTTTAACCCAAATAATTCCCTTTTTCCCCAAGATGTAGAGTTTATTCCAGAAGATAAATGATAACAAGCACGGATCTATTTCTAGCTATAACAGTCCCTTTTGGGACTGAGATTCACAGAGTTCTATTTATACTTCAACTTCTAAAGTAAAGTCTTACTAATTTCCTGGGTGATTTACACAGCCCTTGGTTTGATAGAGGGGGCCTTTCAAATTGTCCCTTTAATCTGTCACGTGCCTTTAACAGCTATTTAAGGCAACTTTACAGATATTTTGCCTCCTAACTGGAAAGCCTCTTTGTAAATGTCACTAGAAACAAGTTTATTGTACTCAGAGACTTAGGGGGATGTTTACTAAGATCCCGGTAAAGTGCGGGCCGCGGTAGAGTGCGGGTGCCATATAAGGAGTGGGCGTTTCGCGCTGAAGAAGGAAATGCGTGATTTGCATATGCGGTAAGGTGCGGGCCGCCCATATGCGCCCTGCACATTAGCACATGAAGTGGCTGCACGGGAGGAATAAGTGGCATGCTGATGTGCAATCATGAGAGCAAAGCTACAGCACAATGTTTAGCCCACTAACCACTGGTGTAGGGTTCAGTGTTTCAATCCCCCACAGTGCACAATGAAGATAGCTGTCTGAGGCGTAATTTTTGGAGGCAGATAAATAATGGGTGGCGGAAGGCGGAGCGCTGCTGGGCCTAAAGCGGCGCGCGATTGTTTTTGGAGGCCTGTGAATCCCGGAAGGTATAAGTGGCACATTGATATGAACGCAGAAGAAATGAGCCACAGCACAATGGTAAAAACACTGACCAAAGGTGCAGGGAGCATGGGTTCGATCCCCCACAGTGCTCACCGAAGGAAGCTGGCTGTGGCGTTATTTTAGAAGGTACACCAAGTATGGGCGGCCTAAGGCGTTGCGCTGCTGGGCCTAAAGCGGCGCGCGAATGTGTTTGGAGGCCTGTGAATCCCGGGAGGTATAAGTGGCACAGTGATATGAAAGCAGAAGAGATGAGCCACAGCACAATGGTTAGAACACTGCCCAAAGGTGCAGGGAGCATGGGTTCGATCCCCCACAGTGCTCACCGAAGGAAGCTGGCTGTGGTGTTATTTTAGAAGGTACACCAAGTATGGGCGGCCTAAGGCGTTGCGCTGCTGGGCCTAAAGCGGCGCGCGAATGTGTTTGGAGGCCTGTGAATCCCGGGAGGTATAAGTGGCACAGTGATATGAAAGCAGAAGAGATGAGCCACAGCACAATGGTTAGAACACTGACCAAAGGTGCAGGGAGCATGGGTTCAATACCCCACAGTGCACACTGAAGGAAACTGGCTGTGGTGTTCTTTTACAAAGTATGTGTGGCATAAGGCGTTGCGCTGCTGGGCATAAGGGTGTGTGCTAATAGTTTGGAAGCATAATAATGTTGGTAAGCCATATGGTGGTGCGCTGATGTGCAAGCCCAGAAACAGAATCACATCGCAATGGTTAGGGGTGCAATCCCCAACAATGGCAAATGAACATGGCTTGCTGAGTGCGTACCTGGTAGGGTTAATATTGCATTAGGAGGCACATCTCGTATATCTGTGCAATAACTTATTCAAGCACATGTACTGTCACAGCACTGTAACATAACATGCCCCTGAGGTTACCTCAAATGACACATTTGTAAATGGATTGTCCGCCATGGCACTGTACAATGTTGTTGAAAGCGTGGCCGATGGGGCGCCATGTAGGGTGCCCTATGAGGCAGGTAAAGGTCACAGCACTGTTTCTGATGGCAGCACTGTGCATTGTGATGTATGGAAATGGTAAGTAGGTGTGCTGACCCTGGTCTGACTTCCTTGTTTTAGTAGTGAGGGGCTGTAGCCAGCCCCTGGTGACTGATATTAACAGGGGTGCTGAGTGAATGTCATTGTAAGCAGTCGCCTGGGTCTGTCTGCAGCCCCTCCCCCCCTCCTTGCTAAATCATCAATGGCAGACCTGCATCTGCCATTACTGATTTAGCTAGGAGGTGCTGCAAACAGGCCCCGGGGACAGATATGAACAGGGGATCAGAGTCACTATTATCGGGGAAAATGCCCTATTCCCTTTGCATATTGAAATCCCAAAACTAGCATAGGCCCATTACATACAAGGTATGGTGAAAAACAACATACCCCTATGTAATGTATGCTCACAACTGTTGAAGACAGTCAATGATGTTGCAGGGGTCATGGTTTACTATTTTCTGGACAGCAGGTTAGCTGAGTTATGTTCCATGTCTGTGTGAAAGTGTACAGAAATCCGTGCGTCCATCTAAAGAGAACTACACCCTTGTGCCATATATTATTGGCCAGATTACGGTGCATCAGATGGAACATCCTCTACATATCCCGTTAGCAAAGCAAACCATTAATATCTACCTGAGGCCATGTTTAAAGTCTGCCAACTCCCAAGGCACTATCGTAGGCACCCCATAAGCTGTGTGAATCCAAGGTGTGGCAGAAGATGCCCTAAGGATGTATAGGTGAAATCAGCAATGTTAGGCAACAACAGCAACATTGCACAATTTGAATGTTAAAAGACGTATGTGCCAAACACACATGTAACATGAACACTGCACAGAGCAGAGAACATAGACAATATTAAACTAAAAGAACGACGTAGATAAGTTGATGGAATGCAGATATCAGCTTCAGTCCATGTGACAGCCATAAAAATGGACAAACATGTTGTGGCCAACGAGATCCATGCACAGAGTGATGGAAATGTGCCATGCTGTAATGACTGTGTGTGACAGAGGATGGGAAGATGTGGCCAGCAGAGGTGGCTGCAATGGCAGGATAACTGAAATATCAGGATGACTGTGGAGTACAGGTGCTAGGCTGAGCACACACAGGGGAGGCAAGCAGGGTGAGCTGCAATGCATGAATATGATGGAGTTCACGATGTGGGGAAGCAGCATGCACATCTGGGTAAGATGGCGCACAGCTGGCAGACAGAGGATGGACACAAGGATGTATCACAACTCAGATGAGGGTACTATGTGGTCATACCACATATCACCACAGATATGACACACAGACAAATGAAACGCACCAATGCAGGACAAGCATACAAATCCAAGACAGCAGACAGGGAGCACACCGATTACCCCCACCACAAATGGCCATGCCTAAAACGGTAGGCCAAACCGCCAATTTGAGCACATTAGCAAAAGCTGCATACAAAAACACTGCATATCAGTACCCCAAACGCCTGCTGGGTGTCAGAACAAGCAAACCACCAAAATAAATAATGAGCAAATGCACATGCACATCTGCCATGCACATATTTATGTCCACTCTGTATGTGGCATCGGGGACAACTGCACCAACACAAGGGAATGTTTTGTAGTGAATACAGCATGTAAAATCCATAACAAAGGAAAACCATGGCATCCCATGACGCTCTGTGGATCAGGTGACTAATGATGATTGTGGCGTGATAAAGATCAACATGCAATCAGGTGCACCACACACACCACCATAATCACAGCCAAACAAAATCACTACGTGCATTGGCATGTTTAAACCATAAAGTAAGAGACCTATGTAACAACGAATATGTTAAGGGGATGAAGCACACAGGATGCACCCTGTTGTACAGTGCAAAGAGGGAAGGGTGTGTGTAGAGGTGAGGAACCTGTTGGTACCTAATGGTGCATTTAAGCCAGTGTGCCAAAGAACCAAACAAGCGGAAGATAAACCCCAAACTACAGAGTTCAAACACATTACTGTACACAATCCCACAAACTGCAAAATGAGCACACTGTAACACAAATACCCCAAAGGGTGTGTGTGTATGTCAACCATTCATTCACAGTGATGTGCCATATGGCTGCCACATACACAGCTGGCACTGTGCAAGGATGTGAGCACATGTGCACCATGTACATGACCAGTAAAGGACCCCAAAAAGGGACAGTATGATCAAATAGTCTAGAAGTAACATGGGGAATAGAAAAGTGGCTTTGCCCCCAAACAACCAGTGATAAAGTCACATTAGCACTCCCTATGTCATAGGGCAAGTCTGGGAACCCCCCATTTACGTTGAAAATTGTCACAGGGTGGACCTAGGGCAGCATGAGAAAATGCACGGCAGTGTGAATGATCAAGGAAAAAGTGACAGGATGAATGGAAGAATGCTTGATGGTTGCCAGGGACAACAAAAGCACACGTGCCCAGAGCCCAGAGAGACACACCCAGGGAGTAAAGCACGGGACTCTGCTTCACCTAATGGAGCGCAGCTGAGGAAAGGTGGAGTCAGAAAACACATAGATAAAACGGACTACCAAACATTCAGAGAGGGGGAACCTTTGAGAAGGAAGCAATTTTGGAGAGAGGAGCCGAGTAGGCAATCCTGGAGAGAGGAATTGTGGAAAGAGTCCAGAGACCTGTGTGGTTCTGAGAAAAGGCAAGTGAAATATAAGAAGGCTGCAACAGCAGGTACTGGGGAAAAGAAGGGATACAAGGGCTATTTGCCATCTAAAAGGGAAGAGTCTTGGAGGCATAAAAATACCCTTAAAAAGCCTGGATATTCAGAGGCTGATAGTAACTTTTCTCCTGTTTATAAAAGTCTTAAAAGAAGGGAGTTTCACCTACCCAGAGAAGCAGAAGAAATCCCTTATTACGGTGAACGCCTAGCTCCAAGGGAATCACCGTTACACAGTTTGCAATCGGGCACAGCTGAGCCTGGAGAGCTGAGGCAGACCCGGCAGGGAGTGTATCACAATTACTCAGCTAGCAAGCCATACAGAGACCTGAGCTATCCACTGAGATACCAGCGGGGGCAGGCCTCTAGAAGACAGCATACAGAGTTTTGTGACATTCCCCAGAGAGGCAGTGCTACACAGAGGAAGAGGAACTTCCTAACTGACGGGGCAAATCTGCCATACTTTTATTCCACATTAGAAGGGGGTAATGCAGATTCCAACGGACAGGAATTGATGGAATATGAAGAATCAGGAGCATTAGCAGATACAGAATTGATGGAATGTTCCCTTACTACAAAAGAACCTGAATACTCATTAAGGTAAAGGTTTGTGTAACCTTAATTCCCATATTCAAGTGGCAAAGGCTACATCTCTCTCTCTCTCTCCAGCCAAACAGACAAAGTAGGCTGTTTGTTATTTACTTTTGTTTGACGTTATATGCTGAAGGAAGCTATTTGTGTTATCCAGTTACTTTATGTTATAAGCCAAATTAGGCTGTTAATTTCTGTTGTTATAAGAAGAAACCTCAAGGGACGGGGAATAAAACCCTAAAAGAAAGAAAGTGCATCTGCGTGGTTTATATACAGAAGCAAGGCACAACTACCACCCTCATAAAAAGCCCAACCATACCAGCAGTCAAGGCTGGGGCGGAGGAGGTGTGACAAAATATACCACATCATCTACATACAGTGACATTGACAAGAGAACAATGTACTCTGTGGGTCACAAGGAGTCAGGACTGATACAAAGGCACACATTGCAGTCCAGGTCTGTCACCATGATCAATCATCAGACGGAGAAAATGTCTGTCAAATACATATATTTATTTTCTTAACACATCACAAACAGTGTAGACAGTGGCATCATAATATGAAGGCTGACCGTATCCCCTGTGAAAGTGGGAAACACCCTTAGCAGCTCACAAATCCACCTCCTACAGTAAGGTTACTTTGTTGACCACACATTAAAGGCTCAAGATATAATGTGCATCAGGTGCATGCTGAGCACCCGGCAGCAGCCCCCCTGCCCACACCTGTTGTTGTTTGTCGCAAATGTGTTAACAACATATGAGTGCAGGTACAGAGTAGACACTGCATGCTGCGGACCCAACACACCTCATCTGTCCCTCAAACCATACACATCTGACCACACAGGAGTCAGACACTCATCCAAACCTATATTGGCAAATGTTTTACATGTCACTAAACATGCAATACAAGTAATGAGTAAGCTCTCATCATAATGCCTGATCTACGAAAAAAACCAGTCAGAATGTGGACAAAACCAATCATAAACATCACAATTAGCATATGGTAACAGGTAGCACAGCCATATGAACACAGAAATAATCCGAAATAAACATCCTGCAGAACAATGCACATAGAACACCATCAAGGAGGTCACCCTGCCCTTTCATTTTGGGTAGACACTGTGTTGTCACATATAGCATGATACATGGAATGCACAAGTGAAGAAGTAGAATGGTCACACACACTGCCACACTACAAACATAATGTGGCAATGTGAGTGTCCCTAACACATGGCATAATCTGGCCCGTGTAAATGGCAAATGGAAGGTCTGTACATATATGCACACTGTCATGTATGCACAGTAAACAAACACAAGATGTAGCATGTGAAGAAGGACATTTTGTAAAAACATATTACAGTGAACCACACATAAGTCATAGCCCCACATGCTGTGTCTCACAAACAGTCAGTCATATGCACAAGCAACAGTCACATTGGAACATGATACAGTGATGACACACATGCCCTTCAAAACCATTAGGTCAATGACAACATCAGTCCAAGATGTCGGTGTGCTCGGAAAGCATTGTGGAGGTAAAGGCGGTATCATGTGCAGGTGGAAAGCAGGTAGATGTTGACAAGAGGAGTGGCCCATCATCAGTCACATGCCAAAAACATGGGTGTTGTAAGGAAACCAGCATCATATCGTGGGTGCTATGACACACCCTTGGGACAAAGTCCTGTAAAGCTCAACTGTGTCTGAATGTAGCACCTACACTGTCCATGTCAGTTGCTGCTGCACAAGGGCGGATCAGTGTCCAAAGTCAATATAGTATCTGCAATTCATCAGGTTACGTTAACAGTTTAATATCAACTCTGGCCATGCATAGTCACGTGTCAGTGTGCAATATGGCACATTCCTTCAAAGTATATGTGTGTCCACTACATTGAGCATCACTCACTACCCAGCCATAGCATCAACATTGCGTTCGACACCTCTGTCATGGGGAAATCAGCAGGTAAAGAGTAATACTGTCCTTCGCAGTCATGTGATCCACTCTCATAGCTCAAACATCCACTGGGGAAATGTTGTGGTAAAGAGTTGCATGGTGCTCTGTCATCCATCAGGTGGTTGTTGGTGACAACAGATGCTCTGTAAGAGATGTGTCTGGTATGTCCTCTGTGCTGTGTCAGGAGAGGATAAGTATGTTATTGTTTGACACATTTCAAAATCAACACAAATGTCAGACCGTCACACCATAATAAATTCTTAATAAAGGGATACATAGGCAAACATGACCTGATATCAATACTAAAACAAACGTTGTGGCCAACATAAGTAATGGTAACCATAGACACGGGTGGCACATGGATATGGTCATGTCCATGCTCATGTCACACAAGTGTCTCATAGCTACACACAATATGCATCTGTTAATGTGAGCATAAAGGAAATCTAACATACACAGGAGGCACACATGAGATCATCACCAGTTAGATACAACTGCACAAATCAAAATCACAAAGGTGAAACCCACCGTGTGTTTGCAACAGGTGTATGTCATCAAGCCCTTGAGCCCCGAAACAGCCAGCTTACATCACAATGAAAGGGGACAATGTCATCAAAAGGAGTAGAATCACAAGGTCAAACCACTGTTGAAACATGTCACCATCATGTTCATATCTGAAAGGCACCAAAGTTGCACACCAGTGCTTACTGTAAACAACAGACACATGTCTAAGCACAGCACACAACACATGCAGATAATGGTCACAGGGCAAACCCCCCTATGTATGAGTTATGACTGCTGGCAATTATGTGAAGGTGCACAGACCCCTCACAGCAGAAGAAAATGTACTATGTCTGATCAATCCATCATCACACATGCAACCTATAAAACCAGTATGTAAAGTTCAGCGTCCCATCTCTAACACATGGCCTGTATGTGCACATGTGGATGTCTGTAGATATAAATACACAGGAAACATGTTATGATAGCGTTTTGTTGTCTGATAGTACATTTTTGGGGACGTTGAAAGTGGTGGTAAACTACACCAAACCACAACCTACACACACATGCATGTATGTTGTACATGTCGCATTGAGACAGTGCCAGAGGACATGCTGAACACAAGCACATGGGGATATGATTGAACACAGAGAGAGATGGGTTAGTGAGGCACAGGTTTGAAAATATGAAATACAAGCATCTGCCCAATATGAGAAATCTCAGAAGACATATTATTCACATGACCACAGCCACACACAATGTCTATGTAGATTGACCTACCCAAAATCACTGCATCTTCCAGGAGGTAGAGTCACATGGCAATGCATCTCAAAATCAGTATCCGTACAAAGTATGTCCTGTGCATTTGGAGACACAAGAGAAGCCAACATATGTCATGGTTAAGCTGTGTATCAGACACTGCACCTTCATGCCCCCAGCTGTCAGACCCCACAACATCACACACTGAGTGACTGCTGTCTATCACAATGTACAGATGTCTCACATGTAATAGGCATCATGGAGGTGTTGTAGGCTATCTCTATGTTGTCCGTAATCTCACTCACTTTCGTGTGTTAACTCTCTGTCCGTTTACACACACAGAAATAGATGTGTGTGCTACCAGCATGGGTCGACCTCATGCCAAGCTCGTAATAATACCAGTGACTCACCATATTGCCAACATTGACCCCTGTCCCTGTTTTTTGGTGACCAGATTGTGTATGTTAACCCACTGACAATTGCTATAACACATAGGAAATATGAGGGTGGACCTCCTGTATCCACTGCTCAAATACATATCCTGCTGCGTACATCTCATACATGCAGTAATAATGACACCTATGTTCAGATGACATGCCCAAATAGTTTGCCAAATTGCCATCATGTAGGCAACAACACACACACATGTCTGTCTGTCAGTAAACCATGATGGCTGTATGCCATCCCACTGTGTGTCAATGACAATGTCAAAGCATGCATATCCCAGATGTGTAGGCCAGAGAAATACCTGTCCCTCGCTCTTTGTTTTTATGCCATCATAACCGACACTTGCTCGTGTCTGCAATGTATCTACTCATATAGACTCTTTTCCCCTGACCTACACACATACACAGCCTGTAGCACATGCATGATGTCAGATGCTGTGATAGCATCAGCGAGATATTTTCTGTACGCAATTAAAAACCTGTAATAACACAAGCCACTCCCACATATATGGCCCAAATTGGCTACCACTACCCACTCCTTGCTGTTTTGGCCTGTGTCATCTCACCATGTGTGTAGACATGCATCACTGCAGTGACGGTATACTCTTCAATGGAAACATTTTCCAAACCCACCCCCATGATGGGCAATGGCAGGTCATCATCCCTAAACAGATCCAGGTCATGTCTACTTGTTTACCAGTACATGTGTACACACTGTAGGGTTTACATTTACAGTCCGCAGACATAGTTATTACCATCCAGACATAGTTGCACTAAGCATGTGTACTCTGCTATGTATGACTTTGTGCCACACACATGAGGAGAACACAAACATAGGCATGTCAGAGGAGCTGAACAACCACCAAACCCACACTATTTGTTGTTATATTTACACTCCCCAAAGGACAAATGTTCACAAACACGGACAAACCCACAACGTGTAAAGCACACCATATGGCAGATACTGTGCTCATACCATAGCATCTTACCAAAAACCTGCATGTGCACAACAGCTGCATCTCCCAGAAGCAGACACTAGATGGGAATGTGACTGTTAAACTTTCCCAAAAAAAGAACAACAACCACACACATCAGCTGCCAACAAATGCTGCTGAGCCCTCCCCACATTCATTGTGTCACACTCATGCCTATATGTGATGTTGGCATTGTGATTCTAATGCACATGGAGTGTGACATCAACATTCTAGCTTTAGAAAAACATCAAACTCACTAACCATTATGCACATAGTAGAAAACATTATTGTGGGAAGATAACCAATACGTACATGAGAAGATGTCTGCAATCACCCTCCTCCTGACTGCTGTGCCCTCCCGTGTGTCAGCACTGGCACACTCAGGGGGGCACATTGGATCCTCCTCCAGATCCTCATTAATCTCTGCAGGGATATCGTGCCTGAGAGCAATGTTGTGCAGGATGCAACAGGCTATGATTATCTCGGCAACAGTGTGTGCTTTATATTGTAAGGCCCCACCTGTCCTATCCAGACACCTGAAGCGGCTCTTTAACACGCCAAAGGTGCGCTCAATGACTGAGCGACTGGAGGCATGGGCCTCATTGTACCTCCGCTCTGCACGTGTCCGTGGCTGACGCACAGGAGTCAGCAGCCAGGGGCGACACCCATATCCTGCATCACCTGCAGAAAGAAATGTTGCATGTGAATGCAGGAGCTCATTTCAAACATTACTTCCACCTGAATACACGTGACAAAACAATGCACAACACATTCTGACTGAACGATACAACACCACAACTAGTATATTTGGAAAGGAAAAACCAAAAGGTGACAGAAAATGACTTAAAATGAGCACATGGCCTCTCGAGCACGTACACCCATCACAAATAAAACAACATGTCCATCTATCCCTTCACAGATTGTGTGTGTGTGTGGGTGTGTGTGGGTGTGTGTAACATGCATATTGTCATGCAGTTTACGGTCCAGATCGGCCTCACCGCCACTGTGAGACTCCAACAGCAATCCACAGATCACATAATCCAAGTGTATGTCTGAACAGTAACCCTTGTAAAACATGTTGACATCTACGTGACCGACACCCCCACCCCCCAACATGTATGCCAGGGAGCTATGGCACAATGTACGCAATATCACCTATACACATCATGTTGTGTAGGGTACAAATATCCATATGTGTCAGTACATTCCCACATGCAGTGTTGGTGGCAAAGCACTGTAATAGCCATCCTTTGCTGTTTAACCATTTTGTCTAAATTGTTAGGAAATTGTGGATGTCAAACATGCATACTGTACCCCTCATGAGTGAGGGCCAAAAACATATACATACGCAAAGTAGCCTCCTGTGTAGCTGGTTGTGTAACCTGTTTGTATGCACCCACGTATTGCCCTTGCTTTAGCCGTCACAAATCAATAATGTTAACATATATGAGGATGTCCAGACAAAATGATACTAACTTGTGCGCATCTACAGTGCACAAAGGTACGTTAACACCTATGTTGTGTTTCCACCCAGCTGTGACATAGCCAAGAAGTGTGGACAGAGATATGCACACATGTTGTGCCTGTAGAACATTTAAAAATCACCCATAAGATATTGCTCTACACCCCCTCATGTTATCCTTGGCTTGCAGGGTGACAACTGCATTACAGAGTGTGTGGGTTACACTAAGACACACATGACACGGGTTACTTGTATGGATTATCAACAACATCAATGTTAAATGGCATACAATTAGGAGGCAACTATTAAACAGTATCACAGGTGTATGTGAGGGGCCACCCCCCCCCCCCCAAGACATGTTTGCTGGTGCCTCCAAAACACATTTTGGGGAAATCAGCAACACCAGGGCCATAAGCACAGGGGTGTCTTCACATGTACACCATGTGCATGTTATGATCATATACTATTAGGATGATCATGTTCAATGGTTCATGTTTGTAGTGTACATGGACCTAGAGACGGCTGTAATAGTTGAAACGTACAGCAGTCCTCTATATAACATATCTCAAATATTAGCTGCATGTTCTGATATAAACATGTTGCATCATATGGTACTACAAATACACACATGTAGAAAGTCATAAACCGATAGGTGATCCTGACATACTCACCAAGCAATACACAGTCCCCGTAACGGTGATCCTCAAATTGTGTGAATACTGCCGAGTGATGCAGGATATAGGAGTCATGGGTGGACCCTGGAAACCTAGGGACCACATTCAGAATATGCAGATTTGCATCACATACAACCTGAACATTCAGGGAATGGTAGTGTTTGCGGTTGCGGAACGCTACCTCCCTGTCTCTAGGCGGGACCAGGGCAACATGTGTGCAATCAATAGCTCCCATCACGTGTGGTATCCCGGCTAATGCCTCAAAGGCCTGGTTCAGGGTCCTCCATTGTTGCCTAGTGTGGGGCATGGCTATGTAATTCCCCACCCGGCTGACCATGGCACGCAGTACCTGGTGGAGACAGCGTGAGAAGGTGGGGCGGCTCATACCACCTACTGCGGCCACAGATGACTGGAAACAGCCAGAGGCAAAGAAATGTAAAGCAGCAAGGAGCTTGACTAAACCTGGTATGGCATGGGACCGATCTGTCAGGGGCTGGAGGTCAGGTTTGAGATCCTCATACAGCTCCCTAATAGCCCTTGTGCTCAGTCGGTAAAGGGAGATGACCTGGTCCTCTCGCATGTCCTGGAGCTGGGCCCTGGGCCTGTAGAGGCGTTCCTGCCGAGCCTGCACCTCGGCACGCCGTCTGCCTCGTGCACGAACAGCACCAGCTTGGACAGCCCCCACAGCTGCAGGACTGAGTTGCTGCGGGACTACACCCATGCCCTGTGCCACAGCTCCATGGACACCATCTCCCCTGTCCGGCAAACGCAGCATCTGCCCACTACACAGGACACATGACTGAAGAAAGATATGTGCCATTAACTCCTCCCGCCCAACTACACAAACACACTCAGACACACAGACAAATCAAACTAAGCAGTCTACAAACCAAAAGGCACACAACACTATACACAGACAGGAAAATACAATAACTACTACAAACAACAAGAACAGAATTGACAAATACACCTGTTTGGATTCACCTCCTTTCTGTCTCAAAACACACTCCTACTCTTCCTCGCCTACAACCCACAACGTGGAGAGGCATGGCACGGCATTTATAGGGTTGGTGTTTTTGCCCTACCGTCTAACGCGCATGTGCATATGCTCGCATACGTCACTCTTGCGTGGCGCACATGCGCCAACCTACGCATGGGTGTCTGCCTGTGCGTCGTGTCACGCACATGCGCATCGCCACATGCATGCGTAAAACGCACACAGACGCCCATGCGTCACACGTCAATAGGTGTCGCAGGGCGCATGTGCGTATGTCCGCGTAAGCGTGCACGAGGACGGCGCCCATGCGTAAGCGTGCACGAGGACGGCGCACGAGCACCATACCTGCACAATTGCGCATGTGCAAAGAGAAAAGCGTGGAAAAACCCTATAAATAAGGCTGCGCACGTGGCACACGTTGAGGGTTGTTAGAGGAGTTCCACAAACAGACAGAGAGTTACAGAGAGAGCTAGAGAGCCTGTGTTGGCAGTGCTGCACAGGGAGGGTTCAGATAGACAGTCACAGGGACTAATAGGGCAAGAAGCTGTGCTGAACGTGCTTCAGGCAAAGGAGGGAGATAGAGAGGTACAGGGAATTCGAAGGGGACGGTTTGCCATAGGAGTAGGCCACACAAGACAGAGAGAATAATTGTTACCATTACTGTTGGGTGTTGTAATATTTCCTTTTGGCCTTTAAGGTTACCTGTGCTATTGTGTTCTGGACTCTGTGCTGTATTGTACTGCCCTTGTCCCCTCTGTTTCCGTCTGTGTTCTGTTCTGTTCAGGTGCGTTGTTTTATTTGCGAGGATCCTGTGCTGAAGAGGGAGATGGAGAGGGACAGCGCCAGAGAGGATCAGGGTGAGGGGGTGGAGGATGTGGGGCAGCAAGTTGTTGGTGAGACACCCAGGGCACACACCTCACAGCCTAGCCAGGAACAGCCAGGACCATCTGTTGGGCCACAGCAGGTAGAGTACAGGCAAAGGGCCAAAAGGAAAAGGATACCTGTGCCTGTTACACAGAGGAAGAGAGCTGTAAGGTTCAGTGACAGGGAGAACCATATTTTACTGTCACATGTGATAGAAAACTATGATGTCTTATTTGGGCGTTTGAGCAGCCGCACAACAGTGGCCACCAGGATGGCAGTGTGGGAGGATGTACGCGAGGCACTGTCTGAGGCAGGGTGTCCCCCACGTGATGTGGAAGGTCTAAAAAAAAGGTACTCTGATATCAAACGAGGGGTACGTCAGCACATGCTTGCAGAGAGACAGCATGCTATGGGCACAGGTGGGGGGGGCCCCTTTATACCAACATTGTCGCCCCTTGAACAAGAGCTGGCAACACGTTTGGGACACATGTACCTGCGTGGACTTCCTGAGGCCCTAGATACGGCACATCCTCGAGCAGGTATGTACACTAAGTGTCACCTACAGGTTCAGGGGAACTATTAGCATTCCTCAGAGATCTGTCATCTGCACAGACACCTACAGATGTGTGACAAATCCAACCTCATTTTGCTATCCTGGTGGCACATGTTTGTGAAAAAGCCTTCTCCAACCTGTTTGTTTGACAGGTCCCTGGTCAACATAAACACTTTGTTTCAGAAACCATCCCCTACACATCTGTAACTATGAAACCCACACACAACGGTGACCACACCAACACCGCACCTGTGATTGCCATCCCCTGTATGAGTGTGGGGGCCATTGATCATGTCATGTTTGTGTGTCATTGTATCAACACAGTGCAACATGTGCATCTCAGTGGGGCAGAGGAGCAAGCCACCTGTCGTCCGCTGCACAATGGGTCCCTGTCAATCACATGTAGCAATGAGCACATAACATGTCTGAACACATATGTGCCATATTCACTATCCAAGGCAGACATACAGTGTATGGCAAAAGCAGATGTGAGGGTGTGGGCATCCACAGGCATGTGTCTGCATATCTGGCATAGATGCCGAAATGGAGGGGATGGTGAAACATGTGGAATGGAAACATGACCAGAAACATGGCAAACATGCAATCATTGCTAAGCCAAAGCATACACATGTGCCGCAGGAACAACTACATGGTGTGGAAACACGCGTATGGGATGGTGTATTGGGTACTGTATGCAGCACAATTGCGCCAACCCAACACATCATGTCTGTGGTGTCTGTAGCACACATGTACACATATGTGTTTTGCTTAAACATAGCTGTTCTCTCTCTGATTGTTCACAATACAGGTGACTACAGTGCAATGGTGGCTGAGGAGGAGGAGGTGGAGGAGCAGGAGGGGGAGGATGTTTTGGAGGAGGAGGAGCAGGTGGACATCCCAATCCCAATCCCAATGAGTCTGTTCGAGGCAGAACCTGCAGTCTCAGGGGGCAGCATAAGTGCAGGTGCGGAGTCCCTGGATCAACCCATACACACCATATCACCACTGGGGGCTGCAGCAATCGAGCAGACGCAACAACCCAGCGTGTCCGTAGACACAGCTACATCTGTCCCAGAGATGATGAGGGCAGAGATGAGGGCCTATGGTGCATCAACACATCGCGATGCTGACGGTGGGTAAAAAATGACTGTCACAACCACAACACAAGCAGCACTAATCTGTAGTTGTTGTTTGTGTGCTGGATGTTGCTACGTTACTGTACACAGTGTTACATGTATGGGTCATTTATATGGGACATGTGTGGAAGAAATGTTCTGGCCTATAGTAAATGAGGTTAGCATGTTGTAAAATCACAACAGCCTACGGTCAGGTGAGACACACAGATGCAGACCTAGGAGCAATGGTGTGTACGTTGCAGCAGGTCATCAGTTAATTACGAGATGCAGACATTGGCCTGACACCAGTATGCCTCTTTGCAGACACTCACATGTCTTGTAAACAACAGTATGACAAATAACCCATAGTCACCCAAAACAAAGACCATATATAAGTCAATGTAACCTTCCTCAGTGATGGTACCACACAAAGCCAACATTACCCACAATCTGGCTTCCCAGGTAAGGGGCAAATAGCATATGCAGCGATCTCATCAAATGCGGAAGGTCACCCATATACAAGGTGTCCCAGAGGTGTATTAAGCATACACCTATTATATCTGTTTGTTTTGGGTGAACACATAGTGCTATTTCCCAGGGAGGATCAAAAATAACATATACTGAATTGCACACAGTCAAGCCCATAAACATGTTCCCTGTCAGCAACCCCACCAAACCATCACCAAATCGCATCCGCTGTGAACAAATACATCCCAGTCTGATTGAGGGTCTATGTGTCATTAGTCTGTGATGGTCCACATTATCATAGGTGGCTAACGTGACATGGGTGTTGTATGTAACCATACAATGATGAGTATGACACATGCATATTAATGAGCACATGGTTACAAAGGAGGACTAATGTATTGCACATGACAATACACAGGTGGAACCTCTACAACGCCTGCACATGTAGAGGCAATATCATACACACTGTATCCTGACCCCAATACCTGCATACAGATATCACCATACACAACCTTGCAAACCACAACACTGACAATATCACAGAGGACATTACAGAACGTACTGGGGAATGGTAGCAATTGCCAATGTCAGTTCTGAGTGAGAGACCCAAATGCCCTCATTTGCCTTTCAACAGACAACCATACAACATCATACACCAGCTACCAAACCACACTTACATTAGGAGATACATTAAAACCCGAGACAAATAAGGCAACCATGGAATGAGAGCCAACAGTGTAGAGGGTAACATGTGAATGAGATCTGAGGTCGCAATAATGACATCTATTATCAATCACTACAGCGACACATACTTTGTCGCTTGCAAAAAACACACTGAACAACATAATGTCTGTAGTTATGTTAAACCTCCATATGTCTATTAAAATATAATAAACACGTGTAGTCTGACATATTTAGCTGCCATTTCCAGGTTGCAAATGCCCCAGTCACATCCAGCAGGACTGTGCATGAGGTGTGCTCACTCAGCATCGTGTCACACCTCACCCGCCCCAGCCGTGACTGCTGGTATGGTTTGGCTCATGAGGGTGGTAGTTGTGCCGTGCGTGTATCTATACAAAGCACACATAAGACTGTTTCCTCTGTCAGGGTTGTATTCCCCGTCCCTTTGAGGTTTTCGTCTTTTACAACAGAAAGTAATAGCCTAACTTGGCTTATAACATAAAGTAACTGGATAACACAAATAGCTGTCTTCAGCATATGACGTCAAACAAAAGAAAGGAACAAACAGCATACTTTGTCTGTTTGGCTAGGGAGAGAGAGAGGGAGTATGTAGCCTTTGCTACCTGCACATAGAATTAAGGTTACACAAACCTTTACCTTACGGAGTACTCAGGTTCATTTATAGTGAGAGAACATTCCATTAATTCTGTATCTTCTAATGTACCAGAATCTTCATATTCCATCAACTCTGGTCCGGAGGAATCTGCATTGCCCACTTCTAATGTGGAATAAAAGTATGGCAGATGTGCCTCATTAGTTAGGAGATTCCTCTTCCTCTGAATAGCGCTGCTTCCCTGGGGAAGGTCACCAAACTCTGCATGCTGTTTTCTAGAACCCTGCCCCCGCTGGTGCTTCAGTGGATAGCGTAGGTCACTGCTTAGCTTGCTAGCTGAGTAATTGGGATACGCTCCCTGCTGGGTCTGCCTCAGCTCTCCCGATTCAGCTGTACCCGATTGCAAACTGTGTAACGGCGTTTCTCTTGGAGCTCAGAGTTGACTGTAATAAGGGATTTCCTCTGCTTCTCTGGGTAGGTGAAACCCCCTTCTTTTAACACCTTTATAAACAGGAGATAACTTGCTATCAGCCTCGGAATGTCTAGGCTTTATAAGGGTAGTTTTCTGCCACCAAGACTCTTCTCTTTTAGACGGCAGATATCCCTTATATCCCTTCTTTTCCCCTGAATCTGCTGATGTAGTTGTCTTATATTTCACTTGCCTTCTCTCAGAGCCACACAGGTCTCTGGCCTCTTTCCACAAGTCTTCTCTCCAGGATTGCCTACTAGGCTCCTCTCTCCAGGATTGCCTGTGAGAACGCCTCTCTCTCCAAGGCTGTTTCTCTCTCCAAGCTTGCCCCTCTCTCCAAGCTTGCTTCCCACTCGAAGGTAGCCTCTCTCTCCAAGATTGCCTGTCACTCCAAGATAGCCTCTCACTCCAAGGTAATCTCTCACTCCAAGATAGCCTCTCACTCCAAGGTAATCTCTCACTCCAAGGTAGTCTCTCTCTCCAAGCTTGCCTCTCACTACAAGCTTGCCTCTCCCTACCAGGCAGCCTCCCACTGAATGTTTGGTAGTCCGTTTTATCCATGTATTTTCTGACTCCACCTTTCTTCAGCTGCGCTTCATTAGGTGAAGCAGTGTCCCGTGCCTTACTCCCGGGGTGTGTCTCTCCAGGCTCTGGGCACGTGTGCTTTCGTTGTCCCTGGCAACTGTCAAGCATTCCTTCACTCATCCTTTCACTTTGTCCTTGATCATTCATACTGCTCAGCATTCTTTCATGCTGCCTCAGGTCCACCCTGTGACAATCGTCACATGTCTAGTTAGCAGACCGCCTCCAAAATATTGTTGTGTCCATCAGAACATTTATCCTGCTGCCTGAACATACCCAGCATCTCACAGTTGTTTGTCCCGCACGTCCCTCACAGTTGCTCACGTGCTTATCATGGCCTACTCAAACCACTCATAACCTCACAGGAACAGGTGTATGGTAGATGTATCACCCCCCCCCCCCCCAAAACATATATAAGTCTCTGGCGCAAAGTGTCAGGGCACCATCACATTCTGTTCATTCGCCAGCATCAACTGCCTTGCAGTTCCTGACTCAACCAGCATCCAATGCATTGCAGTCCTTGCAACAGGCAATTTCCTGGGGAACCTCAGTCATCCATTAACAGTTTGGAATCACATCATCAGCCAATAGTTCAGCAAATGTCCCCATCACACCATACATAGTCCTGTCATACAACAACACCCCATCACATGTCAAACCAACATCAACATCACACACGGTGATGTAAGCATAACAACATCCATGATGCTACAAATAGTGCACACAACACAGGCATCGGTATTGGAACCCCAGAAGACACACCAGACAATGTAAGACACTACATCCCCAAACATCTCATGTGCAGGCCTATCTCTGAGACTCCAATATCCGTACAGCAGACATGGGCCTGCATTCCACAACTCATGCGTGCTCCAGACTCCCCATAGACCATTACGGGTCCTAGCACAACACAAATGCCATCTTACGCTGTACACCCTCACTAGGAACACATATTGTGTTGGGAACCAACGCATGCCAAACCCCTACGCATGTCACGCCCTCACCTACACAGTCCCATTGGCTGTGTGATGAATTGACAATTTTCACTGTGTAATTGCCATGTTGTTGCACCAGTAGCAGATGGGGGGGGGGGGGAACACGCCCTCACTCTGCTAGGTCCCTCTGGAGGGCCATAAGGTTTGCAGACACAAACATAGTTTGCATTGTGTCTATTCTAGGACAAGGTTTGCATAGATATCCTATCCATCGCACCCGTGTGTCTAACAGAGCCTAGGCAAATCATTAAATACGCTTATGTGTCCTAAACAGAAACGGAAGGGAGACAGTCTCCATCTACATGTCATCTCAGTCATTGCTGAGGTAATAACAGAACATTGGGAGAGGTGCAGGGAAAACCATTCTGTCATTGGGGACACCTCAGCGGGGTGAGGTGGGTAGGCACATCACCTGCGGGATTTGGGGACAAATGTGTCCGATGCATGGTGACACCTGAAATGGCGCTCCCTGTGCAAATAGATAGGTGCGCAATGTATGGCTTAACACTGTTTGGAACTCTCACACATCAACACATATGTCTGAAAATGCCTATGTTGAGATGTAAAAGAGTTGACAAACAACAGCCACCACCTATCATGCCTACTGACATCCTAAGCAGACCGTGTCAACTCAGGCTTTCACTGTCCTGCAACAGTTCGTACCACTAGCTGTGTATGTCCCATCATGCACCGTCAATGTTCCCTTGCTATGGTCCACCTATGGTGTGGCCCTCTGGGACTCTGGCAGCTTTGTCCACACCCTCCATGTGTATCACATTGCCTAATGTATCATCTCCACAAACCGCCCTCGGTGTTACATAAGGTGTTTTAAAACCCGCAGGTCTCACATATGTGCAGCAGCACTGCACGTGTGAACGTCAGCTGTCACATCCCTGTCCTCACATTGCATCCCACACATTTGCAAAACTATCCCCTGTAGCCATGAGCAATTGTGATAAACCCTCCAGCTGTGGTCTCCCTGTTGCTGGCGTGTTCCATACCGTCCCCTGTCCCTCCCTAATGCTGCTCATCACAGTTATTTGTGTGTGCTGCATGCTGCACCTCCCCTACACAATGGAAAGGTGATAGTTATCATTGCACAATCCTGTTGTGACGTCTGTAGTATTTCGGTGTGTATGCAGATCCTGTAGATTGTGGTTTTGGCCTCACACATCCAGGTCCTGTAAATTGTCAGTTAGGCTTTCATTACCTCTAACACTGTGTTAAATATGTATGTTAACTCTATCCATGTTGAAATTGGACTCTGCCCTATCACATATTCAATAGTGTTGGATGTGCATGACATGTTTGTGTACTACGGTGTATTAGTGGAGAGGTATGTCATTGACCACCCTGTATCCCATGCACAGGCATCATACGCGTTCTGGACAGGATACACATGGCAGTGCAGCAGAACACAAGGGAGGTGTGTGAGGAGCTGCGTCAGTCACGTGCGGAGATACGAGCCATGCCACTCACACGGATATGTGAAGCCCTTGAGGGCATACTTGATGTGCTACGGCGAGCTGCACCTGCACCCCCACCCCCACCACCACCACCACCGGTTCATGAGGTGGCCATTGACCCACGAGGGAGGAGGGGCCAACGTGGCAGGCGTGGCCGACCACGTAGATCTTAAACTATGATGTTGTCATCCGTTTGTAATATGTTTGTCAAAGCCTGTCTCTGGTGCAATGATCATTTGCAGCATTTATGTCTATGTTTCACCTTGTTTTGGGGATGTTTTATGTTTTTGTTTTGAAAGGCTCAGAGATGACACTCCTATGTTCATGGTGTGTCACATACACGGCTGGGATGAAAATCACACAATTATCATTGAGATGTTTGTAAAGGTACATTAATATGACGTAAATGCTGTGACAATAAACAGCTGGCATTAACTACATACACTGTGTGTGTCCAGTGACTGACCATGTGTTCCCGTGTGTATCTATGACATGGCGGGGTTGGAGGCCCGGACTACATTAGTTGCAAACCGGTCCCGTGCTGCAGCTACCTAGCCACAGGCGGCTACTATGTTTATGATGCGTACTGTCACAGGGTGGACCTAAGGCAGCCTGAAAGAATGCTGAGCAGTATGAATGATCAAGGAAAACGTGACAGGATGAATGAAGGAATGCGTGACAGTTGCCAGGGACAACGAAAGCACACGTGCCCAGAGCCTGGAGAGACACACCCCGGGAGTAAGGCACGGGACTCTGCTTCACCTAATGAAGCGCAGCTGAAGAAAGGTGGAGTCAGAATATACATGGATAAAACGGACTACCAAACATTCAGTGGGAGGCTGCCTGGTAGGGAGAGGCAAGCTTGTAGTGAGAGCCAACCTTGGAGAGAGAGACTACCTTGGAGTGAGAGATTACCTTGGAGTGAGAGGCTATCTTGGAGTGACAGGCAATCTTGGAGAGAGAGGCTACCTTCGAGTGGGAAGCAAGCTTGGAGAGAGAGGCAAGCTTGGAGAGAGCAACACCCTTGGAGAGAGAGGCGTTCTCACAGGCAATCCTGGAGAGAGGAGCCGAGTAGGCAATCCTGGAGAGAGGAGTTATGGAAAGAGGCCAGAGACCTGTGTGGCTCTGAGAGAAGGCAAGTGAAATATAAGAAACCTACAACAGCAGATTCAGGGGAAAAGAAGGGATATAAGGGATATCTGCCTTCTAAGAGAGAACAGTCTTGGAGGCAGAAAACTACCCTTACAAAGCCTAGACATTCAGAGGCTGATAGCACGTGTTCTCCTGTTTATAAATGTATTAAAAGAAGGGGGTTTCACCTACCGAGAGAAGCAGAAGACATCCCTTATTACAGTGAACTCTTAGCTCCAAGAGAAACGCCGTTACACAGTTTGCAATCGGGTACAGCTGAATTGGGAGAGCTGAGGCAGACCCAGCAGGGAGCGTATCCCAATTACTCAGCTAGCAAGCTAAGCAGAGACCTAAGCTATCCACTGAAGCACCAGCGGGGGCAGGGTTCTGGAAAACAGCATACAGAGTTTGGTGACCTTCCCCAGGGATGCAGTGCTATTCAGAGGAAGAGGAACTTCCTAACTAATGAGGCAAATCTGCCATACAGTTATTCCACATTAGACGTGGGCAATGCAGATTCCTCCGGACCAGAGTTGATGGAATATGACGATTCTGGTACATTAGACGATACTGAATTAATGGAATGTTCTCTTACTATAAAAGAACCTGGGTACCCCTTAAGGTAAAGGTTTGTGTAACCTTAATTCTAGGTGCAGGTAGCAAAGGCTACAAACTCTCTCTCTCTCTCTCTCTCCCTAGCCAAACAGACAAAGTAGGCTGTTTGTTCTTTTGTTTTGTTTGACGTTATATGCTGAAGAAAGCTATTTGTGTTATCCAGTTCCTTTGTGTTATAAGCCAAGTTAGGCTATTACTTTCTGTTGTAAAAGTAGAAAACCTCAAAGGGACGGGGAATAAAACCCTAACAGAAAAGTAGGTCTTATGTGTGCTTTGTATTGATACAAGCACGGCACAACTACCACCCTCATGAGCCAAAACATACCAGCAGTCAAGGCTGGGGCGGATGAGGTGTGACAGTACATATGCAAGGTGTCCTGTGCATATCGTGTCAGCACAGTCTGTGAGCTGTACTGGCACAGTGTGCACACACATCCATGTCCAAACAGGGGAACTATGTTCGACATTGCCTGTGTCGTTGCCCTATGCATCAAGGTGTCCAACCCCTCATACACGACTATTTTGTGGCAGATGTGTAACCCTTGCCGTGCCTAGTTTAATGACCACATTCCCTACACCCCACCATGTTGCTGCATGTGACAGTGGCAGAGCTTCACAACAAATATCATTCATTTGTTGACATATGTTGACATATGTGGTTCATGTATTCGCTAACGTGTGAGTTGTGTGACTCTGGGACAGGTGCTACAGTGTAACATCTGACACAGGAACCTCTTATCAGACACCTACACACATGGTCACCCCCAAATGTACTGTGGAGACAGTGGAGTTATCGCTAGCATGTTTACCCCTCGAAGACATATATGTCTCCACAAAAATCACATGCTGACATCCATAGTCCTAGGCTGCATGAGGCACACAAGCATTACATGGTGTTTTGAACATATGTTTAATAACAACAAATCCAAACAGGGGTGACTATGTACATTTGTAGGAAGGGGGATAATACCATGACCCGCCCCCCCTAAACTCACCCTCCCCACCCCTTTCTCCCACACGCCCTGAACAATGTCCCATCCACAATCCCGCAACCCGACATGCCCCCCACCCTCCCTCCACATGCCCAGTGATGGAAGACAGGGCAACACAGGGCACATATGTGGACGTCACTAGCACCATTACTGACGCCAGTGACGCCATTGAGAGGGTGGTTGGCGACATGGTAGCCGGACCAACTCGGCTACCACCCTCTCAATAACTCCCGCCAGCCACTGCTGTGAGTGGCTCAGCTGGTGGAGCCGTTGCTCCATCGCATGCATGGCCCCAGACAGGTTTTCCACGCATCTGCCACCACACACACACATTGTGCCAGGTGTTTGTGTGGTGGCATCTGCGTAGACCCTGGGTGGGGCCCTGCATGGTTGAGGCAACCTTTGTGGCTGAGGGGAGCCCACAGTGCCCTGTGATGCCCTGTCTTCGACATCACTCTCCCACACCCCCTCTGGCACCCTCTCCCCCCCTGAGCCCTCCTCAACGTCCCCCTCCCCCTCCACATCCCCAACACCCTGTCTCCCCCCTGGCACCCCCCCGATCAGCCGTTCCAGATGGCCATCTGGCCCCTGGTGGGGGACATCTGCTGCAGGTGGATGTGTCTGCGCCTCCACCACCACCTCCTCCTCATCCTCCTCCACCTCCTCCTCCTCCTCCTCATCTTCCTCCTCCTCTTCCCCCTCCTCCGATGTGATGAGGACCACCACCTCGTCTGCATGTGGTGTGGGGGGACGTCTCAGGAGGGGTGCAGAGGTTGTGGGCAGATCCTCTGGGACATCACCATCTGTGGAGGTCGACAAGCATAGGAACTCTGTTAGGTCTCACATACAGCACGTCTACATATGCAGTGGCCACACAGGTTTTTCTGGCAACTGCAACATCTGTTACTGATGTGACACTTTGAGAAGACTCAGATGCAACCTTTGGGGAGCTCTCACCCTGGATTTGCTGCAGGTAGCCGGCATGGTGGTGGCGCAGCTCCCTGCCCTTCTTCCGGAGATCCTCAACCTGTTGATGGTAATTGAAAGGTTGGGTGCATTAGTGACATATCAACCTTCTGCTGGGTCACCCATAAAGACACACAGCCGTGTGGGCAATGTTTTGCTGCTACAGCCACACTGTTGTGTGTGTGTCTCATGTATAGCATAGTTCATCACATGTCATTGGGGATCGCCATGGGCAACAGACATATGTCCTCACATGTGCATAATGTGGGTGGGGGGTGGGATTGACCCTGTATGAGTAATGGAAGATTGCTATCTTTGCAGGCTGTAGCCCTGCTGTGCAGACCACATGTGTGTTTACAACACCATAGACAAGGGCAATATCACCATAACATCTGTGAACAACAGTGGTCATGTGTAGTTTTATGTATGTGTTGGTCAACCACACCTGCTGAGTTGATCATTGGACGAACATCACTGATGTCCATGTGTGTCATAGGTTTGGCTTTCTATTATGTGTATAAATGCTGAAACAACATTTGCATGATGGTGTGGGGACATAGATCTGTTGCAGGTGTTTGTTAGCTTCTGACATGGTTCATGGGGATGGGGTGCTGTTACACACATAAACATCGTCCCCTACCATATCATCTGCAGACATCGGAGACATGTGTGATGATATATTGACCTCCAAAACTATGGGGTACGTACAACCTCTGTGCCATGAACAAACACAATATCTTTCTAACATACCCACCATTGCATGCCGGTATTTGGCCCCCTGGGGGTGGTGTATCCGAACACACATCATCAGCTCCATACACCATAGCAAGTGGGTGACTAACAGGACACATTACCATAGTCACTGGAATCCTGGGGATATTGGGAATGCATATAACTTGTTAGTCACACACAACCATATCTCTATGGTGCCAGATGACCCAGTGTGATGGGCTGCCTGGACCCACGGGATAGGGGAACACAGCACACTGTTAAAGCACACACAACCATATCTCCAGGGTGATAGATGACCCAGTGTGATGGGCTCCGTGCACTCCAGGGGATAGGGAGGGTAAAGCAAACTGTTGTAGCACACACAACCATATCTCCATGTTGCCAGATGGCCCAGTGTGATGGGCTGCCTGGACCCACGGGATAGGGGAACACAACAAACTGTTAGAGCACACACAACCATATCTCCAGGGTGATAGATGACCCAGTGTGATGGGCTCCGTGCACTCCAGGGGATAGGGAGGGTAAAGCAAACTGTTGTAGCACACACAACCATATCTCCATGTTGCCAGATGGCCCAGTGTGATGGGCTGCCTGGACCCACGGGATAGGGGAACACAACAAACTGTTAGAGCACACACAACCATATCTCCAGGGTGATAGATGACCCAGTGTGATGGGCTCCGTGCACTCCAGGGGATAGGGAGGGTAAAGCAAACTGTTGTAGCACACACAACCATATCTCCATGTTGCCAGATGGCCCAGTGTGATGGGCTGCCTGGACCCACGGGATAGGGGAACACAACAAACTGTTAGAGCACACACAACCATATCTCCAGGGTGATAGATGACCCATTGTGATGGGCTCCGTGCACTCCAGGGGATAGGGAGGGTAAAGCAAACTGTTGTAGCACACACAACCATATCTCCATGGTGCCAGATGACCCAGTGTGATGGGCTGCCTGGACCCACGGGATAGGGGGAACACAGCACACTGTTAAAGCACACACAACCATATCTCCAGGGTGATAGATGACCCAGTGTGATGGGCTCCGTGCACTCCAGGGGATAGGGAGAACAAAGGAAGCTGTGAGAACACACACAACCATATCTCCAGGGTGATTGTTACGCCACTGTGATGACCTCACAGCACACCTGTGGATAACGAGACGTTTTGGACCTTTTACATTACACTACCCAATACCACGATGTGAACAGGGAACCCACTGTGATGGGCTCTGTATTCTCCTGGGGATAGGGTGGGTGTACTATATTGTGTTGCCACACACAACCATATCCACAGGGTGACCAATAGAGCACTGTGATGACCTCTCAGCACCCCTGATGATAGGGAGAATGTTCTTCAACTTTACATTACATACAACAATATCTCCAGGATGACTGGGAACACACTGTGATTGCCTATGTAGTCTGCTAATGATGGGGTCGATGTATGAAATGGCCTAGGCACACAGATCATATAGTAAGGGTGACTGATAGCCCACTGTGATGAACTCTCCACACCCCTGGGGATACGGAGACTGGTTTGACCTGTTACATTCCACACAGCAATATCACCATGATGAATGGGAACACAGTGTGATGGCCTCTCTGTTCCCCTGGTGTTAGGGTGGATGTATGAAATTGTCTGGTCACACAGACCATATCTTACGGGTGACTGATACACCACTGTGATGAGCTGTACACACCCCTTTGGATATGGATTACGTTCTGACCTTTTAAATGACACACACTGATGTCACCAGGATGAATGGGAACACACTGTGAGGGGCTGTCTGGTCTGCTGCTGATAGGGTGGATGTATGAAATTGTCGGGGCACACAGACCATATATGACGTTTGAGTAAATGTTCACGATGATGCGATCTCTGCACCGCAGGGGATAGGGAGAATGTTTACCACCTTTACAGTAAACAGACCAAGATCACCAGGATGACTGGTAACACACAGTGGTGCCCTCGTGGGGATGGGGAGGCTAATGCAAAGTGTTTCAGCACACAGCAACATCTAGCCAGGG
Organism: Ichthyophis bannanicus; assembly: GCA_033557465.1. NCBI lineage: Eukaryota > Metazoa > Chordata > Amphibia > Gymnophiona > Ichthyophiidae > Ichthyophis > Ichthyophis bannanicus. Next base: position 1,202,849,216 of record CM066033.1, read on the forward strand.
TGACAGGTGACCCACTCTGATGGGCTCTGTCTTACCCTGGGGATAGGGTGGCTCATGCAAACTGTTTCAGCACACACAACCATATCCCCTGGATGACAGGCGACCCACTGTGATGGGCTCTGTCTTCTCCTGGGGATAGGGTGGCTCATGCAAACTGTTTCAGCACACACAACCATATCCCCTGGATGACAGGTGACCCACTGTGATGGGCTCTGTCTTCTCCTGGGGATAGGGTGGCTCATGCAAACTGTTTCAGCACACAACAACATCTAGCCAGGGTGACAGGTGACCCACTCTGATGGGCTCTGTCTTCTCCTGGGGATAGGGTGGCTAATGCAAAGTGTTTCAGCACACAACAACATCTAGCCAGGGTGACAGGTGACCCACTCTGATGGGCTCTGTCTTACCCTGGGGATAGGGTGGCTAATGCAAACTGTTTCAGCACTCAACAACATCTAGCCAGGGTGACAGGTGACCCACTGTGATGGGCTCTGTCTTCTCCTGGGGATAGGGTGGCTAATGCAAAGTGTTTCAGCACACAACAACATCTAGCCAGGGTGACAGGTGACCCACTCTGATGGGCTCTGTCTTCTCCTGGGGATAGGGTGGCTAATGCAAAGTGTTTCAGCACTCAACAACATCTAGCCAGGGTGACAGGTGACCCACTGTGATGGGCTCTGTCTTCTCCTGGGGATAGGGTGGCTAATGCAAACTGTTTCAGCACACACAACCATATCCCCTGGATGACAGGCGACCCACTGTGATGGGCTCTGTCTTCTCCTGGGGATAGGGTGGCTAATGCAAACTGTTTCAGCACACACAACCATATCCCCTGGATGACAGGCGACCCACTGTGATGGGCTCTGTCTTCTCCTGGGGATAGGGTGGCTCATGCAAACTGTTTCAGCACACACAACCATATCCCCTGGATGACAGGTGACCCACTGTGATGGGCTCTGTCTTCTCCTGGGGATAGGGTGGCTCATGCAAACTGTTTCAGCACACAACAACATCTAGCCAGGGTGACAGGTGACCCACTCTGATGGGCTCTGTCTTCTCCTGGGGATAGGGTGGCTAATGCAAAGTGTTTCAGCACACAACAACATCTAGCCAGGGTGACAGGTGACCCACTCTGATGGGCTCTGTCTTCTCCTGGGGATAGGGTGGCTAATGCAAAGTGTTTCAGCACTCAACAACATCTAGCCAGGGTGACAGGTGACCCACTCTGATGGGCTCTGTCTTCTCCTGGGGATAGGGTGGCTAATGCAAACTGTTTCAGCACACACAACCATATCCCCTGGATGACAGGCGACCCACTGTGATGGGCTCTGTCTTCTCCTGGGGATAGGGTGGCTAATGCAAAGTGTTTCAGCACTCAACAACATCTAGCCAGGGTGACAGGTGACCCACTGTGATGGGCTCTGTCTTCTCCTGGGGATAGGGTGGCTAATGCAAAGTGTTTCAGCACACAACAACATCTAGCCAGGGTGACAGGTGACCCACTCTGATGGGCTCTGTCTTCTCCTGGGGATAGGGTGGCTAATGCAAAGTGTTTCAGCACTCAACAACATCTAGCCAGGGTGACAGGTGACCCACTCTGATGGGCTCTGTCTTCTCCTGGGGATAGGGTGGCTAATGCAAACTGTTTCAGCACACACAACCATATCCCCTGGATGACAGGCGACCCACTGTGATGGGCTCTGTCTTCTCCTGGGGATAGGGTGGCTAATGCAAAGTGTTTCAGCACTCAACAACATCTAGCCAGGGTGACAGGTGACCCACTGTGATGGGCTCTGTCTTCTCCTGGGGATAGGGTGGCTAATGCAAACTGTTTCAGCACACACAACCATATCCCCTGGATGACAGGCGACCCACTGTGATGGGCTCTGTCTTCTCCTGGGGATAGGGTGGCTCATGCAAACTGTTTCAGCACACACAACCATATCCCCTGGATGACAGGCGACCCACTGTGATGGGCTCTGTCTTCTCCTGGGGATAGGGTGGCTAATGCAAACTGTTTCAGCACACACAACCATATCCCCTGGATGACAGGCGACCCACTGTGATGGGCTCTGTCTTCTCCTGGGGATAGGGTGGCTCATGCAAACTGTTTCAGCACACACAACCATATCCCCTGGATGACAGGTGACCCACTGTGATGGGCTCTGTCTTCTCCTGGGGATAGGGTGGCTCATGCAAACTGTTTCAGCACACAACAACATCTAGCCAGGGTGACAGGTGACCCACTCTGATGGGCTCTGTCTTCTCCTGGGGATAGGGTGGCTAATGCAAAGTGTTTCAGCACACAACAACATCTAGCCAGGGTGACAGGTGACCCACTCTGATGGGCTCTGTCTTCTCCTGGGGATAGGGTGGCTAATGCAAAGTGTTTCAGCACTCAACAACATCTAGCCAGGGTGACAGGTGACCCACTCTGATGGGCTCTGTCTTCTCCTGGGGATAGGGTGGCTAATGCAAACTGTTTCAGCACACACAACCATATCCCCTGGATGACAGGCGACCCACTGTGATGGGCTCTGTCTTCTCCTGGGGATAGGGTGGCTAATGCAAACTGTTTCAGCACTCAACAACATCTAGCCAGGGTGACAGGTGACCCACTGTGATGGGCTCTGTCTTCTCCTGGGGATAGGGTGGCTAATGCAAAGTGTTTCAGCACACAACAACATCTAGCCAGGGTGACAGGTGACCCACTCTGATGGGCTCTGTCTTCTCCTGGGGATAGGGTGGCTAATGCAAAGTGTTTCAGCACTCAACAACATCTAGCCAGGGTGACAGGTGACCCACTCTGATGGGCTCTGTCTTCTCCTGGGGATAGGGTGGCTAATGCAAACTGTTTCAGCACACACAACCATATCCCCTGGATGACAGGCGACCCACTGTGATGGGCTCTGTCTTCTCCTGGGGATAGGGTGGCTAATGCAAAGTGTTTCAGCACTCAACAACATCTAGCCAGGGTGACAGGTGACCCACTGTGATGGGCTCTGTCTTCTCCTGGGGATAGGGTGGCTAATGCAAACTGTTTCAGCACACACAACCATATCCCCTGGATGACAGGCGACCCACTGTGATGGGCTCTGTCTTCTCCTGGGGATAGGGTGGCTAATGCAAACTGTTTCAGCACACACAACCATATCCCCTGGATGACAGGCGACCCACTGTGATGGGCTCTGTCTTCTCCTGGGGATAGGGTGGCTCATGCAAACTGTTTCAGCACACACAACCATATCCCCTGGATGACAGGTGACCCACTGTGATGGGCTCTGTCTTCTCCTGGGGATAGGGTGGCTCATGCAAACTGTTTCAGCACACAACAACATCTAGCCAGGGTGACAGGTGACCCACTCTGATGGGCTCTGTCTTCTCCTGGGGATAGGGTGGCTAATGCAAAGTGTTTCAGCACACAACAACATCTAGCCAGGGTGACAGGTGACCCACTCTGATGGGCTCTGTCTTCTCCTGGGGATAGGGTGGCTAATGCAAAGTGTTTCAGCACTCAACAACATCTAGCCAGGGTGACAGGTGACCCACTCTGATGGGCTCTGTCTTCTCCTGGGGATAGGGTGGCTAATGCAAACTGTTTCAGCACACACAACCATATCCCCTGGATGACAGGCGACCCACTGTGATGGGCTCTGTCTTCTCCTGGGGATAGGGTGGCTAATGCAAACTGTTTCAGCACTCAACAACATCTAGCCAGGGTGACAGGTGACCCACTGTGATGGGCTCTGTCTTCTCCTGGGGATAGGGTGGCTAATGCAAACTGTTTCAGCACACAACAACATCTAGCCAGGATGACAGGTGACTCACTGTGATGGTCTCAGTAGTCTTATGGGGATAGGATGGATATATCTTCAATTGTCTGCACACACAGAACCATATCTCAAGGGTGATGGATAGGCCACTGTGATGAGCTCTCAGGACCCCTGGGGATTGGGGGGGGGGGCTATTCAACAACGTTTGTTTAGTAACCCATATCACAGGGTGGACTTACATACCAGTAATGCTACATGTCACATGGCCTATTGCTGTACACAAGGTGTTTGGATCCAGATCCACATCCCACCATATCCATATGATGTGGTATTGATGGGTTGAGGGTGATTTATGGGCGTACATTCCTCATGTATGTTGTTGCAGGGCCACAGCAGCAGATTCCATAGCATCAGAACCTCTGTGACCATTGCCAGCAACACCAGGGTACAGGACAAAGCAGTCACATATGATACACAGACATTATGTGATTTCTGGTCATCTGCTGGATATTCCTGACTCACAAAACCTTATATTAGCAGCATGGACATCTGCAATGGACACAGGCTACATATCTGATTCCAATGAGTTGCCCCCATACACTTACCTCCCTTGGGTATTCAGCGAGGCGATTAAATCTTCGCTGTAGCCGCTCCCATGCCCTGCGGACCTTGGAGCTGTCCCTTTGCCTGCTGGGCCCGGGGAACAGCTTCTCTTGCCTGTTGGCAATCAGCCGGGCCAGGGAGCGCAGCTCGCGTGGAGTAAAGGAGGGCTTTCTTTGTCTGGGCGCCATTTTCCGATACTGTCATGTGCTTGCACGCAGCGTTATTCACGCGCATGCGCGCCGCAACTGGCGCATGCGCGCCGCAACTGGCGCAGATTAGTGACGTCTTACGTACAACTGTGCCCCGCAAATGGCGCGGTTTAGCGATGTCATACGTCCATCTGCGTCCCGAAACGCAACGTATAGCAACCTATGATGTCCATCTGCGCAACGACCATAGTTTAACAACGTCATAGGTGTGTCTGCGCACCGCAGCTGGCCCATTTTTCAACTGGTTTACAGTCATGTACGCCACGCAACTGGCGCTGCTGCGTGACGTATTATGTACAAATGCGCACCGCAAATACGCATTTCAGCACATAGACATATGCACATTCGCAGCACAATTTGCATATACACTGGTGAGTGACACCTATTTTAGACACATAAGATAGTTTGTGATCATATGGTGTCTACACATTTTGGACTTGAAGTAATCAACACTTCCACAATGTTTCTTAGGCTTTCGTATGACGTGATGTACTATGGCTTTGACATTGCAATGAGTGACACTACAAATGCAAACACAACAAGGTGTCATTGAGACCCATCAAAGTGGGCTATACGTCAACCGTGAAACATGTTTGTGTGTGCTTGCACCGTTTAATACAGCCTCCCTATCCCCATGCGTCATGGAGGCCATCACAGTGGCATATCAGTCACCATGGTGATATGGTTGTGTGTGCTTAAGGTAGACCACAAACACTCCCTATCCACAGGAGACCACACAGCACATCAGAGTGGTCTAACAGTCATCCTGGTGATGTGGAGCTATGAGTCCCAATATATCATGTTCAGTAGTTCATCTCAATGTGCGGCCAGCAATGATGTTCGGGATGGCATAAGGGGGGGTGGGAGGGGCTGGGGGCCGTTTCTATCTGGACAGTCTACATACACATTAGGTTGCGTAACACACATACTGAGCTGATGGAGTTTGCCATGGGACAGACAAGCACGTTGATTTTAAGTAGGTGTTCTGACATACAGACATTCTGGCTGACGTGTGCCACATTATTTGCCAATTCTCCTTATGGTACAGACCTACTATTTCCCTTTACACAGTCTGCCTAATCAATATGACTTGCTGGGACATTACTCTCTAATATCAGCAGTGGTTTGTGTGTCCTTGGGTTATGATTTTTCTTCTGACAGCAAACACACTGTGACATTGCAATAATCTTGGATGGCACATCTGATCCTCTATGAGCCACTCCAGAGAGTGCATTATGAGTTGCAGTCTCCGCCACAGCACCTTCTCATGTTCCAGTTCTGCCACCGTATAGGGTGCGTTTGATGAAGGTTCAGGCTACAGCACTGAGGGTGTTGTTGGCAGTAGCAAATGACGTAATATATGACACAAGCCTCAGATACACATGTCACATTACTCAACTGTGGGATCAGATGCATGACTTTTGCCTCAAGACACTGTGAGATCACAGGTGACCCACCTCTCCATAGCTCTGCGGTTGTGGAGCAGTCCTCCTTGAACCCCTTGGTCTGTCTGGTAATCTGGATAGGCCTAATGACTACACATGAGATCGCTATGCATCAGAGCTATCCTGCAACCTGAGTGTTTTGTGGCTCGATAGGTCTGGCTCTGAGGACACCTGCCTTACACCTCTGTCATTTAGGCGTGTGAGTGTGCAAAGCACAGATGACATAGACATGGAAGGCATAGATAGACTGTGTCACATACTTTGTAATTTCTCACCACCACCATGCAGTTGTATACTGACAAACTATGTTGTTGGTGGTGACAGGCAAAGATGCATGCTACACATTCTATCTGACCTTTTTGATGTCTTACACATCAGCACCTTGGCCACTTACAATGGTTGATGACAGAGGTGTTGTCCAGGAGTGTTGACAAGCAGTCCTGGGGGCCACACACCACTCAGCTTGACAAAAGATCGCGATTACTTATATATATCTTGCATCTTAATTTGTGCGTTCATAAACACCCATCTTGCCTAGGCTTTCAGGGAGGACTGGGTCAGAACCACTGCCATAGCTGCTAATACACCCCTGGCTGCCTGCAGGTGGACTACAGGCCAACACATGACCTGTTGGCTTTCTTTACCAGGATGGGGTTAACCACACATACCCATGATGCACTGCACATGTAAATCATCCGTCTACAAATAACAGCAAGATGATTTATGCAGCCAGATACCCACCTCAACCTGTATATAATTACTGAACGTGTAGGTTGATGACACAGAGTTGCTATTGACTGTTACATTGTGTGGGTCACGTGCTCACCCTGAGATTGAGAGTGGACACACAGCACCATGTCCACAGCACCTAGCTTAGGTGGGATAGGCTATGGTGTAGGTCCACATCAGTGACACTGTGTGATGGGTAGTTGTTGTAGATGCACTGCCAAATACACTTGTGGCCATCTGCTATTTCTCTGTGACGTTTACACCTTCAGCAATTTGCAGCACCCACATTGGTCTTATGCTGTGTGGTGCCAATGCCCACATATGTTATGTAATTGGGGGGAGGGGGTGGATGGTGGGTTGGACAGATAGACGGCTTCAGTAACAACCCATACATTAACCACTGTAACGCATAATCACCCAACAACACATCCACAATACTGCAATGGCGCTGCTGGTGGGAAATGATAAACTGGGTCCAGCTGAGAGAAGATAAACATAAAACCAAACATAAACGTGGTGCATGGATTTCTATGCACATCCATAAGGTGACAGCAGACAAATGGCAGGCCTAAAAATGATCAGCAGCACACCACCACTATCTGACATTGTCCTCCAGCAAATAGTGGAACACTGCAGCCGATGCACCCCTGACGGTGTGGCAACCTTACACATACTAGATGCATTCGGTCTGCTAGCTAGCCCATAGTGCATACTACTGGAGGAAATGTGCGCACCCAAAACTGGGATGTCTGCACAATCACCAAGCAGTTTAGCAAGTGATTCGGCACCAAAAGGAAACCCATACATATCACTTACAAGAGATGCTGTTGGCACTATGGCTGCCCTAGCCACGCCATGGTAACTGCTTAGTCAGGGTGAGAGTGACCTTCCAGGAGGACATGCAGGGGCTACCTTGTCCATGCTGCTGATGACCACACACTACGATGTCTGCTACATTGCCCTATGTTCTGCGCTCATGCATCCAGCCCAGGCCAGCCTGTCGGGGGTATACCCACAATACCTAGCTCCTCATTATGCACATTGGCAAGCTAATACTGGACACAGTACAAACATTGTGGGCTGAGTAAGGTCTTGCAGACATCACACACTGGATGTACAGACACACAATCCCACAGCTAGGCCATCACTGTGCTACTATAGATAGCTTTTGCAGTCTAGGCCAACTCAGCAGTCCTGGACACAGTGCAGGCATAGCTATGGTATGCAATACTGTTGCTGTCACACCCCAATGTGGGACACATTGTCGAACACCAGACGTGAGACACACTCCACAAACATCAAACATATTGGTGTCATAACACTCAATCACCATATTGTGCTTTACCTAGAAATTGATATCTGCTACTAATCTGTTCAACATGTTGCTATATGTGTATTGAATTACCAGGTTTATGGTGACAGCGCTAAGGTGCACACTTACTACTTGTGTGAGATGTACGCAAGGCCCAATATCATGTATATCCAATAGGCTTTGGATCATGGAGCCTGTGGGTCTATTCATTTATTCTCCTGATGGCCAGTACTGTCCGGCAGAGGTACCCAAATACAGTCCTGTTGAGTCAGACACTGTTAATTTTTCCCAAGTGTGCCTACGGAATATGCATGAGATATATCTGCATACCATGGACCAACACATTACATTGCACAACACCATCTTTATTTGACACATCATAAGATGTGCATGATTTGAGGCACTTCAGGAGTGCATTTGAGTGAAACTGCTCTATGTGATGCACATGTTTCTCATATATGTACACTTTGTCAGAAAAAATACATGTATTGGCCATCTTTGCATTACCTGCACTACAGATTATTTTCTGTTTCTTAAAATTGTGCGATGTCACATTCGTGGGGGCTTTTTGGCCAGGGACGACACACAGGATTTGAACTTGTGACCTTCACCTCCTGAGGGCAATGGCTGTGTGCTTTGCACCACCGTCTTGCAACAGAGACAGTGCATTCCCAGGGATATGCATGGGTGTTTGTCACACTGACCCTGTCTGTTGCACTCCACACCACCCACTTAAAAAGGAGTATGACATGGTGTGCTGTGGACAGCTGCCACCAATTGCTCTGCCGTCAACATGCTCACATGGCCTTATATTGGAGACTGCATAAAACTTAACTAACAATTGACACTCCAGGACTGCATTTGGTTGACTCTGCTGTAGGTGATGCACATGCTTATGTGGTGGCTACTGTTGAAGGAAAACTACACATATGGGATACGATCTTAGGTTCTCATCAGCAAATAGCCACTCTTTCCTGGCTTGTTTTAGAAGGGTACAATTATGTGACCTAGTTGGCCAGGAGCCACATACAGGATTTGAACCTGTGACCTTCTGTTATTGCACACACTGTCTGTATCCACTGCACCAACGTTTTGCAACATATATGCTGCATTCCCAGGGGAGTCCATGACTGTACATCCAACAGAGCATGTCTGTTGTGGTGGACGGTGCCAGACTGCACACGCCTACTGTACTGTCTGCTGTGTCTTTCAGCCAATGCCCCCTCCACCACCTGTACCCCTCAGCCAACATGCAGACATGTCCTTATCTGGAAAACCCATTTCACAGAGTTCCCCAAATCCAGTCTTGGTGTTCCACACACTGTTCTGGTTTTCATGCTATCCCTCATACATATGCATGAGCTACATCTGCATACCATGGGGGTGGTGCATAGCTATGCAGCACAGGCATCTTTGTTCGAGGCAGCATGGAACCTGAATGGTGTGGGGCCCTCCAGGACTGCATTTGGGAGACTCTGCTCCAGATAATGCGCCTGTTTATGGTGTCTGTGAGTGCTGTGGTAAAATATAGGTGTATTAATCATGCATATGTTCCTAGCTATACAGTTTTGTCCTTACTATCACGGTTTAGTTGTAGGAAAAATATGTGGACTGGATTGGCAGTAGCCCCAGCTGGGCTTTGAACCTGTGACCATCTGTTCCTGCACACACTGTCTGTGTGCACTGCACCACCGTGTTGCCACAGATATGTTATGTTCCCTGGGGAGTACATGACTGTACATCCGACAGAGCCTGTCTGTTGCGGTGGACGGTGCCAGCCTGCACAGGCCTAGGCCACTGTCTGCTGTGGTTTGCAGCCACTGCCCCCTCCGCCACCTGTACCCTTCCGCAAACATGCAGACATGTTCCTATCTGGGAAAAACATATGACCTGAGTGAGTTGTAGCACACCAGGACTGACTTTGGGGGACTTGGCTGTAGGCAATGCCCATTGTTATGGTTTGTGTGCGGTGTAGGGTAAAATATTGGTGTTGGGACCATGCTTATGTTCTCTGCAATAAAAGAGTGTCTGTATTCTCACTGTTTAGTGGTGGGTAACATGATGGGGACTGGGTTGGCAGGAGCCCCAGCTGGGTTTTGAACCTGTGGTTCTCTGGTCCTACAGGTACTGGCTGTGTCCGCTGCACCACACTGTGGCCACAGAAACAGTGCAGTCTCTGGAGATGTGATACCTGGCCGCACGGGTCAGACACCCTGCTCTTCACAATTTTACTGTGGGCTCGTTGACCTTGTATGGGGACAAAGGTGCAAATAAACCTCACAAATGCCCTCCAAAAAAGGGGAGGGAAACCATAACCAAGCTGCGCAACAGTGATACCAATGGGCAACCTAGAAATCACTCCCAGGAAAGCTCCATTAAAATGCAGTGCTTTTGAATGGGTCTACGGAGCGTAGACCCTTCCAAAATTCATTTCTTTTTTTTGGAGCTTTCCTGGGAGTGTTTTGTATGGTTGCCCATTAATATCACTGTTGCTCAGCTGGATTATAATTTTCTTTGAATTTATTGTGGTCATTTTCATATCATGTTTGCTATTTTGTTCTGTGCACATTTATCACACTGCTCACGTCTTTTAGGTTTCCCCGATTTTGCTGTACATTGCAGACGGAAATGGTTTCTCTTCCCTTTAAATGCGCTCTACCGCGAGTGTTTCACTCGCGGTATTTTTTCCTTGTAAATTCGGGCACGCTCCTGTGCGGGGAGTCTCTCCCCTCCCACATTCCACCCATTGACCCCGTCTCTCCGCCCCTCGGGGGCCTTCCTCCGCCCTCATTTCGCCTTTCCACGCCTCTATCGCACATGAGCGCCCCGCAAACGTGCGCGTTTTCGGCGCACGTGTGCGGGGCCCGTTAATGTGACCCGCACGTGTACGGGGCGTTTAAGAGCACTTAAATGCATCATTTTAGGGCGCTCAGGTGCGAATTCTTTGCTTCGGTCTTTACTGAGGAAGATGTAGGGATGTTACCCATGACTGAAGTGGTATTTAAAGGTGCGGAAGAATTCAAGGAAATATTGATACATCGGGAAGATGTATTACAACTATTAGATAAACTGAAGAGTAGCAAATCACCTGGGCCAGATGAAAGAATTGAAATATGAGATTACAGACCTGCGGGGCGCACAGGTGCGCCGTTTAGTAAACATGCCCCTTAGTGGAGGAGGAATAGTAAGGAAATCCACAGTACTACCTTTTAACTTTCGAAAGGGAGACTATGATAAAATGAGGAGAATAGTTAAGAAAAAACTAAAAGGAGCAGTTGCAAAGGTTAAAGACTTACATCAAGCTTGGGTGTTGTTGAAAAATACTATCTTGGAAGCCCAGACCAACTGTATTCCATGCTTTAAGAAAAATGGAAGGAAGTCCAAAAAACTGCCAGCATGGTTTAAAGCTGAGGTCAGAGAGGCTGTTGTTGCCAAAAAAGCATCTTTCAGGAAATGGAAAAAAAGAGCCAAACAACGAAACCTGGAAACAGCACATGCACTGGCAAGTTAAATGCAAGGAATTGATAAGGCATTCAAAGGGAGAATTTGAGAAGAAGCTTGCTGCAGAAGTGGAGGAGTGGCCTGTGCTTTGGGCAAGGTAATTCAGGCCAGAAGGTCAGGGATTCAAATCCCACAAGAGGACAGCAACCTTGGTCCAGAAGGACTGGGGTGTCTAGTTCCACAGGTGCTCCTTGTGGTCTTGGGCAAGCCATTTAACTCTCCATTGCCCATGTTCTCTGTAAGTATTAGTGTATGTGTCTCATATCCCCTCATGTTAAATGTATCCCCCAGTTGTATTGTGACCACTTTAATGGAAGGATAAGGTGGTATACAAAACTGTCTAAATAAATAAACACATAATAAAGACTTTTTCAAGTACATTCGTAGCAAAAAAACCTGTGAGAGAGTCAGTTGGTCCATTAGATGATAGAGGGGTTAAAGGGGCACTAAGAGGCGACAAGGCGATAGTAGAGAGACTGAATGAATTCTTTGCTTCGGTCTTTACTGAGGAAGATGTAGGGATGTTACCCATGACTGAAGTGGTATTTAAAGGTGCGGAAGAATTCAAGGAAATATTGATACATCGGGAAGATGTATTACAACTATTAGATAAACTGAAGAGTAGCAAATCACCTGGGCCAGATGAAAGAATTGAAATATGAGATTACAGACCTGCTATTAGTAATCTGTGAACTATCATTAAAATCATCTGTAATACCTGAAGATTGGAGGATGGCGAATGTAACCCCAAATTTTAAATAGGTTTCCAGGGGTGATCCAGGAAACTAGAGACCGGTGAGCCTGACGTCAGTACCAGGAAAAATGGTAGAAACCATCATAAAGAACAAAATCGCTGAACATGTAGATAGTGTGATAAGGAAGACTCGTGTGTGCCTAGGGAAGTAGAAGAAAAGAATGATTCTACCTTTAGGAAAGGTCACAGCCCTGCAAAGCACACGTTCCAGCATTTCTCTGGAGAAAACAAACACAGGGATTCAAAAGCTAAGCTGACACACCCAAGCCCTGATGACATAGCAACAGACTTGGAAACTGATTACAAACACCTGTCTAGAGAGTCAGGAAGGTTGATCAGAAAACAGGGATATAAACCAGGGCTGGAGAGTGAGTCAGGGGAGCAGCACGAGAGAGAGCAGTACGAGGGAGAGCAGCAAAGGGAGCAGAGCAGAGAGCAGCACGGAAGGCAGCCCAGACGGGAGCACAGTTGGAGGAAACACAGTAGCTGGAGGAAGGAAGCCACGTGAAGGAAAGGAACTGAAGCAAGCAAAGCAGAAGGGGAGAGGACACGAAGGTGGTCTGGAGTGCTCAGAGAGAAAGAGCAGGAAAACCTTCAAACCCCAGCACTGAAGGAAAAGGTTCAGAGAGTTCAGAGGTGGGTGCCTAAGACTCAGTGCAGAAGCCTGCAGAGCCCAGCCTTGAACAGAGAACCGTGGCAGAGCTCCAGGGAGGAACCTAAGCTAAGGGACAAGGGACTGTTTCCCCAGAGCTGGCAAGAGATAGCCGCACAGCTGCAGAGAGGAGTTTCCTCAGGCTCAGGTACTGCTTATCCCTATTCACTAGAGCTGTGTTTAAAAGACCCACAGGGAGTTTTAGGGAGAAAACACCCTGAGGCATTTGCGAGTAGTTTAAAGCAAGGCAGGGCAGAACAAGAGCCTGAAGCAATGCAGGTGGACTCTAAGGAGAGTGATTCCTTACAGCCAGAACAACCTATGGATTGTACTTTGTGTTTTGCAGACAGTATTGAAAGCCTTTGCTAAACTGTATAGTATAAGCTGAGTGTATCCTAAAGAAAAGAAGATATTTTCTTTGGTAAAGGAAGCTGCCATGTTTTGTTCTTTTTTCTGTATACGGGAGAAGCAGCTGCATTGGATTGAATTAATGTAAATGCTCAGCCAGCACACTTGTATAAAGAACCTTTTTAAACAAATACTGGAGAAGTATCCTGGTGCAACTTACTTTGAACCTTTGCTTTTGGGAGAAATAAACTTTGTTATAGTTTTGCCTATAACTCTAGCTTCATGACTATTTTCTATCAGAAGGAAAACTACTTTTCCCAGCATGCATCACGAGAGGAAAGCTAGTTGATTTAACCTTCAATAGAGAAAAATAATGGCTACCCCAGCCCTCCAAGCCTAAGGCAGAGGGCGGGGTATGACAAGTGGCGTAGTTGTTGGATGATCATTACATCAGGATTTACAAAAACACTTCAGGATTTTCACCGAAGGTTTTCTGCAAGTACCTACTGCTAAGCTGTACTCTGGAGGGCAGAGTAAAGAATCACTGGCAGGTTGGCCAGAGCAACTGGAGACCAGCGATACTCTACTTTTCAAGGCGTGAATCGACGCCTATGCTCAGGTAACGAGTATTTGGGAATGGGTAATATGGGATTCAAGTGAGAAAGAAGAGAGACTCCAAACATTTAGCCTAAGAGAGACTAGCTGAAAATCTGGTGATATCGCACTTGGTGGGCTGTGTTTGTCTTTTTCTTTCTGCAGAGAAAAACTACCAAGATGGATCCCAAAGATGTTTTGCAGTGGATGGCGTCCCAGTTTGAGAAGCAGAGGGAGATGGCTCATCATGCGCAGGAGCAGGCTGCGGCTGCTCTGCAGGGCCAGCAGAAGCCTATGCTAGACTTAATGGAGGCGTTGCTTGTGAGTCAGAAAGCGACAGTGGGAGCTACATCAAACACATCACTGCTGGAAGCAGCAACACATACCTGTGTGGTAGGACCACAAACTTGTGGGACTTTCTCGTTTGGACAACTTACAGTAGGAGATAATGTGGATGATTTCATTGAAGCTTTTGAGCGAGTTGCACATACTGTGGGGTGGCCAATAGAACAGTGGGCTGTACGGCTAGCCACATCCCTTACAGGAGAGGCATTAGCAGCCTACATGGCCATGCCGGCAGCACTTGCTACGGATTATGGGTTGCTAAAAAAGGCCATTAGAGATCGTTTAGGCTTAACTCCGATGGTCTACCATTGCATGTTGAGAGCTACAAAGTTAGGAGCTGGTGAGACACCTAAGGCTCTGTGCCAAAGGGTCAAAGCCTTAACTGTAAAATGGTTAGCTCCGGAGGGTAAAAGCTTGGAAACTGTAATATATGCAATTGTATTAGAACAGTTCATGAATGCGATACCTAAGGAAATTCAGTCCTTCTTGATATTACAAAACTGCCAGACCTCGACAGAAGCAATCCTGCTGACTGAAAGATATTTAGAAGCAGAATTGGCTGGTCAGGAAAAAGGGGGTGCTCTGAGAATGGCAGCGGAGGTTAGTTTTGTAAGATCAGAAAGAGGACCAAGGCAAAAGGTGGAATGTATGAAAGCTTATTTGCATAAGCAAGAAAGTAATTTGACAATGAGAAAATGTTTTCAATGTGGAAAGCTAGGTCACCTGTAAAAGGAATGCAGTACACGCAATGCATTAATAAGTGCTAATGTGAATCACATAAGAGAAGGGTTCCTGCTGAATGTTGATGTTCAGGGCATTTCTGTTAACGCTCTACTAGACTCAGGTGCTGACCAGAGTATGATCTCTAAGAGGCTCTGGCAGATAATAGAAGCACAGAGTGAATCTGAACCGAGCAGACCAGAGGGAAGGGTGAGGATCAGGTGTATCCACGGATCATCATCCTTCTATCCCATGTACAAGCTGCTAATAAAGGGATTAGGAACACAAAGGGAAGTCCTGATAGCTGTAGTCCCGAGATTACCCCATGACCTAGTGCTAGGTAGGGATTGGCCCCAGTTCAAAAGAGGATTGGAGAAGGGCCTACATCCAAAAGTGGGTCTGGTATCTACTCGATCCCAGTCAGCAACCCCAGGTGAAAAGGATGAACCCCTAGATGAGTCACTATGTGAACTACCAGCACACGACGACCTAGTAGCTTTCCCTGCAGATAGGTGTAAAAATGGAAAGACAGAGATACGTCAGGAAAGACAGTTTAGGTCTCAAGGGAGAACTGAGTTTGATCCAGAAGAAAGGCTAGAACAAGATTTTGATCAGAGGGCAGAGGCTAGGGTAACAGTGGTGCCCAGTCCACTGTTTGAGAAGCCCAGGAAGCCAGGTCCGAAGAAGCGGCCTCTGAAAAATGATTCACCAGACAAGCCAAAATTTGTATTAAAGTTTTGCAAAGTATCTCCGAAAGCGCAGAGTCCTCAGAGAGCCTCACCCAACGCAGCAGGCTATGATTTGTGCAGCGCTGTAGAAGAAATTATCCCCAAACACGGAAAGGTCCTAGTAGACACTGGCCTACAAATGGAAATTCCCATTGGGTGTTACGGCCGGATTGCACCATGCTCTGGTTTGGCCTTAAAGCATTTTCTAGACGAGGATGCGGGTGTTATTGACCCAGATTACAGGGGCGTAATTAAAGTATTGCTCTTCAATTTTGGGGATGAGGATTTCCTAGTAAAGGTGGGTGATCGAGTGGCTCAGCACATTTGTGAGAGGGTAGGGTTTCCCTTGTTAGAAGAAGTACCCATGGTGACTCCTACGAGTCGAGGAACCGGAGGGTTCAGATCCACTGGACGAGCTGAGGTGAAAGGACTAACTGCCACCACTGAGGAGAAAGTGGAAGAGGATTTAGGTCCGCAACTGGCGGAATGTAAGTTGAAACCAGAGCCTCGAGTAGGCGAAGAACGTTCCTTGCAGCAAAGGCAAGAACTAGCTGGGTTACTGGCAAAATTTACGGATGTCTTGATACCGATCCCCAGAGAGACCAAGTTAGTGGCCCATGAAATTATAACCCCACCTGGGAAGGTGGTGAGGTAAGGACCATATAAAGTGGTCAAACAGGTAGGTACGGTATCCTACAGGGTAGAAAATAATAAGGGCTGCCAGCAGGTTTACCACGCAAATGTCCTTAGGCCATGGCAAGAACGAACAGCAGTAGCCAATGTATCCACAGTGGAAAGTAAGGCAAGAAAATTACAGCAAGATATCGTTGCCCTAGCGAAGATTACGAGCTGTGCGGGTGAAATGGCGCCAGCCCGTAATATCTTAAGGGGGGGGGATATGTGATAAGGAAGACTCTAGTGTGCCCAGGCAAATAGAAGAAAAGAATGATTCTACCTTTAGGAAAGGTCACAGCCATGCAAAGCACACATTCCAGCATTTCTCTGGAGAAAACAAACACAGGGATTCAAAAGCTAAGCTGACACACCCAAGCCCTGATGACGTAGCAACAGGCTTGGAAACTGATTACGAACACCTGTCTAGAGAGTCAGGGAGGTAGATCAGAAAACAGGGATATAAACCAGGGCTGGAGAGTGAGTCAGGGGAGCAGCACGAGAGAGAGCAGCACGAGGGAGAGCAGCAAAGGGAGCAGAGTAGAGAGCAGCACGGAAGGCAGCCCAGACAGGAGCACAGTTGGAGGAAACACAGTAGCTGGAGGAAGGAAGCCACGTGGAGGAAAGGAACTGAAGCAAGCAAAGCAGAAGGGGAGAGGACACGAAGGTGGTCTGGAGTGCTCAGAGAGAAAGAGCAGGAAAACCTTCAAACCCCAGCACTGAAGGAAAAGGTTCAGAGAGTTCAGAGGTGGGTGTCTAAGACTCAGTGCAGAAGCCTGCAGAGCCCAGCCTTGAATGGAGAACCGTGGCAGAGCTCCAGGGAGGAACCTAAACTAAGGGACAAGGGACTGTTTCCCCAGAGCTGGCAAGAGATAGCCGCACAGCTGCAGAGAGGAGTTTCCTCAGGCTCAGGTACTGCTTATCCCTATTCACTAGAGCTGTGTTTAAAAGACCCACAGGGAGTTTTAGGGAGAAAACACCCTGAGGCATTTGCCAGTAGTTTAAAGCAAGGCAGGGCAGCACAAGAGCCTGAAGCAATGCAGGTGGACTCTAAGGAGAGTGATTCCTTACAGCCAGAACAACCTATGGATTGTACTTTGTGTTTTGCAGACAGTATTGAAAACCTTTGCTAAACTGTATAGCATAAGCTGAGTGTATTCTAAAGAAAAGAAGATATTTTATTTGGTAAAGAAAGCTGCCATGTTTTGTTCTTTTTTCTGTATACAGGAGAAGCTCCTGCATTTGGATTGAATGAATGTAAAAGCTCAGCCAGCACACTTATATAAAGAACCTTTTTGAACAAATACTGGAGAAGTATCCTGGTGCAACTTACTTTGAACCTTTGCTTTTGGGAGAAATAAACATTGTTATAGTTTTGCCTATAACTCTGGCTTCATGACTATTTTCTATCAGAAGGAAAACTACTTTTCCCTGCATGCATCACGAGAGGAAAGCTAGCTGATTTAACCTTCAATAGAGAAAAATAATGGCTACTGTCACCCGTGAAGGTCCCCAGAGGCCAGAAGCTTGGGTATTCATCGGGGCCTGTTCTTCAGTAGCTGTGGAGTGTTATAGAAAGGCGTTGCAGTGCCCCCTGGGAGTTGTGGTTCCACAAACTAGCAAAAGAATGTAGTTGCAGTCAAGTGGTAAGGCTTTTAAACAGGACTTTTTATTCCCCTTCCCGGGGTTGGATTTCAAACACAGTGAAACAAAGGAACATAAAGACCATTCGTCTGGTACCAAATTAAAGAAACACTGGAACAAAAACTCTGCTTAACTTCAGCTTTGCAACAGACAAAAAGGAAAAGAAAACAGTCTCTTTCAAATCAGATAAATTTCTTCCTGTTTTCTTTACAAACACTTTTTACAGCACTTCAGCACAAAGAAGTGATGGCATCAGACATGGTAAACATACAGTCCATGCAATTATCATAAGCAGGTTCCTCGTAGGAATCACACTGCATTTCTTCAACACCGTAGTAAGTTTCCTTTGGACTGAAACTTCCGTTATTGTTACAGAGTTCCTCCCTACAGCTCAGAGAGTTCCCTTCCTCCTCCCGGCTAGAGTGATATGGGTAATTACCACATTTTCTGTAGTTTCTTTTAGGAGAGCCACACAACTCTTGATATGTACAGGGCAATTCGTTATACTCTATTCCTCTTCTATTAGGATCAATAAGCCTACCTTCCAGCACTCTCTCTTCAGAGTTTCTCAGCTGTGCAGAGCTTTGCCCGTACGGAAGCCTTTTACTATGTTTCTCTTTCAGCTTTCCTCTTGGCATAAAACTATCTTCAGGATAGAAGCTCTCTCCCCGTTGGTACCTGATGCTGGGCAGCTTGGCTTTCCTCAGCCTGGTTCCAGGACTACCTCCTCTGCTCCCTCCGTAGCAAGGTTCCCTGGGATACTGTTCAGCTGTGCACTGCTTTCCAAAGCAGTTCCTCGTGGGTTCAACAGCTCTGTACTTCCCTGGTAGTCTCTCCCTGTTACCAACGGCTCCTGAATTCCCCGGTGCTCTCTCTCTGTCAGCAACGGTTCTTGAATTCCCTGGTGGTCTCCCTTCACTACCCTCCAGTAAGTGATTTTTAACTGCGTATGTCCTGGTGTTTGCTTGGGCTCCACCCCTTCCCAACTGCCCCTCATTCCCTAATGAGCTATGAGCTAGCTTACTGTTTGGGCGTTCCCTCACACCTCGTGAAGCAGCTTGTGTACGTTGCCTATAGCAACCTTGGGCCATGTGCAGATCTGAGCTGTCAGTGTTAGCTCTGTTTTGCTCAGAGTTTCCTATCTCCATAGGCTCTGACTGATCTGCCCCATGACACTACCCCAGCCCTCCAAGCCTAAGGCAGAGGGCGGGGTATGACAATAGACATGGCTTAATGGGAGACAGCCAACATGGCTTTAGACAAGGAAGATTTTGTCTTACTAATCTGTTATGTTTTTTGAAGGTGAATAAACAGGTAGACAAAGGTGAGTCGGTTGATATAGTGTATTTAGACTTTCAGAAAGCCTTTGACAAGGTCCCTCATCAGAGACTTTTGGCAAAACTAAAGAGTCATGGGATAGGAGACAGTGTACTATTGTGGATCAGGAACTGGTTAAAAGATAGAAAGCAGAGGGTAAGGCTAACTGGCCAATTTTCCCAATGGAGAAAGGTGAATAGTGGTGTACCTCAGGGATCTGTGTTTGGTCCACTGCTTTTTGACATATTCATAAATGACCTGGAAAAGGGAACAACGAGTGAGGTTATCAAATTTGAAGATGACACAAAACTATTTAAAGTTATTAAAACCCAAGAGGATTGTGGAAAATTGCAAGAGAGTCTTGATAAATTGGAAGACTGGGCATCAAAATGGCAGATGAAATTTAATGTGGACAAGTGCAAAGTTATGCACCTATGGAAGAACAACCCAAACTATGGTTACACGATGCAAGGTTCCACATTAGGAACCACCACCCAGGACAAAGATTTAGGCGTCATTGTGGATAACATGTTAAAACCCTCAGCCCAGTGTGCAGCGGCGGTCAAGAGAGCAAATAGAATGCTAGGTATCATAAGGAAATTAATGGAAAATAAAACAAAGGATATTATAATGCCTCTGTATCGTTCAATGGTGAGACCGCACCTTGAATATTGTGTGCAATTCTGGTAACCGTATCTTATAAAGGATATAGCGTTATTAGAAAAGGTTCAAAGAGCCACCAAAATGTGTCATGCACATAGGCAACATGTATGTACAGTGCAATGCTAAGGTATCCATCCCTGTGTGTCAGTCATGACATGTCACAGTACAACCCAGAATCAGCATGGGCTGGGGTGAGGGGTTGACACCATGTGCTGTACACAACATCCCAAGATGTGTTGAAGAGCAAAACATCCATTATTGGGATACTGAAATGTAATTAGGTGTGTGAATACATGATGGCGAGACTGTGGCGATGCGTGCACCCACCAATGTCTATATAATATGGAGGCAGTTTGCTGCACTTACAGCTGCAACTATCCTGGGGACCGGCACTGATAGGCATGCACATCTGGGCACTGGGATGTGACCCCCTTTCCCAGCCACCCTGCCCTACATCAATCCATTTGTGGTATGCGTTGCTACACAGCAGATCTTCAGTGATGCCATAGATACTAGTTGGACCACTTTGTGCCCATTGCCAGCACCACACCATGCCATTCATCTGTGTCAGTTTAAAGAGGCATTGGCAATATATGTTTGGTCATTGTCCTGCTCCCCAATCTCAGGCAGACTGTCACAGGGCATCGATGATGAATGCAGTATCTTTGATGGTAAGCAACAGTCCAGAACACTTGCCCACCTTTCCTGTCTCTGACAATGATTCCATCAGCACAGCATGCAGCTGCCATTGCCATATTTCACTGTAGAAATGGTTGCCCAGGGGTGATGGTAAATGCTTACATTGCCCAACACATGGTGCTACCCATGATGGGCCAAGGGTTCAGGGTTCCATCTCATCTGCCATCATGACCAACAGCCATATGGTGGGGGTGGTCCGCACATGCCCTTTTGCACATACAAAATATGTTGTACTATGTCCCTTTGTGAGCAATGGCTCTCTCTGGGTCACTGTTTCATGTGGTCCCACTCTGTGGAGCGTCTGCATGATGTTAATCCTATGGACACATACCTCCATCTCCACTGTGGACCTGTGCAGCTCCCTCAGTGCTATCCATAGTGTCTTTCTAGCATCACTGGTCATTAACCTCCATGGCTGATCCTTGGGTTTGGGTGGGCAGCCCTCCTATCAGGGTCGTAGAGGTGCCACATTCTCCCCGTGTTGCCACAATGTCTGCAAGGGTGTTTAGTGGTCTCATCACCAAATGGAGAGATCTGTTGAAGCGCCACTGTGATCTATATATCCCTTCAACCTTGTATCTGACCTGTCCTGAGTGGGGTTCATGTTGCCTGCTTGGTGCTGTTGCCCTGTCACAGGCCTTACGGGACATGCATGTTCATATGGCTAGCATATTCACAGATCAGGTGATATAGCTTGCAAACAGGTGGACTCTTATCAGCTCAGTAGGTGCAGTTTGTGGCCAATATGTGGGGCCAGTTCCTATGTACAGGTTCACAAACAACAGGAATGAAAAGAGCTGCACACACACACACACACACACACACATTCATTATTGATGTGTGCCCTGCATATCAACAAGGTGCATCATTGTTGTCACACCCCCACAATTTGACCAATATTGTTGGGCACAAGGTTAAACATCTAAATGATCATGCATCTTCATTCCATTGTGTACGTGCTGCGACATAATAGCCCATATACAGTGGAGGTATACACATTAGCACAGCACAATACATTATCCAACTGTCTGGAGATGGACATCAACCAGGATGTGACCTGTAATGTCTGTTTGTTGTCTTTCCCCAGGTGACACACAGATGATACTGGAGAAGGTGGCAGATGTGGATGATGGTGTCATGTGGAGGGGTGGCACGGCAACATTGCTGCAGGGGGCCAAGGCACTGTGGGTGAGTCACCACTGACTGCCCACGCAGAGATCATGAGCCCAGATGGGGCCAAGGTGCATGCAGGTGTTGCCCAGTGGATGTCTGAGACAGAGGATGGAGGTGAGGAGCAGGAGGATGACATCCACCTTCACCTGATGGCTAGCAGCAGTGAGGGAGATGTGGGAAGCACCCACACCACACCAGTGCGAATGGAGCAGGAGAGTGGACCAGGCCCTGCTGCAGGGATGTCTGAGGGCAGCACATCCTCCAGGCCATCCACACAGCTGCTGAGGGACATGATGAGTGAGCTGTCTGAGTACACGGCAACAACGCAAGCAGATCTCGCAGGTGGGTGACAAACCATTAAGTGGCATGTTGTGGCACATGGTGTGACAGGGTGCAGGTACCAATATGGGGGGAGGGGTATTGTATGCAAATGCTCCTGTCCCACCATGAGCAGATCTGTGACCTGTGATTGCTATAAACAACGTATGTGGCCAAGATGTCAAGTCTCTGTCATCCCAGAGTCCCCATTTGCATGTGTTAGCAGGGCAGCTGTGTGAAGATCGCCTCACTATTCACAACCATCATTCCACTGATATCCGCCAGGAGCTGCAGGGCCTCCGCCAGGACATGGTGAGGAACACTGAGGGGAACATCACACTAGCCCAGGGAATGGAAGCATTGGCAAAGGTGCTGCAGGCCATGATGGCGGCCATCAACCGCCACACGGATGTCCTGGAAGTCATGTCTGCAAGGCAGCAGCCACCAGCAGAAGCATCAGAATCAGAAAGGGGTGCTAGGGGGGCAGGACAGCATGGTCATGAGCAGCCACGCAGGCAGTAATGTTGGCCAGAGGGGTGATGGCCATCACACATGTACACATTTAATTTAATTGACCTTAATTCAGTACCTAGCCTAGCCCAGTGTCCATTGTTGCCAGGTTTAAAACCTTTTTCCTGTCTCTGCTCTAATTCTACCTGAGAGACTAACCCCTCCTCCCTGATGAGGTATTGTATAGCCCCTTTTCCTGTCTTCCAAGCGTGCTTCAATCTGTTTGCCTCTCTGTCCGTTGGGAAGAGGAGTGCCCCTCTTACAAGCTCTGCTGGAAGGGTGAATTTTACTTGCTTCCTGTGAGTGAATTTGCTGGCTTTCTGTGAGTCCTGTCTGTCTCTCTCTACATATTTATTAGTTTGTCATTGTTAGTGTGCTCCCTTACCTCATTGCCCCCTTCTTTGCATTTGTTGTTCAGTTCTTCTCAGCAGAATAATGTATATCCCACCCCCTCCCTTCTACCCACCCACCCCGTGACTCTCGGTCTCTTATAGCTGTCATCTTCTCATTACCTCACTTACTCACAGGTACAACTACGCCTTTTGAGCTCTCTCCACCTTCTATTTCTTCTGGTCTCTGTTCTCCTCTCTATCCCTCTTCTATGGCTCTGCATCAAATTGTCTGCCTTTTCTTCATACTCCCTAATTGTCTCCTCTCCTACCTGCACCTTCACTCTTCCCCTTTTTATGTCCCCTTTACCATCCTCACTTCCCCCTCCATTTTGTCTTCTACCTTATCATCTCAGGAGGAGTGGCCTAGTGGTTGGGACAAGGTACTTCAGGCCGGAAGGTCGGGGGTTCAAATCCCACTAGAGGACAGCAAGCTTGGGCCGGAAGGACTGGGGTTTCTAGTCCCACAGGTGCTCCTTGTGGTCTTGGGCAAGCCACTTAACCCTCCATAGCCCATGCTCCCTGTAAAATAGTTATCTCCAAGTTATAATGCCCTGTTCAATGTAATTTCAGTTTGTTCAATGTAAACTGCACTGATGCAGAATAGCGTGGTATATAAGAGAATGTAAATAAATAAATAAATCATCAGCTCTTGAGCTTCACCACTTTCTCCCTCTCATTCAGCCATCACCTCTCTCTCTCTAGGCAATCTCACCCTCCTTTCCGCCGTACTGTCTCCTCTCTGCCCCATACTCTGCTACTCCTTCTCCTGCTCTCATCCTGAGATTTCAACCCCAACCCTGGCCCACCTAGACTTCTGTCACACTCCGAGAGGAGATCTTCACACAACACCTCTAATCTTATTCATATTCCTCTTCTTTTCCCTTCCACTCTCCCTTTCCCATGTGCCTTGTGGAATGCACACTCCATCTCTAATAAACGTGCTTTTACACATGATCTCTTTATCTCTAATGTCATCTTCTTGCTATAACTGAGACCTGCCTCCTCCCAGAGGACATGGCATCTGTCACTGTTCTCTGTCATGGTGGCTATCAGTTCTCCCACATACTTCGTCCCACTGGCCGTGGTGGTGGTGTTGGACTTCTACTTTCCCCCTCCTGCCAATTCCAACCCCTCCTGCTGCCTCAGTCTCACTCCCTTACCACTTTTGAAGTCCACTCCATCTGCTTTTTCACTTCCCTACCTCCCCAAGTAGGTGTAATTTGCTGACCTCCTGACAAGTCTACTTCTACCTTTCTCACTGACTTTGACTCGTGGCTTTCCTTCTTTCTGGATTCCTCTTCCCTAACTCTTATTCACGGGGATGTCAACATTTATGTTGATAGCCCCTATGATCCCTCTGCCTTGATGCTCCTTTCCCTTACCTCCTTGTTCAACCTCCAGCTGTTCTCTACTGCCGCCACTCACCAGCATGGCCTCTGCCTTGACCTGGTATTTTTCTCCAGTTGCTTAACCTCAAACCTCTGTAACTCAGTCCCTCCCTTATACAACCAGCACCTGTTAGGCTTGACTCTTCATCACCTGCCACCTCAACCTCTTCCTGTCTCCTCCAACCTATTTAGACATCTTCATGCTATTGATCCTTTGATTCTCACCTCCACTGTTTCTTCATCTCTTTCCTCCATTATTTTATTTATTTATTTTTATTTATTTATTTACAGTTCTTCTATACCGCGCTTTTTAGTATCACTGTGGTTTACAAGTAACAAAATATTGCCACAGACAAACGGCCTTAGGCTTACATTGTAACAGGATGGATAACTTGGGGATGTAACTTGGGAAACTATGTACAATTGCAGTATACAAACTATATACAAGTACAAACAGTAGTGGTTGGGAGGCTATTTACAATTTATAATACATGTCATCTACGTCTGTTGGTGAGGCAGTAGCTTCCTATAGCGCTGCACTCCCCTCTGCTCTGGATGCTCTCGCTCCGCCCATGCCATGTCCTGTGAAGCAGACTGCACCCCAGCCCTGGCTTTCATCCACCACCCGCTATCTACGTTCCTGTGCCCATTCAGCTGAGCATGCTTGGCTCAAATCCCACTCCCTTGTAGACCTTCTACACTTTAAATTCATGCATGTCTCTTTCCAGTCAGCCATAGCTCTTGCCAAACAAGACTATTATGTCCATCTGACCAACTCTCTTGCCTCTGATCCTTGCCGTCTCTTTACTACGCTCAGCTCTCTCCTCAAAGTGCTTCCACCTCTAATCCCTCCCTCCCTTTCTGCCCAAACCCTGGCTGACTATTTCCATGACAAAATCCACAAGATCACCCTCCAATTCCCCACAAAGTCAGCTACTTCTCCTCCCCCTCTTCACTCCCAACCCCCCCCCCCTACCACTGCTACCCCCTCTTCCTTTCCTGTGATCACTGAAGAGGAAACTGCACATCTTCTTTCTTCCTCCAAACTCACCACCTGCTCCTCTGATCCTGTCCCCACCCATCTCCTAAGCTCCATCTCCTCCACCGTTGTCCCTACCATCTCTCATATTCTCAACCTATCGCTTTCCACTGAAACAGTCCCTGCAGACTTCAAGCATGCTGTGGTCACACCTCTCCTCAAGAAACCCTCACTTGATCCCACCTGTCCTTCTAATTATCAACCCATCTCTTGCCAAACAAGACTATTATGTCCATCTGACAAACTTGCTTGCCTCTGACCCACACCATCTCTTTACTACTCTCAGCACTCTCCTCAAAGTGCTTCTGCCTCCAACCCCACCCTCCCTTTCTGTCCAAACCCTGACTGACTATTTCCATGACAAAATTCACAGGATCACCCTCCAATTCCCCACAAAGTCAGCTATCTCCCCACCTTCCCCTCCTTCCCTTCTTCACTCCCAACTTTCCCCCTCTGCCTCTGCTACCCTCTCTTCTTTTTCTATAATCTCTGAAGAGAAATCTGCATGCCTTTTTTTCTCCTCCACTGTTTTCCCTTCCATCTCTCATATCCCCAACCTATCGTTCTCCACTGAAGCTGTCCCTGCAGCCTTCAAGTATGCTGTAGTTACACCTCTCCTCATGAAACCCTCACTTGATCCTACCTGTCCATCAAATTATCAACCCATCTCCCTCCTCCCCTTTGTTTCTAAACTACCTGGATGTGCAGTTGACAGCCGCTGCCTTGACTTCCTCTCCTCTCATGCTCTATTGGATCCTTTATATTCTGGCTTTCATCCTTTACACTCTACTGAAACGGCTCTTGCCATAGTCTTCAGTGACCTGTTCCTGGCAAAATCCAAGGGCCCTTCCTCTGTCTACATCCTTCCTGACCTCTCTGCTGCTTTTGGTACTGTTAACCACAAGCTTCTCCTTGATACCATGTCCTCGCTTGGTTTTAGGGCCTCTGTGCTATCCTGGTTGTCCCCCTAGCTCTCCCATCGCTCTTTCAGTGTTAGTTCTGGTGGCTCCTCCTCTGCTCTGCTATCCCACTCTCAGTTGGTGTACCCCAAGGATCTGTCTTGGGTCCATTCCTATTATTTCTCTATACCCATCACTTGGTGTGCTGATCCCTTCCAATGGTTTTCACTACCATCTTAATGCTGATGACTCCCAAATCTACCACTCTATACCTGAGATCTCTCCGGCAATCCACACCCAGATCTCTGCCTGCCTGTCTGACATTGCTGCTTGGATGTCTCTCCACCACTTGAAAATGGACATGGCCAGTACTGAGCTCCTTTGTTTTTCCCCTGAAACCTCCTCTCCTCTTCCTCCTTTCTCAATCTCTGTGGATAACTCTACTCCTCCCTGTTTCCTCAGTCGCAACCTTGGGTTTGCCCTGGACTCCTCTCACTCCCTCTCCACACACATCCATCTGCTAGCTAGGACCTGCAGTTTCTTCTCTTATATCGCCTTACAAATGCTCAGTTGTAGTAGTAGTAGTAGTAGTAATAGTACATGTCTGGCTGTGTCTGTCAGTACCACAGCAAGGTACGTGTACAGCCTCCTTCCTGATGTGGGTCTGGGTGTGCACCCACCTAGGTAGACATGTCATAGGTACCCCTCCCCTCTGGTGGCCAACATCACATCCCCACCTCTCATATCTATCCCATAGTTCCTCTCCCCCCACCCCATTGTAAATGACATAGATATGCAGGCCATTGCTGTCATGTGGCAGCACAGTTATCCCTGCCATATCCCCTGGGATCCTCCTCAGAGTAGCATGTGTCCCGCACCGTACATGAGCATATCCACTCACCTGTTCCTGCCCAAATCCACAGCCCATACACTATGCACCCTATTCATGCCCCATGCATTGTTTTCTGACACTTTTCTGGCCCACCCTTCCCTTAGGACCATACATTGATTGGTGTTGCCGGCCTTGTGCTGAACACCTTTATCCACCATGTCACCCCTCACCACAGCAGTGGATGCACTCATTGAACCTCAGCTATCCTTGGCACACACTAAATTTCTTTGTTCCACAGCTCTGTCATGGCTCTGCTACTGTCCTGTCCACTGTACCATGTGTGCATACATAGGCATGTCCTGGTCCCCAGGCATGTGGGTCCAGTGTGCAGGACATAGTAACCAACATGTCCCCTGCTGTGCCTGTGAGGATTGTGCCATCTGGGAGGTCCCAGGAAGTTGCATACAGCACTGTGCATACCCATCCCCTACTGCATGCTGTTTGGACTGGACCATGTATGTGACACATGTGTGTCTGTCGAAAACCCAGGGAAACAGTGCTATATGTTTGCCAATGTGCAAGTTAATGACATAAAAGAACACATGACCAGTCCATAGTTAAACCAATGTACAAAGCCTGTATTTACATATTTACAAAGACTGTTGGGTACATTTACATATATACATCAGTGGCTGTTCCCCCGGCATCATGCCCTGTGCCCTTGAGGTGGTGCATCACCTGGGACACAGGAGTGTAGAGGGCTAGGGTGCACCTGACCCACCGGTGGCACTACCTTTCCTGGGGGCCACCATGGCCTGATGACTCATGGTCTGCAGAGGCTTCGTACACCACCCTCAGCCTCCACAGCTCATGAGACATCCTGACCATGGCATCTACCACCTGCCCCATGGTCTGTGTTTTGGCCCGCTGGCCCAGTGCAATGGCAACCAGTGTGTCAGACAGGATGCAGTCCCAGTCGCCCCTCCCCAGGCCCCATGTGTATGGGGTCTGTATCGAGGCTTCTGCCAACTCCCTGGCTGAAGCCCGCCCTGCAGCTGACCCTGCCATTGCTGTGGGACCATGGGGAAGCTAGCAGGGACCCCCAGGGCCCTCTGCAATTCTGGGTCCCAGGTGTTTGCCCACAGCTTGGTATGTGTGGCAGGATGGCCCCCTGGGGGTGTGGGAATGCAGCCCCTCAGTCGCCCTCTCCTCCTCTCCCCACTCCACCCATACCTCATCCCTCTCCACATCCCACATCTCCAGGGGTTCATCCTGCCACACCACCTCCTCCCCCTCCTCTCCCTCCCCCTCCCCCTCCACCTCCTCCCCCTCCTCCTCCCCTACCTTCTCCACCTCCTCCCCTGCTCACCCTCCACATCCTCTCCTGCCTCCTCCCCTGCCTCCTCCTCTCCTTCCCTCCCTCCCCTTGCCCTCCTCCTCCTCCTCACCTTTCACCTCCACCTCTGCCTCCCCCACATCCCAGATGGTGCCAGCCCCACTCTGGCATGTGGGCGCCTCTGCCTCCTGCTCCTCCACCACCACTGGCTACTGGTATCCATCTGATGGGCCTCCTGCTTCATATCTGGGCTTTGTGAATGGGAGCAGAGAATGGAACATCAGCCACATGTTCATTGCTCACAGGGCAGCTGTCATTTGCCACAATGCCTGCAAGCCTGGTACATAGCTGGTGACCCACCAACCATACAGTAGGTGAGCCATGCACACCAGGGTATGCAGTCCCCCCAGATCAAACAGGATATTAACTGCACACATGAGATGCATCCAAGGGGTGTGGATATGACAGACAAGGGGTTGAGAGTTGACCAGCCAGTGTTGGCATCTGCATGCAGGGCTGGAGGTCCACTGGTGTGTTAATGGCTATGTGGCCACCTGGCCTGCCCACCCTAGATGTCAGCCCCCACAAAGCAGGACCACAAGGTGTCCCCTGAGGTGCCTGCACAGAACTGTGGGAAAGGGGAGCCCAGACAGTGTTAGCATCCCAGCACTATGGGGTCCCCAGCAGTGTGTGTATGGTATTCTCTGGGGGGAGGGCAGGTATGTGACCCTCAGTTTGTATGTGTTCATGCATCATCAGGTAAGGTCTGGTAGCCATCTGTTGAGGTTTGTGGGGACTGTGAGGTGACCTGTCAAAGGGGAGCTACCAGCATGTTGGGGACAGCAGAGGTGACTGGCACATCAGTGGGCTGTGCAGACCATTGGGGTGACTGCTGGACCACAGGTGGTATACATTAGTGAGGGAGTGGAAACCTATATTGACCTGTCTGGGTGGACAGGGTACAGATAGGTGCCCTAGTGGTATGTTTGTGGTGGTATGTGTCAACACAAAATAGAAATAGTCACTTCCAGAGTGAACAATTAAACTCAAAAAACAAAACAAATCACTCTACTGTAATTATAAACTTGGCTAAACATCAGATGGCAGTAACATCCCTTGCACAGGTATTAAAAGAGGAGAAAAAGGCCTCAGAATACATGGATTCTGGTTAGAGCATCAGAGCAAACATATGCCTTCATCCATAACATCAATGGCTAGAAAAAACTCCTCTCTGGAATAGTGATAGCCAGAATCCGTGTATTCTGAGGCCTTTTTCTCCTCTTTTAATACCTGTGCAAGGGGTATTACTGGCAACTGATGTTTAGCCAAGTTTATAATTACAGTAGAGTGAATTTTTTTGTTTTTGAGTTTTGTGGTGGTATGTGCGGCAGCTCAGCATGTCATTGAGACATGACAGGCAGGTCATGTGTGACAGTTGGATGTATATTCCACTGGAGAGGGTCAGGCAGTGATGTGGGGAGGCTGGCATATTGGCTGGATGGGGAAGGATGGGGGTCCTGGGGTGGTAGAGGGTATGGGTGTGGGGATTCAGTATGTGGCCACAACTATGTTCTGTTTCAAGCAGAAATAATACATCCCAGCAGCAATGGGAGGCAGCCAGGCAAGGTGCATGGGTGGGGCAGGGTGTATGCACATATATGGTGAGGTAGGACAGGGTGACACCAGTACAGTCACCCAGATCCCTATAGAGGGGTGTGTGCACATGGGATATGTGTGCATTGGGGGCTGGCCTGGACACAAGGCACCCATGGGACACATCAACTAGGCATTTGCATACAGCAGAGGTTTACCAACACACACATGCCTGATGGGTCAATGAGTGGGTGCAGATGAGGCACATGTGGACCCTATGTTCTCATGGCCCACATAGTCCCTGTCTGCCATCCCGCATTTCAGCTGGGGATGTGACAAGGACTGTTGGGTGGCTGGTGTTTCTAAAGACCAGGAGTCAGCACCATTGGTACAGGTCTTTGCTACCATGCACCTGCTGGCAAAACATGGCCTCTATATCCATGATCCAGTGTCATTCAGATGTGTGTGTGATGTTAGCCCTGGGAAGGGTGCGATGCCATACAGTACATGTCTGCTGTGCCATCACCATCTCTGGAATGTGCATTTGATACATGACCACAACAGCTATGCACATGTTGCATGACCACATAGCTATATGTATGGACTGGGGTGTGGCCAACAGATCCATGCAATAGATCTGAGGCAGTATGTCAGGCCCTGCATGTTATTGTGTACCCCGATGTGATTTGGACAGTACCCAATTCCCCCACATCAGGCATGCTAGCACAGACATGGCTAAATGTGCAGGTAATATCCTGTTTTGTACACAGTGCATGGACATATGCCTGCTGGTGCAGTGCAACAGGTTCATTTGGCCATGGCCCTTACATCACACATGCTGTTGTGTCACACCTCAGCCATGTCCCACAGTATCTTTCCAAAGCATCATGGGCACATGTGTGCGCTGTTTACACAGAGTGACCTTACGTGTTCTGTGATGGACGTCCATGGCTACTACCTGTGTCAACCCTGTGTTTGTGTTCTGAAAAGGGGTGCAACTGTTTTATATCTTATGGGATTAGGCAGATGGATGGTATGTGGTATTTCGCAGTGCTGTGTGTCATTCTGGCAGAACAGACTACCAAATGTTGGTACATGTTTGCACTGTCAGCATATGCATGTGGATACAGGTTGGCATTCCAGACATGATATAGCTGATAGCTACATCTGGCAGATGTTGGTGTATTTGGGGACAGGGTTGGTGATCATAGATGGTGACTTACAGCCTGTGGCTACACCTGGTCAACGGTGTTGCACTGTGTTGTGGGTCACTATCTGCACATGCAGTCAGTCATCTGCTCATAGTCTGGTTTTGTTGAGTTCTGACAGAGATGCCAGTACAGTGCCTTGTCAGACTCTTCCTCCTCTCAGGATTTGACCTCTGGTGTTGGTCTACATCCAATCTGTGGTGTGATTGCAGGATCATTCTGATACCCCTGAGTGTCCCCAGTAGTATTGGCCAGATCTCAACCAAGCCTATGCTAAAATTCCTCATATGGGGCTTATCAGTAAGTAAACATCCTGGGAATGGGTCCCAGGATGTTGGACAGGATCACAAATGGGTTGACTGACAGATGACAGATGGCAGAGGGCAATGAATGGATAGTGATTAGCGGTGTGCCCCAGAGTAAGATCATGAGACCTGTATTATTCTATGTTTGTGTGAGTGATATTGCTCAAGGACTGCATGGACATGTCTGTCCTCATGCAGAGGTCACATAGATGTCAGACAGAGTGGACCCCCCCTGAGGGAATGGGTAACATAAGGGGAGGTAAGCAAATGCTTAAGAATGTGTAATGCTTGCCAAATCCACTTTAATATAGAGAGGTGCAATGTCAGGCACTATGAGGCAGAACTACAAGGGAAATGTATGCGATGGGGGTGAGAGGTTGGTGTGCATGGACCAGGGGACGTACCTTGTAGAGATAGATTTTGAGGAATCAAAGGTAGCAAAATAGCGTGACATGGCTATGGCAAGAGCTAGAATCATGCTTGGTTGCATACAGGGAGTTGTTACCAGCAGAAAGGAAGAAGTCATAATGGCACTGTACAATTCGCTGGCGAGGCATCACTTGGAATACTGTGTTCATTTTTGCAGACCATCTCTCTCAAAGGTCATGCAAAGGCTGAAAATAGTTCATAGGACGATCGGCCAAATGATTTGGGGATTGCATCAGAAGACCTATGAAAAGGGTCCTGTGGACCCATATATGTACACTCCAGAGGTGAGGAGGGACAGGGGAGATATTATTCAGATGTTCCAACACCAGAGGAATATTGATGTGGAATCAAACCTCCTCTCAGCACTCCCTAAACATATTCGGTTTATTTGCCAAATCAAATGTTAGCATGTGGCCTAATAGACACATCTCTTTTTCCTGTCAGGAACACAATTGAACATATTCATATCACTAATTATATTTGTGATGTACTCTCCAGTTATAACAATATACAAGGTAGAGTCAATCTGGTTATTCAAGGGGTAACAAACATTAAAACATAACTAGCAGTTTATGACAAATAAATTAAACTCATTTCAATTGTTTGTCAACAATTATTAGGAAGGCTGTCTTATCTTAGGTGATGGTTCAACTCACATTACTTTAAACATTATCAGTAATATACCCTTTTTCTTTTTATGTTATTATTTTTTAATACCACTTTCCCCACTAGTCACAGCAGTTCACATTGCAACTAAAACTTGGTATAGCACATTAAACAGGAACATTGATAACTTGGAATTTTTTTCCTTTGTAAGGCAATGAGGGATTAAGTGACTTGTCCAAGGTCACAAGGAGTGCTAGTACTCTAATCATTAGAGTACTTCTCTATTTCATTCTAATTCGCATAGACATCTAAGCTCGCAAAGGAAGGAACATTTACATAAGGGTGTGTACATTCATAAACTATAAAACTTTTTTAACACCAAATTTGAACCAATTAGAAAGTCAATTACCACTTCTTAATGGCTTAACAATTCTATCTTTGTTACACTGTTTTCAGAACAAAACAGCATAGTAGTAAAGGATCAGCACATAGAGCTCCCCATGCAAGAAGCGTGAGACAAAGGGGTATGTTTACTAAACCGTCTTAACGTTACCGGCACTAGTTGCAGCGATAATTTGAAGAATGCCATATAAGGAGTGGGCGTTCTGGCGTCAAGGTAGCAAGAATCTGTATCACACGATAATGTGCGCCGTGGCACGTTAATGCGCGTTAACCCTAAGTTCATGCCAGCACAGTGCTAGAAGCTATAAAGATGTAGCCCACTGATTACTGCAATGACTGCAGAGGCAGAGGTCATAGGTTCAATCCTGCAGTGGTGTTATGTAAGAAGGCTGTCTGAGGCATTTCCCTTGTTTAATTTAAATCAGTGCTGTATGAGGCAGTTCCCGTATTTCATTTAAATCAGTGCTGTCTGAGGCATTTCCTATTTTAAGTTAAATCAGTGCTGCCAGCAAAAACACCCTCACAGTGCCGTAACATAAGGTACCGTATAAGGCGCCCTATAAGGCACTCCATAGGGCACATTATAAAGTGCCCTGTCCACCAAGGCGCCTTCTAATGTGCCCTATAGGGCGCTTTATAGGGTGCCTTATGAGGCACCTTAAGGTGACAGCACTTTGAGGGTGCATTTTGCTGGCAGCACTGATTTAAAGTAAAAGTAAAAGCCTCAAACAGCCTTATTAAATAACACCACTGTGGGAGCAAAACCATGACCTCTGCCACCACAGTCATTGAAATAACCAGTGGGCTACATCTCTATAGCTACAACCATGCTGCTGTCTGGCTACAGAAAGACTGCAGGTCACCACACAAACTGTCTGCTGTGGTTACAAAGATAGGGTAAACCCACCCATACCCATGATGCACTGCACATGCAGATCAGCAGTCTACAGCTGATCACAAGATGGGGTATGCACCCCCACAGCATCTAGGCCTGGTAGGGGGAACTGACCGTGTATGTTACTGACACAGAGTAGCTACAGACCGTTTCATTGTGCGGGTCCTGTGCTTACCCTCAGGGTGAGGTTGGGCACCCAGCACCTTATCCGCAGCAACTGGCTTGGCTGCGATAGGCTATGCTGCAGGTCCCCAACAGTGTCAGTGTGTGATAGGTAGTCTTTGCAGACACATCTAGGATGCACCTGTGTCCATCTGTATTTCCCAGCCATGTCTAGCCCTTGTGGACTATGATGTACCCAGAATAGTGCATATCCTGTGTGGTTGCCACGGTCACTTGTTATAGGAGAAGGGTTGGTGTTTGGACCCAAAAGCGGATTATGCAGTAGCACCACCCTATCCACCCTCACTGGGGCAGGGTGGGGGACAGGATCTCCCACCAACAGATCCACATTCTACATCTCTGCAGTGGTGGCAGTAGAGGGGACTAGCAACCCCAGTCCTGCTGGGAAATAGGCACCCTACTGCGCAGTCAATGCAGATCTGTACGCATCACATAGGCCACTGGCAGATAGGCAGTAGGCCTGGAAAAGCACAGCTGCCCCCTACCACTATCTGACATTCACCCGCTGTACGCAGCAAAGCATTCCAGCCATACACATGCTAACAGCAGACAGCCTGCTAGCTAGTACGTGATCTTGGAAGACCTGTGTGCACTAAAAAAATGGGATGTGAGTGAACACATACACCAAGCAGGTATGTCAGTGGGGGAACCTAGCCATGCCGTGGCCACTGCTCAGTCAGGGTGAGAGTGACCTCCTAGCATGACATGCCGTGGCCACCCTGTCCGTGCAGGTGGTGGTCGGGCACTACATTGTCCCAGTCATTGCCCTATGCCCTGTGCAGATGCATCCTGCCCAGACCATCCTGTCTGGGCCATACCCATAGTACCTTGCCCCTCATTATGCACATTGGCAGGCCAATACTGGTAACAGTGCAAGCAGTGTGGGCTCAGTAAGGTGTAGGCCAGGGGTACTCAAATCCATTCCTGGAGGGCCACAAACCATTCATGATTTTTGGGATATCCCTAATGAATATGCATGAATACATTCAAATACAATGGAGGCAGTGCATGCAAATATATTTCATGCATATTCATTAGGGATATCCCAAAAACCTGACTGGTTTGCAGCCCTCCAGGACTGGATTTGAGTACCTCTGGTGTAGGCAGCCACAACACACTGGATAGACATACACACACTCCCACACCTATGCCAGCTTTGTGCAACTATAGAGGTTTGTGGCAGCCCTGGCCACCACACCAGTCCTGGGCACAG